>CM019155.1:86447584-86778012 GCA_009733165.1 Naja naja
TTGCCTCACGTTGCGAAAGCGGGTCACATAGCCAGAGTCTGCAAATCATCCAGAACTCCACCGATTAGGAAAAATTTCCTGATAAAAGCTTTAAACCCAACAATTTCCTTGAAAAATGGGGAGAAATTTAGAAGCAAATGGCAGAATGAAACTCACCAAACAATCACTATTGGTCATTCTTCACCCTTAAAAAAGCAGAAAAGTACATGTGAAGGTGTTTATTGAAGAAGGCCTTGCCAAATGGAAGTGGACTCAGGCTCTTATTTATCTATGGTGTCATGGGACACTATCCACAGACTCTTTCCCAAAATTCAGAAAAAGCATTTCCAGAAGCAAGCACTGACTCTCAAAGACTACCAAGGAACAAGATTCCAGTAGTTGGGCAGAGATTTCAGCGTGCAGTTTAAAGGCCACACCAAGCGTTTGCCCTGACCATGGAGTGGACAAGGATCGCCCAAGTTTGCTGGGACTTGGTGGTTCAAGCCACTAGGCATCGAGTGACTGGCATCAATCACGTGAGCAGCTCTGAATGGGAGAGTCCTTGAAGTCTGAGTTTCCAGAGGTCTTCAGCGAAGGACTGGGCAAGTATATGGGGACCCCTATTGCTTTCAGCCTAGACCCCAAAGGTGCCCCAATTCGTTTAAAGCCCAGTTCCATTTGCTTTAAAGGAAAAAATTGATGCACAATTAGATAAGCTCATTGCTCAAGGGGTTTTAGAGCCTACTGACCACTCCAGATGGAAACACCCATAGTCACACCAGTCAAGGCTGATGGGTCAGTGAGAATCTGTGGTGACTATAAGGGGACACTTAACCATGCGCTGCAGCAGACGCATATCCTGTACCAGTTGTGCATCATCTGCTCCATTCCCTTGGCAGGGGTACAGTATTTGCTAAACTGGACTTGGCTCAGGCATATCAACAATTAACAGTTGATGATGCCACTGCAGAGCACAAACAATTGTGACTCATAGAGGTGCCTTCAAATGTAAAGACTACAATTTGGATGGCGTGGCACCTGGCATTTTCAAAGCCTTATGGAAAGAATGTTGCAAGGACTGCCAGGGTGTAGTGCCTTATTTTGATGATGTGTTAATCTCTGCTGAAAATGACACTCAGCTTCAGAGAGACTCAGAGAAGTCCTTACCAGATTCAGAAAAGCGGGTTTAAAGTCAAGGAAGACAAATGTACACTCAAAACAGACAGAGTTGAGTTCCTGGGGTACATGATTGACAAGCATGGCATCCACCCTACTGATGCCAAGGTTAAAGCAATCAAGAAACCCCTAAACCTCGGCATGACAGATTTGCAAGCCTTCCTTGGACTTATTAACTTTACCACATGTTTCTACCTCACAAAGCATCTATTGCTGAGCCCTTACATCGCCTGCTTGATAAAGCTGTTTGGATCTGGGGCGGAAGGAACAGTCAGCATTTAACAGTATTAAGAGACTAATCGTCTGATGCTGTGTTGATACAGTTCTCTGAGAATTTGCCTGTTGTTCTGACTTGTGATGCATCCCCTTTTGGAGTGGGGGTTTTTGAGTCAGGCTTCCCAATGGAAGGAAGCCCCAATTGCATTTTACTCTCGCGCTTTGTCCAAAGCAGAGAGGAATTATACAAGGAGGCTTTAGCAGTTGTTGCAGCTGTTAAGAAATTTCATGAATATCTGTATGGCAGGTCATTCACCATTGTTACAGATCACAAACCTTTATTAGGCATTGTGGCAGGAGACAAACCTACACCTAATATCCTGTCACCAAGAATGCTGAGGTGGACTGAATTTCTTGCAGCCTATTCATACAAACTGATTCACAGGCCTGGCAAGGACATTGGACATGCTGATGCACTGAGTCGTTGCCCACTACCTTGCCACAAGGAGGACTTTGAACTTGAAACTCACACCTTTTCCTGGAGACCGTTGCTAAGCTTCCAGTCCATGCTGCTGAGATTGCCAGAGAAACTGCCAAAGATGCTGTGTTGGCACCTGTTATGGGCTGGATTAAGAAAGGTTGGCCTCTTCAAGATCTACCTCACCTTGCCCAACCTTTTAAGTCCAGGCAAACTGAATTATCTGTATTAAGGATGTATTTTGTGGGGTAACAGGGTGGTTATTCCTGCAAAACTGCAAAGGGAGGTTTTGGAAATGTTACATGAGGGTCATCCTGGGATTGTAAGGATGAAAGGTTTGGCCAGGAGTTATGTATGGTGGCCAGGTATTGACAAAATGGTTGAAAACTGGGTAGCATCTTGTCCCATTGCCAGGTAGTCAGGCCTGCCCCACCTCCGCCCCACACAGGAATGGGAATGTCCTAGGGGCCCATGGTCTAGAATCCATTGATTTTGCAGGCCCTACAAGAGGGCACACTTTTCTATGATAGTAGATGCATACTCTAAATGGCTAGAGGTAATTCCCATGACATCCACTACAACTGAGGCTGTCATCAAGCAGCTCAGAAAATTGTTTGTAACCCATGGGTTACCAGATGTCCTTGTTTCTGACAATGGCCCTCAATTCATCTAACATTTTGAATCCTTTCTAGCTCAACAGGGTATCAGACATGCCCTCACTGCCCTGGGCACCCTTGACCAATGGCGGGCTGAGCGCATGTGCGGCTTTACCAAGAAAGCTTCAGCAGCTGGGTCCTGGGGACATCACTGAGAAGCTTGAAAAACTTCTTAGTGTTCAACACATCACTCTAGCCCATCAAATAACTTGTCCCCAGCAGAGTTGTTGATGGGCAGGAAGCTAGTCTTCCCTTGACGCCTTCATCCCTTAGCACCAGCACACACCACTGGATTCCACTTCCAAAGTTCAGTTCTTTTAGTGTGGGAGATTCTGTCTATGCTAGGAACCTTATAGGTGAACCTTTATGGATTCCTGCTGAAATAACTCATCACGGCCCTCGTTCTTACAGGGTACAAACAGAGGATGGCCTTCTTTGGAGCAGGCACACTGACCAACTTAGATCCAGGTTCCCTCAGGAACATCGCCCCTGTCTCCCTCTGGGTCCCTCACCTGATGTCTCTTCTAGGGGAAGGGGGGAACAGGAGGAAAATCAGCAAACAGAATCAACCCCATGTGTGCGAGCCATGCAGGAACCATCCGAACCCTGTCACAATGCCAAGATCCATCCTTAGAAGTGGAAGATGCACATCACTACCTGACTTGGGTGCTGACATTGGAATGGAGATGGGTTGGGAGGAGAACCAGATTCTAACAGTCTAACAGGGTCTTCTTCCACAGGAAGTCCCAACAGGAAATGTCAGTAGACACATTTCCCTCTCACTGGGTGAGAACGTTAAAACTTCTGAACCACGAAGGTCTCAGCATTACCGTAAGAGCCCCACCTATTTAAAGGAATACATTAGATAGGTTGGGGTTTGGTATGGACTGAACCTAGTGGGGAGGGTGTTATGTATGTAGGTTTGAATGTTATTGGTTTATTTGAACTGTTCTTGTAAAATGTCAAATGGTATTGGTTTAAATAGTGCGGGAAGAAACCCTGCACTCCCATTGGCTGGCAGCTACGGCTGCAGGCTATAAGAAGCAGTCAGTAGCAAGCCAGGACGGGTCCATTCGAGCTGTAGTCACTAATAAACTCTTTGCTGGAACTCCTCGCGTCTGACTCTTCATGCAAACTTAACAATTTTTGAGCTGTTTTTTCCTTTATAATAGTTTTCTGGGCTCATATCTCCTCCCCCCCCTCTGTGTGTGTGTGTACACATACATACATACACAGAGAGAGGGGGAGAGGGGGGTGTATTCCAATTTAGTATAAATGAGAAGAACTGAAAGGCAATTTTATATTTTGTTGCACATTAGAAAAAACATAATTTAATATTGCATAAGCTACCTTTGGGAAGATCTGTATAGATGAGGGCCATTTTGCTGGGAAAAGAGCATGAGTAAGATGATAAACTACATACAATACTCATAATCATGTTCCTTATTCCAACTGAAAGAATGCCATGTGTGCAAGGAAGAAATTTCACACTGAATCAATCATTAGAATTACATCAACCCTTTATTGGTTTCCTATTTTTGAATGATAGCAAAATAAAAAAAGAAATTGTAATCCTGGATTATGCATTTTGGTACAATCATTCCCAAAAGTCTTAGAAATAAAAAAAAAGAATAAGAAATATGTTTTTTAATTTTAACATTCCATCTTGTCATTATGTTGAAATAGATTTAATTAAGAATGGTTATTCAAATATTATGGATGTTATATCCACAATCATATAATAGAGCATGAATAACAATATAAATAGCAAAAGCTGAGAAAAGCCCCAGAATTTTCTTCAAAACAGTTTCCTACCAACCTAACAATCTTTGCGCCATCCCACTCATTAAAGGGATCTCCACCCATCCTTGAGTTGGCACAAAACAATGCTCTCCTAAAATCAGCTCTCCTTATTGCCAGTCACTGCCTTGCTGTACTGTGTCTCTTCTAAGTCAGTACTGAATAGTTAGGATTTCACTCATTATAGGCAAAGTAATTAGCTTTTCCTTTGGGTTACTGATATGCTTCTTTAGGACATCACCAGCCACAACGGCATATAGCAGAACCCTGAAGAATTAATCAGCCATGCTTTCTAGACTGATCTAGAGCACTGATGGCACACCGGTTAGAATACATAATTGCAAGCTAATTCAATTCACTCCCAGAGTTCAATCCTTACTGGCTCAAGGTTGACTCAGCCTTCCATCCTTCCAACGTCACTAAATGAAAGCCAGATTTTGGGGGGCAATATGCTGACTCTGTAAACCACTTAGAGACGTAATGGCAAACCTATGGCACATGAGCCACAGATGGCATGCAGAGCCTTTTGTGCCGGCATGGGAGCTGTAGGCAAACTTACCTCACTGCGCATGTGTGCGCCTCACAGATGATTTTCAGCCAGTTCAGGGTCTTTTTTGGCCTCCCAGAGGCTTGAGCAAGGCTTCTGCAGGCTTCTGCAGGTTTTTTAGGATGAAAACTGGGCCCTTTTTGTCACTTCCTGTTTTTCCGGAAATACCGGAAGTGACGAAATGAGCCTAGTTTTCAGCCTAAAAAGCCTGCAGAAGCCTTCCTAAAGCCTCTGGGAGGCCGAAAAAGGTACCTTAAACCACCCAAAAATCAGCTATGAGGTGCAGTGCAGGTATATGCGGGTGGGGGGAGGGATTGCATGTGCATGCATGGGGGAGGCACGCATTGCCTTGTGGGTGCTGGCACATGATCGTGAGCATGCAAGTGCAGGCATAATTTTTGGCACAGGAGCCCAAAAAGGTTAGCCACCATTGACTTAGAGAGTACTGTAAAGCATTATGAAGTGGTATCTAAGACTAAGTGTTATTGTTATTATTATGTCTTCCTCTTCCCAAATAAAATAAAATAATTTGGGAAGACATCAGGGCAAATATAGCCTCAGAGAGAATGGAGACATACCTAGGTCCTAAAGTACAGAATAACTGAAGTACATTTTCTTTTTTCATGGAATATTGGTTTCTTTGCATATTTAGATGTATTTATATATGATTGATAGTAATAAATACAAAGAAATTGGCAAATAAGCAATAAAGCCCAGTGCAGCATAAATGCTTTCTAGGTACTATAGCGAGAAACCAGCTGCTGCTTTTCAAGGTAAAAATGCATAATGATGTCATTTGATTATATTGTTAAAGCAGAACAATTCCAATAAACCCATTTTCCTCCCATAAATAAAATAGCTGAGATATACTTATTTCTTGGCAGCCTTGAGATTTAAAGATTTAAATTTTAAGATAGGGGATAATGGCTTGAAAGAGATTAAAGAAACGTACCGATAATGGAAAGGACAAATAATTGGAAGAGAAAATACTGTAGTGATAAGAGGGCAAGGAATATGCCCCATATTTCACCACTGTTCCCAAATATACCTTTGGACACATCCACAACACCTGACTTTGCATCTGGAAAGATGGCCAAATATTACAGATCTTGCACACTTTGTAACTGTTGTGAGGTAGTATTAGTTTAACAAAGAAAACTGATACTAATATGTTTGTAAATAACACATGCATAGACTGGAGATAAAATATACATTGTCACTGAACAACAGTAATTGGAACCAGAATTTCTGTCACTAAGCACAATGTCACATGAGTACAGCATTTAGCAATAGCAACCCAAGCAGTTCTCATTGCCATTTTTAAGCAATAATTGTAGGTTGTTAAACAAGGAACCTCACTTGAAGTCTTGTGACTTGTGACTTCCTGCTACTTCCAACAAGCAAAGACAATAGGAAACCTGGAAGAAGTTGCAAGTCCCAGGCAACTCGCAAGCAGACCAACAGCCAGATGGATGCTATGGACAGTGGCCGGAATGGGCAGCTGCTCCAGCATGGTCTGTATGTGGCCAGGCAGGGGAATGCTGTAGAATGTGGGAGAACATACAGATGGCTACCATGGGGCAGCATGAGCATGGCTGAGTGGAAGATTGTTGCTAAGGAGTTTAGGAGGGTATGCAGATGGCTGTCATTGCATGAACACAGCTGAGTGGGGTGTGGTTACTAAAGAGTGTGGGAGGATGCATAAGTGGCATGGCTGGATATCTACTACAGAGTATAGGCAGATGGTGCAGTGGGTAAGTGTGAAATCCCAAAGATCTGCTATTCTATAGCTAGGATCCTTGGGAGAAAAAATGGAAGCAAGAGTAGCTTACAGGTGCAACCTTCAACCTTCTCTTTTGACTTCATTGACTTTACTTGTGGAAAGCTAGCAGGAAAAGTCACAAATGGCAATCACATGACTGCAGAACTCTATCACCACTACAAGTGCCAGCTAGTTGCTAAACATCCAGACCATAATCAACTAGGTCCTAGGTACTTGGGAGAGCTGGAATATCAATGACTGGTCTTAAATAGCACTTGTTCAGTATTGTTGCAATACTGAATTAGTGGTTGTTAATCAAGGACTACCTGTAATTTAACCTCATCCCCAGGAGGAAAATTGGGCTGTTATGCCACCTGGATAGGACATGCCAATTTGCAAGTAAGTGTTGGAAGTTAAAACCAACCCCCTCCGAGGAAAATGAAATATTTTAGGATATACTAAAAAGGCAGAATATTTCCACTAAAAGAGAAGTGGAAACTCAGAGAGGCAGAAACTTAGCCCCCACCACCTTTGTTAATGGGCCATTAAGACCTGGGACAGTCTATTCTACATAACGAAGTTCTACCTCCTTCAGGCAGAGCCATAATAGGAATTATGCCCTTTCATTACATCACCACCTAGCAAGAGTCAACCAGGCCTGGGACTCAAAAGAAAACCTACAAAGTTACCCCTGCATGGCCCCATGGGAGTCTGACAACCAATCAGAGCATAAGCTCACATTCAAAGCCTAACATAACATAAAACCCAGGCACTCTCAGCATCCCTTCCCTTTTTCTGCCCAGGAACCCATCCTGTTCATCAATAAACCATCATTCCAAGCAGCTTCCATGTTTCCAGTGTCTTTTTCCTCACTTGGAACTGAACCCATATGGACATTTCTTCCAACATAAGAACAGAGATTTTGTGGCTAAAAGTGGACATAGCTGTTTAAAAATCATGGCCACCATAATTTTTGCCTGGTATATTTGAACAGTTTCACAGCAAACTAAATTCTTAAACTCCATTTTTTGAAACACCCTTAAAACCCAAGGCATCACATATAGAGATGACAATAAATGCTATCAACAACAAACCAGTATATCTTCTCTTTTTTCATACTATTTACCCTTAATAAATTTGTTAAGTTGGGTTCTTTCACGACTGTGCCCTTCATAATAATCAAAGCATGCATTAGTCTGGACACACCCCCTGTTAAATAAACACATAATTGAAAAATGCTGCCTTCTCAGTTTAGATGACTGGATTAAATTGTACAAAATAGTCAAGTTAGTAGGCAATTTAATACTAACACATTTTCAAACACAATTTAATAATATACTAAATAAAATAAACAAGAAGAATAACTTATTTTTACAATGGCTTTACGATAGTAAAAGAAATGTTCTAGTCGATGAATCACTAGTGGCTATTTATCAAGATTCTCACACCTTGCTATTCAGAAGCTTCTTTGTTTTATTTCTTTTTTATTTAAATAACTTGACTTAGATAACTTTTAATATAAAGAGGAAACTAATTCAGCTTTTAGGGGCTTTAAAAAAGAGTGAAAGACATGCTTTTACATTAAAAAAAAAGCCAAAATCTAATACAAATCAGGCAAAGTAATTTAAGACATCTTGCTGTAAGCATTTTTTTTAAAAGATGAAAAAGGCAAGAAGCTAATAAAAACACAAGTGAAACTACATACATAAAAAGGTGAAATTTAGAAGTACACTCAGTAAACAAATGGAACATTATTCGTAAGTTCAAACTGCCAAGATTTCAAACTGGAATTTTATATTCATAATCGCTAACCTATCATCAAAGGATGGAACTAATTCCTTCAAGAATGTTAACTGAACAAAAATATTTGAAATGCCAGATTAAAATATTGAATCATCTGTATGAATTTTTTTTATCAAAACTCCTACATGTACTATAACTATTTTAAAGAATCAAATCATAAAAATACCCAACTAAAAGGATAAAAGATTTGATCTCATTAATAAACACTTCAAAACAATCTAGATATTAACACAGAAGATATCTAATATGATTTAACATCTTAGGTTCCTTTGAAATTTGATCTTGAACTTTGAAAATAAAAATAAAAAACCATTTTCTCTCTGAGTAGTTCAGTACTTGCTACAATATTTATATTCTGAGGACCAAATGAAAAACAGCTAGTGCTATAATATAAAACTATTAATTATGATTTTTGCTAGTAATAGGAAAGCAAGTAATGTTTTAACAATGTGAAAAGGTTTATAAAAATCATAAAATGATGAAAATGCATTTACTAATCAGTGAGCCAGCAACTGCATATAGAAGTAATGTTTTGTAAGTGAACAGCCTCCCTTGTAAGTCTAGAATGTACTCAGATCAATATTTTTTAAATCTTTTTCAGTAACTTCATCAATAGCATAAATCAAGAAGGTAAAATCTATCTATGCTAGGAAATATCTGATGAATTTCTGTCTATCAAGCTTCTTTAAATACTGACATAGTCCAAGGAAAGCAAATTTAATAAGCAGTACAGTACAAAAACATTTGGGACTTGCCCTCAAGTTTACTTAAGATTGTGGGTTTAATTATCTTCTGAAACACCTTACAGTAGGAGTAAGACAACTGCAACTTCTCATTTAGATAGTACAAAAAAACAAGAGAAATCTAATCTGAATTTTTCAGATTAAAATTCAAATTTATTATATATCTGACCTAGATTCACCATAGAATAACTTTTCAAAACATGAAATCGTGAATCCTCCCACCCACACCAAACAACCAAGCATTTATTTACTAAAATTAGTTAACTAAAATATTAAATAGCACAAAATTTGAAAATCCTAAAATTTACAGATTCCAAGTTAATATTAAAACTGTATTTGGTAACACAAATTATCTAAGAAATAGCTATACACTATGATAAGTACCAGCTTGTGTCAGTGGTGCATTTCAAAAAAGTTTACCACTGGTTTGGTGGGCGTTGCTTGGTGGGTGTGCTTTGCGTGCACGCACATACACTTTGCGCATGCGCCAAATGTGCACTTTGCACAGGCGCAGAGGCTTTCCGACTCACCTCCTGCACTCCTGTATTCTGCCCGTTGCTTCAGCAGCTGATGCGCGGCAATCAAAAGCAGGACATAAAGGTCAGTATGGGAGCCTGAGTGGGCAGGTGGGCCCAACAGCAGAGTGTCTTAGAGAATCAGTTTGGTCTCCACTGCTGTTCGGCGCTGCCGGTACAATACCACCACTGGCTTGTGTACTGGCTAAAGGCTCCAGATAGGAGGCTTCCAGACAACAAGTTCTACTTCTTCCTTTGGAACAGAAACTAATTGGGTGACTTTGGGCCACCCACTCTCAGTCCTAGAAATAAAGCAATGATTTCTTCAAAACTATGACTTGTCCATATAGTCACCAACAATGAAGACTCATTCAAAGGCACCAAAACCAAAAGACTAGGATAAAAGTAACATGATAAACTATAAAAATAAAAATAGTAAAATATTATACTATGTTTATAAGTATTGGAACTGGATTGGAACTGGACCCTTTTAATCAGAAGATCATATTGCTTATTACTTAAGATCTTAAAAACAAAGGCAGAGGGGTATTGCTTTCATACTTAGAAAGGATACAAGGACAATCTTTGGGTGCAAAGCAATCAATCTCAATCACGTTTCACAAACAACCTTTTACAATGGCACTAATCCAAGTTTATTTTCCAAACTACTACAGAAGAGGAGGTTGATGAGTCTCATCAAACTCAATTGACTGAACTTGCAAGCAAATATCCTGTTTGTACATGATGATTAGAATGCCAAGGTTGAAATTAGTAAAGAAAAAAAATGCAGATTAACTTTATGGTTTATGAAACCGAAGCTAGATGACACTTTGTTAGTTTCTATATCAATGTTTTGCTGTTTAATGTTATTTGCACGCTATATATATGAAAAGTGAGTAATTTCCTTCCAAATATTCCCTCCTTTTTATTAATAATATAAAGACAATTTAATATCTACTTTTATGTTTATTATATCAACAGAGACCCAGATCTGAAAAGATAATCATTTACTTTTTCATACTGTATTTTATACTACATTTTACACAGAATTTAATATATTCACTTAATATTCAGAAGAAGAAAAATACCTCTGTCAAAAGCAATATGCATAATGTATCAACATTTTGCCTATTATCCAATTACTATCAATTAATACTTTGAAAATGACCTATTGGATGTAAAAGAGAATTAGTAATTCATGGGCTAATGAATTTCCAAATAGCCATAATTTATAATTTCTCAAGGGTGTTTTAAATAGATATTCTATAATGAATTTATATTTTTAAACAGTGCAAATACTATAGAAATCATTAGATTAAGAATTATCACAATAAAACAATTAAATTGCTTGTTAAGCAAATTTCATATAAACAGCTTCAAAGTAATGAATAGTAGCTAAAACACAAAATTGCTGATAAAACTATTTTTCACCTACAGAAGTATTCTGCTAATTTCCAAATTAGATAATCTTTCATTAAAGATAGGAGAAAGTAATTAAAAAGAAAATGCTAATGAAAATGACACTTCATAAAAACCTTTTCATTCATTCTTTCTCACACAAATGATTCTCCCTAATTGAGTTACATTCTTAAATAATTAAAGAAAGTAATTTAATCAGGCTGTTTTCTGCTGATGAATAAAGTAACAATTTGTTTAAATTTGAATAACATAAAAATAATTTAGCATATACAGGCAATCTTTGATTTACAACTATTCATTTAGTGACGGCTTGAAGTTACAATGGAATTGAAGTGACATGACTGCTCCTCCTGCTTATGACTGCTGCACATCCCACAGTCACAGGATCAAAATTCAAGCACTTGGCAACCGGCATATATTTACAATGGTTGCAATGTCCCAGGCTCATGTCATTGTCACTTGCGACCTTCCAAGAGTGCTTTTAACAAGCAAACTCAATGATGGAAGCTGGACTTTCTTCATGACCACATGACTCACTTAACTACAGTGACTTTCTTAAGAACCATGGCAAAAAAGGTAATAAATTCAGGCACAACTCACTTAACCAGTGCCTTGCCAAGCAACAGAAATTCTGGTCCCAATTGTGATTATAAGGACTACCTGTAATTAACTAGGTGAAAACACAGGAAAAGGGCCTGTTACACAGATAGCTCTTGGTTTATGAGCATGATAGAATGGATTTTTTTTTAATTCATATTTATATCCCGCCCTTCTCCAGAGACTCAGAGCGCTTACAATTTTTGGGATACAACCCAATGCGCTCAGCAATAGCCTTCCTTCCATTGTATATGCCTGCTTATTACTAAGCGGCATTATTACAGAGTCAGCTTATTGCCCCCAACCATCTTGGGAATTTCTATTTTCTACAATGGAAAATTCATCAATAAGCATCCAGTCAGTAAGTGAGGCATTATATGACCACACCCAATTTGAAGACATTTTTGCACAATTGTTAGGCAAATCACCTGTGGTCATTAAGCAAGGCATCACATAACCATAACTTGCAACCTCCTGGCAGCTTCCCCATTTATTTTGCTGAGTTTACAAATGGTGATCACATGACTGGAGGTTGTTGCAATTGTTGCACATGTGAAACAGTTGCCAGGCTTCCAAATCACAATCATATCTTATAGACAACGATCTCTCATTCCTTGATTGGCAATCTCTATTCACTGGATGCAATACTGTTGAAGACCATTACAACATATTTTTACTTGAAATCCAAAGAGTCATCAAACTATATGTACCAATAACAACTCCCAAAACCAGAAAAAACAGATTACCCATAACAATAAGGAAGCTTCAATCCAAAAAGAGATCACTTTGGCGAAAAAATAAATCTGGTCATGTTGCCAAGTTCAAAAGCCAATACAAAAATTTATGCCACCAGATAAAGACTGAATGCACCAATTATCACATTAAACAAGAGGAAAACCTTCTACGCACCAATTCCACCTGCGCTTTCTACAATTTTGTAAACAACAAACTAAAAGACTCAAGGTCCATCCCACCCCTGAAAGGACCTAATGGTAAAGACTGTAACGATGACACCATTAAAGCAAACCTCTTTAACACATTCTTTGGCTCAGTATTTGTAAACAGCAATGGATCATGCCCAGTATTTCCTAGTCGAACCACAGACAACTACAATGATCTAATAAATATAGATTTTACAGAAGACAATGTTGAAAAAGCACTAAATCTAAAACCATCTCTATCTATTGGACTGGACGGAATATGTGCCTACTTCTTAAAAAAGCTATATGCTGCCATAGCCAAACCTCTAAGCATAATCTTTGAAAAATCTTTCAGGACCAGCTCCTTGCCAAACCTATGGTCACTAGCCACGGTCATCCCCATTTTCAAAAGGGAGACCCCAGCTTAGTTGAAAATTACAGACCAATCTCCTTATGCTGCGTCACCTGTAAAGTCATAGAATCAATTATTAACCAATCCATTATCCTCCTCTTAGAGACAAACAACCTACTCTCTAATAAACAATTTGGTTTCAGAAAAAACTATCCTGTAATCTGCAACTCTTACACTGCAAAAACATATGGACTACACAACTCGATCAGGGCAAAGCAATAGATGCAATCTACATAGACTTCTGTAAAGCCTTTGATTCAGTGGTACACGACAAACTACTATTAAAACTAAAATCTTATGGTATCTCTGGACACCTGCATAACTGGATAGAAGCATTCCTGTCAAACAGACAACAAATGGTCAAAATTGGAAACGTCCTATCAAATTCTGTACCTGTCAACAGTGATGTCCCTCAAGGCAGTGTTCTAGGTCCAACTCTCTTCATACTCTACATAAATGACCTCTGTGATCATATTAAGAGCAATTGTGTTCTCTTCGCTGATGATGTAAAGCTATTCAACACCACAGATAATTCTGCTACCCTTCAAAAAGACCTTGACTATATATCAGAATGGTCAAACAAATGGCAACTTCAAATCTCAACAAATAAATGCTCTGTCTTACATATTGGCAAAAAAAATCAGAAAATAAAATACAGGCTAAATAGTCAAGACCTTGTTGATGATCCAAACTCTGTCAAGGACCTTGGAGTACTCATCTCTAATGATCTAAGTGCTAGAGCCCACTGTAACTACATAGTCAAAAAGGCATTAAGAGTTGTTAACCTAATCCTACGTAGCGTTTTCTCTGGTAATATCACACTACTAACTAGAGCATACAAAACATTTTCTAGACTAATACTTGAAAGAGCTCACCAGTCTGGAACCCACATTACGTATCTGATATTAACACAGTTGAGAAAGTCCAGAAATATTTCACAAGAAGAGTTCTCCACTCCTCTACTCATTGCAGAATACCTTACGCCACCAGACTTGAGGCTCTAGACCTAGAAAACCTAGAACTACGCCATCTTCGGTCTGATCTAAATATAGTATATAAAATCATACATTGCAATGTCCTACCTGTCAATGAATACCTCAGCTTCAACCATAACAACACAAGAGCACACAATAGATACAAATTCATGGTTAACCGCACCAAACTTGACTGCAGGAAATATGACTTCAGCAACAGAGTGGTCAAAGTCTGGAATACTCTACCTGACTCTGTGGTTTCTTCCCCAAACCCCAAAAACTTTATCCTTAGACTGTCTACTATTGACCTCACCCCTTTCCTAAGAGGTCTGTAGGGGGCGTGCATAAGCGCACTAAAGTGCCTACCGTCCCTGTCCTATTGGTTCTTTTATTTCCTTATATGTATCCATGTATTTCTAACTATGTTTATACTTATATCTATTATCTTGTAAGCAATTGACTAATCAAATAAATAAATAAATAAATATCACTATGGAGACAGTGTGATACTTGTAAGTGCAAAGGACTGGTCATGTCACTGTTTTCAGCATTGTTGTAACTTCAAATAATTGCTAAATGAATGGTGTTAGTTGATGAATATTTGTGATCCAAACTTCTGTTCTTACCAACATACCACAGCATCAAAATGTACTCATATTTAAAGCACATTTAACAGAAATAGGCGTGGGGCATACTCTTTGATTGTAAAAGCAGGCAGGTTGTCAAATGCCCTAATTTTGATCACATAACTGTGGGGCACTACAACTGGCATAACTGGAGGACCAGGCATAAGCACCATTGTAAAGTTGAATAATCAAAACTTAAGTGAGAACTACTTATATAATGCAATCTGGAAACAAAATAAAACTTCAGAAAACTGAGCTGTTAACATATCTCTGCCAAAATGGGTTGCAGGAACTCAAACGAGGCTTGGAGGTAAGATACGAATTTAGATTGTCAGAAATGTTTCTCTCAATCAAATTCCCAGCCTTCATCTAAACTGATTCAAATGGATATAGTTAGCTACTGAAAAGTTAGGGCTAGGGCTAGGGTTAGGGTCAATTTCTAAGTACATTGTCACATAGTCAGAAAACACACTCCCAAGGAATCTGGCATTCTTCTAACTCATTGCCTTTGGTTCCTGATTTATTTCCTCCAGTCATGCAAGCTTTGCAGCTTTGAAAGTTGTCTCTGATTATCATATTCCAGAATGTCAGCTATAAGTATCAGCTTGAAGATATGACAAGAAAACTACAATAAAGAAGGAACCTAGGCTGGGTACATAAGCCCAGAGGACTTTTGGGAGAGGAAGTTTGAAACCTTCAATCCTTTATCTGCATAATACAGACAATCATAATACAGGTAATCCTCGACTTATGACCACAATTGAGCCCAAAATTTCTGTGGTCAAGACATTTTTTATGTGAGTTTTGACCCTTTTTAATGACCTTTTGTATGATGCAACTTGTCTTGTAAGTGAATCACTGCAGTTGATAAGTTACTAACCAAGTTGTTAAACGAACCTGGCTATCCCATTGACTTTGCTTATCAGAAGGTCGCAAAAAGTGATCACATGATCCTGGGACATTGCAATGATCATAAATATGAACCAGTTCCCAAGCATCAGAATTTTGATCACATGATCATGGGGATACTGCAAATGTCATATCTCTGGAAAATGGTCATAAGTCACTTTTTTCAGTGCAGTTGTAATTTGAACGGTCACTTGAGGCCTTCAAGAAGATATTGGACTGCCATTTGTCAGAAATGGTGTAGGGTCTCCCACTTGAGGGGGGGGTTGGACTAGATGACCTATAAGGTCCCTTCCAACTCTGATTATCTGTTATCTATTACATGATAATGGCATGAATGAATACTGGTCACTAAATGAACTGTTAGGATTCAGCGTTTTCTTTAAACAATCTCTTTGTTAAAGGACACACTTTGTTTAAAAATACACTTGCAGTGATTTAAAAATGCCCTCTTAAAGATTTCAATAAGGTGATGGTATTTGTGCATACAACAAAATAATCAAGTAAACATTTCTAAGAAAGAATGACCGATTCCTGTTGTAGGCACAAACCATTAACAATTTTTCTTCTTTCAAGACTTTTGTTTTCTACTCTCTTATAAGCTGTCGGTTTGTCTACATGGTGATTGTTTGATATGTTTTATTTTATTATGTTTTATTAGTTTATAGTACATAATACAAAAATTCAAAAGAAAATAGGAGAAAAATAGGAGAGGAAAAGTGTGGAGCAATGGAAAAAAAGAAAGAAAAGGCACTGATTTTCAACTTCCTTTGATAGATGAGAATAAGATAATAAATCAAACCTCAACATCTTACTTTTACATAATATAAACTAGCCATTTCTATAACAAATTTTTGATAAAAACCAATTTTTTCCACCTCAAGCATAAAGTCCTAAGGCTGTTTCCAAACAGTTAATCCCAAGTAATTGCATTTTTTTCTTTAATCAAAGCAGTCAACTTGGCCATCTCTGCTAACTCCATCAGCTTTTAGAACCATTCATCCATTGTAGAAATCAAAGTGTCCTTCCATTTTTGTGCATAAAGTAATCTTGCTGCCATCAACATATATAATATCACAATTCCAAAATAAATTTCCAAGTCTTTTTTTCATTAGACCCAGAAGAAAGTCAAACCCATAACTCATTTTATCTACTTTGAATCTTTCTTTAATTGTAAATATGTAAACCAATGATAGATGCATCCTTCTAATTATAATTCCTCTTTGGGTCTGACAATAGGATCACCAAAATTAAAAATTATTATCTGACCATAAGTCCACTAGTCTGGCTTTGCTATCATTTCCTTTCTTTAAAAAAGCTTCCTCGGGGAACCAGAGGGACAACTTTAAAAAAAACTTTGTTTTTTATTTATTCTAAACTCTTAGGATGGCACATCTAACAAAATGATTATAAAAATCAACATTTACTTTAACTCTGTCATACCATAAATAGTCCATCCAAATCTTAATTCGTGGCCCTCTAAATTGAGTAATTTCTTATTCAGAAGAATAAGAATTTCTTATTCTGAATAATTTCTGAATAATTTCTTATTCAGAAGATCCACATGTTTAGCAAAGTTTGGTAAACCCAAACCTTCTCTTTCCTTACCATCGTGCAGTAACTTGTACCTAACTTTTGGTTTTTTCCCTTGTCATATATTAGATGAAGTCGAGGACTACCTGTTCTATATATCTGTGTGCATGCATATCTGGTTTTCTGCTGATACTGGCCTAAATATTGTATGAACTGGGACAGCCATCTGAACTTTGCAAAAGATGCAACTGCTTTAAAATTCAGAGATGCTTTTGTTTACAAAAATACACCTTATGAAACATCTCTCTAAAAACTTGCAGAGCCCTGCAAATCAACTTTTCGAATAATCTGACAAATGCCACAAGAAAAACAGTAGGGGGAAAAAGTTTTTAAAAAATTTGTATGCAACTACATTCTGCATATAAACAACCTTCTAAAATGATATCTCTTCTTTCAACACCAATGGTACACATAACTTCTGTTTCTAAAAATGCATCCCCTGGTCACCAGAGGGTAAGGAGTGTGACTATTTTCAAATTGCACATCTAATTTCAGAACATTTTATAATGCAGAGACAAAACTGGATGGGATTATTTATGATCAGGACAGAAAAATAGTAACATTGCTCATAGATAGTTTTAAAGTTCATAGTTTTAGCTATCATAACAGATCCATGCAACAAATTCAGCATTTTTTGTATGAACATCCATAAACAGTTATATTTAATTTACATACAATTTAACTTCCACAATCCACAACTCTGTTATAAATTTCACATGAGTGTTGAATAAAGATTAGGTCCTTGGCCTGAAAATATTGCAAATGTTTTGTTGAGTGACACTCTAAACATACAGGCCAGAGGTTTAAATCAAAAAACAAACTCTCAGACTCTATTGATTTCCAATATAAAAAAACAAACTTTAAGGGTCTAGCCCAGCAATACAGATCTTGGCTAAATGCTAGAGAATATCTTATTCTATTTAAATTTTTAAATTTTTAAAAACTTTCTTTCATTCTGAATTAACTTTTTGTTCTGCTGTTGTGTATACATAGATCTTTAAATACACTTGTAAATGTAAATGGTATATAAAGAATTGAGCTAGAGCATTCATTCAACTACAGCAATTGAAAAAGACATGACGCAATAGGCAGTAATGTAGTTTGTAAACCTTGGCAAAATATTTTGCAAACTGTGGCTCATGGTCTAATATTATGTGTAATCCAGGCACTGTGATTATTTCAGAAACACAGTTAAACAAGCTAACTTAGGAGAATAATCATCTCCTAATCATCTCCAAAATCTTTAAAATTCACATACAAACATTGTAATAAATAATCTTGAGTTTCCTTTACAGTATGTAAACCAGACTGAGATGGGGAAATAATTTATTTCACTATGAATTAGAAACTGTGAATTAGAATTAAAATTTATAATTCTAATTAGAATTATAATGTATTAATTAGAAGCTAGTGTTCACATAGCACACTGTTTTACTGACTAAACCATAATTGCATAGATGAAATTTCTGTTTAGAAAAATAAAAAGACTACTGTGAATCATTAAAGCTTTTAAAAATAAAACAGAGGTCACTTTTTCAAAATTACCTCAGGCAATATTTGGAAAATTAAAGCTTAATGTAAAATTTTATACTAAAAATATTTAGTTCACAGTCAACGCAGAGAGACTGGAAGGCTACACCTTTTTGAAAAATGGGTATTAGAAGTACTTTTGTCTATGGTTTTAAAAATAAATTAGTACTGTAGTCATTCCAAAGCTATCCTCACATTGTCACATATTTGTATGCTTTTACATAGAAAGCAATACATACTATTAACATTTAAACATCTGGTTATTAAAAGGCATGTCTTCTTTAAACCATGAATAAATACTTAAGATTTGGAACAGTAGATGGGTAATACTCTTTTTCAATTACTAAACTAATATAGGGCCACGGAAAAGAGCTTTCAGCTTGGCTAAATTTTCTTTTCTATTAATAATATTTAGGGCATGCTTTTTAAAATTTTATAAGTTTATGCTCTCATCTAACAATATAGTTAACATTTGTACAATAACTAATCAGGTATTTGTGTTATCCTATTGTAATAACACAATATATGAGTCAACTGTTCTCTCATAGTTGTATCACTTAAGTATCAGAGTTCCTTTCAAGAGAACTAAACCAAATATATGGAGCATGTCTATTTTTATAATTAAACAGAGTTAATAGATTTAGGAATGTTTCCAATTATGAAACATCAGAGGAACATAAGAATTAGATTTCTGTAGTTGCCCATATCCTCCCCATTCAGCACTACTATTCTACAGTATTTATTTTTTATATTTATATTCCAATTTTCCTCTTAGAGGTCAAGGTATGGCTTGGCATGGAAATCTCTAGTATGTTATCCCCAATTTGTAAAGTTAATTAGGCAAAGTGACTAATCCAGAATCACCTAGTGAGTTTCCATGGTTAAGAATGAATTCAAACATGAGTCTCCCTTCTTCTTAGTCCTCCAATAACCAATATGCTACTTTGCACAGCAGCTCCTGCAATCCTTTAAACTAAGGTGTCATGGTAACACTAAACTTGGACTAATTCCCCAATCACTGGTTAGTTTGTGCGACACAGGAGCGAGCCTGGACGCCTTGTGGGCCAAAATGCTCCTTCTGCTCCACCTGGCATGCGAAGCCCAGCCCCTTGCCGGGGCCCAGCAGTCGCCCCGAAGATCCTACCCTTCACTGTCTCCTGCCGCCTTAACTAAGCAAAAGACTCGCCTCCCACTCGCTCCCTTCCAGTTGCCGGCCAGACTCCAACTCCACCCTCAACTGTCAACAGCTGAAGAGGCGGGGTGAAGGAACGCAGAAGAGGAGCGGGGAGAGACCCTCCCGAGTCCAGATTTGACTCTGCTGAGGAGCACTAGCGGCTTTAGTTTTGGAGAACATCGCCTATTGCTAGTTTTTGTTAATCATCTAATTAGCTTAGAATTAGACAATACAACCCAGATAATACAACCCAGAACGGGCTGGAAGCAATTGTGGTTAGGAAAGGGCTCGCGTGCCTACGCGCGGGATTTGCGAGGTTCATTAAGAACAGAGGGTAATTACGAACCTAAATCTACTAACCCTTAAAATAGTATTGTCTGTTGAAAATGCAAGACCCGAACGCGACTTTTCTCCATCAAAACGCCGTCTGCGAAATATCACTGCTTGTTCTACCCCGCCCTGAGCAACTTGCAGTCGAGTGGAATAAAAACCAGGACAAGCCTCTCCCCGTTGCTCTTTCTCCTATGTCCAGCCCTTCCCCTATTTAAAAGTACGTCTAAAATGCTCCCTGGAGTATCTTACCCGCTGGCGGGTTTGCAGTCCCCGAACTGAGTAGCCCCAGTCTCCATAGCTTGAAAACGGGCTCTTGCGCTGCCTTGAATGAAACTTCTCAACTCAATCAAATTGCAGCTGGCGGTGGGGTAGATGGCGGGCGTCTGCTGGGCCAATTGGTTGGCGTGCCGTGTTTCAGTCACGCCGGGCTCCCACCCTAGCTGAGTTCCGAGCTCCCTGCCTTCTCCCGTGTGAGAGCGCGGGGCGTCTAAAAAGAGGATACACGCGGAGTGGAAAGTTATTGCTGGCTCTCGCCTGGCATCCAGAGAGCAACTAGAAAGGCAACTTCCGTCCCCAAGGCCAACAGAGAGAGAGAGGCACAGACAAGGGCAATCTCTTCGTTTGCTATCCCGTTGCGGAGCTGAACGTCTTGCGGGATAACAACGACTTTTTGTTGTTCGGTTTGCTAGGCAGGCAGAGAGGGAAGCTATGCAATATTAATAGGCAGGTGTTTTCTTTCGGAGGCCCAACGAACCGGATGTGTTGTCTAAACAAATTAGCGTATCAGGAGCAACTGCTGATTATTAAAGCAGCAGAACACATCCCCGTATGTAGGTATCGGCCAAATTATTCCTAAAACGGTTAGAGATAGAGTAAGCACAAGGTTGGGTGCGTGATATTAAAACGTTCACAAATGTCTTATATGATAGACCTTAGGCTGAAGTACTGCAACATTCTTTCCCATTCCGCTGGGAAGGAATTCTTTTCTAAAGACAGAGCTGTTAAATAATGCCGAACCGACATTCATAATCTTGGATCTGAAATGGAGAACTGAGCTGTAGCACCTGTTACAGAAGCTAAGCTTTGGGAATAATACAAGCTGCAGTGAAATAGTTACAGTTACTCGCGGACAATACTGTAGTCCGAAGCTCGCTTCAAGCTCAAATACTGCTTTGGCTCGTGCGAAGAAGGGCAGGTTCCTCACCGTGCAGTAATATAGAAAATTTAGATGAAGGCTGGGGACGTGGAGCGAGCACTGTATTATGTGACTGCTCTGCTGAAGGTCGAGGGAGAAAGGCAAGAGGCGGTGCAGCACATTTTTGTCAGTAGTTAGGGGCAAAAGCGGAGTTGCGAACAAATGCAGATCACATACCTGCCACCGTCAGAGAAAGGATTTTGCGTACATAATCAAGAATCTGAAAAGTCGATTCTTGCCTTGAGTGTCTTTCTGAAAAGAAGCCCCATTCCCTCCCTAAATACTGAATCCCTTAAAATAGGTGGGCAGTTTTAAATTTATCGGGACTGTAGTGAAGTTCTGAAATGAAAGCTTGGGGGAGGGGAAGTTTTTTTTTTTTTGAGGGATGAATATATAAATTCAGAGTCCTCTAATGTTAGCCAGATCAAAGCTTGTCATTATATAGCCACACTCTTTATTTCAAAATAATTTAAAAACAAAGGTGATGGTATTTTGGGGTTATTACATTGCTATAAAAGACCCTTAGAGCCAATAGCCCTATTAAAATTGCTTATATTCTCATAATGGTCATCTTTTGCAAATCTGTTGGTTTATTATATAATTCTGTGTAAAGTTAAATGCACATATTTTATCTCTTGAGCCTCTAGCTTTTAAGAATGAATATCAATAAAGTTAAACTAATATTTAAGAAAAATAAAGCTATCTTTCACTATAAAGGAATGTCTGGTTTATAGTGATGCATCTGATATGGCCTCTGATAATGTCTTACTTTAGTTTATTTTATTGTCATTGCAGCTCATACAATGAAATCAAACACCATCTTCAGTGCACATCATGACCATGAAAATAAACACAAACACACATCCTTCACACTCCACACATTGAACCGAAAACCCACAACATCGCACCAACACTGCACTATACATTAGAAAATCTTCTTGTACAAATGGCAATCACTGTAACAGAATAAAGAGTTGGCAAGTAGACTAGCTCTTTATACTTTCTCTCCAGAGGAGAGGAATTAAGATTGCCCTTAAATACACCAAAAAGTTGTTTCTTGCAAGCAGCTTCTAAGCATCTGGAAGATGAGAAAAAGCCATCTTGTTCAAACCTTTAAAGGGGCACTACAGTTGTATACTTCCTTTTCCAATACTTTTTGGAATTGTTAACTGCTTTTCAGCTATTAGGAACCTTTCAGTTAACAAGTTTTATGTTGCCAAGCAAGTTTCCTTTAATCCTTAGCAAAACAAGTTTTAAATACAAGTTTAAAGACTTTAAAACATGGGGGGGGGGGAATAAACAGCAAAAAAATGATTAGATCATTGATTTTGGGAAATTACAAAACTGACTAAGGGTTCAGATGGATTTGAAATAAGATTTTGGTATTAATTATAAGAATTCTTCCTATTGGAAAATGCTTTTGTTTTGAATTCTTAAAAAAGATATGATTTTGAAGACTGGACACAGAGAACCAAAAGGTCCTGAATTATAAAGAGAAGAATACTTAAATTGAACTATTAATATAGAATGGAGCAAAACTATTTTGCTATATTAGACTGTGTATAAATTTTGTTAAGAAAGAGAAACAAATTTTATAGAACAAGACTTAGATTAATCTGGAAGTAGATTTAAAAATGACTGGTTATAAGAATCATATAGAAAAAGTGCTTCACATTCAATGAAACTAGCTAATATCGTAATAATTAAAAGGAGTTTAGAAATAACAAAGAAAGAATTCCCATGAGGAATTCTGGAAGTTGAAGTCCACAAGTCTTAAAGTTGCCAAGGTTGGAGGTCCTTCCTTTAGAGTGTTTAATTCTTCCAATTCATGATTATAAATTTGTCTAATCAGTTCTAATACCAGATCATCTTTAATCCACTACCTGCTACCTGGAAGAAACAAGACTTAACCTCTCAAGATCGTCCTATTAAACTAAAATCTAGAAAGAAAGAAAGAAAGAAAGAAAGAAAGAAAGAAAGAAAGAAAGAAATGGTGCGGGTGTGCAAGAGGAATTGCAGGGTACACAATAGAAATAAGAGTGTGTTTAGTTATGTGTGTAACTAAAGAGTGTTTAAAAAAAATGAATGATTCCTGAATTAAAATGGATTAAATGCCAGGTAGTGGTTACTATAAAGAAGTACATTGGGATAATTTGGTCAAAGAGAATAAGTGAGGAATTAACCCATAGAACCAATACAGTATAATTACAGAAGAATCTTGGAAGAGGAAGATCAAGGGTGTTGAGTTGGATGGAGTGGAAAAGATCCTCAAGAAGAGAAAGCCACATAAGAAAAGGAAAGGACAATATACTATGAACATTTTAGAAGTCAGGATAGCTTCAAGGGCAAACGCTGAATGGAAAATATAGAAAAGACGGAATAGTATGGAGGTAAGTTCGTTTTACCTATGTTGCCTTTCCTTTCTATTATTTCACGCCTTTAATTTCTTTTAGTGTTTCTGCACTCAGCATAATGTTGCTTACTCAAAAAAGGAATAGTATAGTAATTTGTGCATACATTGAACAATTTTTTAAAGATAATTTTTATTTATATTGATTTTTTAAATTTTAAATTGATTTTTTTTGTTTAAATCTTTTGTAAAACATGAAAACAATTCAAAAACATTATCTTCTATGTTTGACCTATGTTTTATTCTATATGCTGACACAAATATGATAAATACGATACGTGGCAAAATATTTTACTTCCCTTTAAAAGTACAACAGAATTCCATCTACAGAGAATTTGAGGTAATAGGAAGACCTGGGCAAAGATAGAAATCTGAATTTAAATTTTGTTTCTATCCAACCTTTATTGTTTTTTCAAATAACTCAAGGTAGCAAACATTTATTTATTTTTCTTTATTATTAATTTTTTATGCCACCCATCTTCCTTATAACTCTGGGTGGAATATATCCAACACTCCTTCCTCTTCCTATTTTCCCCACAATAGCAACCTTTGAGGTGAGTTGGACTGAAAGAGACTGACTGATGCAAGGTCACTCAGCTGGCTTTCATAGTTAAGGCAGGACTAGAATTCATGGTCTCCTGGTTTCTAGCCAGTAACTAGAAAGTAGACCAAAGAGAACAATTACGTTTTTGAAATAAGCCTTTTACATATCAAAACAGGTGAAAAGAAATTTAATTGCAAATGTTCTAAATAAGTTTCTGAATTTGCCAGTCAGACAGGCCAGGCCACAAAATTATGCAAGAAAAAAATTGTTGCTCATGAGAAGCATCTTCAAAGGAAAAATAGAAGAGAGCATTGCCTCAACATGCAGGATATTCAGGTTAGTAAACATACATTCTTGTTTCTTCTTTTTTCTTGGTCTAATATTAAAGCAGCTTCTTTTTTAAATCTTCTGCATGATCCTGAAAATACAAATGTTTGGAGAAGTCAACTAATTAAAATCAATATAACTCTTAAAGCAGCATTTTTTCAGCCTATGGATTTATTTAAAAATCAGAATGTTCAGAATTTAAAGTTTGGCATGCAGTTAATAAAATACAGTTTTTGATAGATTATTTGATTTGCCTTTTAGAAAACTTTTTTTACTAGTGATATGTTTAATTTCAGTCAGATCTATCCATGATACATAAAATACTGTATGGGACAAAGCTGTGACTGAATCTAGATATTCTTCTTCAGATACCATGAAACCTCCTCCCAGAAGGTAACAAGGAAAACATGAAGATGATGTGTAATGTCTCAGACAATCCTGTGGACTCTGCTCAAGCATCTTTTATATGTTATGTCCTGGATAGAAGGAAGTGAACTACCAATAATCTTTTCTGCCATCCTCAAAACTCTCTGCACTACCTTC
The DNA here is from genome assembly GCA_009733165.1 of Naja naja. Lineage (NCBI taxonomy): Eukaryota > Metazoa > Chordata > Lepidosauria > Squamata > Elapidae > Naja > Naja naja. The sequence continues at coordinate 86,472,763 of CM019155.1, forward strand.
CTGTCTGAAGCAGTAATGCTTCCAAACTGGACAGTAATGTAATATGACAGGATGCTCTCAGTCATCCCTCTATAGAAAGTGGTAAGGACAGGGAGAGAAAGATGAGCTTTTCTCATGCGATGCAGAAAATGCATGCTTCACCAGTGTCTCACAGTTGAGCAACCAAGCTAACCTCCTCGTTAGCTGCACATTCAGAAATTTGATGCTACTAACCACCTCCACATCCGAATCATTAAAACACAAGATGTATGGCCATACCTGCCTTTTCTGAAATTGACAATCTTTTTTGTTTTTCCTACGTTTGAAATTAGGCTGTTTTATCACAACAGTTTGCCAAACCCTCTAGGTCCCTGATGGCAAACCTAAGGCATGTGTGCCAGAGGTGGCACACAGAACCCTCTCTGTGAGCACATGTGCTGGCCAGCTGGCCTTCGGGTTTCCGGCACTCCAGTGCATGTGAAGACCAGCTTGCTGGTGCACGCATGCACACCGGCCAGCTGGTCTTTGGTTTCCGGCATTCCAGCGCACGCACACACGCATGTTCCAGTTTGGGCACTCGGTGCCAAAAAGGTTCTAGGTGCTTGTGGTAAACTCCCTCATTGTCATCCTGAAAAAGGCCGGCTATTGTTGTGTGATCCGCATATTTCATAACATGGTTGGTGGCAAATCTTGCACAGCAGTCATGGGTCAACAGGGTGAACAATTGTGGACTTAGGACCCAACTCTGAGGTGAACCCGTGCTCAAAAAAATTGTGTTAGAAATATTAGTCCCAACTTGTACATACTGGGGCCTATCAGTAAGAAAATCAGGAATCCAAATGCACAAAGCAATGTTAAAGCCTAAAAGGCCCAGCTGGTTGTCTAAATGCTGAGGAATTATTGTATTAAATGCTGAACTGAAGTAGACAAAGAGTGTTCGCATATTTTGTTCCTCTAAGTGCGCATCCTCTGTAGAGCGATTTGAATGGTAAGCAAACTGAAGTAAGTCAAATGCTGGAGGAAGGCTGGATACAATAATGTCCTTTTTCAGCCTTTCAAAACATTTCATGATGATAGATGTAAGTGCAACCGGACAGTAATCATTCAGATCCATAATGGTAGACTTTTGAGGCATTGGCCAAATAATGGCAGTCTTCAAACATGATGTGACCACTACAATGCTACAATGAAAGATTGCAATATTTGTAAGAACACAAGCCAACTCATCTGCACATTCCCTAAAAACACGCCTAGGGATATTATGCAGGACTGCTGCTTTCTGAATGCTAACGTTCCACAGTTTATTTATTTATTTATTTGTCCAGCGATTATAAGATAATATGTATAAGTATAAACATAGTTATGAATACATAACTATGGGATTCAAGGTCTTGGTATTAACATTTAAAGTCCAACAGGGCATGGGTCCAGGTTATTTACGGGAACGGCTCCTCCCAATATCAAATGCCAACCTCCCTGTAAGGGCTCACAGGCGGGGTCTCCTCGGGGTGCCGCCTGCAACACAATGTCGCTTGGTGGTGACCCGGGGGAGGGCCTACTCTGTGGCGGCTCCCACTTTGTGGAATCTTCTTCCGCTTGAGCTCCGTTTGGCTCCCGATCTCCGCACCTTCCGCCATGATTTGAAAACCTGGCTCTTTTTACAATCTGGGCTGTGCTGATCCTCCTGGGCTGGGGTCAGCTGGGGTTTTAAATTTTAATTCGGCTTAATTGTTTAATTTTTTAAAATTTATTTATTTATTGTTGTATTTTAATTGTAAGCGCGAGTCCTCGGAGAGAGGCATATAAGTCGAATAAATAAATAAATAAATAAATAAATAAATAAAAAAAAAAAATGAAATGAAATGGATACATATAAGAAAAATAAAAAGAAACAATAGGACAGGGACGGTAGGCACGTTGTGCTTATGCCCCTACAGGTTTCTTAGGAAAGGGGGGAGGTCAATAGTAGGCAGTCTAAGGTTAAAAGTTTTGGGGGTTTGGGGAAGAAACCACAGGGTCAGGTAGAGTATTCCAGACATTGACCACTCTGTTGCTGAAGTCGTATTTCCTGCAATCAAGTTTGGTGCAGTTTACCTTGAGTTTGTATATGCTCTTGTATTATTATGGTTGAAACTGAAGTATTAATTGACAGGTAGGACATTGCAATGTATAATTTTATATACTATACTTAGATCAGACAGAAGGTGGCGTAGTTCTAGGTTTTCTAGGTCTAAAATTTCAAGTCTGGTGGCATAAGGTATTCTGTGAGTAGAGGTGGAGAACTCTTCTTGTGAAATATTTCTGGACTTTCTCGACTGTGTTAATATCAGATACGTAATGCAGGTTCCAGACTGATGAGCTGTATTCAAGTATTGGTCTAGTAAATGTTTTGTATGCTTTAGTTAGTAGTGTGATATTGCCAGAGAAAAAGCTACGTAGGATTAGGTTAACAACTCTTAATGCCTTTTTGGCTATGTAGTTACAGTGGGCTCTAGCACTTAGATCATTAGAGATGAGTACTCCAAGGTCCTTGACAGAGTTTGGATCATCAACAAGGTCTTGACTATTCAGCTTATATTTTATTTTCTGAATTTTTTTGCCAATATGTAAGACAGAGCATTTATTTGTTGAGATTTGAAGTTGCCATTTGTTTGACCATTCTGATATATAGTCAAGGTCTTTTTGAAGGGTAGCAGAATTATCTGTGGTGTTGAATAGCTTTAAATCCTCAGCGAAGAGAACACAATTGCTCTTAATATGATCACAGAGGTCATTTATGTAGAGTATGAAGAGAGTTGGTCCTAGAACGCTGCCTTGGGGGACACCACTGTTGACAGGTACAGAATTTGATAGGATGCTCCCAATTTTGACCATTTGTTGTCTGTTTGACAGGAATGCTTCTATCCAGTTATGCAGGTGTCCAGAGATACCATAAGATTTTAGTTTTAATAGTAGTTCTGTGTACCACTGAATCAAAGGCTTTACAGAAGTCTATGTAGATTGCATCTATTGCTTTGCCCTGATCGAGTTGTGTGGTCCATATGTTTTTGCAGTGTAAGAGTTGCAGATTACAGGATAGTTTTTTCCTGAAACGAAATTGTTTATTAGAGAGTAGGTTGTTTGTCTCTTAAGTGGAGGATAATGGATTGGTTAATAATTGATTCCATGACTTTACAGGTGACGCAGCATAAGGAGATTGGTCTGTAATTTTCAACTAGGCTGGGGTCTCCCTTTTTGAAGATGGGGATGACCGTGGCTTGTGACACGGTCACAAGGACCTGGTCCTGAAAGAATTTTCAAAGATTATGCTTAGCGGTTCGGCTATGACAGTGTCCTCTGGGCAGAGATAACATCAAAGTTAAGCACTTGCTCGTCAGAAGGGGGCACAGTTTTCTTCGCAGGGATGTTATTTGGTGCCTTGAATTTTCAAAAAAATGCGTTCAGCTCATTTTAAAAACCTGTGTCGCCCTTACAACATGATGGAGCCACCCAGGGGTGGGATTCTACCAGTTTGCACCTATTCTCTAGAACCAGTTGTTAACATTCTAAGTAGTTCGGAGAACCAGTTGTTGGAAGAAATTAGTGGCCTAATCCTGTAAGTAAGGCAGGAATCCTGTAAGTAAGGCAGGAAGGAAACATTCTGGTGTTGCTTACAGAAACTGCCTCTCTGTTAACCCGTATTACATTCTTGGCAGGACTAGACTTCCTGTCTCAGGAACATCTCTGGAATTTTTTTCCCCTCCTTTGCTGGTACTTTGCTTGTGTGGAGTGACCATTCAAAGTTACAATAGCAATGAAAAAAGTAACTTATGACCATTTTTCACACTTATGACTGTTGCAGCATCCCCACAGTCATGAGAGGCCAGGCGAGGAGATGCATGCCTCGATGTTATTGGCTGGGTGTTGGCCACACCCAGCCAATAACATGACCACCAAGCCATGTCCACCCAGTCACATGATCACCAAGTCACACCCACCACCTAAGCCACACCCACCACCTAAGCCACACCCACAGAACCAGTTGTTAAAAATTTGAATCCCACCCCTGGAGCCACATCATCATCATCATCATCATCATCATCATCATCATCATTATTATTATTATTTGGATTTCTAGGCCGCCCCATCTCCCGAAGGACTCGGGGACTCGGGGCGCTGTACAACCATATAAAAACAGTACAACACAAATATCACACAGTTAAAAACTAACTAGAAACCCAATCAAATTTAAAATAATGAAGACTAATCTTTAAAACTCCCATCCCTGCCCACAGTCCAGGTTGACAAGTTGGAATAACCATGCCTTCAAGCCACGATGGAAGGACCGGAGGTCAGGGGCTATCTGAGGCTCAGGGGACAGTTGGTTCCATAGGGTGGGTGCTCCCACAGAGAAGGCCCTACCCCTGGGGGTTGCCAGCCAACATTGTCTGGCTGACGGTACCCCAAGGAGGCCCCATCTGTGAGAGTGCATGGGACATTGGGAGGCCGTTGCTGGCAGCAGGATCTCCTGCAAGTACCCCAGTCCTAAGCCATGAAGGGCTTTGTAGGTTAATACCAACACCTTGAATCTCACCCGGAGAGCAACCAGTAACCAATGCAGCTCACACAGGAGGGGTGTAACATGGGAGTATTGGGACACTCCCATCACAACCTGCGCTGCCGCATTCTGGACAAGTTGAAGCCTCCGGGTGGTCCTCAAGGGCAGCCCCATGTAAAGACCATTGTAGCTGGGAAGTAACGAGCGCATGAGTGACCTACATAGGGCATCTTGATCCAGATAGGGCGCAACTGGTGCACCAGATGAACCTGGGCAAATGTCCCCCTGGCCACAGCCCCCACCTGCTCATCCAAACTGAACCATGCATCCAGGAGGACACCCAAGTTGCAGGCCCTATCTACGGGGGGCAACACCTCTCCCCCCATATTAAAAGATGGAATATCCTTGCTGGAATGAGATGCTGGTACATACAGCCACTCGGTCTTGGCTGGGTTGAGTCAGAGCCTGTTCCTTCCCATCCAGGCCTGCACCGCCTCCAGGCACCGGGACATTACGTCGAGGGCGTCACTGGGCTGGTTAGGGGTGGAGATAAAAAGCTGGGTATCATCAGCATATTGATGATACCTCACCCCAAAACCACGGATGATCTCACCCAGCGGCTTCATATAGATGTTGAACAGGAGGGGCAAGAGAACCGACCCCTGAGGCACCCCACAAAGGAGGGGCCTTGGGGTCGATCTCTGCCCCCCCTGCCAACACCATCTGCATCCAGCCCGAGAGGTAAGAGGAGGAGAACCACCGCAAAACAGTGCCCCCCACTCCCAACCCCCCGAGGCGTCGCAGTAGGATACCATGGTCGATGGTATGAAAAGCTGCCAAGAGATCTAACAGGACTAGGACAGAGGAATAACCCCTGTCCTGTGCCCTCCAGAGATCATCCACCAGTGCGACCAATGCCGTCTCCATGCTGTACCCAGGCCTGAAGCCTAATTGGTGAGGGTCTAGATAGTCGGTTTCCTCCAGGAACACCGGGAGCTGTTGGGCTACCATGCTCTCAACAACCTTCGCAACAAAGCGAAGGTTGGAGACTGGACAAAAGTTGTTTAAATTAGCTGGGTCCAAGGCAGGCTTCTTGAGGGGGGGCTTCACCACCACCTCCTTCAAGGCAGGGGGAAGAATCCCTCACTCAAAGAAGCATTAATTACTGCCTGGAGCCAGCCTCGCGTAACCTCCCGGGCAGCATAAACCAGCCAGGAGGGACACGGGTCCAATAAACACGTGGCAGCACTCAGCCTCCCCATGATCCTGTCCACCTCGTTTGGAGTCACAGGATCAAACTCCTCCCAGATAACATCCCCAAGACCCGCCACATCATTCCCATCGGACTCTGACCAGTCGGAGTCCAAGCTGGCCCGGATCCGAGCGATCTTGTCTTTCAGATGTTGATTAAACTCCTCGGCACGTCCCTGCAGAGGGTCCCCCCTCTCTGATTAAGGAGGGAGCGGGTGACCCTGAACAGGGTGGCCGGGCGATTATCTGTGGACGCGATGAGAGCAGAGAAGTGAGCACACTTCGCCGCCCTCATCGCAGCAAGATAAGACCTAATGTAGGTTCTTAACTGCGATCAGTAGGATTTGGATCAGTAGGATTTGGACCTCCAACAGCTCCCTAGGCCTCTTTTCCGACATTTCATTTCCCGGAGGTCCGCAGAAAACCAGGGAGCCAACCGGGATCTGCATCAGGTTAGAGGCCGCAGAGGAACAACTTAGTCAAGAGCTCCAGCAGCAGCCGTCTGCCAGGCGTCCACTAGGGTCTCAACTGAGCTGTGGGCGAAGGAGGTCGGGATTGACCCAAGCACCATCTGGAACCCCTCTGGGTCCATTAGGCACCTGAGTGACTTAGCATCTCATTAGGCAATGAGATGGTTCCGCCTCCCAGCAGCGAGGGGTGGCATATCGGAAGGTCAGCCATAGAAGGGAGTGATCGGTCCACAGCAGTGGATAAACAGTTGGTGATCCCTCACCTAGATCATTACACCACTGTCTCTAGAGAAAAACAAGGTCGGGTGTGTGCCCCCCTCATGGGTGGGGCCCTGTATTACCTGGGTCAGGTCCATGGCCACCATGAAAGCCATGAACTCCTGATCCAGCCTCGATGCCCCCCCCCCAGGGAGGGCAAATTGAAGTCCCCCAACACCATAAGTTTGGGGAACTCAGCCGCCATCCCCGACAGGACGTCGAGCAGATCAGGCAGGGCTGCCACCACGCATCTGGGAGAAAGGTACACAAGCAGCAAACCCAACTGGCCCCTAGGGCCCCACCTCAAGAGAAGAGACTCACACCCGCCTATCTGCGGGATAGTGGCCTCCCGTGGACAAAGAACCTCCCTGATCACAACAGCTACCCCCCCGCCCCTACCCTGGGTCCAAGGCTGATGTATTACATGGAAACCTGGTGCACATAATTCTACCAGAGGGACCCCTCCCTTCAGGCCCAACCAGGTCTCCGTGATACACGCCAGGTCCGCGTCTTCCTCCTCAATCAACTCCCAGACAAGGGGAGCTTTGTTACCAACGGACCTGGCATCCAAATAGACCAGCCTCAGCCCAGGGCCCTGATCCTCCAAGCCCCTGGGGGAGTGGGCAGGAACCAGAGGGTCGGAGCGTGCCACTGCTCGAAGACAGCAGGGGCGCACTCCCTGAAAGTGATATGGCCCTCCGTCCTTACCTCTGCTGCCCCTCCAAATGACTGTCCGAATTCCCTACTCCACCCATTCCCCAGAAGCTCCAGACAGCCCCAACCCCCTCCCCCCCGCCGCAGCCTATTTCCAACCTGGACTGCGATAATGCTAGTGGGGCTCCATCAGGCTCCAACCAGGCCCGGGTACCCACCCCCCCTCCCTAAACCCCTTAAAACTTCATTTTAAAAAGTTAACAAAGAGGTCTTGGCACCCCTCTTATCACTCTGCCCACGACCCCTACCGTTATCCGCGTGATGCCACCTCTCGGGATCCCAATATCCGTCATCAAGGTAGGCCATTGATAACCCAGCAGGCCACACCTTGGGATAGAGGGGAATCCCTCAGGGCCTGCAAGTCTGCAACTATAAAGGTTCGCAGATTTAGATCATACAAATTCGGGGAGAGAGATGACAAAAAAACAAGTGAAGCATGTCTAGATCGAATGGTCAAGATAATTGGTCCAGGTAGAGTCTCCAGAGCAGTCCAAAACCTGGGGCCTCTCTCACAGCCACCAACGGGCCCGATGGAAAGGGCCCTAATGGACTGGCCACTGCGCTCTCACCATTGGCGGCACCCCATCCACTCACCCATTTGGGAATACTGTTCGCCATCGACCTCTCATGGCGGTGGAAACATCCGCCCCGACAGACATCCTTAGAGCCGAAAAAGTGAGAGGGAGGGAGAGACCACCTATCTGGATCTCAAGGCTGCCAAAGTCTCCAGTTGATACAAGGGTTGATAGAAAAGGCATCAAAGGCCCAGTTGTTCTCATCCATGGCAATGTCAGCCAGGGCAAACAGGCAGCCAGGCACCCACCCAGCAGCCAATGCCACCTAGTGGGGACCCCCTTTCATCCAACCTCCAGGGGAAAATGTTCATCCAGGCCAGGGCATCATCCACCCAGGACTGAGTCCAGGCCCACACCCACAGCCCCCTGGACAAATCTGGGGGCCATTTCAGCATAGGCCCTAATGGCCTTGGTTCCAATGGTCCTAGCTGACACAAAACCAGGTTTAGGGCAACCCATCGGCCCAACCTTAGGCCGATAGGCCCATCTCCCAGTAGGGCAGCATGCCCACCTTCTCAAGCCTGGTGTTGGCCTCATATTTGGGATAACTATCAGCACCCACAATCTTCCAGCTCCTGCAGCGTCTGATTCACCATCCCGGCAGCCCCAAAATGGGGCTAGATCTTCGCACCTACCAGTGCAACTCACAACGCCACAGATGTCACTCCAGGAACCAGCAAGAACAAGCCCAGTGAAGACAAACACAGGAACAAGCCCAGCGGCGGCAAAAGCAAAAACTGCGACAGCGAGCAGCCCAGTGGTGGCGTCAGCAGCAGCAGCAGCTCCAACACCGGTCTCACCTCCAAACAGGGCTTCAGCTGACATTGGAAATCCCTGTCGGCCACCCATTGCTGCCATCATCACTGTCATCCTCACTCTCCCCGCCCCCGCTCCCGCCGCCGAAAACCGCAAGCAGGTCTTTGCACACGAACCTGTACACCATTAGTCTGTAATGGTGTGGATGCCTTGGGACATATGCCTTGTGTTTGTAGGGTCCTGAAAAAAGAAATTACCAGTAAACCTCTTTTAATGGTTCCTTCCAAGGTAATCTCTGTATTCCTTTATAGATACAGTATGTGTTACAGTATTTCCTTATTAGAAGGCCAGAGGTTAGAAGGCGGGAGACCATAAATTCAAGTCTCACCTTGGCCATGAAAGCCAGCTGGGGTTACATATTCTGACAAAGTGCATTTTCTCTTAGGAAATTGATGAATACAGGTAATCCCTGGGTTAGCAAACTTTCGAAGTTACGCAATAAGTGCCTCTTAGCATTTACGAACAAGTCCTGAAATTATGAATACTGCAGAACCACAGCAGTTGTTTGGTCTTACAAAAGACCACAGCCTCTACAACATTCACCTCACCTATTCCCCCATCTGCAGGGTCTTCACTTTGCTTACCTTGCAAAGTGTATCACTCATCACCTGCCCACTATCATCCCAATAGTGAAGCATGGTGTGCAGGGTGTTTTTCAGGACCAGGGACTGGGAGACTGGTCAGGATCGAGGGAAAGCTGAATGGAGCAAATTACAGAGATATCCTCAATGAAAACCTGTTTCATAGCACTTAGGACTTCAGAGTGGGCCAACACGACAATAATCTTAAGCCATGGTAGTGCAGTAATTAGAATGCAGTACTGCAGGGCTAACTGCTCACTTCAGTTCAATTCTGAGTGGTCCAAGGTTAACTCAACCTTCTGAGGTTGGTAAAATGAGGGCCCAAATTGTTGGGGGCAATATGCTGACTCTGTAAACCACTTAGAGAGGGCTATAAAGCACTATGAAGCAGTATATACAGGTGAAACTCGAAAAATTAGAATATCATGCAAAAGTTCATTTATTTCAGTAATGCAACTTAAAAGGTGAAACTAATATATGAGAGACTCATTACATGCAAAGCAAGATAGTTCAAGCCATGATTTGACATAATTGTGATGTTTATGGCTTACAGCTCATGAAAACCCCAAATCCACAATCTCAGAAAATTAGAATATTACATGCAATCAATAAAACAAGGATTGTACATGGAACAATATAGGACCTCTGAAAAGTATAAGCATGCATATGTACTCAGTACTTGGTTTGGGTCCCTTTTGCAGCAATTACTGCCTCAATGCGGCGTGGCATGGAAGCTATCAGCCTGTGGCACTGCTGAGATATTACGGAAGACCAAGATGCTTCAATAGCAGCCTTCAGCTCTTCTGCATTGTTTGGTCTCATGTCTCTCATCTTTCTCTTGGCAATGCCCCATAGATTCTCTATGGGGTTCAGGTCAGGTGAGTTTGCTGGCCAATCAAGCACAGTAATGCCACGGTCATTGAACCAGGTTTTGGTGCTTTTGGCAGTGTGGGAGGTACCAAATGAAGTCAGCATCCCCATAAAGCTTGTCTGCGGAAGGAAGCATGAAGTGCTCCAAAATCTCCTGGTAGACAGCTGTGTTGACCCTGGACTTAATGAAGCACTGTGGACCAACACCAGCAGATGACATGGCTCCCCAAATCAACACAGACTGTGGAAACTTCACACTGGACTTCAAGAATCTTGCAGTCTGTGTCTCTCCATTCTTCCTCCAGACTCTGGGTGCTTGGTTTCCAAATGAGATGCAAAAGTTGCTCTCATCAGAAAACAGGACCTTGGACCACTGAGCAACAGACCAGGTCTGTTTTTCTTTAGCCCAGGTAAGACGCTTCTGACGTTGTTTGTTGTTCAGGAGCTGATTGACAAGAGGAATATGACATTTGAAGCCCATGTCCAGGATCCGTCTGTGTGTGGTGGCTCTTGATGCACTGACTCCAGCCTCAGTCCACTCCTTGTGAAAGTCCCCAACACTTTTGAATGGCCTTTTCCTGACAATCCTCTCCAGGCTGCAGTTATCCCTGCTCCTTGTTTATGTTTATGTTTATGTTTATTTGGATTTATATGCCACCCCATCTCTGGGGGGGGACTCGGGGCAGCTCATACAAAAATATACATACATAAATAAATAAAATATTAGTCCAATCCAAATAACAAATTAAAATTATGCTAAAATTCCCAATTAAAACCCCAATCTCTCTCAATCCAGGCCGGCCTGTAAGAATAGCTAGGTCTTTAGATCGCGGCGGAAGGAACACAGGTCAGGAGCCAAACGCAGCCCCAGGGGCAGCTGGTTCCACAGGGTGGGCGCCCCCACAGAGAAGGCCCTCCCCCGGGGGAGTGCCAACTGACATTGTGTACCTTTTTCTTCCACACTTTTCCCTTCCACATAACTTTCTATTATTAATGTGCTTTGATACAGCACTTTGGTAACATCCAACTTCTTTTGCAATTACCTTTTGAGGCTTTCCCTCCTTATGGAGGGTGTCAATGATGGTTTTCTGCACAACTGTCAGGTCAGCAGTCTTTCCCATGATTGTGATTCCTACTGAACCAGACTGAGAGACCATTTAAAGGCTCAGAAACCCTTTGCAGGTGTTATGGCTTAATTAGCTGATTAGAGTGGGACACTTTGAGCCTAGAATATTGCACCTTTTCACAATATTCTAATTTTCTGAGATTGTGGATTTGGGGTTTTCATGAGTTGTAAGCCATAATCATCACAATTATGACAACTCACGGCTTGAACTATCTTGCTTTGCATGTAATGAGTCTATCTCATATATTAGTTTCACCTTTTAAGTTGCATTACTGAAATACATGAACTTGTGCATGATATTCTAATTTTTCGAGTTTCACCTGTAAGTCTAAATGCTATTGCTATTGCTAAACACACAGCCAAGACAACCACAGGACTGCCTTAGGGATAATTCTGTGAATGTCTTAGAGGGCCCAGTCAGATTCCTGACTTGAACCCTATTGAACACCTCTGAAGGTACCTGAAAATGGCTGTCCATCAACAGTCAACATCCAACCTGACTGAGCTTGAGAAGATTTGGAAGAAAGAATAGCTATCTATAGAAGAGATAAAAATATTTTGGAAAGATATAAAATTAAGTAAATTTAAGTAAAACTGGTTTTAGGCAAATTGCCTTTTCATATTTCATGCTTGTAATTTGTGTTAGCATTTGTTATTGTTTTTGCGATTTGCTGACATCCCCACCCCGAAAAGAAATAGCACCCTGGCTATGCACTATATAAGTTAGTGCTTAGTAAAAGCGATGTAAAATAGGAAGGTTATATATCTTCCAGCTTGCAGAACATAAGCAGTCACTGTCTACAAAGACCCGCTCCCGCTTTTGTGTTTTATTTCTCTTTAATCATGGTTGGAAATCTCTTGCCATTAAATAGACTTATTAAATTTCTGTTCAAGAGGAAGTCACGCGCGCAAGGTCTGCTCCCACCATCCTTAAACGCTTTGCACCTTTGCAAACTTTCAGCAGCGACCACTAAAATCGACCTTAACGGGCTCCCAACTCATTCACTGCTTCCATCTATGAAATGTCCGCTCTAAAGATTGCCACGCCTATACCAAGAATAATTACAAAATTTTGACAGCCGGCTGAAACACTCTGCGCAGGCGTATTTAAGTACTGAACGTGCCTATTTGCCTACGCATGCGTATGAGTCTCTGGTTGGTAAAGATTTTTTTTTAAGTATTTTGAAGGACTGAGGCGCAAGCGCACTTCAATTGTCTTTCAGAGGGTTCCGGGAGGTAATAGTGATCCGGGTAAGCTAAAAACGAGCTTTCGAGGATTGCTTTCATTTGATTTCTCGCTGTTTGACAGGGTAAGTGCAGTTGCGATTTGATCTCGTAATACCGAGAGGGAGATGGGTCTTGGCCTTTGAAAGTTCAGGATCTGGATCGTTTGAGGTCTTGATAGCGAAACGTTCTCAAGGTTATATCAATTGCAATGATCAGAGCCGAAGCCAATTTTTGCATACAAAATAGATCTCTTTAACAGATAAAGCAGGGGAGAAAGGGGGAGAAAACGATTGTTCTGTTTACGATAGCTCTTTATTTGCTGCTTTAATAGTAGTAAGTCAATGCGTGGGATGTGGGCCGATTTTTTTTTTTGGTTCAGTGGCTGATGGGTGAGGAGAATCCATCAGCGAAAATAATAATAATAATGACAATAATACTGGCATGCATATTACACATATAGTTGATATGTAATTTTTATTTATTTATTTATTATTTATTTATTTTTGTGGTCTTAGGATGCTGCTATGTTCATGGAATCATAAACAAGCCAACCATTCTTTAGCTTAGCATGCTATTGCAGTTTTGCCAGTATGGTGAGTTTATCATTCAGTAGGCGCAAACCCAAAAAATTAGATTGAGTAACAGCGTTTATGCATAGGATTATGGGTTGTGCAATATTTGAAAAAATTAATAAAAGCTATCCAAGTATAGTCCAACAATCTTACAGCATCAAGTTCCTCTTTAACTTTCTGGATTTCTCAACAGGCTTTGATATTTAGAATTACCAGATTCAGATCATTTGGAGGACCAATTAACATTAAATAAACATTTAAGGAAATGTTTGTATGCAAATATTGTTGGAAGAACAGTAATTTAAAAGGCATTACATTTCCTTTTCTGTGCTTCTGTACAACTTACTGAACAATTAAAATTTGGTCCTCAATGCTTTTTCCTGCATATGTTCTATTTTGTGCTTCTTCCATTCACATTTTTTATAATTCATTTTGTATTATTGTATGATTTCCAGATAAGGGAAATTATTGAAAAATGATTGCAAAAGGAAGAGATTTGATCTGTTAATAAAACATACTTTATCAATTTGATATTCAGTACTGTACAATATATAAAGGATCAGCTTTAAAATATATTAATTTGTAAACTTAAGTAACAAACTCAAAGAAAAGAATTAAATCAGCATAGAACTGTGCTGTTCAGTTCTAAACTCTATAGCCAGTCCAAAAGGATACTATGGTCAATGTTACTGAAGGTTGCTAAGAGGTCAAGGAGAGCCAAGGTGACTGCACTGTTTTCATCCCACTCTACCAGAGATCATCCATTAGAGTAGGAGTCTTCAAACTTAACAGCTTTAAGACTTGTGGACTTCAACTCCCAGAATTCCTCCTCTAGTCATGTTAGCTCAGGAATCCTGGGAGTTGAAGTCCAAAAGTCTTAAACTTGCCAAGTTTAAAAACCCTTGCATTAGTGTGTGGTCTCCATCTCATAGGCTGCCCTGAAACCTCACTGAAAGAGGTCTATGAAATTTACATCCTCTGAAGCTGCCAAACAACACCTTATCTGTAACTCCCCTAAAAAGGGGAGAAGAGAAACTGAATGAAAATTGTCAAGGCAGTTGGTATCAAGTGGTGGTTTTTTTAGGAGTGCAAATTCCTTGAAAAGTTCTGGGAAGGTCTCCTCTTGTAGTTAGGAATTTATCACTTTCTGAAACCACCTGCTGGTCATTGTTCTGAAGGCTTTTATAAGCTGGACAAGGGTCTAATTGACAGGTAGTTGCATTGATAGCACTGAGGATTCTTCATTTACTTAAATAGAAGAAACAAATACCATTTTGTTGCTCTTATCACCATGAATTAGGCCTTAATAATGGCTCTAAGTTTTGTCCAGTAGCACTCTAGATATCTCTTAATCTTTTTCAAACCCGACAGCTCCTCAATGAACCATGGGAAGCATCAGGATTGATAGATCAAGCTAGGCTTATAGCCACAATCCTGCCCAGAGCCTTGGCTACCATTTGATTACAGACCATTACCAAGGCATCGGTAGAACTGTGCAGCAAATCCTTTGTGACATCCCGCAGTTCCCTCTGAAATCCATTTGGGCTCATCTGTCTTTGTTATGAGAATATTGGAATAATTTTCTCTTGTTATCCTGTTTTTCCCATATGTTTCTTTCAAATACTGTATAGTTGTCTATTTGTTCTGGTGTGTAAAGGTTGAATTAATCATGGCAACTGGTCCAAATCTGAGATGTTTCGTTGCTCATCTAAGCAACTTCATCAGTCAGAGCCCAAATTAATTAGGCAGAGTCAGGGAGTTGCTGGAATGTACCAACTCTTGCCACACCAACTTCAGGAGTTTTCCCCAGAATGCATTGCAATATGTCAATTAAGACTCAATTCTCCAGGCCAAAGGTATGTAAAGGATTAATCATGGCAACTGGAACAAACTTTGTTAATTTGAAATGTTTTGTTGCTCATCCAGCAACTTCATCAGTCAAAACAAAATTAGTTAGGAGAAAGTCAGAAAGTTGTTGGAATGTACCAACTCTTGCTATACCAATTCAGCTCTCTGATGTTGTCTGAAGTTTAGTCCTAGTGCCATGATTCAACCTTTAGATACCTTTGGCTTGGATGATTGTGTCTTCATTGACATATTTGTTCTGGGGCTTTTCTATCAGTACCATGCATGCTGATTCATCTATTTAGAATGCCACAATAGCACATTTATGGCTGTATTGCTTGAGAATGTTAGAAATATAGCCAGTTACAGACAAAGTCATTCATTTGGAACCCATGAATGGTGCAGGTCCATGTGGTATGCTTGGGGAAAGGTCTTCTCAGTAATCTGGGAATCATGTGATTCTTTTGGTCCCAAGGAAGAGACAAGGTCTTCACTGCTGTCAATGCAACCACCAGTCAATTACTGTTAGATCCTTGTCCGTCCTGGTTAGTGAAAAGCCTCCTAGATGGTGACTGTCAGGCAGTGATAAATTCTTCAATGTAGGAAGGGATGTTCCTGGGGCCTTTTAAAGAGGTCCAGGTTTGTCCCCTCCTTAAAAAACATTTGATTCCACCAACTTGAACAATTTCTGTCCAGTTTCTCATCTTCCATTTAGGAAAAAAGTGATTGCTTGGCGGAGGGTTCTGCTTGATTATCCAGACCCCTTCCAGTCAGGATTCAGGCTTGTTTATTGTTTGCACTTGTTGATGATCTTTGGCGAGACCGGGATGGAAATATGCAAGATAAAAGTCAGATACTACAAAGTGAAAATTTATCATATACACCAGATTATAATTTATTGCTATTGAGGTAAATCATAACATCCAGCTAAGTTTGATAAAATTATGGTTGCTTCTTCTGAAATCTCATTACTTTTACTTTTTCACTGACTGTTTTTGTTACGTTGCACAATAATTGTTTTTGCTGCTACCGTGTTTCCCCGAAAATAAGACCTACCCCGAAAGTAAGACCTAGCACTATTTTCTAAACCTGCCCTAATATAAGACCTACCCCGAAAATAAGACCTAGTGTAAATCTCCAGTTCCAGGAAGACTTTTCAGGGAGCAACCATGCACCCGCGAAACACCCCCCCTACACACTCACACCCACTATTTGGCACCATAAATATATAAGACCTACCCCGAAAATAAGACCTAGTGTGTTTTTGGGAGCCAAAAAAAATATAAGACAGTGTCTTATTTTAGGGGAAACACGGTATAATATAATAGATAATTATTTTTTATCTTTAAAATTGAGGCTTGGTCCAGCACATAAATGCAATAATCCTAACTCTGGCGAGCTGTAATATTTCTACGGCCGAGGAGAGATTAATGTTGACAAGAAAAAGCCACGGTATCCTATCACATATCTGTTGCTCTATCTGATCTTTATTGAGAGGTTCACTATTGCTATAAATAAATTTTAGTTTATAAAGGTTATATACTCTCAACATTTTAGCCAAACCATTATAATTCTCCTGATCAAAATGTGTTATCAAAGGAGTTAAAAGAGAATTATCCCTTATTAGAAATTTGCTTTTTTTCAATTTTGAAGCATTGCTTTTGTAAAAATATTTTCAGTCTGTTTTATTCTAGAAAAATGTTTTGGATGCAAAAACCACTGATTTAAAACTTTAGTCAACTCTGACATAGGTTCAGTTTGAATCCATTGTTTTAGAAGAGTCTTCATAATAAATGAAATCATATAACCTAACTGTGCTGCTTGATTATATTGATAAATTGGGCATCCCCAGCCTCTGTATTTCTGAGGGGTATGTGTGTGTGTGTGTGTATTAGCTCTATACCCATGCTTCGCTATGAATCTATGTGACCGGGCTTAGTTTTGGGGGAGGAGAAGGGGAAAAAATTGTGCCTCTGCCTACCAGCATCCATCGGTATTCATCTGGCTAGCATACTTTCAGTGTGTGAGAGAGTTGAAGGCTGTTTGGAAACTGAAGAGTATTTGCTGTGTGAGCAAGAAGGAGACAGCAAGGAGCCTGGGCTTGGCTTAACTCTACTGTTCTGTACTAAAGCTGCTTGGTGCTGTAAAACTGAAACTGAAACTGAAACTCCTCTCCTCTGCTTGTGTTTTGCATTTGGAACAGATTTCTTTTCAAGTGGGGAGGAAGAATGTAGGGATTCAATAACCAGTCATTTCAGTGTCCAAAGATGTCTGACTGCCTGGGCAGTGTTTATTCTTTTTATACCATTTTTACAAGCAAGGAAGAGTAGCATAGATACAGCATTTGGATTGGAGAATAGATCCCACATGGATGAAACCCCTCAACCACATTGGTGCAACCTCCCAACCAATCCATAAGACTAGTGGTGATGTTAGTAAATGAGATCACCTATATACCTGGAAAATCAGGGACTTTCCAACCCAACAGATACAGGATGAATAGAGGATGAGCTCATGGGATAGCAAAAGGCTGCAGTGTGCTGCCAGCTTCTAGTGTCATCCCGGGAAACTCAGTGGCTACCACAGAAGAATAGAACTTCTTAGCTTCAGAGTCTGTGAATAATAATATATGGGCCTTGGTGGCTCAGGCTGTTAATTGCCTGCACTTAAGTTCCAGCTGCCTACAACTGCTGTAGGCTCGAATCCCACCAGGCTCAAGGTTGACTCAGCCTTCCATCTTCTCGGGGTAGGTAAATTGAGGACCCAAGATTGTTGGGGGCAATTAGCTGACCTTGTAAAAATGCCGCTTAGTAATAAGCAGGCGTATACAATGGAATGAAGGCTATTGCTGAGCACACTGGGTTGTATCCCAAAAATTGTAAGCCGCCCTGAGTCTCCGGAGAAGGGCGACATATAAATGTAATTAAAAATAATAATAATAATTAAAAAAATAGTAATGTTCTGATGGTCATTCGAAAAATCCTTTCTTAGTGAGCACTTAGAAGCCAAGAGGAACTTACATGCCAAATTTCAAGTTTGTAGGCTTTACGGTTCTGGAGATTTTGTGATGATGCATGAGTGGTATATAAATGTAATTAAAAATAAAATAAAAAAAATAAATATATAGATATATGAAGTTTTTTTGTTTATTCTTAGTTCTTTTACTTGAAAGTAGAGGCTTTTTCTTTTTTTTCTTTTTTGACAATGTCTTAGAACCTGTTTTGGAATTGTCACTGGAAGGCATTGAAATAAAATTCTTCTGGAATTCATCTTAAATATCAAAATGTTTTGAAGTCCATTTTTTAATTTCCTTATTTCATTACCTCTATGTTGGTATATCATCTGTAAAGATTTTATGAATCCATTGTCCACTATTTTTAAATTATATATGCATCTGCATTTTCAGGCTTTGCTGTAAGATGGAGGAGACTGATAGGGAAGCAGTTGCAACAGCTGTACAAAGGGTAGCTGGGATGCTTCAACGACCAGACCAGTTAGATAAAGTAGAACAATATCGCAGAAGAGAAGGCCGTAAGAAAGCATCAGTAGAAGCACGACTGAAGGTATCGAATCATGTTATTGATTATCTTGAATTTCTGTGCATATAGTGCTGTAGATGTTGTCTAACCAAGTTTCAAAAAAGAGGAAAATCTATCAAATGCCTTTCAAATACCTGGTTAAATGTTATATTATGTATCAGAATAAATTTAGAAATTACAAAAGTTAGGACAGAAATTATTATAATTAAAATTAAATAATTAAAAATAAAAGAATTAAATTGCAAATTCAGGTTAATATTAACTGTTTTAATTACTATTTAATAATTCATTTATTTAAATGAAATAATAATTTTAAATAAGATGGGGAAAATCTAATTATTGAAATTAAAGGAGATTTTGTTTAGGTTGAGAATAAGATTATAATTTTAAAATATGCCTGGATACAAATTGATTCTAGCTTATTAAGCCATAGTAAATTATTAGTTGAGATATTATAATAAAATTTCTTTTTGCAATTGAGGAGCCTACTCTTTAATATTGCTGATTTTGTTTAAACTTCAAACTCCTTTAATCAATTCCTGCTCTCCCCATATAGTGTCGTGCTTCAAGTCTTTTTCTAATCACATAGCATTCACACTGATCTCCCTCATACTTATATACCATTTCATTTTAGGGTGAAAATGTATTCAGATATTAACTGAAGTGCAAATTAAATACAAAACAAAATGTACAAAAATGTAAATTTACATTAATTTCTGAGGCAGATTTAATATGCAGAATACTGGAAAATCTTGCTTATGTATTCACATACAATTTAATAAACCTATAGTGAAGTAACATTTATATGAGAAAATGTCTATATATTAAGGGCTTTTGAAGCATTGTAATATATAATGTATTTTCAAATATATTTTCCAAATATAAAGAGATATATAGAAAAACAAGTTTGATAAAATAAATGAAATAATCCCATTTAAATGAACTTTTTTTACATGACTCCTATTTGTGTATTTACTCTTTGTTAATGATTAGCAGACTTCTTTTATTTCATTCTAATTTTTATTTTATTGAAAAGAAAGGTAAAGTAGAAGACTCCCAAAAATCTAAAAAAGGACAAAAAGCAAAAAAAAAACTAGAAAATAAAATAAAATAAATTATTATTATTATTTATTTGACTTGTATGCTGCCCTACTCCCTAAGGACTCAGGGCGGCGAACATTAAAACAGAGAAAAATTTACAATAAAACAGAATTAAACAACTAAACAAGCCGAATGAAGTTAAAATAAAACCCAAACCCCCCTATACACATATCCCCCTAATTGAATACTGATTAATACTCCCACCAACACTTACGGAGCAAGCCACTACTAAATAAAAATAAGAGCAAACCCCACTTCCTTCTAGCACTGGTAATGTTACCTAGTTTGGTAATGAAACATCTGCAAGAAAATCACAAAACTCAAACATTATCAAGGATGCCACAATTCAATCCTGAAATATAAATCTTCTAGTCCATCAGTAATTTGTGATATTTTATTTTACATTTTAATGATAATACTTAAATATAATATTGAGTATATTTATGAATGAATGATGGATTGAAAATTTGTATGGCAGCCAACTCACTAAGTGACTCCGAGGGGCTTACAAAGACAAAACTCTAATATAAAAAATAATAAAAGCAATAATTGCCCACAGGCCTGGCAACAAAAATCAGAGAATCAGATAGCAGCAATAGCACTTGAACTTATACTGCTTCACAGTGCTTTACAGCCCTCTCTAAGTGGTTTACAGAGTCAGCATATTGCCCCCAACAATCTGGCTCCTAATTTTACTGACCTTGGAAGGATGAAAGGCTGCGTCAATCTCGAGCCTGATGAAATTCGACCTGCCAAATTGTAGGCAGCCAGCAAAAGTAGCCTGCAGTATTGCATTCTAACCACTGCACCACCACAGTCCTTAAAGAAGATACTTGATGTTCTATAGGGAGGGAGCCACCATGGGGAACGTCGTTCTTCTTAGTCCCAACAGAAGTATCTCCTTAGGAGAAGGGATCTGTAACATTCCCTGCCTCATTGCTCTGGTGGGTCAGATAGATGTGACCAGGAAAAGATGGTCCTTCAAATAGATCCAAGCCATGTAGGGCTTTAAAGGTGAAGTAAATCAGTAGCCAATGTAGCTCCCGCAGGAGAGATAGCACATGAGCACATCTAGGCTTGCACAAAACCACAAATGCTACTGCATTTTGAACCAGTTGAAGCTTCTAAATACTACAAAAGGACAGTCCCATGTAGAACGCATTGGATTAGATAAGAGGGAGGTGACTAGGGTATGAAAGACTGTGAACAGGGATTGTTGATACAAGGAAGGGCATAACTGGAGCAGCACCCGCTCTTGCGCAAAGACTTTGAGCAGGAGTCTTGAATCCAGGAGAACTCCCAGTTTATTCACTGGGTCTCTCTGGAGAAGTGCCACCCCATTCAATGCTAGAGATGGCAATTCTCCATGGCCCAAAAAACCCAAACTTAGAGCTATTGAGTCTTGCTAGGATTCACTTTCAGCCCACTACTCCCCATCCAGCCATTAAGAACCTCCAAGCTCTGCAAGAGGGAGGTCACAGTGTCACTTAACTCCCATGGGTCAAGTCATATAGTTGGGTGTCATCAGCATATTGATTATATCTCAGTCCATGATGGCAGATGATTTCACCCAGCAGCTTCATGTAGCTGTTAAACAGAAGTGGAGAAAGTACTGAACCATACAGGACACCACAAAGCAGGGGATCAAAGCATGACCTCTCGCTTCCTATCAACACCAACTGAGAGCAAACACAGAGGAAGGAAGTGACCCAGGACAACCCAGAGGCCTCTTTTCCAACCCCCAAAGTGGCTTCAGAAGGCTGCTGAGAGGTCAAGTAGAGTGAGGATACATGTGCTAACCTACTCTCAACAACCTTGCCCAGAAAGGAAAATGCAAATAATTTTTGTAACGACTTCTCCTTTAATATTATTCTATTAAAATAGTAATGGTATTTGTGTTGGACATTGAGGCATTTTATATTTCAGTAGAAAAAAATATGTACATAGTTCAGGTAGAACTGTGAAATCCTTGGTGCTTTCTGGGCTGGGTTGCTTTCTTGCAGACATTTCAGCTGCACTGAGGATACTATCTAGTTGGGTAACAAAATGTCTGCAAAGAAAGAAACAAGTTCATAGAGTAGCAAGGACTCCATGTTTCTATATGTAAATAGAACTTGCCTCAGTTTTATTAAACAGTGTTTTATTAATAAAATTGTCTTTTATGTAAGAACAAATATTTTTTAAAGAAATTAGAGAGCATATTAACTATTTATTGATATTATGGAGTAAATTAACTATCAAACTTGGTTTTTTTAGGCTGCAATTCAGTCGCAACTTGATGGAGTGCGAACTGGTTTAAGCCAGCTGCACACTGCATTGCATGATGTCAAGGACATACAGCACTCTTTAGTTGATGTCAATAAAGATTGGCGGCAGAGTATCAACACCATAGAAAGTCTCAAAGATGTTAAAGATGCTGTAGTTCAACATAGTCAACTGGCAGCTGCTGTAGAAAACCTCAAAAATATATTCTCAGGTATGACTTCTAAAATATCTCCTATTCTGATAGTACAAAGGAGTTGTGCAGTATTATGAATTTATATAAATAATGTTAATTTTTAATTCACAGTAATGATGCAGCTGCTGTCATGCAGCTACAATTCTGAAGTTTGTGGGATATAATGTAACTTAAATCTATGATGTTTCTTTTTCTTTTCAGTCCCAGAGATAGTCCAGGAGACTCAAGACTTGATTGAGCAAGGACAATTATTGCAAGCCCATCGAAAGTTGATGGATTTGGAGTGCTCCCGAGATGATCTTATGTATGAACAATACCGCATGGATAGCAAGAATACTCATGATATGAACCTAATTGATAATTATTTTGGAGATATGCAAAAACTTTCTGAAGAACTGGCCAAGCAACTCTGGATGGTCATTCAAAGGTCTTTAGTCACTGTCCGTAGAGATCCAACCTTGCTTGTTTCAGTTGTGAGAATAATTGAGAGAGAAGAAAAGATAGATCGGCGTATGCTAGATCGGAAAAAGCAAACTGGATTCATTCCCCCTGGGAGACCTAAAAAGTGGAAAGAAAAAATGTTTAATGTCCTGGATCGAACTGTTATTACCAGGATTGAAGGCACTCAAGCAGACACTCGAGAGTCTGACAAAATGTGGCTTGTTCGCCATCTGGAAATAATTCGTAAATACGTTCTTGATGATCTGTTGGTGGCTAAAAATCTTATGGATCAATGTTTTCCCCCACATTATGAAATTTTCAAGAGGTTGCTATGTATGTATCACCAGGCATTGTCTTTACGCATGCAGGACCTGGCTTCAGAAGATTTAGAGGCAAATGAAATTGTTAGCCTTTTGACTTGGATTTTAAATACATATAAAAGGTAAGGATGTTATTATTTAAGATAGTACTAGTAGGAACTATGTGATTTTAATAAATTTTGTCAAGCCCCAGATATCCGGCAAAGTCAAAGGTAGCATGAATGACAAGATTTTCAAAAAGCTATCTTTAATGATAGGTTGAAGTCAGTACAGAATCTTTTAAAAAGTAAGAAAATTCTTTCTTCAGTTATACTGAGTTTATTAAAGGAGAATTATTTTGAAGCACTTTTGTTCCCCATCAGGGTAGAGATGCCTCTTGTGAAATAAACAGTCAAATACCAATCTGCCACACTTTCCCACAGTTTCTCACAAATGCATAAAGATTAATTCAGTTTCAGTTTCTTATAGCTAAGGAAAATAAGGAAAAACTTTCTAACTGTACACTTTTACACCATTTTCTTGACATTACATGAAAATGCTTTATCACTGCCTTCCACCAGGTTAGGATTAGCATTAGTTATTTTTAATTTTGTGATCTAACTGCTACTTTAGGATTCTCTGTTGTTCTTTTATCTGAATACTATCCAAGTCTGATCCTCCTCATTTTTCTTCAAACCAAAATCAGCCAAGTGCTGCCATCGGCTAAAGGTAGATAAACACATTGATATAAAATAGCAGCCAGATATGGATACAATTGAATATCATTAGAATGTAGAAGAGCTATGCCAGAAGCATTAATGAAAAAAAATATTGTTTTATCTCAGAGACTAAAATGTTTTCTAGTGACTAAATTGGGGCTTTCTTTAAAGAGCATTCAGAAGCTACAGCCGATGCAAAGTGCAGCAGTTGCAGGCAGTTCTGAAGGGATCTTAGGATGGCCCATGTTACACCCATGTAGGCCAAGAAACAAGGAATAATGGATGGAAACTGAATAAGGAGAGATTTAACCTGGAAATAAGGAAAAACTTTCTGACAGTGAGAACAATCAAGCAATGGAACACCTTGCCCTCAGAAATTGTGGGAGCGCCATCACTTGAGACTTTCAATAAGAGATTGGATTGCCATCTGTCAGAAATGGTGTAGGGTCTCCTGCTTGGGTGGGGGGTTGGTCTAGATGACCTACAAGATCCCTTCCAACTCTGATTATCTGTTATCTGTTACCACTGCTCTGTGAGTTGCAATAGCTGCTGGTTTGCTTCTGGGTTCAATTCAAGATTTTGGCTATTATTTTTAAAGCCCTATATGTCATGGATCCAGTTCTCCTCCCAATGGCACTGGCACGGGATGTGACAAGTGCATGAGTGACCATGTGAAGGGCATCTTGGTCCAGATATGGGCGTAGCTGGTGTACCAGTCGAACCTGAGCAAAGGCCCCCCTGGCCATGGCCCCCACCTGCTCCTCCAAACCGAGCCGTGAATCCAGGAGGACTCCCAGGTTTCATGCCCTATCCACAGGGGGCAACACCTCTCCCCTTATGACCAAAGGTGGAATCTGTTGACTGGTCCGAGATGCCTGTATGCATAACCACTCCGTCTTAGCTGGATGGAGCTGTAGCTTGTTCCTGCCTATCCAGATCCGTACCGCATCCAGATAATGGGATATCACGGAGAGGGCATCACTGATTTGGTTTGGGGTGGAGATATACAACTCATCATCAGGGTACTGGTGATACCTCACCCCAAAACCACGGTTGATCTCACCCAGCGGCTTCATATAAATGATGAACAAGAGGGGTGAGCGGACCGACCCCTGCGGGACCCCACAAGTGAGAGCCCTCAGGGTCGACCTCTGCCCCCCTGCCAACACCGATTGCGAATGCCCTGAAAGGTAGGAGGAGAGCCACTGCAAAACAGTGCCTCCCACTCCCAACCCCTCGAGTCACCGCAATAGGATACTATGGTCAATGGTATCAAAAGCCGCTGAGAGATCTAATAGGACCAGGACAGAGGAAAATCCCCTGTCCCGTGCCCTCCAGAGATCATCCACCAGTGCGACCAATGCCGTCTCTGTGCTATACCAAGGCCGGAAGCCCAATTGATATGGATCTAGATAGTCCTCTTTCTCCAGGAAAAGCAGAAACTGCTGAACCACCACGCTCTCAACAACCTTCGCCAAAAAGCGAAGGTTGGAGACTGGACGAAAGTTGTTTAAAATGGCTGGGTCCAGAACAGGCTTCTTCAGGAGGGGTTTCATCACTGCCTCTTTCAAGGCGTAGGGGAAAGAACCCTTCTTCAATGAAGCATTAATCACTGCCTGGAGCCAGCCGCATGTGACCTCTCTGGAGGCATATACCATTCAGGAAGGGCACGGGTCGAACAAACATGTGGTGGAACTCAGCCATCGCATAATCCTGTCCACTTCATCCTCAGAAAAAGGATCAAACTCAGTCCAGTTGATATTGGCTGGACTCCTTGTACCCCCCTCCTCAGACCACTGCAAGTTAGAGTTCAACCCCAATCAGAATTATTTGGCTATTCTTCTTGGTTTATGGAACATTAAGAGTAAACATACATTTATATCTTATACAACCACAACTGAACCCAAAATTTCCATTGCTAAGCCAGTCAGTTGTTAAGTAAGTTTTCCCCCATTTTATGATCTTGGTTGCCACAGTGGTTAAGTGAACCACTGCCGTTATTATTTTAGTAGCCTAGTTGTTAAGGGATTCTGGCTTCCCCATTGACTTTGCTTGTCAGAAGGTCACAAAAGGCAATCACTTGACCACAGGACACTGCAATTGTCGAAAATGTGATCCAGTTGCCAAACAATCTAATTTCCATCATGTAACCATGGGAATGCTGCAACAATCATGTAAAAAATGATAAATCACATTTT
The DNA here is from genome assembly GCA_009733165.1 of Naja naja. Lineage (NCBI taxonomy): Eukaryota > Metazoa > Chordata > Lepidosauria > Squamata > Elapidae > Naja > Naja naja. The sequence goes on from CM019155.1 coordinate 86,498,339, forward strand.
TCAGTGCAATTGTAATTTTGAACGTTCATTAAATGAACTTTGCAAGTTGAGAACTATCTGTACTTAAGTTTATTCTGTTTCTACATTTTTGGTAAGAAAAAAACAGTTTTCTTTTTTTAACACTTTTCAAGTGTTAAGAAGCACTAGGTTGGAGAATATGCAAAAATGCTGCAGAATAAGATCTTGAAAATTGGATGAAGTACTCTTTCTTTCCATTTGATAGAATGTTACAAGTGTTCAAAGAACAGGTGATTCTAGCTGTTAAATAAAAAAGATTTGGGATTCTAGTATTTTTTTCTATGGTTCAAAATCTAAAACTAGAATGTCCAAAGTAAACAAAAAGAAGTAAAACCATATTAAGTCTCTTCTACTCCTGCTTTTCTTTTTCTCTTAAACCACCTTCTAATCCCTTTTAATCCCCACTCATCTCCTATTCCTTCCTTCATCTTCTAAATATACAAATTATAATTCACATCTCAAAAATTCTAATATATCTTCCAAATTTAACTTGCATCTTATTGCTAATATGCACACAGTTGGACTTCGAATTCTTAAATCTACGAGTGTAGTTAAGGAGATCTTAACTGTGAATTTCCATTTATGTAATTAGGTGTCTCCCAAGTACTTATATAAAAACATACACAAATAATTGTTCAGGAAAGCCCACTTTTACTTTGCAGAATTAAAAATGCAAATACTAAAAATAAGCATCAATTGTCTATTTAACTCTTCCACTTAAAAAGCTATTATTAAATTGCTTTGTTAGACTATCTGTATTTAGGGTTTGCTATTTTGATCTTTTAAAAAGTGTTTCATTATTTGCCTAGTGTGTGTGTGTGTGTGTGTGTGTGTGTTCCATTTTTTGCAACTAAAGAAAAATTGATCCTAGAATTTTACTTGTCATGTATCTCTTCTCTTTACTTTAGTGAAGAAATGATGGGAAATTTGGAACTGGCACCAGAACTGGATGTGAATTTCCTGCAACCTCTTCTTTCTCAGGATGTCGTGAATGAACTTCTCAGCACATATATGTCAACTCTTACGGTAAATTATTCATCTAATTTCAATGTTATCCAGCTTGACATTTGGGCAATTTACAGACAAAAAGAGAAATATACATATAAATACAAATAAAAAGAAATCCTTATTGATTGGAAGGCTAATATTCCCAACTATAAGATAAACAAGTATATTTTTCCACATCAAACAAAAATTAAATACAGTTCTCATTCAACAAAGGAGTGAACCAATACAATTAGGATAATTATTATCTGTTGTTGGAAGGCAGGATTTATTATAGATTTCCTATTCTCTGAAAAGTAAACTAGTTCTTAATATTGGCTCTGCCTTTTGGAGAAAGACAATTCTAGGCTTCTGCAGCAGTAAATAAAAGTAAAAAAATAATAAGCATTTGGGATGGATGGGTGAATGATAAAATATATGTCACAATGCAAATGTTGGTCCTTTTTGGCTTGCATGGCAATGTTGCATAGTAGTCATAAGGGGGAAAGCTCTGGCTTTGGTAAGTGATAATATTCCAGTCAGTCACCAGTTACACTTGGATTCCTCAAAATATCTAACCATTTTGGTCTGCTACTAGTTCATTATTTTGTCTTATCAGATTTAATGGTGGTTCCGCAAGTGTTGGTGGAGGCTTCTTTTGAGTCAGCTTGACAGATCATCAGAGTTTAGAGGAAGAAAAAGGCTTTTTGGGCGACTGACATCCTTCCTAATCATGAGTGATTCTTGTTTTGTGTTGATGAGCACTTGTTCATGATCTGTCCAATGAAATTGGTTCATACTGCAGATGATCAGGAGCAGGACTTCTTTGGCAGGGTCCTAGTTACAAATTCTGCTTAGGAAATATACAGGTGAAACTTGAAAAATTAGAATATTGTGCAAAAGTTCATTTATTTCTGTAATGCAACTTAAAAGGTTAAACTAATATATGAGATAGACTCATTACATGCAAAATAAGATAGTTCAAGCCGTGATTTATCATAATTGTAATGATTATGGCTTACAGCTCATGAAAACCCCAAATCCACAATCTCACTAAATTAGAATATTACATGCAATAAATAAAATAAGGATTGTACATAGAACAATATTGGACCTCTGAAAAGTATAAGCATGCACCAGTACTTGGTTTGGGCCCCTTTTGCAGCAATTACTGCCTCAATGTGGCGTGGCATGGAAGCTATCAGCCTGTGGCACTGCTGAGGTGTTATGGAAGACCAGGATGCTTCAATAGCAGCCTTCAGCTCTTCTGCATTGTTTGGTCTCATGTCTCTCATCTTTCTCTTGGCAATGCCCCTAGATTCTCTATGGGGTTCAGGTCAGGCGAGTTTTCTGGCCAATCAAGCACAGTAATCCCACGGTCATTGAACCAGATTTTGGTGCTTTTGGCAGTGTGGGCAGTTACCAATTCCTGCGGGAAAATGAAGTCAGCATCCCCATAAAGCTCGTCTGTGGAAGGAAGCATGAAGTGCTCCAAAATTTCCTGGTAGATGGCTGTGTTGACCCTGGACTTAATGAAGCACAGTGGACCAACACCAGCAGATGACATGGCTCCCCAAATCAACACAGACTGTGGAAACTTCACACTGGACTTCAAGCATCTTGCAGTCTGTGCCTCTCCATTCTTCCTCCAGACTCTGGGTCCTTGATTTCCAAATGAGATGCAAAAGTTGCTCTCATCAGAAAAGAGGACTTTGGACCACTGAGCAACAGATCAGGTCTGTTTTTCTTTAGTCCAGGTAAGACGCTTCTGACAACATTTGAAGCCCATGTCCAGGATCCGTCTGTGTGTGGTGGCTCTTGATGCACTGACTCCAGCCTCAGTCCACTCCTTGTGAAAGTCCCCAACACTTTTGAATGGCCTTTTCCTGACAATCCTCTCCAGGCTGCGGTCATCCCTACTGCTTGTGCACCTTTTTTTCCACATTTTTCCCTTCCATATAACTTTCTATTAATGTGTTTTGATACAGCACTTTGGGAACATCCAACTTCTTTTGCAATTACCTTTTGAGGCTTTCCCTCCTTATGGAGGGTGTCAATGATATTTTTCTGCACAACTGTGAGGTCAGCAGTCTTTCCCATGATTGTGATTCCTACTGAACCAGACTGAGAGACCAATTAAAGGCTCAGAAACCCTTTGCAGGTGTTACGGCTTAATTAGCTAATTAGAGTGGGACACTTTGAGCCTAGAACATTGCACCTTTTCACAATATTCTAATTTTCTGAGATTGTGGATTTGGGGTTTTCATGAGCTGTAAGCCATAATCATCACAATTATGACAAATCACGGCTTGACCTATCTTGTTTTGCATGTAATGAGTCTATCTCATATATTAGTTTCACATTTTAAGTTGCATTACAGAAATAAATGAACTTTTGCACGATATTCTAATTTTTCGAGTTTCACCTGTATCTCCCTATCCTGCCTTTTAGATAAACCTGTTTTTCTTCAGGCCCATTAGAATTTGTCTTCTATTTGTCAACATGATATTTCTCTGAAAATGGACAGAAAGAGGCTAACTTTGACTGGGAATAAGCCGACAAGTCAAATACACAATTGGAAAGAGGAATGGCTTCAGCTAGGGCTGTACAGAAAAATAACATCTGAGAAAAATGGGCTTGATCAGGGCTTTAAAAAAGAATAACCTTCAATAGCAGGTAAAAACTACTAAAAAGTAAAAATGGTAACAAGATAAATGAAGACATCAAAAATTAGAATTGTGCTGCATATGGACTGAGTAATTTCCAGGTGGACCATTTCTAGCATCAATTCAATACTAACAAAATGTTATTTTCTTTTGATTTAACATTCTCTTGATTCTCTAGTCCAACATTATAGGCTGGCTAAGAAAAGCACTGGAGACAGATAAAAAAGACTGGCTAAAAGAAAATGAACCAGAAGCAGACCAGGATGGATATTATCAAACAACACTCCCAGCTATTGTATTTCAGGTATAACAATATTTTTATATAAATAATTTATGTTTAAGAACTTTAAAAAATACATAATATTGATGACAGTTATACTCTTCTGATTGGATATAAAATTTCATAAAATAAATTGGAACTTTTGAATTTTTCATTAAAAATTCTTGGAGAGATTTTTACAGAGAGCTGTAAAGCCCCATGAAGAGATATATAAGACTAGATGCTATTGCTATTTCATTATTCATATCCCAGTTTATTCAACTAACAAATGTAGATACTGCGTTAATGTAGCACAAACAAAATTTTGTAAACTGAAATTATAGTGACAGGAGAAAAATGTATTGTTCATCTGAATGTCCAGGAAACATCCTTAAGTCTGATTGAAATGTTAGCTAATTGTTTTCTGGTTTTAGATGTTTGAACAGAATCTTCAGGTGGCTACTCAGATAAGTGAAGATTTGAAAATAAAAGTGCTGCATTTGTGCCTTCAACAAATGAGTTCCTTTCTTAACAGGTAAAATTATTACCAGAAGTTTTTGTAGAAGCATTGTAAAAACATAGTGATGTGACCACAGACACTGCAAACAGCTGTAAATATAATTTGGTTGCTGAGCATCTGACATGCAGTCACATAACGATGGGGACAGGGTAGCCATTAGAATTTCAGAACCTAGTTGTAAGTACCCCTGGGGTAGCCTATCATAACTCTAAACAGTCACGAAGACAAAAAAGTCAAGGACTACCTGTATAGATTTTTCTGCAAATAGTAATGCAGCCTTATAGTTTGTCAGCTCATTGTGAATTATAACTGAACCCACTGGATTTGCTTACTATTAATTTTTTAAATAATTTTACAGAAACTATACACTAGGAATGTATCCCTCTGGAGATCTCTAAAGCCTAATCTACCTATTCTGTGTGGTTGTTCCTACGAGAGCAGTTTGAAGATTTCACTTTCTTTTCTCATTGAGTTTGTTTCCCTTCCCTTATTCAGGTATAAAGAGGAAGCACATTTATATAAAGAAGAACATTTAAGAAATCGTCAGTATCATCCATGTTATGTTCAGTACATGGTTGCCATCATCAACAACTGTCAGACTTTTAAGTATGTTTTGCAAACTGAATTTTTTAAAATGAAAAATTCACATTTAATATAATAAGATAGTAAACAAATATACATAGTAGATAAATATATTTTGATAATGCTAGATAGTTTTGCTGCTGTGCTAATAACATACTAAAGCTGTTCGGAAATAATCTAATACATATTTCAGTCACTCTGAGAGTGAGATGTGGTACCTAAATATGATAAAAACAAATAAATGAACTACAGAAAAGGAAAAACAAATTGGGGAAACGATGAAAGCAAGTAAATGCAAGTAGCAGCTCTTGTACTTCCCAAAGGCAAAATTTATTTAAACAAGTGGTTTTCAAACTTTCAAAGTTTTATTATGCTGTTAATTTTTATAATACTTACTGAAATATTTATTAAATATTGAACAACATATTAAGTTATGGCTATAATAGCTTATATAACTTTTCAATGTATTATGTAATGTAGAGCCCCTGTAAAACTTATTTAAAACACATTGCAGAGCCTTTTGGATCACGTTTTAAGGCATGTACGGTATTTCACTACTTCCACATGAATCTTCCATTGCCCTTCCTCCTTCACAGAATTTTGCAAAGTATTCATTACACTTCATCTCAAACTCGTTTGACTATAAAAAAGATGTTGAGACTCTAGAAGAAGTACAGAGAAGAGCAACCAGGATGATTAGGGGACTGGAGACTAAAACATATGAAGAACGGTTATAGGAACTGGGCATGGCTAATCTAGTGAAGAGAAGGACCAGGGGAGACATGATAGCAGTCTTTCAATATTTGAGGGGCTGTCACAGAGAGGAAGGGGTCAATCTATTTTCTAAAGTGCCTGTAGGCCAGACAAGGAATAATGGATGGAAACTGAACAAGAAGAGATTTGACCTGGAAATAAGGAGAAACTTTCTGTCAATGAGAACAATCAACCAATGGAACAGCTTGCCCTCGGAAGTTGTGGGAGTGCCATCACTTGAGACTTTCAAGAAAAGATTGGACTGCCATTTATCAGAAATGGTGTAGGGTCTCCCGCTTGGGTGGGGGTTGGACTAGATGACCTACAAGGTCCCTTCTAACTCTGATTATCTGTTATCTGACTGTTCTCATCTTTAAGCTTTTCTAATGCTTTGAAGAGGAACAGAGTGTTTGTTTAGCTGCTTAAAGTCCTGCGATTACTGTTGTGAAGTCCACCTGGAATAGCCTTTATTTTTTTAAGACACTGGCCTGCCTGTTGAATTTCAGTACAGCCCTGTTAAGAATATGAAAAGAGTATACTAAAGAGAAGTCTTTCTGGAATCAAATCTGACTTTTATGATATCATGTACACATCCATGTTATTTTCTTGGCAACAATATGGAAATAGTTTGCCACTGTCTTCTAGAAGAAAATCAATGAACCAAACAGACTACAGTACCAATAGTTCTTGACTTATGACCACAGGATTCAGAATTCATATCATAAAGCATTGTGGTGGTAAAACAAGTCATCATGTGACTTGACCTAATTTTACAACTTTTTACTATGGTTGTTAAGCAGATCGCATGGTCATTAAGTGAATCACATGATTAAGAGAATCCAGCTTTCCCAATTAATATTTATTGTTAGAAACCAATTTCACAATTGTAATCACATGACTATAGGACACTGCAATCAGTTATAAATTTGAGCCTGTTGCCAAGTACCTAAATTGTAATCATGTGACTGTGGGGGTGTGTGAATGTCATAAGTGTGAGACAGATTGAAAATCACTTTTCCAAAGGCCATCATGACTTTAAACCATCATGGTGATTATATGACTGTATCCTCTACAGTCCTATGATTTCTTAGTGGTCTTTTTTTCAAATATAAACCAAGTCTGACCTATCTTACCCTTTTTGAAATCAAAATTCATGAGGGGCTCCTGCCTGCTGTAACTGAATGAGAGTAACTCCTAGTTTTTGTTTTATTTTTTAAATTTTATTTATTACATTTATATGCTACCCATCTCATTGTGAAGTGAGACTGGGCCACCTTTAACAATATAAAAATGTAATATAAAACAATAGAAATATTAAAAACATTAAAACATTCAACATTAATAGTTAAAACATTAAAATCAACCAAAAATAGAATAAAACAAATATTGTCTTATATCTTTAGATTGGGAGTGATGAGCAGATTTGCTCTGCATTTTCCATTTCAATAAAATCATTACTAATTTTCTTGGTGAAGATTTACTGAAAAACATCAAGAACAATTGAAGATACCTTGTTACACCTTTGGAGACCATAAGATCCTCATATATGTTGCTGAATTAAACAATCATGTTTTACTTACTATAACATCATCTTGATCCTATTATTAATAGTTTAGTGAAGCTTTGTTATGAGGATGACAATAATGCTTTAATGAGTCTATCATTAGACAGTATCACATAATACTTTAACTTTTATACACATTTAACAAGATTCTGAAATATTTTTTCTTGCTTATCCAAGGGAGTCAATTATCAGTTTGAAGAAGAAATATTTGCCCCCTATGATGGAAGAGATGCTGATAAGCAGTCATGCGTGCATCGATGCTGTTTTAGATGATATTGCAAAAGAAGGGTGCTCAAGCCTGCTAGATGAAGTTTTCATTGATTTAGAGGTTATTTTTTCCTTTTCCATTTCTCCCACTTTCCTTTTTAATTCTTTTATTAACGATGTTTTTACAAGTTAAAAGATAATTATGAAAAATACTGAAAAAGGAAGATAAAGATAGAATTAAAAACAATAGAAAAAAGAAAGAAAAAGAATATTTAAAGAATCAATTTCCAATTTTCACAGCACTTATAGACATCTTAAAACTATTTCCCCCTTCTAAATCACATAATATAGTTTCCATTCCCCCTCCTGCTTTTCAGATTAAAGCTCTGGGTTGGGAGCCTGTCTGTAATGGGATAGAGACAAATGTCTTGATTTAACAGAGATCCATCCGGATATATGTAAGATTGGATATATCTGATTTATATGAATTACAGCATACTCAGAATAGATAATATTCTATAGGAATTGCCTTTGTCATCCCTTTGAGCAAAAACCTTATCTGGCAGTACAATAATTTTGAGTTTCAGTACCCAGGAGAGCATAGGGATGTTTTGATATACCGTGGTGGTATTCTACCAGTTTGGCCCAGTTTGGGCAAACTGGTAGTAAAAAATGTTACTGTTCGGCCAAACTGTTTTTTTTTCCCTCCTGACGATCAGCTGTTCCAGCGATCAGCTGTGCCAGGATCCCCCTCGCTGTCTTACTGCTTTGCCCAGGAGGCTTCCCTGAGGCCCAGGAGGCCAAAAAAAAAAGACTGCGGAGGTCCCCTTCCCGGTGCTCCATTTTTTTGCCTCCTGCGAGGTCGTTCTTGCTCCCATGTTTCTGGTACTTATGACTAACTCAGATTGGATCCTGAAAAAAGTGCTTGGATTCTGAAAATATTTAAAATTATATGCCATTTTTACTCTTCAGTTAGGTGAAGAAGAATATAGTGACTTTGTAAGTCTAGGTGATGGTTACCTGAACTTATTTAGTGTGGTTTTGTGCAAGATACAGTACTGACACTTGATGGATGACCTGTGCCAAAAACTAAATATGGGGAGTGTAATTATACTAGAGAATAAAACTTTATGGAATAAGTTGTTCAGTTACAAGATGAGATGGAGACTCTGTGTTCTTTGTATTAAATACTAAATCATCAGCTCATATTGCTCATGCTCTGTGAACATTTACTGATCTTCTCCATAATTTAGGTACATTCCTTTACAAGTATACAAAGTGTAAATATAAAAACTTTTGTATTTAATGGAGTTTAAATTTTTTTAAGTATACAATTTCAGCTTTGTTGATATGATATAAAATGACATGCTGAATAATACTGTTAAAAACTGGTCTGACTGACATTTATGTTTTCTTATTTTTTTTAAGCCCCATCTTAGTGAATTGATGACAAAAAAATGGCTCGGTGCATCCAATGCTGTGGATACAATCTGTGTAACTGTTGAAGATTATTTTAATGATTTTGCAAGAATAAAGAAGCCCTGTAAAAAGGTATTTATTAAGTCTAATGTAGAATATTTAAATATTGCAGTATGTGTAAATATTATTACTGCTTTGATTTTAAGTTCATGTAAAATAATAAAATTCTGTAATTTCTATCTTATAATAAAGAGTCCCTAAAATTAACAAAATAATTACCAGAAATAAACTTTCATTACATGACTTTCCTAAAATACACTGCAAACCATCTCCCCACCCCCACCCCTACATCCTTCTTACTTAATAATTAGCTTTTGTTTAAAACAATCACTGGAGCACATTTATTGCCAATACCTAGTCGTTTCATTTTACTTTTGAAAATGGAAAGTGGAAAAGACAAAAATAGTTGTTACAACAATTAGGATCAACATTTAATTTCTTATGTCCAATTGAAAGTCTATGCCAATCAGGGCTCATTATTTTACAAATGTGGCCTCACTTATCACTTCTTGTGATCTTGATGCTAACCTTCATGATATTAACTTGATATTAATCTTCTATTGATACAACCTAGGACTGCATCAACTTTTTTGGTGCCACTGCACACTGCTGACTCATACTTAAGTGGTAGTCTACTAGGATACCCAGATCCCTCACATAGTTACTACTGCTGAGCCAGTACTACCTGTATCTATACATTTGGTTTTTCCTGCTTAAGTGCAGGACCTTACTTTTCTTACATTAAACTGCTTCTTCTTATGCTACGGCCCAGTGGTCAAGTCTGTCAATATCCTTCTAAATCTATATTCCACAATATTAACAATTCCCCCAGCTTGATGTCTTCTGAAAATTTAACAAGTGCTCCTTCAGTCCCTTCATCTTGATCATTGATGAAGAGTTAAAGAGTACTGGACCTAAGACAGAACCTTGAGGTTACCCACTGTATATTTCCCACCAGGTTGACGTAGTTTCATTGAGGACTATATGCTGGGTGTGGTTGGTCAGCAACTGCGAATCCCATCTGGTTGTGATATTGTCTAAACCCATATTTCTATCTTATCAAGATATAGACCATGCTCTACTTTGTCAAATGCCTTACTGAAGTCCAAGTATACTATGTCTACAGCATTTTCCTGATCCACTAATTTAGTCACTTTATTAAATAAGGTAATAATATTTCTCTATAGTGAATCTGTTTTTGACAAACCCATGCTGGCTGCTAGTAATTGCTTCTAGATGCTCACAAACCTACTGCTTGATTATCTTTTCCAGGATTTTTTTCAGGTGTTGATGTCAAGCTAGTTGGCCTATAATCTCCTGAATCCATGTTTTCCCTATTTGTAGATTGAAACCATCTCTGCTCTTTTCTAATCTTCTGAATTTCTCTGTGCTAAATTAAATGAAAGAATGGCAGTGGTACCTAAAATGTTGGCCCATCAATATTTAGTTAGTTAAATTTCATCCCATCAAATGACTCTCAGTTATTTTATTTGGTCTATCTATCTAGGGGTCCACATGTCTGCAAGCTTTATATCTCTAATTTATGTTATTAATGTTTATTTTTCCTTCCCAAATGTGCCTAATGTGGATGTTTTGGTAATTTTTGTTTGTGTCTGTTACTTTTGTTATATAATACAAACATCCTGTCTAAATAACTAGATGTCTTTTGAATTTTTTTCAGAAAATGACTGTTGAGTGCCATCGTAGAGTTGTTATGGAATATATCAAGGCTATAATGTTAAAGCGTATTACTTTTAAAAATGCAGAAGAAAGAAAAGAAGGTGCTGAAAGGATGAATAGGGAAGCCAAACAGTTCAGGTTTCTATTTAAAAAACTTGCAGCAGTAAGTATCATCAGTAGAATGCTAAAAAAGGAAATGTATATAATTGGCATTTTAAAATATTATTCTCCAGCACCAATATACGTGTCAATATTTTATTTTTTTATTGGTTGACAAATATTGTGATTTCTATAGATAAATTCATTATAGGTAATGCTTCATTACAACCAAAAGTTAGCCTGGAATCTTCAGTTGCTGAGTGAAGTTGTTATTAAGTGGCACATTATATGACTACTTTGTTTAACAAATATAACCCCAGCTCTCCCAGTTGCTGTGCTGAGCAATTGTGCAGCTTATTAAGGGGAGCACAAGGAGTGCCTCATGGGTTGGGAAGGTCTGATGTAGGTTACAGGGCCCACTGCTGGGTGAAAATCTATCACAGGCCAGAGGGCCAGAAGGTCAGGATATTCTTCCACCATTCCTAGAATGCCTCAGCAGGCTACTGATCCAGCAACGCACACAAATTGTTCCACTTATTTTCATATTTTCTGCACTGCTGACAGATATACTCATCTGATGCAAAGCATGACCTTCCTACAAAGTCTTCCTTGCATCATTTTTGGGATTGTTTGGAAGGTTCTTTTCAAATCATTGCATGATTTGGAAAAGCAGCTTTCCAAATGATAATTAGAAGGTCTCCAGCTTGCAGAATGGGGAGAGGTGGCCTTCATAAGGAGACTGTACCTTGCGTTCCTTCCAAAAAAACCACAAGAATGGGGGCAACTCTTGTGATCATTTAGAAGGCTAGAAAGAGGCTTTTTATATTTCCCATAAACAATCACCTTTACTAGTTCTTTAGTTCTTTTTAGTCTAGAAAACATAGAAAGCTAGAAAGGCAATTTTGGGAAGCTACTTACAAGCCTTCTGAACTATAGCAAGAACTGCTGACTGCAGTATTAATTCATGTACTACAGATTGTAATGTATCAATTTCTGTTTATTTTCAATGTAATTCAGTTTCATGTAATAAAAAAACTAATAGGGATATGCACAATTCAAATATGATTCAAAGAAAGTGCTTTGGATTTTATGTAAGTAAAGCATGTGTTATTCTCTGAAGTTTATGTCTTTTCAGTTTTGTACATGAATCTGAAAAAACATTGCAACTGCCTTAAAAATAAGAATTTTTTTGAAAACATTTTCAAAGCATGTTAAACCCTAAAATTCAGTATTTCACAGTGGTTTGCAATGACATTTAATCATTTTTCTAGATAAACACCTTGTTCTAAAAAGATAAAACAATTATATTTAATCATATATTAAATTCGTTTTCTCAAATCTGAAATGTAACTTTGCCAAATAATGAATCTCAAAATATATTACTGTATAAGGTAATTTTAAACTTTAGCTTAAATGTTGTGTCATTACATTCAGATATATCTTATGCCCCTTAATAAAAGTACATAATATGAATTGAAACAAATGAAAAGGAATTATTCTTTCACTTGATTCCTTCCTTCCCTCCCTCCCTCCTTCCTTTCATCTGTGAAAAATAACCAAGATGAATACTTACTGTTCATTTAATATAAACATAATATTTCTTAGAAATATTTATTGTCATTCATTGTCATTAAGATAGCCATATAATAATCAAGTATATTTAGTGTGCTAGAATAAAATCATTGCAGCCTTGATGAAACAGCTGGGAACAATAATTTGCTTGATTAATAGGGATCTGGAGAAGACACAGAGGGGCTTTGTGATGTCATTGAAGCTATTGCAGAAGTTTTCAAGCTTACTGATCCTTCACTGCTTTATTTAGAAATCTCAACTTTAGTTAGTAAACATCCTGATATCAGGTAATATTATACATTTCTAGAATTGAAATTTCTGCATTATTTCACAGTTGTAAGAACTCTTTACAAAACTTGAACAAAATCTTTAGCTTTGATTCTTTTCTTCCTACATGAAAGTTTTTAACTAAAAGAGGTTCCAAACTAAAAGAGGTTTTATACAGTTCATTATTTTAATTTCTGGATAACATAATACGTAATCATGTTTGTTTTAAAAATATTTTTAGTTTACTCTAAAAAACTGATTTTATTTTATTTTATAAAGTAAGCATAGAATATACACATAGTTTTTTAGTATTTAAATTTAGAAAAATGTATGGTGGGTAGCAGAATGGTTTATTATTTCCCTATAAACAATATTGATTCTTCTCTGTGGAATGTGCTTCACTGCCATTTAAATGTCTATGGAGATTCTCAGTCATTCAGGTCATGGGTGTCCCAAAGCTGCTTCTCAAAAGTCACTGGACTTTCTGGTTTTTCTTTGAAGATGTTTCGCTTCTCATCCAAGAAGCTTCTTCAGCTCTGATAGAATGGAGAGAAATAGAAGGATTTATACGCCTTGCAGACAACTGGTCATTCATAAACGCATAGTACAACAAGAGGACAAACCCATCAGGACAAGATTCAGCAGTCCATCTGCATTTAAAACACAAAGGCTCCTCTTCTGAAGACAGCAAAGTCCAGCAAAGTCCAAAGAAAGCAGTGGTGCTCTCTTTGGACAGAGAGCACCACTGGTTTGAAAGAGGGTCAAAGAGGCCATTTATGTCAAAATAAACAAACCTCTCTCAACAGGGAGAGGGGTATGATGCCATCTATCTCTACCACACCATCCCTTCAACAATTCCAAGAAGGCTCCATACCCATTTGCACTACTCAGGTTACCCTGAGAACACAAACCTCCAAGTAGACTCAACAACTATTTAAAAAGAATGCAAATGACCAGCTGTCTGCAAGGAATATAAATCCAATCAGAGCTGAAGCTTTTGGGATGAAAATATATTCAAAGAAAAACAAGAAAGTCCAGTTGCCTCTTGAAAAAGCACCTTGGGACATTGCCATTTAATCTTCCATTGCTAAAAATGGGCACATAAAATCAAAACTAATTGGGTCAGAAAAGATTGGGCTAGAGGAGGTTGATTGGAGGGCAAAACCAGCAATGACATAATTGTGCAACTCCTTAACAGGAGTCATGGTGATTAAAGTACGAACCATTTGCCAAATGCCCAGCTCGCAATCTGATGACAGCAAGAATGCTTTGATATCCAAAACTCTGAAGACCAGTTGTAGCCATCATTTGTTCATCCCTGTCATGACTTTAAGTTGTTATTGAATTAATGGTCATAGGTTGAGTAACTGTAAAGATTTAATAATTTTATTTTTTAAGTCAAGTTTTTAAAATTTATATATAAGTATTTTGAATACATTGTATTGTCCGGGCATACCATTTTACAAAAAAAAAAGAAAAGAAATAGTAACATATATACTGATAGGAATAGTAATTGTACAATAAAATGATTCTAACCATATTTATAATTATATTAGCTTATTTGTAATCCTATTGATTATATTAGCATACTTATAGTTATAAACAACATTCATTATTTACTTGAACATAACGATGTTCTTTCTTCATCTAATTTCTACCTCTTACCTCTAACAATTGATAAAACCTATTAAGTAATACTCTGCATCTCCTTTATCTTTTACTTTCAATGTCAATCTATCCATCTCTGCACAATCCAAAATTTTCCAAATTATATTTTCATCTGATGGGGTATTCTTCTTTTTCCAATATTGCACAAATACAATTCTCGCTGCAATCAATACACGTAATATTAAATATATAGTATTTCAGGTATTATACCTTACAAAAATATTTCTGGTTTCAAATCAATATGCTGCTTAATTATATTTTCCAACCATGTGTGTATTTTCGTCCAATGTTTTTTTGCTTTCATACATGTTTGCCACATATGATAATAGGTACCTAGGATCTGATTACACTTCCAACATTTGGCAGACACATTGTTAAACATTTTTGCTGGTCTTGCCGGTGGCAAATACCACCTATAAAACATTTTATAAAGATTTTCCTTATATGCAGTAGCCATTGTCAGTTTATAATTCCTATCCCAAGTTTTTTACCATTTCTCTAATTCTATAGTATAGCCAAAGTTTTTTGTCCATACTATCATTGTTTATTTGTTCATCTTCTATTTTAAAGCTTAATAAATAATTATATATATATATATTAACAGTTTTTCATCTGTCCCTAATAACATCTTATCAAGTGTTGTTGGTTCTTTATAAAAACCCCATGTTTTCGCATTTTTCTTGTATCTCGATTGTATTTGTGTCCACCAAGCTAAGTCCACCCTTGATTTTGTAATTCCTGTCTAGTTTAAAGTTTTCCATTCTCATTTAGAATGTCTTTATAAAATACAACTTTTTCCAAGTTACAAACATTTGGATGTATCAATGCTTCCATTGTAGAAAGCCAGACTGGTATTTTCCTATAGTTTTGTGATTTAATTTAACTTTTGCATACTAAAAATAAAGCATTCCTCACATAGTGTCTTTGAAAGTATCTATGTGCAGTACTCCTTCCATACCATAAAAAAGCATGCCATCTTAACTGAAGATCATGTCCCTCCAATAATAGTAATCTTCTATGCCTCAAATTTATCCATTCAATAAATTTTATCCATTCAAGTACAGATGCTTGATAATATAGCTCCCAATCCGATAGCTCAAAACCCCCATTGCCTTTAGACTCCTGTAACATTTTCAATTTTATTCTTGCTTTTTTCCCTTGCCAGATATATTTCAAAATTGTTTTATTTAATTCTTCAAAATACTTTTTCTCTAGTTTTATTGGTATTGTTTGAAATAAGAAAAGTAACTTCAGTAATATTTAATAAATATTAAGTGGCCGTGATTGCAATTCTTCCTTATTCCAATAGGCCTGAAGTACAAGATAAGTATAGAAATGAACAGATTAACTAGTGGGTAATTAATAGATGTTTAATCGTTGTATCTGCCTCAATGAAGGCTTTCTTAAATACAAATGATTTAAAAAATTGACTGTTGAATTCATTTTATGAGCTGACAAAAATTATTTAATGCAGCATGTGTGGTATGAAAGATGCCAATTGCTATATTTGATCAAATAATGTTGCGGTACATGAAAAGTTAATAAACAAAATATGCAATTTTTTGTTAAGCCTAAAAATGGAAGATGAACAGGTAAAAGAGATAATGATAGTATGTGCAATAATGTTTGGATACAGTATAGAACTAGACAAATAGCAAAATTGTGGGAAATAAATTGTAAGTTGATAATGGCAACTACTAATAAGGCAAATCTATATAAAATGTTTTATACATGGCACTTACCACCAGCGAGATTAGCAAAGATGTTTAAAAATTTGTCTGCCAGATGTTGGAAATGTAACTAGACACTGGGCATGTATATATGGTGGACATGTGCAAAAACAAAGTAATATTGGAAAAAAATACATACACGGTTAGAAAAAATGTTAAAACAGCACATAGATTATAAGACAGAAGTATTTTTGTTAGGCATGGTACCAGAAAAGTATGATAAAGGAATTTAATATTACATGTATTTAATATTACATGTATTGACAGCAGCAAGAATTGTATTTGCACAGTACTGGAAAAATGAGGAAAAATCCATAGAAAAGAAAATGTAATTAAAAATTTTTTTAGATTGTGCAGAAATGGACAGATTGACATTAAAGATAAAAGAAAAAGAAGATACAGAGTATTTTTGAACATGGGATTTGTTTTACAAATGGTTGGATAATAAAGGTAGAAATCAGGAGCGGGAAAATTATTATTATATAAGCAAAATGATCCAGACAATATGCTGTTCACCAAGGACTTATGTATGTAAAGTGAAAATGTATTAAAAAACTGTTAAAAAAGATACCAATTGCTGTTTCCATAAGTAGGATTTTTACTAATGCTACTTTATTCTGATTGGCAGAGATGACCATATTGCGGCTTTATTAACAATGAGAGGAGATGCCAGCAGAGAGATGAAGCAGACCATCATTGAAACTTTGGACAAAGGGCCAAGCCAGCCAAATCCAAATTATGTGCCACTTTTTAAAGAAATTATAGTTCCAACACTAACTGTACCAAAGCTTCTTAAGTAACAATAGTTATGTAATACTTTTAATGTCAAAATTTGCAATGTTTTAGCTTACAATGCATATAGAGAAAATATGCGTTTCTTGCAAAGCTTTTTTCTCTCCTTTGCTAACACTTGTAACAAGATAAAAGAATACCTAATTCAGTCACTGAAAAAATGTATGATGTCCAAGAATGTATGATGTGTGATGTTTTGGAATTGCATCTTTACCATTATTAGTGGATTCCCCCCCCCCACTTGCATTTTTGTGTGTATTTCAGGAAAAATAAAAGGAGTCAACTTATGTCTGATTTGGATAAAAAATGGAAAGCAGCAATATTTGTGGGGTACATAAATTATCACTAGATTTTAAAAGAGACTTGTGCTTAATAAATGAATAGCAGTGGTGTTGCATTTTTGAATTGTGTGCAGATTATTTGGCTGTCCTTTTGTGAAACATTTATTTAAATACTTATTACAAAAATTTCTGTAAAGAAAGGAAAAATGAACAGAAGAGTGCAAAACTGTATTACAGGTAATCCTTGTAGTCACAATTTGGTCCAGAAATTCAGTGATTAGGCATAACAGTTGCTAAGTGAAAATTACATGACCATGACTGTACTTTCTATTTTACTTTAGTTTTCCTTTGCTTGCTACTTCCTTCAGTTGAACAGAGGTACTTTCTATTTGAGATCTTGGTATGAGGTAAATACACAAGTAAAGTACTTTCTGATTGCCCTGTTCGCTCTCATAGGAGGGGCCTCCTTGGGATACCGTCGGTCAGGCATTGTCGGCTGGCGGTTCCCAGGGCTAGGGCCTTCTCTGTGGGAGCGCCTACCCTCTGGAATCAGCTCCCTGTGGATCTCCGTTTGGCCCCTGACCTCCGCTCCTTCCGCCGAGACCTGAAGACGTGGTTGTTTCAACAGGCCGGGCTGGAATGACCCGGGGGTGGGTGGGTGAGGGTTTTTAATTTTTTTAATGTTTTAATATATTCGGCTTGTTTTATTTAATTGTTTTTTATTGTAAATTTGCTCTGTTTTAATGTTTGCCGCCCTGAGTCCTTAGGGAGTAGGGCGGCATACAAGTCGAATAAATAAATAAATAAATGAATAAATGAATGAATGAATGAATGAATGAATGAATGAAGAGAGATAACTGCAACAGGCTGTAAATGCAATGGTTGGTCCCTAAATTGCCTTTTTTACTATTGTAACTTCAAATACTAAATGAAGCAAATCACTAAGTGAAGACTACCTATAATTATAAATATTGTACTATGGTTTAGAATTAGAGGGGACAATTTAGGATATCAATCCAAAATCTTTCTCAGTTTATTTCCCCAATAAATTTCCATTCAGTTTCTGCTTCAACATATCCAGCAAATGGAAGCATACTACCTGACTAGATAGTAATGGACAAAGTGCTCTTATCAAAATGACACTCATGAGACTAGCCGGTCCCCAAATCCTAGATTACATATAAAGTATGGAAACTGGGATACTATAACTTGTGTAATAAAATTGAGCAGCAATCTGGACAATTAGTATGTAATTTCTCTCTCTTCACCCTTATTTTTACTAAGAAATGAAATTAATAATTGAAAACTAATGTAAAATACTTCAGAATGCCCTAAAAATAAACACATTCTCATGAGATCAATGCTTTATTCATAGTGATTAAGCATTTAAAAAAATGAAAGGTACAGTCTTCAGCTGTTGAAAGTTTATCACTACACAAAAATGCATTGAGTTTGAACCCACAATTTTCTGATGGTTATGCAACACAATTTTTTGAAGTCTCACAAAATTTTCTTTTCAGTGAAAGTAAACAATTTAGCATATTAAATCATAAACTTCTATTATTTTTGGCTTAGCAAGAGCATAGTCAATTCATTTTTCAAGAAACAATAAAAAACCCAATATTTAGCCTGATGTAGGAGCTCAATTCAAATGTAGAATGCCCACATTACTAATGCAATGTTATATTAATATTGTATCATTAATATTGTATATCAATATAATTATATACTATTATATAATATATTAATATTTCTAATACATCATTAAAACATTAATTTTCTATTAGGCATATTTTGTTAGTTTCAGTAAGGAGAATCAAAAATATGTCTAAAGAAATAAGCATTAACTGGAGTCAGAAAAGTATATGAAACTGGTTTGTTTATTGATAAGTTATGATTAGCAAGTTGTGTAAACAGTCATTGCATGAATATTTCATTGTTTGTGTATGTGGTAAGGAAAAAACATTAAAAGATGGAAAACAGATTACCCTGCCTAAATTCTTCATATACACTCAAAGCTGTATGACAGCACACATTTTCTTAGAAGCAGCTTGAGACAGAAAAAGAATTGTTAACTGCTTCTTGAAAGAAGACCAATTTCAGGGAGAATGTGGGAAGAGACAGATGTAGAAACAAGGAAAAGAAATGAGATGTGTCTGGGCTCCCACATCATACTAAATTAAAATGTACTTGTTTATGGTTTGTTAGTGCAAAACAAGCCAGAGAATACACGTATGATTGGGTGTTATATAAAACCAAGCAAGTGGTTCATTACGTGAACTGTGGGCTAGAGTGTGAATTTAAACTTGGAGTGCATGAGTGTTTCAATCAATTCACAAGGCAAGGGCTCCTATCAAGTTAATACTGATGGCTAAATGTACATAACATGCTGAGCCATGGTTTGTTGAATAGTTAAGTGAATAAACTACCATCTAAATCAGCAGTGTCCAATCCAAGGCCACATGTGGCCCTGGGCAGCTAGTAATGTGGCCCCACAAAACTGTAATAATAAGTTTTTTGTTATTTGTATACATTAACTATATAATATAAATATGCAACCTAAAACAATTCCTCTTCACTCAGTGTTGCCCAGGAAAGCTAAAAGGTTGGATACACTTGAGCTAGATCATACAAAGTAAGTCATATACCAGTTTATTTATTTTTAATTATTTATTTGATTTGTCAATCACAAGATAATAGGTATAAGTATAAACATGAGTAAGAATACAGGAAATAGGTATGAATAAATGGGGACAATAGGACAGGGACGTTTGGTGTGTTGTGTCTTCATATGTGCTTTGTAGGAATCCTTCATTCCTTGCATCAATGGTTAGATTTGCAGATACCATTGGCTACATTAATGCAATATAGCAAATTCGCCAACTATACTTTAATCTTGAGTGTCATGCAAACACAGCCAGTGAAAATGAATTTGATTCATCAAAACTATTTGTATAACTTATCAAACCAAATCAAATCATATTATTTAATTCATCAAAGGCAGCAGTGAGTCTTTGCTTGGGCCCTCAAATTTGGGCTGCAATCCAGGGCAGCAGTGAGTCTTTGCTTGGGCCCCCAAATTTGGGCTGCAATCCACGTAACACCACTTGGCAGGAAAGCGCAGAAAAAATCCCTTTCTTGCTTTTTATTGGTGGTCCTGGTATCTATCTATAAGCCAACTCTAATACCGCCGCTGATTTTCATAACCCTGTGTCTCAAGTACTGTGTCTCAAGCTTGGCAAAATTAAACTGGTTGGCTAGGGAAATCTGGGAGTTGGAAGTCCACACATCTTAACGTTGTCAAGTTTGAATCACTGCCCTAAATGATGAAGTAATCGCACCATTTGACAAATATTCCATAGTGTGTATAGTTTTAATTAGGTAGTAACCATATGTAAGATTACTTGCACAAGTACACAAACATACTTAGGCGAAGCCAATGTTTTTGCCAGTCACGGTTGGATGCATTTATACAACACGTTCAAGCACAAAAAACGCAGTAGAAATCGCTTTCAAAACCTTCTTTTAGTCCAGCCCCTTCTCAGAATTCCGCCGGCGAATCGGGTGCGTCATGGTTTGTGTCAGCGAAGCAGAGGCGGCTGGTTTCTATTTCTCCCCGAAGCTCGGACTGAAACCCGGAACTGGTTCTGGGAAGGCCGTTTCCTTTTAACGTGTAGGGGTGGGGTTGGCTTTCTTCTTTCCGCAGCAAATCTAGTGCGGCATGGCGTCGGTAGGCATGCCTGACCCGAGCTTCTTGTGGGGAGTCTTCCAAAGGTGAGTCGTGTGAAGTTTCTCTTTTTCTCTTAGGGAGAGGAGCGATAAAGCTGAATCGGGGAAGGTGCCCTCGCCTCCCTCCTTTTGCGCTGGGAATTCTTGATTTGAGTCTTCTTTGCTCCTATTCTTGGCCCGCGTCATAATAAGAATATTTCCTTGTTTGATTTCAGGGTTGATAAAGACCGTAGCGGTATCATCTCAGACACCGAGCTCCAACAAGCACTTTCAAACGGTAGGATGTCCTTTTACTCCCTAGAACTGCTGCTCTGGTGACAAGAACGCCGGTTGCGTTCACGCAACTCCTTTTTTTAATGTTTCACTTAACCAGACTGCATTTGGTTAACTCAGTTTGTTGAATTCGTGTGTCTTGCTAGGTTCAAACGTAGTTTAGTAGTCGGTGCTTTAATGTTTCTGGAGAGCACATCTCTCCCTCTCCCCTGTAATATTTATTGTTGTATAGCAGGAATGTTTTCTTACTCCAATATGAATAATCAAAAACTGGAAAGATAAATACAATTAAATTCAGTGATCACAACTGGAATCTGATTAGTCAATTCCTAGAAAAATACGCTCGAATTCTAAAACTAAAATTCAGTGTACCTCATTTATAAATTAATTATACCCATTTGGTTTTCTACTTATAAATTTTGGTTAGAATGATCTCAAGTTAAATTATTTTTCTAGGAAAATATGGAGGCAAAATTTATTAATTTTATTGTGAATTGTCTAGAGATTTTTGAGATGAAAGAGCACAACTTGCTGCTCTCAAATAGGTAAAGAGGGCAGATCGGGTTATTTCCTGAAGAGGAGCCACCAGAAATTCCAATGATTAAATAAAAAACATCATAAGAAGGCAATTTCCTTGTTCCTGCTTATGAGCATATCCAAGTAGTCCCAGAAGTCATTCAGCTTCTGGGAGAGTTTACATTTATAAATTGAAAGACATTTTGGGCTGTGCTAGCCTTCAAATGGAGATATGTGTGAAAGCTAAGACAATTCAGAATATTTAGTTGAAACAAAACAGTTAAAAGTTAATCACAAAAAGGATTTTAAAGAACAGTGAAGCAATTGAGTATAAAGAAATATACAAATTTGTGAAAGCTTGTTTCAAAGCTGGTACCACTAAATATAATAAAATTTGTAGGAGGGATCTTAATTTTGTTTTAACAGCTGAAGGATTTTATTATGATATTCTTTGATAATTTGATTAAATTTTGATAATTTGATTTATTATAATTTTGAAATAATGTAGTTTTTTGTTTGTGATAAATCATGTAAAGAAAAGATTTTGTAACATCTGTAAAGAAAAGGTTTACAGAAAGTTTGTGATAATGAACTGAAACAAGTGGAAAAAACAGTTTTTCTTTGTGTTTGCTCAGATCATGTTGTTTCACAATATAAGAATTTTAAGAATTACTTTAGTATTTTGAAAGTTATAACAGAATTCATTGTGACATCAGAAAATACTGTAGAAAAAGTCATGGACTTAGGCAATGAGATTCTTCTGCTGGATCCTGTTTTAAGTTTATTAATCCTAACTTTTTTTTTGTTTAGTTCCCAATGTTTTAAGAGAATTTTTTATTGTCTGTGTCTCTGTTTCTACACAATCAACAAACTTGAGATACAATTGCATTACATTTGTCTACACTGAGGTGTGGAAAAGGAAATACTTGTTTACACTATTATATCTGAAAATTACAATTCTTACAAGAAATGGAAACGATCATTCAACGTCCTTTTTATATGTTGTGAAGACTGTACTGCAATGTTCTGTCCAACCTGTTGCCAATTTTGGATATTCATACCTTTAATAAATGCTGATGAAATGACCTGGCACACTCATACGTCATGTCTCATGTGATTAATGGAAATAGTATTATTCATCTCCATTTAGAATACTGTAGACTAATTAATATTCAGTGTATAACTTGACTGCAAAAAAAGCAACATTTCTAATTTTTTTTTTGTTGGCCAACCTTACTTTCAGTGTTGTATTCAACATGCTAAGCATATGTGAAAAATAATTCTGGGCAATCTGGAACAAATCAGTGCAGAAAAATTAAAAGTGATTGATGACTAGAAATTATAAAGGAAGATGGAAATAATCAGGAATATTTAGTTTTGAGAAGACAGAACCATCCTTGGCAGAATGGGTAGCGTCCTGCAGTAACATGGAAAGAAACTACATTATTCCATAAACGGCTCTTGGGCAGGTCATGTAATAAGGGCTTAAGTAACAGGAAGGCAGAGTCCAGCTGATTATTAAAATATTGGGGTTCATTTTGTTAATCTCCATTGAATTGTTTACATAAGTTGGTTTATATTTGCTTTTTGTTTGGTAGTGTTTGTTACTGCATGTTGGGCATATGTTTATTGTTAGAATTATTTGTGTTGAGCTATGTTAGAACCATAGAAAAGGTCATTTTGACTATCTTGTCCAGCCTATTCAGTGCTGAATGCAAATTGGAGCATTCGATCAGAGAGCTGTAATCTTCTCTTGAACACATACAATAAAGGGAGTTCACCATCTTTCTGAGTAAATGCTTCCATTGTCAAACTATGTTTAGTTAAACTATGGTTAGCTATGTTTATCATATGGATATAAACACTAATACTTTTTAAAATAAAATATGTGGTAAGGATTTTGCTAAAACATCTGTTGGGCATGAAATAGAGAGGATATTAATAAAAAAACATGAACTTGAAATTGCATTTTTCCCCTTGCATAGTTTTACACTATTGTTCCTTGGGGATTGAGAATGAACCAATTCCACAGTTAAGCATTCTATGAAAAATTTAGAAAAAATGGATTCCATCTTTGATTAAGCATTCATTGGAAACTACGCTTATAATTATGTTGATTTCTACACCATCTCTATAATAAAATGCTGATGCATATATATCTTACAGTTATAGCTGTAGATCACCATCAACATCTATAATTTAGAGGATATAGAGCAACAGTGAAACTATGGTACAAAAAAACTACAGTTATATGAGGAAGAATTGAAGAATAGAAAGATATTTAAAAAGAATGATTTTATGAAATTGGATAAATACTTGGAAAATAAGGGTATATTTTAAAAAATCAGATTTACGGGATTTTCTACATCTGATTTAATTGATTGAAGTATGTAAAACCAAGAGAATTCCCAATCTAGTGGGAGTGGGAGGAGGGAGTGAATCATGCTAAACCAGGGGTGGGCAACTCTGGCCCCTTTGCGACCTGGGGACTTCAACTCCCAGAATTCCTAAGCCATGCTGTAAAGGGGCCATGCTGGCTCAGGAATTCTGGGAGTTGAAGTCCCCAGGTTGCAAAGGGGCCATACCTGCCCACCCCCGTGCTAAACCATCATTTGCATGACTCTGAAGACATTATTCCTGGAAAGTTGAAAGAGGTACAGTTGGCTGTAGGGAAATTAAGATTGTGCTTTCCATTAAGATACTTTTTCTTAATATAGTTTTGCTCCTATTACTTCGGGATACATATTGTGGAGTGTAACTTGAACAGGTACCAATGAGACAGGTTATCAGTAAGTACTTTTGCTACTCAATTCAATGCAAAATATCTTCAAAGTAATTGCATCTGACTTATCTGTTTATACAGCCTAGGAGATACAAAAATCCTCACTGCTACTGCTTTTTGAATCATAGCTGGAACCATAAACACACACACACACACAAATAATGGGGGGGGTATACATGCATGCATACATATACATATATATGTTTTCTTAAGTTTTCGCGGGTATTTATATGTATGGTATTCAGCTTTGTTTGGGTATTTTCCCACATCCTTATAGTTGTGCTTTTAAAGTTGTAGCGACGTTTCAGCAGAATCTCATCTGCCATCATCAGGCTTGTGTATTGGGTTCGAACCCAATACACAAGCCTGCTGATGGCAGATAAGATTCTGCTGAAACGTCGCTACAACTTTAAAAGCACAACTATAAGGATGTGGGAAAATACCCAAACAAAGCTGAATACCATACATACATATACATATATATGTATGTATGTATATGTATGTGTGTGTATGTGTGTGTGTGTGTGTGTACATATATATATGGAAGATCTGTGTTTTAAAAATTATTTGGAATGTTGAATATACATGTTTTAATTTATGTCTTGTTTGACAATATTAAGTAATATTTACATACTGAAGTTGTGCTAAAAGGGAAAGAGGAATTGCTAAGCAGAAAGCTGAATTATAAATCACAGACCCAATTTTTCCTGATGTTCAGAAGTAAGTAATGTTGAACTTATTTCATTAGGAATCTAATATATTAGAATTTCAGGATATGAAAGATAATTTTTATTACCACAATAGTAATATATCTTTTGATAAAAGGGAGAATATTTGTAAATTGACCAGAGTCAATTTTAAAAAAATATTTAGTTCGTGACATACCCAATTCCTGCAACTACTGTTCATATTTTTTATGCTCCCAAATCTTCTTTCTTGTTCTTCTCTCTACTCTTTTCAGAGTCTCAACATCTTTTTTATATTGTGGTGATCAAAACTGGATGCAATATTCCAAATATGGGTGTAAAATATTACTTCATGTGATCTATGAATGCAGCCTAGGATTGCATTGGCTTTTTTCTGCTGCTGCAGATGGTTGGCTCATATTTAAGTGATTGTTCACTTGGATTCCAAGATCCCTTTCACAATTACTGGCATTGAGCAAAATTTGACCTAGTCTGTTAATTGTAAAGTTGGCTTTTCTTGTTTAAGTGTAGAACCATACTTTTATAAACATTGAATTTCATTTTGTTAGATAGGGCCCAGTGTTCAAATCTGTCAAGATCTTTCTGGATTTTGAGCCTATCTTCTGGGCATTGGTTATTCCAGCTAGGTTAGTGTCACCTGCAAATTTCATGAGTTCCCCTTCTATTTCCTCATCTGGTTTGTTTATTGAAGAGTATTGGGCCTAAAACAGAACCCTGGGGTACCCCACTACCTACTTCCCTCCATGTGGATGTAGCTCCATTGAGGACTACATACTGACTACAATTTGTCAGCCATTTATAAATCCCATCGGATGGTGATGTTGTCTATCCTACATTTTTCTACCTGAACAAGAAGTAGGTTATGGGCAAATGCCTTACTGAAATCTAAGTATACTATATTTACAGCATTTCACTGATCCACTAATTTAGTCATTTTATGAAAGAACGAAATAAGATTTGTTGCGCATGACAAATCCATGTTGGCTTCTGATTACGACCTCATGTTGGCTTCTGATCTGCTTTTTGGGCATATAGTATGATAGACTTGCAGGGCTGGCACGTTGTGCAACAACGTCACATAGTGTAATAAGATTTGGACTGGGTTAGGGACTTCTGTCCTCCCTGTGAGCTGTGTTGGGGGGAGGTGCACGAAGGGAAGTTCAGCCAATCTCATTGTACACATGTTGTACTCTGCCAATAAAGGTAATAATAATATAATGAAGAGTTAATTGGTTGTAGAACATCATGTACGTGTTCACTTGGTTGTGTTTACATGCACTAAAATGTTCTGAAATGTGTATATACTGGGTTTGTGCATGAGAGTGCACTGATGAGCTACTTCAGAGTTCTACAGGTGAAACTTGAAAAATTAGAATATCGTGCAAAAGTTCATTTATTTCAGTAATGCAACTTAAAAGGTGAAACTAACATATGAGATAGACTCATTACATGCAAAGCAAGATAGTTCAAGCCATGATTTGTCATAATTGTGATGATTATGGCTTACAGCTCATGAAAACCCCAAATCCACAATCTCAGAAAAGTAGAATATTGTGAAAAGGTGCAATATTCTAGGCTCAAAGTGTCCCACTCTAATCAGCTAATTAAGCCATAACACCTGCAAAGGGTTCCTGAGCCTTTAAATGTTCTCTCAGTCTGGTTCAGTAGGAATCACAATCATGGGTAAGTGCTGACCTGACAGTTGTGCAGAAAACCATCATTGATACCCTCCATAAGGAGGGAAAGCCTCAAAAGGTAATTGTAAAAGAAGTTGGATGTTCCCAAAGTGCTGTATCAAAACACATTAATAGAAAGTTATGTGGAAGGGAAAAGTGTGGAAGAAAAGGTGCACAAGCAGCAGGGATGACCTCAGCCTGGAGAGGATTGTCAGGAAAAGGCCATTCAAAAGTGTTGGGGACTTTCACAAGGAGTGGACTGAGGCTGGAGTCAGTGCATCAAGAGCCACCACACACAGACGGATCCTGGACATGGGCTTCAAATGTCATATTCCTCTTGTCAAGCCCCTCCTGAACAACAAACAACGTCAGAAGCGACTTACCTGGGCTAAAGAAAAACAGGCCTGGTCTGTTGCTCAGTGGTCCAAAGTCCTCTTTTCTGATGAGAGCAACTTTTGCATCTCTTTGGAAACCAAGAACCCAGAGTCTGGAGGAAGAATGGAGAGGCACAGACTGCAACCTGGTTCAATAACAGTGGGATTACTGTGCTTGATTGGCCAGCAAATTTGCCTGACCTGAACCCCATAGAGAATCTATGGGAGACAGAACAATGCAGAAGAGCTGAAGGCCGCTATTGATGCATTCTGGTCTTCCGTAACACCTCAGGAGTGCCACAGACTGATATCTTCCATACCATGCTGCATTGAGGCATTAATTGCTGCAAAAGGGGCCCAAACCAAGTACTGAGTACATATGCATGCTTATACTTTTCAGAGGTCCGATATTGTACTATGTACAATCCTTGTTTTATTGATTGCATGTCATATTCTAATTTTCTGAGATTGTGGATTTGGGGTTTTCATGAGCTGTAAGCCATAATCATCACAATTATGGCAAATCACGGCTTGAACTATCTTGCTTTGCATGTAATGAGTCTATCATATATTAGTTTCACCTTTTAAGTTGCATTACTGAAATAAATGAACTTTTGCACGATATTCTAATTTTTTGAGTTTCACCTGTTATGTGTGGTATGAACTAAGGTAATCTATTACTTCAAAAAATCATGGCAAAGGAAGCAGATTAGTGTGTGGGTAAACCCAGTTTCATTGTAGCAAGAATGTGATGTGTATTTGTAAAGTCATTGCAGTCTGCTTTTTCACATGAAAAAATAGTTGTGAAATGAAGCATATTTCTAATTTACCCTATTCTCATATTTTTATTTAGGTTTTCCATATTCGTTGTATGGCCCATAGAATTGATTTGGTATATTGGTAGAAATTTCTATCTCCAAAGTGAAGCTTTAATAACAGAAGTACAAAGCACAACTGTTTAGAAAATAAGTTACAGCTAAAAAAGCTAGGATTTACTGTAGATTCTTGTGAATTGCCAAGCATCTAACAGTTTTCTGTGCTACTTTTTGTTATTTCTGCAAATAATGTAGCTAAAGAGTAGAATGAAGGATTTTTTTTTATTATTCATATTTATATCCGCCCTTCTCTGGAGACTCAGGACGCTTACAATTTTTGGAGCACAACCCAATGCTCAGCAATAGCCTTCATTCCATTGTATATGCCTGCTTATTACTACGGCATTTTACAAAGTCAGCTTATTGCCCCCAACAATCTTGGGTCCTCAGTTTACCTACCCTGAGAGGATGGAAGGCTGAGTCAACCTTGAGCCTGGTGGGATTCGAGCCTGCAATAATTACAGGCAGCTGGAACTAAATGCTAGGCTATTAACAGCCTGCACCACCAAGGCCCTCTTAAATATTAGACATTTAAGTTTTCAAGTCCTCCTAAAACAGGAATCTTTTAACACAAATTGTGGCATGGAAATTATGTATATTCCATCCAGGTTTTTATAGGGCACACCTTGTTCTAATGGTCTTTCCAGAAAAATGAAGCCAAATTGTGGATTTTTCTGTCACAAAGAGTAAACATTAAATCTCAGGGAACGCCTATGAAAAACAAATCTGTTTCTTTTCCTCTTTCTTGTTTTGTGGATTTGGATTGAAATGGTAACTAAGAAATAATATTGATTTACAGATACACAATTTGAGCCTCAAGGTTGTATGCAGTCCTTCAAGTCCTCTACTACAAAGTTTTACCGAAGTATAATTTAGAACGTAACAGAAAAGAGATATAAATATATCACAAGAGTAACTCTATTAATTTTATTTAGTTTGAACTTATTCTAGTATTGAATTATTAATTTAAAAATAAATGAAATGATTATTTCTTAGGACCCATCTATACATTTTTGGAGTTTGGCCATCAGTGTAACACTTAAGTCTGATCTTTGCCTTGGGAAACCTATATGCTGGCAATCTTAAATTCAGGCTGCACAACCTTTTTCAGGTTGAAACTATTTTTGCCTTTGAATGGGGATCTGAAGGCTATGCTGCAAAGAAAATTGATATAATTAATACTAATAAAAATGTAATGCAGGATTCTTCCTCCTTTCCCCCTGAGATTTGAATTTAATTTTTTTTTAATTTTTAATTTTTTTAATTTTTAATTTTTTAAGGTCACTTATCTCACCCCACAATGTATTGAGACAGTAAATAATGTTCTCTTAATGTAAACCGTATGATTTATTTTCCACTTCTAAAACAATGTATATAAGAAATTTCACAGATATGACTTACTGACCAGATGTTGTACTCTTGGGAAAAAAATCATTTTCTCCACTACCATTGCCTGAATAACTTGAAGACAGATCAGGTAGTATGGCCAAGCTGCTAAAAGACATACAGCAACAAGCAGGAAGGAGATGCATGTATATTACAAGGCAAAGGAAAAATAGTGGTAAGATCAAAATTATAATGGAAGTGTCAAAGGATGTCACTACAAAACATAAAATCTGATGTATCTGCATCCAGGAAAATAAATACTTTTCTAGTTTTAATTTTGTTTTCCTGTGAGATCTAAAACAAGAAATTGATACTGTTCAACTTCTTCCTTATTCCAACTGTTAATTACTACTAAAACTCTTATTTTCATGACCTTTAAATGGGGAAAACAGTACATCATAGGGCAATTATTTTTTAACCAAGATATCTCAAATGGCTAACTTGCAGAATATACCTAAAATTCAAGTTTTATGACTCTTGAGGAAATGAAATTTGGAAAAGTTGTGTTTGCTTCTGTGTACAAGCTACTGCTGGGCCTCCCTCCACATACCACTTCTGACCTGCACCCCCTAGTTCTTTTCCCAGCAACTTCTATTGCCTTTCTCCCTGCAAGCTTTCCACAAGCAAAATAAGTGCAGAAGCTGGCAGAAATTTGAGGAAGGGAAGGAGGGATGGATAGTTTTTGAAGCTTTGTGCCGGCTTCCCACAAAGAAATTCAATCCAAGGTAACCCCTGACCAAATAGCCTCTCAAGTTGTCTCCAATGCACAAAGGAGAAAGAGTACTCTGCTATCAAGAAAGTACTCTCAGCTTTTCGGCAGTTGGGCCAAATACATCCCAAGTACAGGTAGTCCTTGACTTAGAACA
The DNA here is from genome assembly GCA_009733165.1 of Naja naja. Classification (NCBI taxonomy): domain Eukaryota; kingdom Metazoa; phylum Chordata; class Lepidosauria; order Squamata; family Elapidae; genus Naja; species Naja naja. Next base: position 86,528,644 of record CM019155.1, read on the forward strand.
GTTCATCTAGTGACCATTCAGAGTTATAACAGCATTGGAAAAAAAGACTTAAGACCATTTTTCACACTTACACAATCATTGCAGCATTCCCATTGGTCACATGATCAAAATTCAGACACTTGGCAACTGACTCATATTTATGACAGTTGCAGTGCTCTGGGATCATGTGATAACCTTTTGCAAACTTGTGATAAGCAAAGTCAATGGGGAAGTCAGATTCACTTAACAACTAGAACAGAACAACAGAGTTGGAAGGGATCTTGGAGGTCTTCTAGTTCAACCCCAGGAAGGAAACCCTACACCATTTCATACAAATGGTTGGGCAATCTCTTCTAAAAACTTCCAAAAGCATTCACAACTTCTGGAGCCAAATTGTTCATTGGTTAATTGTTCTAACTGTCAGAAAATTTCATCTTAGTTCTAGATTGTTTCTCTCCTTGATTAGTTTCCATCATTGTTTCTTGTCCTGTGCTCAGATGCTTTGGAGAATAGCTTGACTCCCTCTTCTTCGTGGCAACCTCTGAGATATTGGAACGGTGTTACCACACCACCCCTAGTCCTTTTTATTAAACTAGACATACTCAATTCCAGCAACCATTCTTTATATGTTTTAGCATTCAGTCCCCTAATCATCTTTGTTGCTCTTTTCTGCACTATTTCTAGAGTCTCAACATCTTTTTTACATTGTGGCGACCAAACCTGGATGCAGTATTCTCATCCATGTTGCCTCGAGAGTCCAGGAATGGGTTAAGCTCCTCCTTCTGATGTCATAGAGCTGAGTCTGCCACTATAAAAAAGATATCATTGATGAAGACATTGAAGAATACTGGACCTAAAACAGAGCCTTTGGGGTATACCACTGCATACTCCCCTCCATGTACATGCAGTTCCATTGAGGACTACATATTGAGTGTGGTTGGTCAGTCAATTATGAATCGATCTGGTGCTGATACTGTGTAACCCACATTTTTCTATCTTATCAAGTAGGTTATGGTCTACTTTATCAAATTACTAAAGTCCAAATAAATTATATCCTCTGGTCCACTAATTTTGTCACTTTGCCAAATAATGCGATAAGATTTGTCTGGCATGCTCTGTTTTTGACAACCCATGTTGGCTTTTAGTTATGACTTTGTTTGCCTCTAAGTGTTCATTAATTCGTTGCTTGATTATCTTTTACAGAATTGAGATCAGGCTGATATGTCTTTAGTTGCTGGATCTATTTTTTTCCCTTTTTTGAAGATGGGAACTACATCAGCTCTTTTTGAGTCCTCTGGTAGTTCCCAGTGCTCCAGGATCTTTGAAAGATATAGTGGTTCTCAAATCGGCCAGACAAATCCACATTGTTTTTTCCATTTTGTAAAGAGAGATTCAAAAAACAAGTTAAGTAGTTCTGCTTTCTGCCTGTTGCTTGTCATCTTCTTGCCACTTTCTCCCACTAGTGAACCAATCGTTTCCATGACTTTTTTTTCCTACATGATGAAAGAAGCTTTTTTGGGGTTATTTTTGACTTTTGCTGCATACCTTAGTTCATTTTGAGCCTTAGCTTTCATCACTTCATCTTTGCAGTCTCTGGTGATTTGCTGATATTCTGCCCTAGTTATGTGCCCTCTTTCCATTTTTTATATTTGTCATTTTTGTCTTTCAGTTTATTAGAGAATTCTTTATGCAACCATACTGGTTTATTTTTAGAACTGTTTTTTTCTTCTTCATTGGTATTCTCACTTTTCAAAATTTCCCAAGCTCTCTCTAAGTTTATTTAAATTAGCTCTCTTAAAGTCCAAAACTCTAGTTTGATTTATTCTATTGCTTCTGCTTGCATAATGTTGAAATCCAACATTGCATGATCAAATCCACCCCACCCCCCAAAGTTCCTGTAATTTCAACATCTTCTATCATTTCATCTTGGTTAGTGAGAATTAAGTCCAATATGGCTGATTCCTAAAGAGTTTATCTATTTCCGCCATTTGGTTGGGTGGCCTATAGTATACACTTATGACAGTGTCATTCTTTTTTTCCTTTTATATTGACCCAAATGCATTCAGGACAGTTTTGTTGTGCTCTATTTTTATAGAAACATAGTTATTTCTTATATATAGTGCAAATCCACCTCCTCTTTCATTTGGTATGTTTCTTTTAAATAATTTAAATCCCTCTAGCTGTATACCATTTGTGGATTTAATTCCACCAAGTTTTCATAATGGCAACAATATTATATCGCCCTTATTTACTTAAATTTCTAATTCATTAATTTATTCCTCATACTCTGTGCACTAGTGTAGATACATTTAAGTTCTTTTTGACTGACCCTCTGTTTACTTTCTACATAATCTAATACCTGAGTCCCCCTATTTCCTTATCACCTGTTTGATTAGTGCACATAGTATGGCACTCACTATTAAAAGTTTGATTTTGCTTGACAGCAAGGTTGATATTCTTACCCACACAAACATTTATGTTACATGTACTGTTAAAGTTTTAGATTGCTAGGGACAGAAACGCTCTGTATCAATTAACTCTCTGTCCCTGTTGTTTAGTTTAAATGTTTCTCCAGAGAATCCTTGAATTTAATGCCAAGAAACTCAGTCCCTTTCTTAATGGATGGAAACCATCTCTTTTGTACAATTTTTCATTGGACTAGCTGCAAACATTGTGACTAATATAACCAAAGCTCTTCCCTTTACACCACTTCTTTAGCCACACACTGAACTTCGCTATACACTGGTCTTTTCTTTTTGTTCTTTACATACAGGTAAAACCTTTGAAAAGGTAAGTCTACAGCCTATCCTACTAAGTTCCTGCCCCAAGCTCTAGAAATCAGTCTGCACAGAGAGTACATCTTTTTGGGACAAATGATTCGTGTACAAGAGTGTCAACATCCCAATTCTTACTGGCATTCTTGACCATCTTAAAAATACACCTCTGGTGTCTGCTGTCAGTAGCACTTGGCAGATATCTGACCTCTTTCAAAATATGTTACTAACTTAATTGCAGGGATTCACTTAATAACTGTTAAGTGAAGAAAGGTTGTAAAATGGGGCAAAATTTACTTAAAACTGTCTTGCTTAGCAACAGGAATTTTGGGTTCAATTGTTCTTGTAGGTTAAGGACTATCTGTATTCTTTTACCTTATCCATAGAAGAAATTAACACTGCTATCAGTAGTCAGAAATGTGGTAAAGCACTGGGTTTCAATGGCATTTGTCCAGAATTCCTGAAAAATTCCTAGAGGTATACCTAGAATTGGTTTGGCAAATTCTTTTCAGATGTAGTTTCCAGTGGGTGCCTCCTACCAGAATTTAAAAACAAACAAAACCTAAAGTAATATCACTTCTAAAACCTGGAAAACCAAAAGACAGTAGAAAGATAATGCCCCCAATCACCCTTTTGAGTTCCTCCTACAAACTCCTGGAGAGATTAATCATAAACAGAATAGGTACCATAATAGATGAACATCTGTCCATGGAGCAAACCACTTCCAGTGTTACTGAAATTGTGTAGATCAGATGTTGCGTTTAACAGGCCATACTGATGCTAGATTTCAACGATTCCTGAAAATCATTGCTATGTTCATAGACCTAAATGGGGCATACAACACAGTCTGGAATGAATGGATAGAATGGACTATTATATAAACCAGCAGTTGCCAACTGATGGGCCGGGCCGCGAGAAAATTTTGGTGGACTGCAGAGAAATCTCACACCCAGAGCACCCCACAAAGCAATTAATCCAGGCTGCACAGAAACACAAGGCTGTACTGCCCACATGGCCTGCAGGAACCCTCCCCGCCCACTCACTCCTTACCTGGCAAACTTGCCTGCTAAGTTGCTATTTTTCCTTTTTCCGACCATCAGCTGTTCTGCTGTGCTGGGAGATTTAGATTAGCTGGGAAGCAGGAAATGGTTGGATTTCTTGCTTTCTAGCTAGTCTTTAGATCTTCGGCTCTGCTTTTAAGCACAGCCAGACCTCCCTTAGGACTGAAGGTTCTATTATTCAGTGCTGACTCATGGCAAGCAAATTTTATGTGACAGACAGAGCTAGCTGATGGCAGATAGATAGGTCATTGAATGATGCTGTGAGCAACTCAATCTGCCTGCCTGCTTTGCCTGATTTTGGGTAAAAGTTGCTCTTTTTTTTAAATAAAAAATTCAATATTTACATACCTGGTGTGTTGTGAGTTAATTTTGTGAGTTTGCTTGCTAGCAAATTTTATGAGTTTGCAAGCAAATTTTATGTGACAGACTGAGCTAGCCGATGGCAGATAGATAGATCACTGAATGAATCTGTGATTCTGTGAGCAACTCAATCCGCCTGCCTGCTTTGCCTGATTTTGTGTAAAAGTTGCTCTTTTTAATAAAAAATTCAATATTTATATAAATATTTATAATATTTACATACAAGCCATGTCCAGCCAATCACATGACCACCAAGCTACACCCACAAATTAGGCCATGCCCACAGAACCGGTTAGTGGTCCCTGGGATTTAAAATTATGAGTTTGGTGGTCCCTGAGGTCCAAAAGGTTGGCGACCCCTGATATAAACTATGCCATATTGACCCTGTAAAACGTTTTTCAACTAATTAGTAACATGCTGAGCGATAGATCTTTTCAGATAATAATGGGAATAACATAAGTAAGGTAAGATTAAACAATGACCTCCCCCAAGGCTGTGTAATGGTACTCACATTATTCAACTTATGTGGGAACTTTACCTTCCACCAGGCTCATGATAAAGAAGCTGAATAAGTAAAGACAGACTGATGACAAAAATTGTCACTCATAGAAGAAAACAACAGCCAAGGGCATTGGCCTGGTTCCTAGTGCTACCAATCCAGTCCACTGGAGCTGAACAATCGGTTTCATATCCTTCCCCTTTAAAGAAGGTATACAGATACTGGAGAAGGAACATGTTCAAGTGTTCCTGTGATAGGAAGGAAAGCAGCCCAGACCTTCCCAAGGAAAAAAAAAGTGAATGTTGGTGATAGGAGACCCACAAAGTCAGCAGCCTGTAGACTGGACAATCAATCTAGGAAGGCATTTTTTTCTCCCTGGGCAAAAAACAAAGATAAGACTGAGAGCCTTACAAAAATAACGAAGTCCAAGTATAACTATCCCTTTCTTCTCATTCATGTGGAGACAAATGATACAACAATGAACCTGAAACAATAGCAAAAGACTGTAAGCAGCTTGGCACAAAAGTTAAGCAGTTAGGAGCACAGGTAGTGTTTTCATCTGAACTTGTTGGTCAGCAACAAGGGGTCAAAGAATTGTAGAAATAAACCACTGGATTAAGGGATGGTGCCATCAAGAGAATTTTGATTCTTAGAGCACAGATTGCATTATCGACCACAGTCTGCATTACCAACCTGAAGGCCTTCTGGCAAGAAAACAGCTGCACCTCACAAGAACCAGGAAGAATGTATTTGGAAAACAACTGACTTAGCTTTTCCAAAGAACTTTGAATTAAAACTAAGAGTAGAGGGTTACCAGTCTTTAGGATCTTTAGAACCTATCCCCAAGCATAAACTCCAGATAATCAAACAAGGAGGTAGAGAATGGTAGAAAGGAAGAAAAACTCAGATATAAAGAACCCAGGTCAGCCATAATGGACTCAGATGTCAGACTAACAATCAAAGTTTGGGGAACAAACAGGGTGAACTTCAACTATTGGTACATGAGGGCAGGTATGATATAGTTGCCATTACTGAAACTTGATGGGATAAAACTCATGGTGGGAATGTACTGCCGGGAGGATATAAACTGTTTAAAAGAAACAGACCTAGAAAAAGAGCAGGTAGAGTTACATTATATGTAAGACTTCACTACATCTCTACAGAAATGCATAGAACCAAGGATGAAAGCCTCCTTGAATGCATTTGTTAAAATAAAAGGAAAAAAGGATGACATAGCCATAGGCCCCACAACTAAGCAGAATAAATAAATGAAGTTTTTGCTAATCAGTTGTTTGTTTCTTTCAACATAAAAAGAAGAAAAAAGTCAATCAAACAATCAGTCCACTAATAGGAGAAGATGGCAAGGAAGTGATGGGCAGCAGGGAGAGAGCATCTTTTTTTTTGCATCTGTCTTCATACAAAAAGAAAAAAAATAATCCAACCTGTTAAAAACAAGAAACATAAAAGCCAGACTAGGAATATAAATTAAAATAGCAAGAAAATGGTAAGAGAATGCCTGTCTATTCTAGAGTTCATGATGGATTACATTCCAAAGTTCTGAAGAACTGGTAAATGTGATATTGAAGCATATCCTCCAAAGATGCTAGAACACTGGGGAAGTACCAGAGGACTGGAAAAAAGCTGATGTGGTTCTCACCTTCAGAACGGTTGGGGTGGGGGAGAATCCAGAAAACTACAGACCGGTCAGATTGACATCAGTACCTGGGAAGATCCTGGAAAAGATAATCAAGCAACAGATCTGCAAATACTAGAGGCAAGCATAGTTATAACCAGAAGTCAACACAGATTATGCCAAACAAGTCTATTTCATTCTTTGACAAAGTCACCAAATTAGCAGACCAACAAAATGCTATGGACATAGTATACTTGAATTTCAGTAAGGCATTTGACAAAGTAGACTACAATCTACTTGGTAAACTGGAAAAATGTGGGATAGATAGCACCACCATCAGATGGATTTGTAATTGACTGACAAACTATAATCAATGTGTAATCCTTTATGGAACTACATCTACATGGAAGGAAGTAATCAATGGGGTTATTGTTTTAGGCCCAGTACTCTTCAATATCTTCATAAACAATTTAGATGAGGAATAGAAGGGGAACTCGTCAAATTTGCAGATGACACCAAGCTGGCAGGAATTGCCAATTCCCCAGAAAATGGGCTCAAGATCCAAATGGATCTCAACAAAATTAAATACTGGGCACTATCTAACAAAATGAAATTCGATGTAGAGAAAAGTATGGTTTTAGGCGAGAAAAATGTACAGGTACAGATTAGGTGAAACCTGGCTCAGTAGCAATAACTGCAAGAGGGACCTTGGAGTTCTAGTGGGCAGTCACTTAAATATGAGCCAGCAGTGTGCTGCAGCCACCAAAAAAGTCAGTGCAATCCTAGGCTGCATTAACAGAGGAGTAGAGAGTCAAGATTACTTGAAGTGTTAATACCAGTTTACAAGGCCTTGGTAGGACCACACTTGGAATATTGCATCCAATTTTGGTCACCACAATATGAAAAAAAAACGTTGAGATTCTGGAAAGTGTGCAGAGAAGAGCAAGAAAGATGATTATGAGGCTGGAGGATGAAACATACAAATGGTTGCAGGAACTGGATTTGCCTAGTCTAATGAAAAGAAAGAGTAGGGGTGACATGATAGCCGTGTTCCAAATAGTTGAGGGGCTGCCACAAAGAAAAGAGAGTTGACCTATTTTCTAAAGCATCAGAAGGCAAAACAAGAAGCAATAGATGGAAACTAATCAATGAGAGAACCAACCTAAAAAAAAGAATAAATTTTCTGAAAGTTAGAGCAACTCACAAATGGAATGGTGTCCCTTCAGAAGTTGTGGGTCTCACACTCTGGAGGTGTTCAGGAAGAGACTGGACAGCTGTTTGTCTGAGATGCTATAGGTTTTCTTTTTGAGCAGGGGGTTAGACTAGAAGATGTCCAATTTCCCTTCCATCTCTCTCTCTCTCTCTCTCTCTCTCTCTCTCTCTCTCTCTCTCTCTCTCTCTCTCCCTCCCTCCCTCCCTCCCTCCCTCCCTCCCCCTCTCTGCTGGCTGAGGAATTCTAGGAGTTGAAATCCACAGGCCTTAAAATGGCCGAGGTTGGAGACCCCTATTTTAGAAGGCTTTCAGGCTTTGTTGTGTGCCTCTTTATAAAGTGCTCTGTAACTCCATCTCCTCTTTTGTTATTTTGTTTCTTTTGAATACTTTGTATCCTACTCTCAATACATTCCACTCAGGAGTTGTATCCCACCAAGTTTCTGTAATGGAAACTGTATCATACTTGCCCTTGTGTACTAATATTTTCAAGTTTACCCTGCTTGTTTCCCAAACTTTGACTGTTAGTGTATAGACATTTCAGTTCTTTGTGGCCTATCCTGAGTATGCTTCCCACAGCCTACTTTGCCTCTTTTTATGATTGCTTATACATACACGTAGAGTGGCTTTGGCTTGGAAATAGGTTCTAAAAAATTGTGAAGATTGGTCCCCTTCCTCCCTCCCTTTTAGTTTAAAGCCCTTCTGATAAGATGAGCCAGTCATTTTCCAAATATATTCCTTCCAGTTCTTGTGAGGTGCAACCCATCATTTCCAGAAGCCCTTCATGTAGGTAATGCATGGTTTAGGAAACAGAAGTTCTCTTGACAACACACATTAAGCCAGTGGTTTGTTTCTAAAACCTTTTGCTCTCTCATTGGATGTGGGCTTTTTATGGGAAGTATAAATGAAAACAGCACTTGTGCCCCTAGTTGTTTGTAATATCTAATTAGTTTATTAGTTCATAAACCAATCTTAGAATTTAATCTATCTTAAAAATTTCTTTCAAAAGCTGTGATCTTTTGGGAGATATGTCTTCTTTTAACTCTATTGCCTTCAACAGAGCCATGGTGGTGCAGGCTGTTAAATGCCTAGCACTTAATTCCAGCTGCTGCAATTACTGCAGGCTCGATTCCCACCAGGCTCAAGGTTGACTCAGCCTTCCATCCTCTCAGGGTAGGTAAATTGAGGACCCAAGATTGTTGGGGGCAATAAGCTGACTTTGTAAGAATGCAGCTTAGTAATAAGCAGGCATATACAATGGAAGGAAGGCTATTGCTGAGCGCATTGGGTTGTGCTCCAAAAATTGTAAGCCGCCCTGAGTCTCCAGAGAAGGGCAGCATTTAAATATAAATTAAAAACAAAACAAAACTGCAAACAACCCTCTTCTCAATGCTTTCTTGTAACTCAGACCATTGTGTTAGAATCGGCTTTATTTAAATAGAATCTAGGAAATGTTAATTCCTCTTTAATTTTATTTAGCGTTTCTGCTTTATGCAACAATGAGCAAAAAGAAAAAAAAAGTTTTGGTTCTTGATGAGTCTCAAATGTAATTCTGGTGGTTGATCAGATTGTGTTGTGCTGCTGTGGGATGTGTATGTGTTGTATTTTGTTGAAGATTTTTAATGTGAACTACTTGGGGTCACTGGTGTGTGAGATGGGCAGCCATATATTCTTGCTAAATAAATAAATGTATCTTGAAATCATATTAAGTGACAATAATAATCCTTTCCTTTAAAAAAAAAATATTTTGGGCAACTATGCTGATAATCTGATTTCTTTAGATGTGCTTTATCAAATATGATTGATTGTTCAATTTTATTCATCTCTGTACAAGTAATTATGTGCAATATAGTTGTTGCCGATCATTAGTGACCACATATATAGATTTTTTCCCACTGAGTACAATTACAAGCTAATAGTATTTTATTTTGTTCATGGCACTTATTTTCATCAAATAATTCTAGATGCCATAATTCTCTTGTTGGTCAATTTAAATAATCCATAGCACTTAAACTTCATAGTTAATGGCAAACTCGCCCAAGCATGCCCTACATTGTCAATTCTTTGCAGCTCACTTAGTTGCTCACAATGGCAAGTAACATGAATAGTAAATCAATCATTGGATGCTATCAGATCTTTAACTGAATTATGTTAACAATTTTAATCTCAAACTCAATAAAGACTACCAGAAAGAAGGGTAGCTTCAGCTAAAAAAAAAATACTTTCTGTGAAAAGGGTCAAAAGCATATGGAGACAAGACGTAGAAAATGATTTCTTTGTTATAGGCTATGGAATGGAATGTATGTGGAAGCCTATAAGGAAGCATTGAAGGTAAAAAGAGAAGAGGATGGCAGGGGATGAGATAGTTAAATAGTGTCATCAACACAGTGGGCGTGGGTTCAGGGGCATCGGAGAAAATGAAGGATGAGGTGGCCTGGCACACTGGTCAAGGGGTTGCAAGGGCTCTCACATGGCTTAGTAACTGAGCAACAAATTATAAGGAAGTAGAAGATTGCTTTCATTGTGTTAAATTGGGGAACACATACTTCATATACTTTAGGTGTCATTAAACATCTTTAATGTTCTTTGGTGTTTGGAATCTTGACAAGGCCTATATATAGTCACCTATTACTGCTTTTTTTCTGTCTGATAATAGACAATGAAAGGAGTTGTTTGCTTATTTGTTGTTTTCCATAGAGAAAAGAAACAGCAACTAAAATGAGCAAAGAAACTTTGGAAAATAACCTATTAAAATTGCTTTTAATAGAGAAAGGATTTTATAAAGATATTAATTAACTAACTAATTAATTACAACAAACACATATCCACCCAACTTACATAAAATTAATATATAATAGGAATATTATATTTATAATATATTATATAATTAATTAATTAATTAATTACAACAAACACATATCCACCCAACTTACATAAAATTAATATATAATAGGAATATTATATTTATTCATATTTATTAAATATGAATAGGAATTCATATTTATTGGTGACAAAACTAATGAAATATTGAACAGTGGGTAAAATAGCCAGTTTTCTTAGCAAGTGAAGATAATTTATGCAAAAGTAAATAATTGAGTAACTTATGAACATAATTACAGATAAGATTTATTAGTACTATTTTAATAAGCTTTAATTGTTCAATTGCTACTTATTTATCATTTTGAAATGTTCTTGTGTCTATGTGTATCATGTAATGTTTTCTCTTTCTTTTAGGAACATGGACTCCATTTAATCCAGCAACTGTAAGATCTATTTTATGTAAGTAATATTTGAACTTCATTTGTTTTATACTTAGGTTGCACTTGTCTGAATACTAGCCTTTTCAGCTTTATTAATTTAAATAAATACAGATAGTCTTATACTAACAACTGGATGTTTAATGGTTGATCAAAGTTATGATAGATTTGAAAAAAACTACTTACCTCAAAGTTATAATTGGCATTTTTCGCCCTTGACAACCAATTTGTATGTCACTCCCATTCAGAAGAATGGATTTGCTTAATGACAATGTGGTTCACTTCATGATCATGTGGTTCACGTTATGACCACAGTGATTTGTTTTTACAATCATCATAAAAATGTGTAACATTGAGTTTGGTCACATGATGCCTCAACTTACAATTGCAATGGCTTGCAATCAAAATTTAAGGTTCCATTGTGGCTGTAAATTAAGAACTATCTGTAAGTTTATTGTTGTAACCACAGATCATAGCAACTTTATTAATTGGTATTGGGATCCTTCAGGTAATCACTTGTGCAATCACATGTTTTTCTGCTTCTCAGAAAGTCATTTTTGAAACTTTGGTTTATTCATCTTTTTCCAATTCATGATTCTGAATATTTGAAATATTGAGTATTAATTGATACAAAGGAGCCTCTGCAGGATCCAATCCTTTCATCAAAATGAAAGCAGCATTATACAGCCACAATAGAATCTGCCCTTTTTACGTGTGTATACAACTGCTTTTCTCTTTCTTTTGTTATTGTTTCATATATATTTTTCTTTGTTCTGCTTTATTAAATAAAAACAAAAAAGGTGAATGGAGCTTGTTTCACATACTGATGCGTTCATCATTCGTCCCCTTGAATATCTTTTAAAGGGAGCATATATGGAAACCTTGATTTCCCCCTCCATTAAAATTAGTAAAACTTTTCCATCCTTCCATAATAAGGTTCTGCATAATTACCAGATAGGCTGGACTATAGATTGCCTGAAGTAAAATATTGTCGCTTATATCACTATCCAATTAATCCAATGGCATCTGTAGGGTATGTATCTGTCACAATCAACATGATAGTACAGGTGAAACTCAAAAAATTAGAATATCGTGAAAAATTTCATTTATTTCAGAATGCAACTTAAAAGGTGAAACTAATATATGAGATATACTCATTTCATGCAAAGCAAGATAGTTCAAGCCGTGATTTGCCATAATTGTGATGATTATGGCTTACAGCTCATGAAAACCCCAAATCCACAATCTCAGAAAAGTAGAATATTGTGAAAAGGTGCAATATTCTAGGCTCAAAGTGTCCCACTCTAATCAGCTAATTAAGCCATAACACCTGCAAAGGGTTCCTGGGCCTTTAAATGTTCTCTCAGTCTGGTTCAGTAGGAATCACAATCATGGGAAAGACTGCTGACCTGACAATTGTGCAGAAAAACATCATTGACACCCTCCGTAAGGAGGGAAAGCCTCATAAGGTAATTGCAAAAGAAGTTGGATGTTCCCAAAATGCTGTATCAAAGCACATTAATAGAAAGTTATGGAAGGGAAAAGTGTGGAAGAAAAAGTTGCACAAGCAGCAGGGATGACCGCAGCCTGGAGAGGATTGTCAGGAAAAGGCCATTCAAAAGTGTTGGGGACTTTCACAAGGAGTGGACTGAGGCTGGAATGAGTGCATCAAGAACCACCACACACAGATGGATCCTGGACATGGGCTTCAAATGTCGTATTCCTCTTGTCAAGCCCCTCCTGAAGAACAAACAATGTCAGAAGCGTCTTACCTGGGCTAAAGAAAAACAGACCTGGTCTGTGGCTCAGTGGTCCAAAGTCCTCTTTTCTGATGAGAGCAACTTTTGCATCTCATTTGGAAACCAAGGACCCAGAGTCTGGAGGAAGAATGGAGAGGCAAGACTGCAAGATGCTTGAAGTCCAGTGTGAAGTTTCCACAGTCTGTGTTGATTTGGGGAGCCATGTCATCTGCTGAAGGATGCTATTGAAGCACCCTGGTCTTCCATAACACCTCAGCAGTGCCACAGGCTGATAGCTTCCATGCCACGCCACATTGAGGCAGTAATTGCTGCAAAAGGGGCCCAAATCAAGTACTGAGTACATATGCATGCTTATTCTTTTCAGAGGTCCGATATTGTTCTATGTACAATCCTTGTTTTATTGATTGCATGTAATATTCTACTTTGCTGAGATTGTGGATTTGGGGTTTTCATGAGCTGTAAGCCATAATCATCATAATTATGACAAATCACAGCTTGAACTATCTTGTTTTGCATGTAATGAGTCTATCTCATATATTAGTTTCACCTTTTAAGTTGCATTACTGAAATAAATGAACTTTTGCACGATATTCTAATTTTTCGAGTTTCACCCGTACTGTATGTGGAGGATGACAATGCAAATGTCACTTTTTTTCAACCTGTGTTGCCAGTGTCACATATAAATGGGGCAGGATGTATCCTTGCAAATTTTGACACACATACCCTGCAGATTCTGCTAAATTACAGTATTTCATAAAAGATATAAGCAATGCTTACAATTTCAGGAAAAGATGTAGCATTCAAAATTTACCATAGTTTACTGTATATTTCTCCTACATTTGTCTGTTCTTAAAACAATGGTAGCTAATGGAGGTCCTTACAATGAAGGAACTAATTGAATTGCTCTTTAAAATGGTTAAAACCAAACTTTTTTTTCTTGAGTTCTAGGGAATCTATATTTTGCCCTGCATAGAAGCTGCTTTTGGAGTTTTATTTTGACATAAAAATGGGAAATAATTTCGGCACAATTAACTTTTTCTTTGAAATACTTTATTTACTTTTGCTTTCTCCTAATTTAAATTTAATTTAAACTTAAGTTAAGAAATGGTAAATTACAAATACATTAATATTTAGATTAATCTAATATTTAGATTAATTAAGATTGATTATTTTTTCAGCTATGTTTGACAGAGAAAACAAAGGTGGTGTAAACTTCAATGAATTCACAGGAGTCTGGAAATACATCTCTGACTGGCAGAATGTTTTTCGCAGATATGATAGAGACAACTCTGGAATGATTGACAAACATGAATTAAAGCAAGCCCTAACAGGTTTTGGTAATTCATTGTAATTATTACAAATATGTAATTTGGCAAATAGTTTCATGTAGCTTTTCCAGATGTATAGACTTCAACTTTCAGAATTTTCAGTAATTGACAGAAGAATTCTAGGAGTTGAATGCCACACACCTGGAAGATACCCAGCTTGGAATAAGTTACCATTAGGCCTTTAAATCAATTAATGCTTTTAATCAATATATTTAATAGTACATCAGTCACAAGTTATTTAGAACTTATTTCATAAAAACTTGTGATTGTGGGGTCATAGTTGCAATATGGGGTCCTTGAAGAGTATCCAGAAATTTCAGTTGGGGCAAAATGCAGCAGCAAGGGCAATTTTAAGTGTTTCTAGTAGAATTCATGTTACACTTTTGCTCTGCCAGTTGCATTTGTCACTGTTTGTGTCCTAGTGCAAATTACGGTGCCAATTGTGTGTATTATAGCCCTCTGTGACATGGGTCTGAGGTTTTGGGAGGACCATCTGTCCCTAATTACAAACCAAGCTGAAGAACATTATTTGAAGGGATTAAAATGTAAGATTATTAAAAGTATGGGGAAGCGATATAGTTTATTCAATCAAGGTTAAAATAGTTAGGCAGTGATTTCTGGTAGCCCTTAACTTTGGCTGATTCTGTAGAGTTCAGTACAGTCAGTATTGTAGTTAAGAGAGAGTTATGGGGAAAAGTTTTCTCTGTGGTGTAATTTATAAGATATAACATATTAAATTAACTAACTATAAGTCAGTTTATTGAAAATTTGAGGGAGAATGTTTTAAAATGAACTATGTTTTGAACATTGTTAGTTGAAACCTGCTGTATCATTCATTCTGGATTTAGAATTGGATCCAAAATCCATTTTAAAAGTATTACTACAAATGTGAATGATACTTGGTAGAAAATGTTAAGGATATGAATGCTTGTCCACTAATTTTACAAAATATTTGAAGATTTTACATATATACACAGAGATACACAGATACAGAGTGGTGCGGGTAGGAGAGAAAAAGAAATCTGAAACAACTTGTAAAGGTGTCTTTATAATTTCAAAAGCATGACATGCTGTGTAATAGAAAGTAGGGAAGAGGACAAAGCATATCCATTTTTAAAGGTACATTTTAGGCCCAAATATCTAGATTTAAAAGACCATTGTTTTAATCCAGTGGAATAGTATGACTGGGTATATGGAATCTTTTCTGAAGTATAGCCTCTCACACTTCACAGCCAATTTTTCTGGTAAGGTGTCTCGGCTTGAGTTTGCTTCTCATATGAATGAAATTGTCTTGACTGTAAACATTTTCCAGTCACTCACTGTGAAGAGCTTACATTCCTCTGAGGGATAAAAGGAATAAATTTGAGTATAATTTTCAGTAAAGTAAGGGTCCCAAAGGTGCTTTTTCAAGAGGCAATTGGCCTTTCTTGTTTTTTTTTGAAGATGTTTTGCTTCTCATCCACGAAGCTGCTTCAGCCTGGCGTAGAGGAAAACCAGAAAGTCCAGTTGCCTCTTGAAAAAGCACCTTTGGGACAACCATGACTTGGATAACTGAAAATCTTGATAGAAGTTTAGCAATATTTATTTATTTATTATTTATTTATTGGATTTCTAAGCCGCCCCATCTCCCTAAGGACTCGGGGTGGCATACAATCATAAAAACAGTGCAGAATATACAGTTAAAAAGAAATTAAACAAGAAACCCAATTTACAGTCTAAAACAATAAAAACAATCATTAAAACTCCCTTCCCCGCCCCTCAGTCCAGGTCAACAAGTTGGAACAACCATGTTTTTAAGCCCCAATGGAAAGAGCGGAGGTCAGGGGCCACCCGAAGCTCCAGGGGCAGTTGGTTCCATAGGGTGGGTGCTCCCACAGAGAAGGTGCTCCCACAGAGAACGCCCTACCCTTGGGGTCGCCAGCTGACATTGTCTAGCTGACGGAACCCCAAGGAGGTCCTGTCTGTGAGAGCGCACAGGACGATGGGAAACAGTTGCTGGCAGTAGGGTCTCCCGTAAGTATCCCGGTCCTAAGCCATGAAGGGCTTTATAGGTCAACACCAGCACCTTGATATATTACATAAGCTTACAGAAATCTGTAAACTCCCCACAATATGTGTGATGACATTGTTCAATGCATTTCCCCTTAGGTGCAAATCTTACTCCATTTAGCTTTCTAACTTAATAATACAGATTCTGTAAAATGTATTTCATGATACAATAGACTGGTTTCCTGAATACATACTATTTGATACTCAGAGTTATTATTTCTTCCTATTTAAATAAAGTATTATTTTCATCCTTGCACATTCTTATGAGTAATTGTTTAAAAAACTGATTGGATATTCGAACAGCACAGCACTATTTAAAAACATATAGTATACCAAGATTTAAATTTTATTTAATTTTACCAATCCATTAAACAATATTGTTTATATTTTCAGCCATAACTGTTACAATAGCAATAGCACTTAGACTTATATACTGCTTCACAGTTCTTTACAGCCCTCTTTAAGCAGTTTACAGAGTCAGCATATTTCCCCCAACAATCTGGGGTCCTCATTTTATTGATCTCGGAAGGATGGAAAGCTGAGTCAACCTTGAGCCGCTCAGAATCGAACTCTTGGAGTGAGCAGTGACTTAGTCTGCAGTACTGCATTCTAACCACTGGGTCACCATGGGTCTTATCTGTGACACATCATGGTATGCTTTATGGGATAGACTGATTTTTCATAAAATAAAAAGGTGTCAGCTAGCTCTAAATGATCTGATTAAACCATTTTGGTTCCATTCTTCTCTCGTACGTGAAACTTCTTGGAGGGAGGTATTGCTTATGTGAATATCATTTATGTAGGTGGCTGCAATTATAGAATGTATTTAAATTTTGCTCATTAATATTTCCAATTCTATTAAGGATACCGACTGACTGACCAGTTCTACGATCTCTTGATTCAAAAATTTGATAGGCAAAGAAGAGGGCAAGTGGCTTTTGATGACTTCATTCAGTGCTGTGTTGTACTGCAGGTAATCATAGACTCGGGATTATAGAGAGGCCAGATGAAGACAGATGATCAAATTGTTTCAAGTATGCAACATGAAAACAAGATTATAAGTTTGAATTTGAACACAGCTTTATGTTGTGGACCACTGACTTTGTAGTTTGTCCAGCCAGCCCTTTATCTGGATCCTGATTGGTACTTTCATTGTCAAAAACTGTAGAAAAAAATATTTCCCTCCCCAATTTAGATTTCAGTGTGTGTATCATATCTGTCTCATGGTTGTTGTATGCATTCTATATACTGGAACACAGGTATTTTATCTGCAGACAATTTGACATTAACCTTTTTCTTCCAGAAATGGACAGATGTCTTCAGACGCTATGATACTGATCAGGATGGCTGGATACAAGTGTCTTATGAACAATATCTTTCTATGGTTTTCACTGTTGTATGACAGTAAATATTGTGTGTGATTGAGGAATAGAACTTGCGTACAGGTAGTCTTGACTTACAACTACAATTGAGCCAAAATTTCTGTAGCTAGGCAAGGCAGTTATAAAATTAATTGTTGCCCATTTTTTACTTTTTTTTACAATCACT
Source organism: Naja naja (assembly GCA_009733165.1). Classification (NCBI taxonomy): domain Eukaryota; kingdom Metazoa; phylum Chordata; class Lepidosauria; order Squamata; family Elapidae; genus Naja; species Naja naja. The sequence goes on from CM019155.1 coordinate 86,546,101, forward strand.
ATGGTTGTTAAGTGAATCTTGTAATTAAGTGAATCTGCCCCCTCATTGACTTTTCTTGTTGGAAGCCATTTTGGAAAGTTACAAATGGTTATCACATGACCCCAGGAAAATGCAACTGTCTTAAATACGGCCCCACTTTGTGGAATCTTCTTCCACTTGAGCTCCGTTTGGCTCCCGATCTTCGCACCTTCTGCCATGATTTGAAAACTTGGCTCTTTTTACAATCTGGGTTGTGCTGACTCTCTTGGGCGGGGGTTATTTCATCGGGGGTTTTAAATTTTAATTCGGCTTAATTGTTTAATGCTTTTTTAATTAATTAATTTATTGTTGTATTTTAATTGTAAGCTGCTCCGAGTCCTCGGAGAGGGGGCGGCATATAAGTCGAATTAATAAATAAATACATGCCAATTGCCAAGTGCCCAGTTTGTCTCATGACCATGGAGATGCTGCCCAGTCACTAAACAAATGGTTGTAGGTCAAGGACCACCTGTACAAGAAAAGTAGATTACTTTCCTCCATACAGCACAATAAGTTTAGAAATACATTGCTTAAATATTCTGTTACTCATTGCAAAAGGTGCTATAGCTACTAGATTCTGCATTTTATCATGTATATTTTATTGCTGGAAGTTATTTTTAAATGCCAAACAGTAGTATTCTTATTCAGATTTACACATTACTGCATGTCTCTTTTTAACATGTAAAACAGAAAACAAATGAAGCATATATCCTGTATCTTCACAGAAATAATGACCTTAAACATGCCAGATGTCAAGATAACTAATTTGTATTTTTCTCCCCTTTAGATTAGGTTTCATCTGCTTGTATCGTTTATCATTTTAAAAAAAAAGAAATTAGTGTTACTCTTCTTCCTGGGATTTTTTAATTCTGGGTAAGCAAAGAGATTTATTACTAAAGCTAAATATGTCTTCCTTTTCCTTATCTTTTGGTGTAATAAAAAGATTTTCTGCCTTTGTTCCCTGGCTTGGAGATAGCTGGATATGAATACATGCCTGCAGTCATTCTGTGTATGGAATGTTTTATAACTAAGCATGTTGCAATTTTGAGTGGAGCTTTACCTTCAGTAGTTACTGTGCTTAGGGTGTGCTACTAGCCTAAATATTACCATTCTACATGCACTAAGATCTACTCTACTCTGGAATGGTACATGGCCACATAAGGACTGCATTTCAACCAAGTCTAATTTACTAACTGCATGGAGTTTCTGCATATCTTTTGTATGGCAAACAACTATTTACTTCCTCTGTGTTAGACCACAAAACAGAAAACTTACTGAAACAAATTTTATTCTTCAAAATTTCACAGAAGAGTATTAGTCTTGATTTAATTAAAACTCTAAATAGTAGAACTGATTTATTTAGGAAATATATATACTTCCAATGGTGTTAACTTAATGCCATTTAATCAAAATTACAAATAAGAATAGTAACTAGAACAGAGTTAAAAATGCATCTCCTCCCTCTTCCCAATTATCATGTTAATGGTAAATTTCAGAAATCCTAAGTACTGTAATATATTACTTTAAATTGCTTTAAATTACTTTAAATTGTTTCAAATGCTGAACAAACTAAGTAGTCTTTGTTTTTAAGAATGCTAATTGGGACTGGAAACTCTGTAGTTAATCAGCTTGATTAAAAAACAATTTGACTACACCAACTAATGATAGTGACAACAGTCACTATCGTTAAGTGAAAACTACCTGGGTCATAAAATGAAGGCCTTGTGATTGCATTTGATGCCAATTCCCCACTGACATTGCTTGGTGGAAGCTGACAGGAAGGATCACAAATCACAATCATATGATTGTAGAGATACTATAATGGGTGCAAATAGGATCAATGTAATTACCACTTGTTTAGCGCTGTTGTAAATTTGAATGGTTGCTGAATGAGTGATTGTTAAATGAAGACCACCTGTACAGAAAAAATAGTCTGCCAATCTTCTTCCATTATGTCTTAATTGATTTCACTCAGAATTTGGGTGGATCCAATAATGACTGGATATTAACTTCTAGGGGGAAAAAACCCACCATCAATCTTAATGCAATACAATACATTGAGAGCAGCATTTATCATCTTACATTAAGAAATTTCAGGCAGTGTCAATTCCTAAACAGCCTCTTGTTTCTGCATTGCACTTGTTAATTAGGAATTCAATTCTGTCCCCAACTTTTTCTCTTTGAATCGCTTATTTAAGTGGCATTCTTTACTTCCATATGAATTCTATTTTATTTTCTCTTTGAGTATGGAAATAGCTTAAACCTGCAAACTTAAGGACATTTAAGAGCAGAAATCTAATTTGTGTCTGAAAAAGGAAAACTGAAGCAATATATCTATTAGATCTTGTTTATGCAAGCAATTATACTTCCTCATCATGTGGACCTACCCATGTGCTTAGCAATCATACTGCTAAATGAAATTTTAAAACCTACATATCTGAATTGCAAGTTTCCAGTTCCATGTATCCCAACTCTACCAATGCCAAAGTGTTTTTTTTCTATATATTTCAACAACTGAGATTTTTACATGCACAGATGAAATACAGAACATAGAATAGGGAATAGAAGGGAATTCAGAGTTTTCTAGTGAAAGCCTCTGCTTGAGTCTATTTTTGAAGACCTCCAGGGATGGAACACCAACAGCTTTTTGATTTAATTCTATTTTAACTTTTGTATTTGTATGGTTGTTTTTTATGTGAGCCGCCCTGAGTCCTTCGGGAGAGAGTGTGGCATATAAGACCAAATAATTAAAATAAAATAAACTTCTGGAGGCAAGGTATTCTATTAATTGTTCTCATTGTCAGAAAATTTCTCCTTAATTCTAGATTAGATCTTTCTTTAATAATCTTCCATCTGACATTTCTTGTCCTATCCTCAGATGCTTTGGGGATTATGTCAATTCCCTCTTTTCTGTGACAGCTGCTCAAATATTATAAGTCTGATATCATGTTATCCCTAGTCCTTCTTATTGTTAGGCTAGACACACCTAATTCCCACAACTGTTCATTATACAGTTTATCCTCTAGACCCTTTATCATGTTTGTTGTTGTCTGCACTGTCTCTAGAATCTCAATATCTTTTTATACCATGGTGACCAGAACTGGAAGTTGTATTTCAAGTATGTGTTATTATCACTTCACGTGATCTTGAGACAATACCTCTCTTGATGCAATCTTGAATTGCATTTTGTTACGCAATTCATGTTTGTCAAGATCCTTCTGTTTGGAAGAGGTCTGCCTTGCAAAGCATTGGCTATTCCTTTCCTGCTTGATATAGTCTGCACATTTGATGAATTATCTTCTATCCCTTTATCTAAATAATTTACGAAGATGTTGAAGCCTAAGACATAATTTTTGCATTGACTGATGGATGCATTCTAATATATCTAGGGTAGTATATATAATTTAAAGCCCAGAATGACTTGGTGTTCAGAATCTTGTTCTATTTAAGATTCTTGTTTCAGCTCAAGATCACAAGGTTGAAAGGAAAGCATCATTTGTTTTCACACAAGAAAGATAAATAGTTCGTTAAACATTCTGTTTCAGGATACAAATCTTCCCTTTGAGAAAACTATGCATCAAGTATTTGGTAGATAAATAGTGAGAAAAAATTGTTCACCTTAATTTTTTTTAATGTAGACAAATGCAACAGGTAGTCCTCAACTTATGACTACAATTGAGTCCAAAAATTCTGTTTTTAAGTGACACATTTGTTGACTTTTGCCCCATTTTATGACCTTTGCCACTGCAAATGATAAGTTAGTAACTCAGTTGTTAAGTGAATCATATTGCCTTGAGACACTGCAACGGTCATAAGTCTAAACCAGATATGTCTCAACTAGGTCCCTAGGAAAGAAAGATCCTCAACTCCTTTTGGTTGAAGTGATTAAGAGTTAGTGGTTTCAGCAAAAGCAAGGCTAGAAATGAAATTCTCACACAAAGCATTACAGTATTTCCCCTTCTTACCATCCTTCCCCCCTTGACCGATTTGTCTTTATCAAATAGTGTGCTCAGGTGCTTGGTGCCACGTGATGCAGTTCGCATTCTTTTCTCAGGCTTCACTCCAATTGGAATAGGCCAATTCTCACACCTCTAGCGTCCATCTTGCCTATCACTCCTTCCCCTTTGCTCATCTCTACCCTCTACATGCCAATTGCCTACTTCCTTCTCCTCCCACTCCCCTCCCCCCGGCCCTGACAATTTATGACAGGTTGCCAGCAAAGTGCTAAACTGAAGATAGCAGATCTGACAGTGCCATTGTAACTTTGAGCAGTCACTAAATGAACTGTTGTAGGTCAAAAACTACCTGTATATGGATTTTTTAAAGCAGTGATTACAGGTTTTTCACCAGCAAACAACTGAAGAGAGCACTTTAAATGAACAATGCTACAAATTGTATACATTTGATTTGTTATATTAAAAAAATGGATAAAAGGGACATTGTAAATAAAATGCAACCCTTATTCTAGAATGCTTTTGGCAGATAAACTATTGGGATGATGCCCGTGTTATTCTTCACATTACCAAAATCTAAGCCTTGTAGATACACAGAATGTACTGTAATAAAAGAGACAATTTAAACATTTCCAAGAATGATAGTATTATGAATTTCAAATGTTATTTGTCTAGAATTCCTGGGTAATACAGATCAAAAGTGGCAAAGAATCATCACTACTCTTAGAATTTATATCCTACATTTCTCCAGAAATTCAAGGTTGTATATGTAGCACTTCATCCTCCAATTTTTCCCCAATCAACAAACTTCTGAGTTAGATTGAGCTGAGAGCGATTAACACAAAGTCATCCACTGAGTTTTCATAACTGAGGGTGGTGGCAAGACTGACTCGAAATTTCATGTATTTTCCACTTTGCTCACAGCTTGTCAAAAAATAGGGTGGTAGTAGACTAGAATGCAAGGGTTGGGGGAATGGCATCCAAGCATCCTCTGTTCCCATGAGACATTGCTCTCTCCCCCAAGGGCACTCAGAGGAGATGCCACAGTGTGGCTGGTGGTTCTTATAACAAAATGAATAGAAGTGATTGGTGGACATAATGGATTGTGGGTGCCCCATTTCTGGGAATAAATTATGCATGTTTTGTGCGGGAAGCCAGAACTGGTTTCACTTCTTCTCTGCCAATGTAGATTTATTCATTAAAGTTTATATTCTTGGTAAAATAATGTCCCACTAGTTTCTTTTTCTGGATTCACCAAGTGGACAGTTGACAGGTAGACTGCACCTAGATCTCTGCAGTCATTGTCCATCATCTTAATTACTGCCTCTATTTGACTGATGATGACAAGGTACAAAAATGAGATGTTCTACATAATGGGTAGCCCAAAGGATTTCTATTAATGCAGACATGAAATGTATGGCAAGTCTGTAATGATCTCAAGAGGTTAACCTACCTGAGCAAAAATGCCTATCAAGGCCTGACTTAGGGTTTTAGGGTCGAGATAGATCTACTGCTTCTGGCCCCCTAGTGGCATTGTACCTGGAATTTTAGGCTTCATTATTAGCTCTTTAATAAATATGGCATTTGTTTTTATTTTTTAACAAACTCGGAGATATTAACTCAGAGAGACCCTTAGAAAAATTCCATGGATAAAAATTCTAAAGCAGAAAACAACTCAAGAAACATAACAAACTCTGAAAAATATGATCAATCCAACACAATACATCTGAAAGAAAAAAAATCCAAGAAGAAACCAGCATACACAAAGATCTCTGATAAACTGAAAGACAAAAAAGATGAGTACAAAAAATGGAAAGAGGGACACATATCTAAGACAGAATATCAGCAGATAGCTGAATTTGCAAAGATGAAGTCAGGAAAGCAAAGGCTCAGAATGCAACAAACGCTAAGACTTGCAATAAAAGTCAAAGATTTTTTTTTAAAAAAAATGTTTCAACATATAAATAACAAGAAAAAAGTCAAGGAAACAGTCAGTCCACTAAAGACAAAAGATGGCAAGGAAGTAACAGAGAGAAAACATTCTTTGCATCAGTCTTCACACAAAAAGAAACTGTAACCCAACCCACCAAAACATAATTGTAAAAGACAGACTAGAAATAAAAATTGAAATAAGCAAGAAAATGATAAAAAAACACCTGTCTGATCTTGACAAATATAAATCATTGGGACCTGATGGATTACATCCCAGAATTCTGAAGTGCTGGTAGATGTTATCTCAGAACCATTGTATTGTATCTTTAAAAAATTCTGGAGCATCAGAGAACTGCTAGATGATTGGAAAAGAGCTGGTGTGGTTCCCAAGGGGGTGGGGTGGGGGAAACACCCAGAAAACTACAGACCAATCAGCCTAACATCAATACCTGGGAAGATGCTGAAAAAAATAATAAAAAACAAATATGTGAACATCTAGAAGCAAAGTTATAATTAGTAGCCAGTATGGGTTTGTTAAAAATAAATCATGCCAAACCAATCTTATTTTATTCTTTGACATGGTGACTAAATTAGTAGACCAGCGAAATACTGTGAACATGGTATACTTAGACTTCAGTAAGGCATTCGACAAAGTAGACCACAACCTACTTCTTGGTAAATTAGAAAAATGTGGGATAGAAAGCATCACCACCAGATGGATTTGTAACTGGTTGAGAAACCATATTCAATGAATAGTCCTTAATGGTACTACATCTACATGGAGGGAAGTAAGTGGTGGGTACCACCAGGTTCCGTTTTAAGCCCAGTACTCTTCAATATCTTCCTAAATGACTTGGATGAGGTAATAAAAGGGGAACTGATCAAATTTGCAGATGACATTAAGCTATCAGGAATAGCCAATACCCCAGAAGACAAATTCAGGATCTAAAAAGATATTGACAGACTTGAAGAACGGACCCTATCCAAAACATGAAATTTAATATGGAGAAAAGCAAGGTTTTATACCTAGGCAGGAAAAACCAAAGGTACAAATACAGATTAGGTGAAACCAGGCTCAAAAACAGTAACTGAGAGGAACCTTGGAGTCCTAGTGGACAATCAGTTAAACATGAGCCAGCAGTGTGCAGCCGCCACCAAAAAAGCTAATTCAATCCTGAGTTGCATAAACAGAGGCATAAAATCAAATTGTGACATACTAGTACCACTTTATGAATCCTTAGTAAGACCATTCCTGGAATATTGCAGCCAGATTTGGTCACCACATTACAAAAAAGATGTTGAGATTTTGGAAAAAGTGCAAAGAAGAGCGCACTTCAATGATTAAGGGCCTCGGAACAAAGACATGAAGAATGAAGGAATTGGATATGGCCAGTGTAGAGAAAAGGACTAGTGGTGATCTGATAGCCTGATAACAGTATTCCAGTATTTGAGGGGCTTCAACAAAGAAGAGAGGATCAACTTATTTTCCAAAGCACCAGAAGGCAAGACAAGAAATAATGGATGGAAACTACTCAAGAAGAGAAGCAACTTGGGATTAAGGAGAAACTTCCTAACAATGAGGACAACCAGTAGAACAGCTTGCCTTCAGAAATTGTTGGTGCTCCATCACTGGATGTTTTTAAGAAGAGACTGGATAGCCACTTGTCTCAAATTATATGGGGTCTCCTCTTAAGCAGGGGGTTGGATTAGAAGACCTCTAAGGTCCCTTCTAGCTCTATTCTGATTGGATTGGTATGGTATCCATGCCTCCTTTTGAAATTTAGGAAACCCATGTTTTGTCTTTAGAAAATGCCATTTAAAAAAAATTTTAACATGCAAAAATTAGCCTCTTCAGAAACAATACTGGGAAATTCTGGAAGTCTTTGAATACACTTGCAAGCATTAAGTAAGAAACTCAATTGAGAAAGATCAAGCAATGTCTTTTTAATGCCTCCCAAATATACCATGTATCATTTGTTTCTGTATCCTACATAGACTTGACCCTTCCCTTAATAAATAACTTTCACTTCACCTAAAGAACTTGTTATTCATGTTTTATGTGGTTGTGTCAGACTTAATGTGTTTCTCCCAAACTGAGGGATCAAGTTCTTATCTAAAACTTATCCTATCTAGTACACTTTCTAGAGTCTACTTCTAATATTGGGTGATTATATTTGAAAGTGCTCAAAAATTATTTCAATTTATTTTTTAGTTGTACCTGATAAAGCAATACAAGTGGCTGGTTTTAGTGGCCATCTGGAAACAGAGGCATTGGTTCTGCAGGCAATCATCCATGCTCTCTTCATCTATCACTTATAAATTATGAGGTTATTGGAAATATGATACAAGTTGCACTTCTGGTTCCCTTAGACATGGCATTGGCAGTTTTTCTTTACATTTTTGGTTTTCCATTGCGTTTCCATCTCAAAAGGATAAGATGCAGATGATGTACTTACCAAAAGATATTCTAATAAAGCCTTATCTTTGTATCTGTAGTGTTGGGTTGATGAGGACAGAACTTGGTTGGTGCTTTGTGTAAAATGGCTTTTTATTTTTAGTTGGGTGATCTAAGAGTCACATCCGTTTGGATGATGTGTTCATGGATGGAATGGACCATGAGGACAGTAGTAGGCAGTCTTCCCCTCTCCAGGCTGTAAATTTATAGCAAGGAGCCTTTGCAGACATGTGAAGCTTAACAATGATGACCAACTCACTGCTGTGGATGTGCTATGGTCTACACCCAGATAATGCCATCTGATCATATTCAATTTTTTCAAGAGGACTTTAACTACATGATCTTCCATTTGATATATTATCCATCCCTTGTTTATCATAACAGTCATTTTGTAGGAGATACCTACTACACACTCTCAAAGTGTGTTAATGTGTTTATCACCTTTATAATATAGCTTAATTAATGGGATTGTTCAATGATACAGATGTTTGGCTTTAATCAGTCCACACAGAATCAACTAGGACACCTGTAATTTCTTTTCCTAGCCTTTGCACAAGTAGGATTTAAATAGCAGGTTGAACAGTTGATGTCCAAATGTGCCTTAGCATCCCATTTTTATGTACAAATTAATGATATGTCGAAGTAATTAAAGCATACATAACATTTGGGGGAAGTAGCTTCAGTCCACACCTAAGGAAGAGAGACATCCTTTGTTCAGGATTTAGAAAAGATCTGATGGGTCAATAATTTTCATTTACATCATTCAAGTTCATGCTAAATATAATCGCAGGTTATTTACTATTTTAGATTTTCCTACTGATATCTCCCATTTATTAGACATTGAATTCAGTGGGCAAAAGACAATGGGGAAAATGTCAGCATCCTAGGATGTGAAGAGTGATGTCCATTGGCTCTTTTAAATCTTAAACCTGCACATTTTCCACTGTAAGAAAGTTACATTTCTAGCTTTGCAGCCTCAGAAACAATAGTGATGAAAGTTAAAGATTAGAAATCAAGGGCAAAAGAAAAGGGCATGAAAAATATTTGTGTTTCTCTGCATTCATACCTCTACCATCTCTACATTCTTTTTGCTGACCTTGTGCTTGATTAGTGCTCCTCACAATTGGGACTGGCTCTGCTTCAAACCCAACCTCCCTAGCAGTAGAATGACAGCTATGACACTCTATGCTCCAGAAAAAAGACTATGCCTATAAAAGAAAAAATAGAAAATATAGTAGTTACAGCATAGATTACCAGGTTTAAGCTTATTGGGATATTTGACACAAAACTGGCAGGTTAATCAGCCAACATGTCTAACCTAAACCAACTCAATCTCTGAGGGAGGGAAATCTTCCCAAAGAATAAGGTACTGCAATCTCCCCTTATGGATTCTAGACTCTAAGGTTCTTTTAATCTCAAACTGTTCCCCTTCTATCATAATTGGAGGAGGTGGTTTTGAGTTGGGCTGCAAAGGTGAATCAGAGACTGGCTTCAATAGACTACAGTGAAACACAGGATGGACTTGCTGTTTTTGGCAGTTATAACTCAACTGTCACTGGGTTTATGACCTTGGTGATGGAGAAAGGCACTACGTATTTTGGACCTAGTTTTCTGCAGGGTTGTCATGACTGCAGAAACCTAATAGAGAGGTAAACTTTATCTCCTACTCTAAACTTCTGAGGTGTCCTCTTGTCAGCTTGTTTTTTTTATATGCTTCCTTCATTTCATCTAGAGCTTTGCAGTCCACAGGCCAAATATTCTGCAGGGTCTTGATCCACTCTGCTAAATGACACATGCAATTCTGCCATCATTGAGTTCTGTTCCTTCCAAGACAGTGACAGTAGTGGAGGCAGAACTGAATCACAGGGGACAAAGGATATCCAACTTAAGTAAAGAAGGAATAGAAGGAGTGGAAGAGAGTAAGAGAAAGCAGAAGGAGAGGGAGCAGAAAGATAAGAAAACTGAGGGGGTGGGGGCAAAGGCAAGTAATGAGAGGGACAAGTTGTGAGACGTCAAGTGCCCCACAACCATGGACAAAGGATAGACAAGAGTGGCAGGAATCTGAGATCTGAGTGGGACAGTGAAAGCACCCGAATCAGCAGCAGAACAAGGACAGCATGAAGCAACCCAAAAGTTGGGGTGAGCACCTGGAGCAGCCCAAATGGAAATGAGCAACTGGAGGTAAGCACCTGAAGGTGCAAGCAGAACACAGAAAAACCTGAAAATAAGTATGACCACAGCATTAACACAAAAGGTTAAAATCCTCCATAAACTAATTTTCATTCAACTTAAAGAAAAGAAAAACAGTTTTTGAATTTTATTAAAAAAGGGTTAGATTTTTGAATTTTCTAATTTTTAAAATTTGTTAGTTTTTCAAATTATAAACTTTTTATAAATATCAAATTTATAAAATTTCTAAACTTAATATGATTATATTTTCTATAAATATTAAATTTTAGTTGGAGCTAAACAATCAATTTCATAAGCTATCCTTGGAAGAAAGCATGTAGACAACTGGAGAAGGGTATCAAGTAATCAATTATAGGGAAAAAAAAGGCAAGTCTTTCCAAAGGGGGGAAAAAAGATGTGGGTTGGTGATTATGAGATTCATAGCTCAAGGAACCTCAACCAGCAATTTGTAGATAGAACATTCAGTTTAGAGAAGTTAGCTATTTCCCAAGAGAAACTATTAAAGATGTGACTGAAAGGCTTATTAAGGTAATTAAACCCAGACATTATTATCCCTTGCTCCTCTTCCATATGGGGACAAACGACACTACATAGACCCTGAGAACAATATCAAGAGAGTATGAGCAGTTAGGCATGAAAGCCAAAGAAATGGGTGCCCATATAGTGTTCTCTTCTGTACTCCCAACAAAAAAATAGGCACCTACTGAGGGAACACAGGATTTTTGAAGTAAACACTGGATTCTTAGACCATGGACTACAATGCCTACAGGAAGGAATGGGCTACATCTAACAAGAACCAGGAAAAACATCTTCGGAAGTCAAGCAGCTTACTTTATCTGTAGAGCTTTAAATTAAAACTGGAGGGGAAGTAAGACAAATTTTTAGAAGCTAATTCCAAACACAAAGATCAGGGCAGTCAAAAGGTAGAAAGGAAAGGGAACTCGGGCACAAGCAGAAGTAAAAAACAAAACACAGAGTGAGTCAAAAAAAAGACTTAGATGCCTATACACTAATGCTCAGAATATGAAAAACAAACATGGTGAACTTGAAATCCAAGTACACAAGCGCAGGACTGATATTGTTGTCATTACTGAAACTTCATCCCATTCATGGGATAAAACCCATGAATAGAATATGCAGCTAGAGGGATTTGAACTGTTCAAAAGAAATAAACCTAATGAAAGAGGAGATAAGAGTTGCCCTATATGTAAGAAATCTTCACTTCTACAGAAATGGAACAGAACAATGATGAAAACCATCTCAAATAAATTTGAGTTAATATAAAAGGGAAAATTTATTTAGCATATGGCATATTATACATGGACTAGCAATATAAATTAACACTTCAACTAGATTAATAGAATCCAATAAAATATAAATGTAAAAAGATCTATGTTCAAATATCAATATCATTCTATGCCAGGGGTGTCAAACTCAAGGCCTGGCGGCCAGATTTGACCTGCGGGATGCTTAGATTTGGCCCGTGGGACTGCATTAGAAACAACAAAGGACCAGTCCACAGTACCTTTGCCAGTGAAAACAGCTCAGGAGGGCCATGTGCACCTCTTCTGAGGTCCATTTTCACTGGCAGAGTGCTTGAGCCACCACAGGTGCCCCGGACGAGTGACATCAAGTTGGCCACACCCACCCTGGCCACACTCACTCTGGTCTTCCAAGATCAAGCACAATCCTAAGGCCCTCAATGAAATCGAGTTTGACACCCCTGTTCTATGCCATTTAACCATTGAAACGCAGTATTGTTTATATTTTAAAAAATCAGATACTATAGAATTAGATAAATGGCCAAAACTTTGGGATAGGAATTATAAACTGACAATGGCTACTGCATATAAGGAAAATCTTTATAAAATGTTTTATAGGTTGCATTTGCCAATGGCAAGACTAGCAAAAATGTTTAACAACATGTCCGCCAAATGTTGGAAGTGTAATCAGACCCCAGGTACTTATTATCATATGTGGTGGACATGTGTAATAGCAAGAAAATATTGGATGAAAATACACACATGGTTGGAAAAGATGATTAAGCAGCATATAGATTTGAAACCAGAAATATTTTTGTTGGGTGTAATACCAGAAAGCTATGATAAAGGGACTATATATTTAATATTACATGACTGCAGTGAGAATTGTATTTGAACAATATTGGAAAAATGAGAACACTCCATCAGATGAAAATATAATTTGGAACATATTGGATTGTGCAGAGATGGATAGATTGACATTGAAAATAGAAGATAAAGGAGATACAGAGTATCACTTAAAGTGGAATAGATTTTATCAATGATTAGAGATAAGTGGTAGAAATTAGATGAAGAAAGAGCATTGTTAGGTATAAGTTAAACATGAATGTTGTTTATAACTGTAAGTATGCTAATATAATCAATAGGATTACAAATAAGCTAACATAATTATAAATATGTTTAGAATCATTCTGTTGTACTACTATTATTACTATCAGTATATATGTTACTATTTCTCTTTTTCTTTTCTTCTGTAAAATGGTATGCCCGGACAATACACTGTATTCAAAATGTTTATATATAAATAAATAAATAAACTTGACTTTAAAAAATTAAAAGAAAAAAATAGTGCAACCTTTTAAAACACTACTATAAAAAACAGATTAGCAATAGCAATAGTCCTTAGAACATAGAGTTGGAAGGAGTTGGAAGGTCTTCTAATCCAACTCCATATTCAAGCATATTCTTAAAAGCATCCAGTGATAGAACATCCACAACTTTTTTTAAAGTTTTTCTTTATTAAACAAACACAAACAAAAACAAAAATACATTAAAAATATTGAACATGGTACAATCCTCCTAACATCCATCTTTGTCATTACATTGCTAAGTCCAATAATAATAATAATAATAATAATAATAATAATAATAATAATACGTATTTTCATTCCATATATATTATATATACATATATACCCTTAATCATTCCTTATTCTCTTCTCTAACCAAGCATAAAACGTATCCCATATTTTATAATAGTCCAATTCGTCCTTATTTTTTAATTCCTTTGTTTAATTTGTCCATTTCTGCACACATCCAAATTTTCCTGATTATTTCAAATTTGTATGGGGTGTCTTTACTTTTCCATTGTTGTGCGTACGCCAGTCTTGCTGCAGTAATTATATGAATTATTAAATATATATTGTCCTTATCATATTTCCTTGTATTAATCCCTAACAGAAAGAACTCTGGTCTATATTCTATTTTCATCCTACATATTTCTTCTAGCCATTTCTGTATTTTTTTGCCAATATTTTTGGGCCTCTTTGCAGTTCCACCACAGATGGTAATATGTTTCTTTTTCTTTATTGTATTTCCAGCATGTGGGGGAAAGTTTTGAATACATTGTTGCCAATCTTGATGGAGGTATGTGCCATCTATAAAATAATTTATACAGATTTTCCTTAAACGGTATGACTAAAGTTATTTTATTGTTTCTTTTCCATAATATTTGCCAATCGTCTAAATTGATGCTATAACCAAAATTTTTCATCCATACCACCATCGTTTCCTTTACTTTTTCTTCTTCCAATTTAAATTCCAATAAGACTTGATAGATTTTTTTTAACATCTTCTCATCAGTTCCTAATATTATTTCATCTAGTTTTGTCTTAGTTCTACTAATTCCCCACTCTTTCTTATCCCTTAAATATTTCGATTGGAGTTGCAAATAGGCCCAACATTCCACATCACTTCCTTGATTTTTCAGGTCCTGTCTAGATTGTAATTCCCCTTTATCATTTAGTATATCTTCATAGTTGATCATTTTTCCTTGTCTCAATAGATGTGGATGCATCAATGCTTCTAAAGTTGATAACCAAATAGGTGTTTCTACATACATTTGTCTTTTAATTTTATTCCATGTATTTAAGAGAGTCTGTCTAACTTTGTGTCTTTGAACATAGTGCAACCTTTTAAAACAGTACCATAAAAAACAGATTAGCAATAGTAATTAGAACATAGAGTTGGAAGGAGTTGGAAGGTCTTCTAGTCCAACCCCATATTCAAGCAGGAGACCGCATACCATTTCAGACAAATGACTGTCCAATCTCTTCTTAAAAGCACCCAGCGATAGAACATCCATAACTTTTGAAGGCAAGCTGTTCCACTGGTTGATGGTTCTCACTGTCAGGAAGATTTTTCTTAGTTCTAAGTTGCTTCCTTCTTTGGATAGTGTACATCCATTGCTTCTTGTATTGCCTTCCAATGCTTTGCAAAATACATTAACCCCCTCTTCTTTATGGCAGCTTCTCAAATATTGGAACACTGCTCTTCCTTTTACTAGAGCAGCCCTTCTTTTTACTAGACTAGCCACATTCAATTCATGCAACCTTTCTTCATGTTTTAGTCTCCAGCTAAAGCCTCAATTTGCCTAAGTGTAGAACTTTACTTTTATGTCCATTTCATTTTGTTAGACAGAGACCAGTCTAACAAGGTCTGTTGAGATCCATCTGGATCTTGAGCCTATCTCCTGGAGTGTTGGCAATTACTGCCAGCTTGGTGTAGTCTGCAAATTGATGAGTTCCCTTCTATTCCCTCATTTAAATTGTTTATGAAGACATTGAAGAGTACAATGCCTAAAATAGAACCTTGGGGTACCCGACTGCTTACTTCTCTCCATGTAAATATAGTTCCATTAAGGACTACACATTGAGTACAGTTCGTCATCCAATAGGTTGAGATCTATTTTGTCAGATGCTTACTGAAATACAAGTAAACTGTGTCCACAGCATTTTACTGGTCCACTAATTTAGTCACTTTGTCAAATAATGAAATAAAATTTGTTTGGCATGATCTGTTTTTTACAAATGTATGTTGGCTACTAGTTATGTTAGAAAATCTTGTTTTATTCAGTAAAAAAGTTGTTTAATTTCATAGAACTGGTAGCAGAGATTATACAGCTATGAAAATCTTTTACTTCTTTTCAGGCATTCAGGCATTTCCAAAGTGTGCATTATGTAAACCTGCATATCCTGGCCTTTTATTGGTTTGGTTTGGTATAGCTTTCTAATCAGTTTATTGCTGAGATTATCTCTTTTCGTGCACCTTTTATAATCCTTCCCACATTTCTTTAGCAGTTTTACATTTACATCTTCTATGCTAAGAGAAATTTTGCTCCGAGTTTTCTGATTTTTCTCTATCCACTTTCCAAGACTGGTAGTTCTGGTTTATCAGATTTGCAAATGAAATATTTGTTGCAGCTTTGTTACTATTTCCTTTATTCTGTTGCAGTCCTCTTTCTGTTGCTGTATCTTGCACTTATTTGCTGTAGCTGGCTATGCCTAGTTTTCTCTGTTCTGTGCTGAACTTTATATTTATCCTCTAATCTGGATTTATTGCTGGGTTTATACTGAGTTCTCCTTTGGGTACTGGGTTTGTACTGGTTTATCTCTAGGTACTGGATTTATTTATGCTGTTGCTGCATGCTTGAATGCAGTCTCTGGGTTGAAGCTGGGCCCATTACCTATTAGAAAATCCCATCTTACCATATAGAAATTCTGTTTTATTCTACAGAAATGGCAGTAGAGAATTATTATATAGCCATACAGATTAAATAAAATATACAAGGTACAGTCACCATGAGACTTGTGGCTTGACTTTTAGCTGTCATAGGGCCTTGGTGGCTCAGGCTGTTAAATGCCTGCATTTAAGTTCCAGCTGCCTACAATTACTGTAGGCTCGAATCCCACCAGGCTCAAGGTTGACTCAGCCTTCCATCCTCTCGGGGTAGGTAAATTGAGGACCCAAGATTGTTGGGGGCAATAAGCTGACTTTGTAAAAATGCCGCTTAGTAATAAGCAGGCATATACAATGGAATGAAGGCTATTGCTGAGTGCATTGGGTTGTATCCCAAAAATTGTAAGCCGCCCTGAGTCTTCGGAGAAGGGCGGCATATAAATCTAATTTAAAAAAAAACTCTCCTTAGAATGTAAAGCAGGGGTGTCAAACTCCAGGCCCATGTTTTCGCTGAAAAATTGCTTGGGCCCCACAGGTGCTCCCGACACAAGTGACATTGAGCTGGCCATTCCCATCCTGGCCATGCCTACCCTGACCCCCAAGGTTGGGGTAGGCAACCCAACCCTGATGCGGCCCTCAATGAAATTGATTTTAACACTCCTAAGCCTTGCTGTTTGACTTTTAACTGTCATAGGAAACTCTTCTCAGAACATAAAGCAGGGGTGTCAAACTCAAGGCCCACTGGCCAGATGTGACCCGTGATGTGTTTAAATATGGTCTGCGGGGCTGGCCTAAAAATAGCAAAGGACCAGCCCGCATTGCCTTTGCCGGTGAAAATGAGCTCCTCAGTTGGCTTTCCAAGAAGCAGGCATGGTGGTGGCAGCACCAGCAGTAGGCAGCGGGAGGGGGGAGTCATGTGATATGGATCACCAATTGTGCCTGTTTCATCCAATGTGGCTGGAACAGGGCAGGTGGCTGCCCGGTGCATCCAGCATGCCAGATTGCATGCCTCTCCCCTGCGCCTCTGCCTCTGGCTACTGCTGCCACCGGTAATTTCTGTCCCCTTGCAGGTCTTGCCCTTGGCCCACATGTGGAGTGCATTCCCTCATGCACTGGACACATCTTGGCACTGCTATGGGCTGCTGTCACCACTGAGGCTGTCAGCAGCTTGCACGGGTCCATTAGGCCACTGCTGTCGCAACCCGCAGCACCAGGGCCACCCAGCAAGAAAGCAAAATGGCCAGCTAGAAAGCCCTAGTAGAGGTGGTAGAGCATGCCCAGGCTCAGCAGGCCAAAAGCGGGAGGCTCATCCCACAAGAGGTGAAGTGAGATGACGCAGGGGGTAGGGTGGGGGTTGTACAGCCACTAAGTGATGCAAGGGTGGAGTGACTAGTGCCGGGAACTGTTAACCATTGCTCGCTCATCACCCTTTGTGCATGGGGGCAGATGTTTTCCAGACCCTCAGGTGGTACACTTTGCAACTCTGGAGCTGCTTCACCAGGCTCACTGTCCCAGCAGCATGCACAAGGGAATCAGCAGGTGGGGGAAAGGCATATGATGCAGACTGCTGGACGTGCTTACTTTGTCTGTCTGTTTTGTCTTGCGGCTGGAGAGCATGTCACCGCTGGTCTGGAGTGCAGGTTGCCACTGGTCATCTCGGCCCCCTTGCGGTCTTGTCCTTGGCCTGTGGGTGGAGTGTGTTCTCTTCACACACCCGATGCATCTCACCTTGCTGCAGCCTAAAGGAAGTGAAATGGCCAGGTAGAAAGTCCATGAGCAGGGAAAGCCAGGTGCCCATCAGTGCCATGGCTGCCCAGGCCCAGCAGAGATGAGGGGGAAGCACATGATCCTGGTTGGGCCTGGGGGTGTGGTGGGTGGTGGCGGCAATGGGTCTTCCAGGCAACGGCAGCCCACAGTGGGGCCAAGATGTATCAGGTGTATGAGGGGAACATGTTCCACATGCAGGGCAAGACCCACAAGGGGTCCGAGAAGATGACCAGCAGCGACCTGCTCTCCAGCTGCAAGCCAACACAGTGGGACAGTGTAAGCGCATCCAGCGATCCGCATCACATGCCTCTCCCCATCTCTGTCAGCTGCTGATGCCACTGCCATGCTTGCTGGCATGCTTGATGGCAAGTGCAGAGGAATGGGCTGGAAAACATCTGCCCCCACACACAAAGGTTGATGAACAAGTGATGGCTGACGGTGTCCAGTAGCAGCCGCTCTACCCTTTGCATCTCCTTGCACCACCTTACCTCACCTCCGGGACAAGCCTCCCACCCGAGACCCCTGGATTCCGTTCCCAACACCACATAAGTAATGTTAAGCTGGCCATGCCCCTTGGGCCACGCCCAGTTGGCTGTGACCATCCCAGCCATGCCCCCCACACCTCAAGCCCTCGAAGACAACCACAATGCTGATGATGCCTGCAGTGCAATCAAGTTTGACACCCCTGCAACAGAGGAAATGCTTTATTAAATTTGTCATGCCCTTGTCGGAATCTGATTCCGAGGGGGAGGCCGAGCAGCTGACAGGGAGTGGGAGTGTGGCTCCACTGGCTGTGGAAGAAACTGGGAAAGGGCAGTCTGGCTGGGCAGAGCAAGGGAGAGGTAGAACAAGGCAGAGGGAATTCAGAGGAAGATCCAGGCCCACCCCCTCTTCATCCTAGGGCACGCAGAGAGGAACAGAGAAGGGAGCAACATGAGTTACATGGCTTACGGGGGAGGAAAGGGCCCTGATTCCCTTCATTAGATGCAGCTGGGAAAGACAGTGTTTAAAAAGGGAGGTTGTACACAGCAACTTGTTGGAAACAAATCATCTATTATTTTGTTTTGTCGAGGCTTATCTGGGATCCTGGTGTCTTCCCAACTGTATGTGTTTTGTTGGCCTTTGAAGTCTGCAATTCCTTATCCTGACCTGTCCAGTTAATTGCTGCAGCGTGGTTTCTGTGGATTTTTATTTACAGTTTATATGTACTTTGTTTTCGGACTGAATTTCCTCCACTTAAAGACTGTTCTTAGGAGAGTTTTTTCTCCAACCGAAGGTAACTGGACTTTGGGGGCAAAGTTGGGGGTATTAAAGGGACTTTTCTTACTTGTGTGACTGTGTTGCCTTCGTGCCACGCCCCGGGTCATCACAAAATTTCAGATGTTTGATCAGATAGTTTACAAGTCAAATACATTCAGATTAGTTTATATCGCTGAGGCTCATAATTTAATGCAATAATTTAAAAGCAGATGGTAAATTCCTTTGCCAAAACCCAGTTGCAGTTAACAAATACATTTATATACAATAAAAATTATATAGCTCTTTGACTCATTGCTGTTAAACTATAATATTTAACAGAATAGAATAACAGAATAGTTGGAAGGAACCTTGGAGGTCTTCTAATCAAACCATCTGCTCAGGCAGGAAACTATACCATATTTCAGACAAGTGGTTGTCCAATCTCTTCTTAAAATCTTTCAGTGTTGGAGTATTCACAACACATAACTTCTGGAGGCAAGTTGTTTCACTGATTAATTTTCTGTCAGGAAATTTTTCCTTAGTTCTAGATTGCTTCTCTCCTTGATTAGTTTCCATTCTGTAGCCATCCCTCCTCCTCTCCACTTTTTAAGTTCTATTCAATGTAATGTGGAAGAAATTAAGACATAAGTGGAATGAAAATAAATGCAAATAAAATACTGGATCTTGGAGAAGTTTGTATTTGTAGCAGAACAACTGCACAATAAAGAACTGGGATGCAAGTGGCATCTGCAAATCAAACCATTTGTGTGAAAATTTGGGTGAAATAATTTTAAATTAATTTTAATAGGACTCAAAGTCCTATTTCTAAAGAGATCCAATTTAGAAATCCAATATAGAAAGGAATTCTTTCAATGAGATATATCTTTATTGTCAACAAGAGGGTGTCTACAAGTGTTGACAAACTTAATCAGCATTTATTTCCTGAAATCATGATTAAGCTTATTGGGCAGATGTTATAAGTGATGAAGACAAGGGGCTGGGACAAAAATCATGGCAGAAAGAAGAGGCTATCATCATCAGAACTCTGTAAATCCAATCTGCTACCATGCTAGAAAGTGTAACAAGAAGAATCCAATCTAACTGAAGATTTTGGATTAGAAAATATCAATTCACTGCCTTTTTGTGCTGGGGAGAAAAACACAGTATGATTCAAATGAAAAGTATGAAAAACAGTAACTTTGAATGGTTACTAAATGAACTGTAGGTCAAGGACTACCTGTACATTTTTTTTTATCAATAGTTAATCTGTGAAATTTTGCTACTGTAAGTATATGTTGAGTAACTATTCCAAGATACTTTCCCACAAGTCTGAATCAGCATCTTTATCTAACTATGTAGTTAATTTTTGTTTCCATGTGTTGTGAACTTTAGGCAAGTAGTGGTTCAATTAACTGTACATTAATGTGTATAGGAACATTAGTGAAAGTTTTGTTTTCATTAAGGAGAATGTGACCGTATTGCAAATGTGTTTTGGACTCAATCATTGTCCATATCAGAGCTGTCAAACTCATAACCCGCAGGTTGGATGCATCACATACTGGCCATGCCCATCCCTGATTTAGTGAAGGGGAAAGTCATGATACGTCATGTGATGACAATGTGACCCCACAAGTTTGACACTCCTGGTCTATATAATTAAAACTTTTCCCATCACTATTGTTCTAAAGTCATTACTTTATATTAGTTAGCATGTACAGTGCATGCTGATTGCTGATGCCTTCTTTAAATTATTTTCTCATATTTTGCTTAATTGGAATCAACATGCCATGTTTTTTTCTTTTCTCAATTATTACTCTTTACAGTGAATACCAAGCAACCTATGATTTTACACTAAAAGAAAAATTCAAGATTAATACATCATGATTTATTGGAAGCAAGTATAGGCATATGGAAATTTTCTACTAGTAATATTTAGATACATTTTAATAAGAAATCCATCATTTGATTACACATTATACAATAGACAAGGCACTAAAATGTACACCTACTATTAATTTTCATTATGGATTTTTTGGAGTCTCTTCTTTTGATGAAAAAATAAATATTACTGAACAAATCCTTCATCAAAAATGTTATCATGAAACCAAGATACATAACAAGATTCCCCTTATTCCTTAAATATTTATATATAAAGCATAAGGTTCTGGTTCTAGAGACCAGATAGGGCAACAATCCTTATTTGGGCATAATAGCAATTTTCCATATTTTCCATTATGCACTTTTGAAAATAATTCTGTAAAAAGCAGGAACAGCTTTGGTACTAATTTGAAGAGGTACTTATTTGAGATATTTCAGATGGCTTCTTACAATTTGAAGAGATTTCAAAAAGGCTCTGTAATATGCATTTGTCAAATGGATAGATCAATGAAAGTTAGAATTATTTGAATGAAGTAGACAGACTGATGGGTAGTGTCAATTCATTCTCAAATTTGGAACAAAATGGCTAAATTTGGGAGGATTTGATCCAAGCCAGTTAGGTTTTTTTTTTCCAGTACCAGGAAATAAATGATGGAGCTGTTCTATTTGCACTAATATTGAAGCCACACAAACGTCTTGGTTAAATGTTATATCATACATAATGCTAAATCATAAATTCTGATGTATAAGCCAATGGCTATACCAAACTGAACAAACCACATTTTAAACTAGCATGGTAAGTGCCACCAGCCATTAACTTACACAACCAGAACTTGTTGAATATGGTAGCAGAAATAGATATTCAATTAATTATTATTTAGATGTCTAATCTTCACAATATTGCGACTTCAAGGTTCTCTTTGCCCATGCTAATATTTGATATTTATAAACTTTAATGATAGCTAGTGACAGAAATCAAGACATAGCATAATGAGAACCATGTGCTACATAATATGGTTCATTCACTAGAAATTGAATGTAAAATGAACAAAGATCTGAACAACTGTGACCTATTAAGCCAAACCCACTTCAAGAGTGCTAGTCACTGCATTTTGCTTGGTAGTTCACAACTTACGAAGTCTGAGATGCAACTTCTCTAAAATGTTAACCTGCTCTGAAATATGCAGAGGATTGAACTGAAACTATGAATCAGAACATCTATACAGATTAAATATCAGTAGTGCAAAGAGACCTCTTAGAAGTTTAAAAACTGTTAAACATACAGTTATTAAACAAATATCCATATACCTTTTTATAAATGAAATTGAATAGAACAAATTGAGCCAGATATTTAGCCATTATGCTAAGATATTTAGCATATTTCCAATAGAATCACAAAAAGGAAGATTGTTAACTTCAACAAGACTCACTCAAAAATCAAAATTTAAAATTATATTTCATTCCTTGTATTAAATAGTGGTTGTCATAATCTTTGAAAAGTCCCAATTTGCTCATCCCCCTGAGTGTACTTAATGGTATCTCTTTGGATGTTGTCTTTATCATATTAGTTCCAGATATGATAGAATTAGATAATTGCACGCCTTACTTTCTCTTTCATTTTCAGCCATGTCTTAATATTTATTCTTTGGGTCTTTTCCCATTTATTTGGTTTTTTAAAAATAATTCCCTTGTTTTTATTTAGTTTGGTTTATTTAAAAATAGTAAAATAAACCCACCCCCAATCATAATCCCATTCAATAAGAACAGTGTATAGATAGCTTGGAATATTTCCCCAATATTCAACTATTAAAAATAAACACAAGTTTATTTATTGGAACAAACTAAAATTCAAAGACATGGTTAATGTTTTATCAAATTAGGCCAATGAAAAATGCTACTGAACTGACTGGAAAAATTATTTGGAAATATATAATTAAATGACACTCATTTGCTGTGTAAAATTATGATTTCATTAACTTTTAACTTGCTTTTTTATAGGTAAATGTAAACTTAGAATGTATAAAAATTAATTTCTTCTTCTTTATAATACCAGAAATAATAATCGGGTCTTAGTATGTTGTATACTCAAGAAAAGTAACAAATAAGTAACAAATCCAAAACATAAGCCAATAGTCATTGAAGCTGTAAACATAACTTCAAATATAACTTCAATGTATGTGTTGAATGTATAGTGAAATATCTAATCCAGAATTTTCTGCTATTGATCGCATGTCCAATGATTAGAAAAAAATAAATGTATGCTACAGAAATATATAGTGCATTCATACCAATAACAAAATTTAATTTACTTAGTGCAAAATTTGAATTATGGTTTGCACTGATTTTTTTGATAATAGGTTTGTATTGAAATTAATTTAGTTGCTTTAAAAACTCTAATGGTTTTGGGCTCTTAATCTAAGCCAAAACCAAAAAATACATTTTTTTTAATGTTTTGGTTTTGCCCATTCTGTTCTACAAAGGATGAGACTCCGCTGCTTTAACTTAATTCAACACACAAGCTAGTCAACAAACAAATGTTTAAATTCTGGATTCAGGTGGTTCACAACATTTATTACAACCTCACCTTTAAACTTGGATAAGAAATTAGTGTCCTTTTGTAAATTTAGAGTTACCCAAAAGGAGAACCAAATAAGTAATTAAAATATGTTAGGGTGATTGTATTTCCTTCAGAAATAAGCTGTGCCTCTTTTTTGTTTTACTGGTAGCTTTCTATGAATAATAGCTTTACTCTATTATTCAGATATTAAAAAGATGTTATAATGTTCTTAATAAGCTTCAAGCCAATGACCAGCAGAAATGCATGGAGTGAGTGAAAAAAAAGTTTCTAGAAATCTTCAGAAGGAAAACATTTCAGACTTGTTGGAAACCCACCAATGAACACAACAGAATTCCTACTTTGAAAAAATACTAGTCCCTACCATCTCTGCTGATTAGTCTGAAATAATAATGCTACATACGAATTGTGGGCATTCCAGGCTACTAGCTATTTTAAAGATAAAATATCTATCTTTCTATTTCATATTGTATTTGTTTCCTTCAGCTCTTAATAATCTGTTCAAAGGTAAAAGTTCTACAAGGGCTGCTTCAAGCATTTTGTACCTCTAAACATATGTCCAGTAGTACGTGTATACATAGTAGCAGGAAGCCACAAACATTCGCAAGCAGTACTTGCATAAAATTAATAAATTGCAAACTCTATATGCATTTACTTTGGATAAAACATTCATAGGACTAGCTGCAAATAGAAGTGGACTATTTCTTTTTACTGCAGGCCAGATGCCAGTGTGAGTTTTACCAGCTAGTGGGCTGATTGTGCCATGCAGTGCAAATCAAGGGCAATAGACTAGATGATCTAGAAGTGAAGGCAGAAAGGGGGGAACACACATTTCTACTATTCCACAATTATAACTATGACTGAACAGACAGCCAATCAGACAGCTGTTGGAAATCTGAATTCCTTTTCTTGCACAGCAATTGCTATATTATCACCCTTTTTGCCCTGCTTGATAATTCAACTGAGTCACTCTTCAAGTCTTAATAACTGTACCTTAATATACATTCATCGTTAAATAATTAATTGAAAAATTCAGCTACAAAAATAAAATAACATAAAATGCCCAATTGGATCGAGCTGGCTACCATGGAAAAGAGTGGTTTATTGGGCATACTTGGAAATTCCATTATAAAGTCAAAAATATGGAAATTTCTGTTGTTTTATTAAATGAAAACCTAACCCTCTTTTAGGTATTTCTTGACATTTGTTCATAGCCAACAATTACACTGTCATTCTAAATACAGGAATTGAACCTAATTCTCAAACTATTTTCTGATGATCAAGTTACTTCAGTCTAATGAACCACCAGCAGCTGCATGTACTAGGGTGAATTAGGGAATGGTCTGTTAAAAGATGAGACAGGCCATTCTTTTGTAACAGTCTGAAGTTTCCTTTCCCAGTACATTTTTTTTTTATTTAACACTTCCATCTTGATCCTGTGTTCTTCTTCAGCCATTTCACATTCCCTTTCTATCTGTTGAATTTTTGCCACATGCACTTCATTCATTTGGATCAGTTGCAGTTGTAAAATAGACATTTGCTGATGGTGCTCCTCTTCATGCATCTTTTTCAAATCACTTTCTTGAGCAGCTTTATTTCTGAAGTTTTTATTTCCAGTTACTCTGACTGCTGAACAGGAAGGCTCAGACTGTGAGGTACCTTCACATACCTGGAAATGTACAAGTCCCTTCTCTTCATCACATGATTCTTTGTTAATAACACTGAAAGATTCTGGGAAAATACAAGAAACGGTTAAAAACTGTATTTTTTTAAAATAAAAATTCCCCTATTATAAGATCTAATTCACCTTGTGGAAAGAATGTATCTGGAACGTACCTGGATTTCCATTTCCATTAGATATTTACGGAATGCCCTTGGCAAACCACAAACAGCTGAACTATTTCATAAAGTGATTTGTTATGAAGAAAAAGCATTTTATAGAGAGGTTAAGCATTCAATGTTAAAAATAAAATGACACTGCGTAACTAAAATATTTCTGCAATCTTCCATGAATATTCAGGGTGCACTAAATAGCAAAATTGTCTGTACCAGGACAATATGAAATTACAAACGTATTTTAGGATGGGCACCCCTCTTCTCCAAAAAACTAAAGGTAATTGGAAAGAAAAATTGTTGTGATATATGTATATCTATATAATTTTCACTTCTGAAAATGTTTCACTTCTGGTACATTGCGTAAATATTTCCTACTTTACCTCAGTTCCAAGCTTGGGAATAAGGCTGAAATTAATCTAGTTTATTGAAATAGGAAATATTCACAAATTTAAGCTTATGTCCGAATTCAAGAAGTTGTCAGTTTTGTAATATTATCCATCCTAGGCACTTTGAACTCAATGGACTTCAAGAGGAAGGTATAGGAAATTTGTCCTAACTTGTCTTTTTATTTGTAGATCTATATAGGTAAGTACCTTTTTCTATTTATGACAAGGGCAAAAACTACCCATTCAAAGATGTTCCACTTCAGATAATTAAACATTAAACATATTTCAGTTGTTTGCAAGATACATTTACATTAAGTGATCAGTGTGATTTTCAAAGCTGCATTATTGGGAAAAAAGGCTTTTCTAACTTAATAAATAAATAAAACTTAATAAAAAATAAAACACTACACAAATTTGTACATAGTCATATTTAAAATATTACCCTTTGTACTGAAGAATATTATTAATAATTTAAAAATCTAACTAATTGGGAATTTATGACATCAAAAGGCACGTTAAATTTTTAAAACCAAAATTTTAGAAAAACTAGTAAGAAATTAAAGAGGTTATCCTGCCCAGCTCCAAAAGACTTGCCAGAAATATAATATAAACACTAAAAAAGCTTGATATACTTAAAACACAAATCCCAAATCCCCCTTTCCATTAGGATCCTAGTCTCACCCATGTGTCTGCTACATTTCCAGCCATAATAAAGCATAAATTGCACTCTGGCCCCTGCAGTTTTTAGTATTCCTATCTCTATGTTCAGGAAGGATTCCACTCTCAAAGATTTCTTCTCTCTCCTACTTTGAGATAAAAACATGGTGGTGGTTCTATAGCTAAGACACAATTTAGGACCGATCTTCATTATTGCAGCTACGAGCAGTGAGTTATGTCTCACTAATCATACAGTGAATTGTACATGTGATTTGCTTACACTCTGTAACTAATGTCATTATATAGATACCAGTGGATAAGTGCAGTGCAGATATCCTATCTATTTTTGAAATAGAAAAAAATAGTTTAATGCAGTTCACTAGATTATAACTGTACCTTGATTGGAAGTTTCAGGCTGATACTCAGAATCTTCTTCTGGTGGAGTCTGTAAAAAATATACTTGGTCTGGTATCATGTTGGTGATCTTCTCTTTTCCTAGGACGTGATTACTTATAAGTGGACTAATGCATCTTTTTACCTTATCTCGTCTTTCATGTGCCATTATTTTCTTTGTCCGAGCTTTGATGTTCTCCCAGCATTTTTTCAACTGCTTGAAATCTCGGAGTGACACATTTGGTTGGGAATTATATTCATGAGCGAGGGCCTGCCAGGTCCGTTGTTTCAATGCAATAGTCCTTGCATCACTCTTTTTACACTCAAGTACATACTTATATTTCTCAACTAATGCCAGCAGCACACTCTTCTCCACTTCAGAAAAATATTTGGCAGGCTTTATTACTTCACTGTTTTGCATTTTCTGTTAATTTTCTGGGATATCAAAGCAAGCTGAAATTCAATAGGAATGCTTTAGATTTGGAAACATGAATCATTTTAAAATCTCTACATTTTAATCATAAAATGTGATTTTTCACACATTCACAAGAAATACACACATATGCGCACATATATGTGACTCAGCCAATTTGTACAATCATTAACAGGTGAGTTCAAACAAAACTTGGTGTAATTTCAAATAATTTGTAACTTACTCCCATTGCAAGATATTGTCATAATCACTTGCTTTGTTATTTAAACATACATGGAAAATAAAACATTTCAGTTCCAGTTAGCCACAAAAATGGCATGCCCAATATAGCTCTGAATGCTAACTAAAGATGGCCATTGTTCTTCATGTCCGAATTACAAGCTTCCAAAGGGCATTTTGTAAACAACCACTACAAGCAGAAATCTTCACTAAAAGGTCTTTTAGGCTAAACTCCTTTTCTAAAAAACAAAATTAAAATATCAGTTACTAAATAATCGTGGGTTATGGTTCTATATTTCTCTTATACTTTATTTTGTTTCCCATTGTTCCCCAATCTCTACATGGAAGAGATAGAAACCAAAACTCTAACTCCTTCACAGGAATTCTATCCACTCACTGGTGGTATAGGTAGCTGGAATCAAGATTAAAACACAGGAATTGGAAGCCTTCACCAAACACATAAATTCTGTGTGCAGATACAATAAAGTTCACCTTGGAAGATGTTACGGAAAATAGTTTTGCTTCCCAGATTGTGTATTACACATTAAGGAAGACAGAAGCTTTAATACCAAAGTTTACAGAAAACCCATACACAGAGATCAATATCTACATTTTGATTTTCAGCACCAAGAAGAATACAAAATCGGAATGATCAGAATCCTACATCACCAGGCTGAAAGTTTGTCTACCAATAAAGACGGGAAAGGAAAAGAACCAAAACATGGCGAGGAAGGTTTCTCAGAATGTGTGGCTATCCCAACTGGGCCTTTATCAAATCCAAAAAAGACTCAGCAGGAACTCCTTCATAATAGACAAAGAAGAGAACAAATGAAGCAACGTTGTTATTCCATACGTTGCAGTAATATCTGAAACGGTCAGGAGGATTTTCAACCAACACAATACACATACAAGCTCTAAACCCAAAAATATACTAAGGCAGAAGCTTGCCCACCCCAAGGATAGATCACCCAAACACAAACTGAGCATTGTGATATATGCAGTATAGTGCAGTGATATATACTGATGTGTACATTGGAGAAACAACAACCACTTAATTTAATAATAATAATTTATTTGACTTGTATGCTGCCCTTCTCCCTAAGGACTCAGGGCGGCTAATAATAAAACAGCAAATATTTACATAGAATTTACCTAAAAACAAATTAAATCTAAACAAGTCAAAATATACAATAAAACCTTAAAACCTTAAAATTAAAACAATTTAAAAACCCCCACCTGGGTCATTCCAGGCCAGCCTGTTGAAACAACCAAGTCTTCAGGTCCCGGTGGAAGGAGCGGAGATCAGGGGCCAGACGGAGATCCATGGGGAGCTGGTTCCAAAGGGTGGGCGCTCCCACGGAGAAGGCCCTAGCCCTGGGAACCGCCAGCCGACAGTGCCTAACCAACGGTATCCTAAGGAGGCCCCTCCTGTGGGAGCGAACAGGGCGATCGGAATGTGATGCTGGCAGGAGGCGTTCCCGCAAGTACCCTGGACCCAAGCCATTTAGGGCTTTATAAGTTGTTACTAGCACCTTGAAACTAACCCGGAAGGCAACCAATGCAGGTCATGCAGGAGGGGTGTAACATGGGAGTATCGGGATACTCCCATCACAGCCCACGCGGCTGCATTCTGCACCAGTTGTAACCTCCGGGTAGTTCGCAAGGGCAGCCCCATGTAGAGAGCATTACAGTAGTCGATTCTAGAAATGATGAGCACATGAGCGACTGAAGGGCATCTCGGCTCAGGTAAGGGCGAAGCTGGCGAACCAGCCGAGCCTGGGCAAAAGCCCCTCTGGCCACAGCCCCCACCTGCTCCTCCAAACTGAGCTGTGGATCCAGGAGGACGCCCAGATTCCTTGCCCTATCCACGGGGGCAACACCTCTCCCCCCATGGCCAAAGATGGAACATCACCAGAAAACCGAGATGCCGGTAAGACAGCCACTCCGTCTTGGTCGGGTTGAGTTGGAGCCTATTTCTCCCCATCCAGACCCATACAGCCTCCAGGCACTGGGACATCACAGAGAGAGCATCACTGATCTGGCCTGGGGTGGAGATATAAAGCTGGGTATCATCAGCATATTGATGATACCTCACCCCAAAACCTCGGATGATCCCACCCAGCGGTTTCATGTAGATATTAAACAAGAGAGGTGAGAGGACCGACCCCTGTGGCACCCCACAAGTGAAGGGCCTTGGAGCTGATCTCTGCTCTCCTGCCAACACCAACTGCGAACAGTCCGAGAGGTAGGAGGAGAACCACTGCAGAACAGTGCCCCCCACCCCCAACCCCCGGAGCCGTCACAGGATACCATGGTATCGAAAGCCGCTGAGAGGTCTAATAGGACTAGGACAGAGGAAAAACCCCTGTCCTGAGCCCTCCAGAGATCATCCATCAGCGCGACCAATGCTGTCTCCGTGCTGTGACCAGACCTGAAGCCCGATTGATACGGGTCTAGATAATCAGTTTCCTCCAGGAACAAGGGAAGTTGCTGCACCACCACGCTTTCAACAACCTTCGCTAAAAAGCAAAGGTTGGAGACTGGACGATAGTTATCCAAAATGGCTGGGTCCAGAGCAGGATTCTTGAGGAGGGGTCTCACCACCATCTCCTTTAAGGTGGCGGGGAAGACTCCCTCACTCAGAGACGCGTTGACAACTGCCTGGAGCCATCCGCGTGTCACCTTGCTGGAGGCACACACCAACCAGGAGGGACACGGGTCCAATAAACACATGGTGGAGGACAACCTCCGCATGATCCTGTCCACTTCATCAAGGGAGACCGGGTCAAACTCAACCCAGGTGGAATCAACCAGATCCGCCATCACCTCATCATCAGACCACTGCCAGTCCGAGTCCAAGCCAGCCCGAATCCGAGTGACCTTATCCGCCAGATGTAAACTAAATTCCTCTGCTCTGCCCTGCAAAGGGTCCGCCCCCTCCCTCACTTGGAGGAGGGAACAGGTAACCCTGAACAGGGCCGCAGGGCAATCATCGGCGGATGCAATCAGGGTGGAGAAGTAAACACGCCTCGCTGCCCTGATCGCTTCCAGGTAAGTCCTAATGTAGGCTCTTAACTGGCCACGGTCGAATTTGGAACGGCTCATCCTCCACCTGCTCTCTAGGCATCTTCTCCATAAACACATGGCACAACACAGGAGAACAAATCCATCAGGATAAGAGCCAGAATAGCATCTGCATTTGAAAGACAAAAGTCATTCTTTTGAAGACAGCAAAGTCCACATTCCATACAGAGAGAAACACTGGTTTGAAAGGAGTAAAAGAGGCCATCTACATTAATAGTGAATAGCTCTCTTTCAACAGAGTGAGAAATATATGACACCACCTATTTCCAATTTACAACACAGTCCTTTCAGCATTTCCAAGATTTCACACCCATTTGCACTATTCAGGTGTCCCTGGGAGTACAAAACAAATCTCCAAGTGACCTCAACAACTTTCAGAAAGAGTGTTAAGGACCAGATGACTGCAATGAATATAAATCCTTCCCTCCTCCACTATTCAGTCATAACTGAAAAAACTTCTTAGATGAGAAGTGAAATGTCTTCAAGAAAAAATGAAGTTCAGTTGCCTTTTGAAAAATAAAGCACCTTTGGGATATCCTTTATCAGTTTCACATGAAAGTAAGATAAATATGTAATAATTGCATTGAAGCCAATAGAATACCACATTAATCTATTTGATAAAAAGGTGAAAATCTTTGAGTAAAATTTCAGAAATTTCCAGGGCTATTAGAGCAAAATCCCTTTTCACATCCTGCAAAAAGGACTGATATCTGATTTTCTAAATATGATATTAAATTATTAATCGATGCTGGGTGAAGAATTCTGGGAGTCTTAAAGCTGCAAGGTTGTACACATCTGATTTAGAGTGCTAATTAGAAATCTAATATCAGTTTGATAAAATCACAGGATGAATAATCAACGGTAATACCAGCTGTAGTTTACATGCCAGCATTGTTATCAATATTTTTGCAGCACAATTTAATAGAAAATCAGAGAGTAACTTGTATAATCAGTGGGATCTTTCACACCTTCAAAATTAGTTATGTAAATTTTACTAAGGGGGACTATGGTGAAGCTGTAGAAGAAATTTTACAATATTTAAAATGATATTTTATAATAAGCCCCCAATTAAACTAAATCTGTGGAATAGTTGCTTTTCTTGTTTCAATATATTTAAGAAGCTACAATGCTTTTGGAAAAGAAAAGGTATGGGTATATAGGCAGTTTGAAAATATGCAATTTTAGGAAGGGCTGCATTATATAAAAATATACATTTGATTCAGTATTACATAATAAAAATATTTTTATTGTTGACTTAATCAATAATAAAGATCAGATATATAGATGACACCTTTACCATTACAAAAAAGGACTAATTGGAGAACATCCACAGAACCATTAATAACTTTTAAAAAGAAATCCAGTTTATTAGACAAAACAACAACAATAACTCGCTATCCTTCCTGGATATCCTGATTAGGAGAGACCACAATGGCAAACTAGAAATGCAAGTCTACAGAAAAACTACCCATACACTGCAGCAACCCAGAACATCAGAAAAAGGAAATACAGCATCCCTACAATACTTTCGAACAAAATGGATATCCATGCAACTTTATCAAAAAGTCCCTGACTACTCGACCCAATACAGCACAACCAACACAAATACTGATAAGAATTACA
This sequence comes from Naja naja, assembly GCA_009733165.1. Classification (NCBI taxonomy): domain Eukaryota; kingdom Metazoa; phylum Chordata; class Lepidosauria; order Squamata; family Elapidae; genus Naja; species Naja naja. The sequence goes on from CM019155.1 coordinate 86,578,237, forward strand.
TTGCCATACATCAAGAATATCTTAGAAACCACCAACAGACTACTATAACCACATGGAATCAGCATAGCACACAAGTCAAATAAAACCCTTCAAAACATTGTAAGCAGACCAAAAAACCTAATAATCCCAGGAGGGGGAAAAACCAGGAGTCATCTATAACATACAGTGTAAGGACTGCAACAACCATTATACAGGACAAACAGGCAGAAGACTGAAGGAACGCATCCATGAACACCAGCTAGCAACCAGAAGATACGATAAAAATTCTTTAATTTCACAACATATAGATAGATTTAACCATAGTTTCAATTGGGAAAATGTGACCATCCTGGACCAAGCCAAGTCCAAAAATGCCAGGGAATTTCTAGAAGCCTGGCACTTTGACAAATCAGCCATCAATGGACACATAGACGTTAATAACATCTATAGCCTATGCAAAATAGACTATTATCCAGCCAAAAAGGAACAAAAAGACCCAAACATTTCTCCACCAGCAATCAGCACCCAGATCAGGATAGATTAACTCCAAGGTGTCAACAATTAACATCAGACCAACAATAAAGTAAACTGCCAATCAAGAAATTGCCAAAGAAGCCAACAGAAAACAGCCCAATCAAAGAACCTCTAAGACCACCCACACCAACACTGACAGGCAAGTCACTGGAATATAAAGGGACAACAATCAGCATTCCTTTTTGATACTGATGATGTTACCTAGTTTGGGTAATGAAACACCTGCAAAAAAACAAGTTCAGAGAGCACCAAAGACCTCTCATTTATGGTTCTATTTTGGGTAAATTCAGTAGTGGTTTCTTTTTGCATGAAGACAGATGCAAACATGAATTAAGGAGTTCTGCGTTCTCTCTGCTGTCCATTAATCTTTGTCATTTTCTCCCATTAGTGGACCCATTGTTTATTTTTACTTTTTTTATGTGTTGAAACTTTTTTCTGTTGCGTTTGTTGCAGTTTTACTATGCTTTACGAACTTCATTCTTTACAGTTTCAAGTTATTTGTTGATATTCGCCTTAGTTACTTGTCCCTCTTTCCATTTTTTGTACTTGTCCTATTTTCCTCTCAGTTGGTCTGAGAGTTCTTTGTGCAACCATGCTATTTTCTTATCTTTTTTAGTGGTATAGAACAGGACTGGCCTTTTATAATTGTATTTTTCAGTGCTTCCCAAGCTTCTTGAGTTTTGCCCATGTAAGATTTTCATCCATAGGATCCTTCCCAAAAGCTCTGACCTTGTTAAAGTCAGCTTTTAAAGCATAAAACATTGGGTTTGATTATGTTATTGGTTGTGTCTGTTTTATATTGAATTCTAATATAACAGGTCACTCTCCCCTAAAGTTCCTACAATTTCAGTCCCCTCTATCACTTCTTCTCTATTGGTAAAAATAAGATCCAGTATAGTTGCCACCTATACTTTTTGGGTTATGAAGTTGTCAGCTAGGTGATCAGGAATCTGTTTGATCTCCCATTTGTTGCAAAGTTTGTCTCCCAATTGATGAGAAGGTAGCTAAAGTTCCCCATTGCTATTGTGGTAGGTTTCCTATATACATTGGTTAACTGATTGGCAAAAAGTTCATCAATTTCTGCTTGGTTGGTAGTATATACCTACAGCAATGTCATTCTTTTTTCTTTATATGTTGATGCATATGCATTCTAGGTTCTCATGCTGTGTTGTGTGCATCACTATAGTTTCTGTAATGGCAATTATATCATAATTGCACTTACGTACTAATATTTCAAGTTCACCCTGTTTGTTTCTAAACTTTGAACGTTAGTGTATAGGCATTTATTGTGGCTCACCCTATGCTTCCTATGTCTCCTATTTTGTATCTGAGTTTTTCTTCTTTCTCTTTACTTTCTATTTTCTTATATGATTAGCTATCTAAAGGTTTTTGCTCGAATTTAGGTTCCAAAGGTCATGAAGATTGGTTACTCTCCCCCCTCAATTTTAGTTTAAAACCTCTCTGATAAGCCAGTCATTTTCCAAATATATTCTTTCCAGTTCTTGTGAGATGGTGTCCATTCCTTGCCTAGAGCCCTTCATGTCAAACCCTGGTCTAGGAAACCAAAGTTCTCTTGTCAACACCAGTTTTTAAGCCAATGGTTCATTCTAATTGCTCCCTCATTGAATGTTGGCCTTTTTTTGGAAGTATAGATGAAAACATCATTTGTGCTCTTAATTCTTCACCTTTCTTCTCTAACTATTCATAATCTCATTACTGTTTTCATATTCATTGTTGTGTCCTGCATCCCCATGTGTAGAAGAAAGGAGTAGTAATCCGTGAAGTTAATTATTTTAGTAAGGTTCTCAGTTGCATCTTTTGATTTTTGCTCCAAGGAGACAACATACCTCCCTAGACTGACTGTTTTGCAGACTAGTTTCTTTTCCCTTTAGAATTGAATCTCGTCACTAATACTTGCCTTTTTTTCCCTAGGAAAATCTGGGATACTTTTCTTCCTTCATAAGAATGCCTGCTTTTTCCTTTTTGTTGAAGTATTATCATTTCTGAAGCGTCATGACTTTAAGATGGTGAGGGGAAATTGCTGTATCCAAACCAAAATAAACAAACTGGAAATTTGGAAAACTGCAGAAGGGATTTTATTATCTTTAATTGACTTTGCTGAACTTCTTTGAACAAAGACTGCCTAAATGGTATTTTGATTCTGTTACGAGGAGGGGGAGAAATAGTTCTGATTTTACTTGCCTGTTTGGACTAGCCATGTGGGCTTTTAAACAAAGAGGCATAGATTTCAAGTTTCTTTTGTAACTTAAATTGCAGTGACATTGTTTGACCATACCAGGGAGCCAAAAGACTGTAATATTATCAAATCTTACTCTCTAATTATATTATTTTATATGTGAAACCCATTGGATTTAATGTTAAAAATTTATAAGTTTAAAATTTTAAAATTTAAACTTTGGTTATATTTTAAGCAAATTACCAGCCTTAAGAAGACTGAAAGAAGAACATCAGGAGATGCAGAGCAGACTCTCTAAGATCTTTTTGGATGAATATACAGCTAAAACACATGAACTAATTCAAGGAATGGGAACAAAACTTGAATCAAAACTTGATGTACTTCAAAGAAACTTCCACAAGGAGCTATAACATTTGACTGGAGATATTAAACAGGTAGAGTGATCTGATGGTGCATAAATTGGAGAAGAAAGATCTCCAGCATGAAGCTGATTTGGATGAAAGATCTCTTTTGGAATTATAATTTAAGTAACTCGTTAAGATTTTGAGCAGTTCCTGAATTGTCTGGAGAAAATATTAGATCAAGGATAATGAAAGGCTTGGCCAGGTTAATTAATTGAGAAAGACCCTTGACCTTGAAATAGACAAAATTTATAAATTCCAGATTTCCAATTATGAGAAAACTACCAAGGGATGTTTTAATTCATTCTATAAGAATGAGAGATGTTTTGGATTGCCACTTTAAATCTAAACTAAGAATGAAAAATGTGGATATAATTGTTTTGAAGGAAATCCCTATCAGAATTTTGAGAAAAAGGAAAGCTTATTCCTTCATTTCTGATATCCTGAAGAGAAAAATTCCTTTCCATTGGGATATACGTGAAGGAGTGATATTCACTTATCAAAGAGCAAAGATTTAGACTGAATTCTATAGAAAAAGCCAATGACTTCTTGATTAAATATAAACTAATTTTGGATTCAGATGAAGAAATTTGTACAGACAAGTAACTAGAAGTAAATAAACCTCAAAAATAAGCCTCAAAACCTCAAAAAGACAGCAGCCCTGTCAGAGAAGGGAGGGAAAGCATGTTTGTAAGTGTCAGCTGCACCTGCTGGGGCTGCTGTTGTGGTCAGGAAGGCTCCAATGGAGGTAGCTGCAGGGGAACGGGGAGCAGGCGGCTTTTCAGCAGGCGTAGTTGGTGCCCACAAACACGGCACTGCCCCTCCGCTTTCCAACCCCGAAATTCCAGAATAAAGTTGGGGTGGTGTTTGAGCGCCCCTGACAAAATCTGCAACAAGAGGCAAATAACCCAGGCTCATTGCGCGAGGGGGAGTCACCCAATAAACTTCAGCTGGAGAGACATGGCGTAGCCTTGGCTGCAGCCCCCTTCCTTAACAGAGCAAGCTGGAGCGCTCGGCCTTTAGTTGGGGCTCCTGGTAGAGTGGAAGATGAGGGTGCTGGGAGAGCCCTGCTTTGCAGGACAAAATGCGTGAACTTAATTGCAAGTCCTGGGAAGGGTGTGGTGGCTGGGCTGCTTTCTGGCCCATCACATTCAGGTTTTTCCTTTGATTGCAGACGTATGGACTGACTGTGCTGAAATGCAAGAGGATTTCTCTATCAAAAGGGATTGGAAGACTAAAGGCTGATCTTTGTGGCCATGCAGTTCTACAATCAATGTGCTGCTGCTGGGGAGGAGAATCAACATAGGGCAAAACAAGCAGTCCATCAGAGTTGATTTCCAAACTTTCCTTGGGTTTTCCTGGCCTGGCCCTTCCTGGGCTATTAAAATCACATTGGCAAGGTCTGTACTGAACACCTGGCTGCAAACTGGTCAATCCTGTTAAGAGTTTCTGCTCTTTCTTCCTAACTTCAATAAAGATGGTTTTTCCAGAAAATATGTGAAGAGCTGTAATTAGTGATTTCACTATGTTTTCTTTTGGGATGTTTTAATTTATGTAATGTATCTTTAATCAAGGGGGGGGCTTGGAGAGGTAGAAGTGGCCAATATGGAACCTGCCCCTTGTCCCCAGATGCATCTCCCTTGCAGAGGATGACAGGAAAGCTGCATAAGGGAAGGCTGCCCCAACAAGCCAGCATCCTTACCACACACAATTGGAAATGGGGATTCCTTTTGAGAAGGGCCAGCCTCCCTTGTGCAGGACCAGGGAGCAGTGATCCCCTGCCTCTTCCTCTTCCTCAGAGATCTGTCAAGGAAGAAGTTGGACTATACCTACTACAAACTTTCTCCTTTGCACTTCCACATGCAGCAATGTTGTTCTCTGTCTCCTGCTTTGCTGGGAGGGGGCACCGGACAAGGAAATGCCAATGATGTCTGGAATAGGGAGAAGAACGTTTCTTCTGGTGTGCTGTGCATAGGCATGCACGCACATGCACACACACACACAAACCATTCCAAGCTTGGAGACTTTTATCCACATCTGAGATTGCAAATTGCTAATCATGCCTCGGCCTGAGGAGAAGGCCTTCTCCTTCCTCTGTGTCCCCAAACTTGGAATGTGGTTTGTGTGTGTGTGTGTGTGTGTGTGTGTGTGTGCGCACAGGTGCGCACTTAGCTGCAAGCAGTTTGGGGAGGGGAGGAGCTTGTAGGACACTGAAATGTTCCCATGTCAAGTTAGCCGATGCAACTTGTTCCATCCAAACTGAATCAGACTGGCCACGCCCAGTCAGTAGCGGGATCACCCATGTAGTCGTGGCAACCCTGCTACTGGCTCTTTGACAGCAACCATAATGCTGATGTGGCTCTCAATGAAATTGAGTTTGACACCCCTGATTTAGAAGGTCATGAATTAAGATTTGGATGGCAAGGTTATCTATGGTATGACAAGGTTAAAGTAAATGTTGATTTCAATAATCACTTTGTTAGATGTGTCATTCTAAGAATTTGGAATAAATATAAAACGATTTTCTACAAAGATGCTTCTTTGGGTGCTCACCCAGAAAACCTTTTTTTGAAAAGAAATGTGCCAGTGCCAGAATGATGGACTTTTAATTTTGGTGGTCCTATCCTCAAGTCTAAGGAAGAGCTAGAATTGGAAGGAAATGTCTGCCATGGTTTACATACTTTCAGGTCTGCCACTGGTTTACCTATTTACTTAAATAAAAGAAATATTTAAATTAGACGAAATATATTTGATTTCATTAAAAATGTATTTGAAATCCTACTGCGTGGTAGCAATGGACATATTATTGCTAAAGTCTATAAAATGTTATTGAATTTGAATTTTGAAAGTTAATATGTAATGCATTGTATGATTCAGTGGGCAAGGAACTTTGGATATAAAGCTTGAACAGGCAAATATGTGGATGAGAGGTCTAAAATTTACATTAAATTACAATTTAAAGGACAATTTTATAAGATGATGTATCAATAGTATTTGACACCACTTATCATGTTGACACCAGAATATATAACGGTATTTCAAATGAATGCTGGAAATGCAAATGTAAAGGGACTTTGTATCATTTATAGTGGACATGTGATAAATCAAAGAAATATTGGAGTAGGATTCATATTCTAATACAGAAGATTCCCAAAGGGAATATAAAGATAAAATCTTTCTTTTGGTTTTAATGGAAAAAGACTTGGATTTTTTTTTGGTGGAACTTTGATATTATATATGTTGACAGTAGCAAAATTACTTTATCCTCAGGAATGCAAGGACGCTTCAATCTCCACAAAATTTGCAAAAACTGATGGGAGTTGGCAGAGATGGGTAAATTGACTGCAAATTGATTTACAAAAGAAAAAAAGACAAATACTTTTGTTTCTATTTGGAAACCGCTTCTGGACTTTGTGCTTGAGGTGGAAAAAAAAATAAAACTTTGATTTTGAATTTTATTGATTAGATAGATCTATTGTTATAGCAAACGCTAATTTATACTACTATTTAAAGTAAAGAGTTTCTTCTTATTCTACTGCATCAAAGGGAGTCAGAAATCAATGCCTTTTCTTTTTCCCTTCTTCTCTACACTTTTCTCTTCCTTTTTCCCTATTTTTCCTACTATTTGCTTTTGTATTTTATATTATAAACTAATTGACATGGCAAAGGGATTGACAAGGCAAAAAGGATTGGTATGGCAAAAAAGAAATCAGCAGTCATCCTAGAATCTGCTGGCAATACAATTTACAACTGCTCATTTAATGACCGTTTAAAGTTAGAAGGGCACTGGAAAAAGTGCCTTATGGCCATTTTTCACGCTTATGACTGTTGCAGCATCCCCGTGGTCACATGATCAAAATTCAGATGCTTGGCAACTGGTTCACATTTATGACAGTTGCAGTGTCCTGCATCATGTGATCACCTTTTACAACCTTCTAACAAGCAAAGTCAATGGTGAAGCCAGATTTACTTAACATCTGAGTTATAACTTAACAACTATAATGAATCACTTTAACAACTATGGCAAGAAAAGACATAAAATGGGACAAAACTCACTTAACAAATGTCTCACTTAGCAACAAATTTTGGTCCAATTGTGGTTGTAAGTTGAGGACTACATGTACAAGGTAAACAGTGCTCTGAAGCAGCAGCAAATTTAAAATATAGAAGGATATCACAACAAGGTATAAATGAGTAAATGGCAGGCTAAAAGATAAATAGATATACAGACAGACAAAAATAGCATTTGCTATACTCTGAATGATGGTTTTGAAAGACCATTTTTTTAGCACAGTAGAAGATGCAATCTTCTAATGCTTGACTCCAACTATAAAAACTCACATAAATGGCAGGGAGACTGCTTGTCCTGTCTAGGCCTCATCACTACCATTTATACATTGCAAATTAATAGGAGATAATTGTTCCTCTTTATAATTCCATCCCTGGGATGTCACTGGAAAGGCACAGGTCTGCTAAGCCAGTAAGCAGTACCGTGGCACAAAAAGATTTCTCACCCAATTTTCTGTATGCTTTGCCATGGTGTTAACTTCATCATTACCTATAGGTGCAAATCCTAGTCAAGTCCAGATGCAGTTGTCCATCTTACCACCAGAATTTTTTTCTTCCATGCTCTGCCCCTCCAATATTCTTCAGCCATGGGATAGAAGGAATATTTTAAGACTTCACTTTGTTGCAAAAATTACATAAAACCAGAGCATCAATAATTTCAGTCAAACATTTCTTGTACTTATGGATCAATTCTATATAATTGTTTGGCATATAGTTATCCTCTTTGGAGAATTGCTTCAGTTTATTGATATTTTGGGCTAGTCTTGCACGAACTGCTACAGTTTTACTTTGGTTAAGAGCAAGGCTTTGACTTGGTTATTCCCAAATTTAAATTTTTTTGTTTCATTTATTGTTTCATGTTTGTATATTAGGATCATCATGGTGCATGACTCAAGTTCATTTAGGCTTCTTGCTACAGATGGATATTCTCTTTTAGAATTTGCAGTACAATCCAGACTCCATTGTTTGTCCAACTGCTGAGTCTACAAAGGAGCCTCCAAATATGCTATTTCCATCACCATGCTTCATAGTGGAATGCTGCTCTTTTGCTTGAACATAATTTTTTTAGCTTGTTCATAGTTTCTTATCAATGCCATAAAACTCTGTTTTTATCTTAATCATAAAAATCTTCTAGGTCATTTTGGTGGTTCTTCGCAAACTGAAGAAGGTGGCAATATTGAGCATTTTTCTCCCTGGTATCATTCAATTCTTGTTTGATATTCTTATTGTAATGCACTCATGAATACTCACATTATAGTCTGCAGATCTTTATTTTAAGTTTCTATACTGCAGCCTCCCACATTACTGCATACTTTCCACTTTGGTGATTTTTGTGGCATCACCATTTCTGGGAAGTGTAACAATTAGCTTGCCTTTTCTTCATTTATACATTGTCTGCCTGATTGTGGATTAAAGAAGGCCAAAGATTTTGGCTGTGATTTGTAGCCATTTCCAGCCTTATTAAAATGAGTTATATGACTGGCCAATCCATAACTGTGATTCTACCTAGTATACAAAAAAGGGGGAAAAATCAGAGTTATGCCCCCAAGCCCCAATGTCCAGGAGAATAGCCAAATCTTCAAAGCTTTCTTGAATGCTAACAGGATTGGAGTTATTAAAGTCTCAGAATGGCATCAAATCACAGGGCAAGTACGACAACAAAAAAGCATCATGGTGATCAAAACATCATTTTTCTGAATTGGGATACCTCTTTTGATTAGGGCATAATGTGTGTATAAATGTGTTTGAAGGGGATGGTCCCTGTAGTCTTTTTTAAATATTATTTTACTGAAAAATTTAAAAACAAGAGGAAAGATAAATTAAAGACTATGAAGGCAAAAATGTAAAAAAGAGAATCCTAAAGGGTTAAGATTAGATTAAGTTCATAGATTCATAGATTAAGTTCATCTTTTCTGTTTTACACAAAAAGCCCATAAAGTTTCCTATAATCAAAGTCACATCTTATTGTCATCTGATTTGATTGGAACATTTGGTTTAACTTACTGAGAGCTATTTATCCTAGGGTTAACAGTTTTTTTCTGATATACATACAGAATATTGGCTCAATGTGTTCTATACAGACAAGACATAGACCACTATTTCCAGTGCTCTTTGCTTAACTGGAATATTCTATTCCTCATTGAACAAAATGTCCATATAGGAAACACTTTGATTTTTACTCACCTATCCTAGAATCCGTTTAATAATCCGTTTAATGCATTCATGTTATTGGAAATGTTATTTTAAAAACATTTGGAACGTTAACTCATTTGAAAAATTAAGGGATTTGATTGTCCCTTTATTGTCATATGGTGGACTGAAATCAGCAAGTCTGCTAATATTTATTCATTTACAACAATTATGTAAGAACAATCATGGAGTGTTAAAGATCCCTCTATTCTTCTTGTTCTTTTTGCATTGCTACTCTTTGAATTTGGAATTTATCAAGGCATCAAGAACTGAGGGCAGTTGATAAAAATTATGCAACATTGGAAGGCACACTAAATTTGCAGCAATGAACTAATGACAAGTTATGATAATTTGATTTTTGTTTCGATAAAAGGAAAAGGAAAAAGACTTGAGCAATACGTCAAAGCTATCCAAAAATATATTATATTCTTTAAATTCTCCTGGACAAATATTTATGGACAGAAAAATAAAATATAAAAGGTGAGGTGAGCATACAGACTCTGCATTGTTAATATGTTCCTCACTTTTATAAGACATTAGTATCACCATGAAAACTGAAATAAATATTATGGAGGAGTACAAAATTGAGAATATAAAATAAAAACCTGTGAATTTAAATTTACATCATAAATTAAGACGCAGTTACGGGAGCCAGATTAGCAGGAATAAGTGACGAATATTTGCTCTGCAGACTATTTGTTTTTATATTCAATCATCAGCTGAATCAAATATTTTTTCCTTTTCTGGATCCCTGGTATCACCTGAAATTTAGGAGAATCAAATTTCAATAACAAACAATGGATTAAAAACTTTTCTCAAGTAGATGTTTATGATTCTTCTTGAACTTCTCAAAGAATTTTCTAACAAGTTGTAATTAAATGTATTTATTTATATTCCAACTCTTCTTGACATTTTAGTAACATAAAAACTGTAATTAAAAATATTGAAGAACTTACAAATATAAAATGAATCTTTTATACAGTCATCTTCAATAGGCAAACCTCCTTCCTGCCCAACATGAAGATTACTGAATCAAATTAAGCTTTCTAGTTGAAGTAAGAAACTGTTTGAACAAAATAATTGCTTATTTGACAGGAGCATTAAAATAAACTGACTTACAGATAAGTCATATAACTGTGTTTAGATACTGTACTCTAATTGATATATCATCAGCAAAACAGATCAAGAACTTTGGTAACAGTAATTTTCAGAGAAACAGGTGAAAGATATTTACTGATGTTGGGGGTGTAAACTGTCATTTGTTCTACACAGCGAGGAGCCTACCCTATGTTTTACAATGTAGTCCCCAGCTGTTTGAATATTACCTCAAATAAAAGCACATTTAAAGTAAACAAATATTACTAGTAATAGTTTTTAATATCTTTAAATCAATCTTCTAATGCAGGGATGTCAAACTCAAGGCATGCAGGCCAAATCTGGCCTGTGGGATGCTTAAATTTGGCCCATGGGGCCAGCCTGGAAATATCAAAGGACCAGCCCATGGTGCCTCTGCCAGCAAAATGTGCCATGGGGGGCTACGTGCGCTCCCCTGCAGCCTGTTTGCAGCCTCCATTGTCTCCTGCAGCACTCAGCCAGCTAAAAACAGGCCATGTGGGGGCCTCGCAGGACCTCCATGAGCCCTGTCTTTGGCCAGCAGAGTGCTGCTGGAGGATGTGGAGGCCAAAACAGGTACGGGGGCGGAATATGTTTGAGTTCATAACATACCAAATCATACTAAGCCTGGAATATGTAACATCTCCAATGCCCTGAAAAAGCAACAGTTTAACAGAACAGAGACAAAATTAAGCATTATTTACTTTTCTTCCCTTCTTTTTTTAAATTAACAAGTCTCAAATTCTGAAGCATATCAAAATTGTTAGCGCATTACCTGATTACCCATTTTGCCACACCCCCTTTGAGGTTCTTCTGGTCTAAAATTGCCAACTGACTCAGTTTGGGAGACAGCTAATATCTAAAGGTGAGTCATAAGAACCTTTATAACTTCTTGGGCACTATCTTGGGACATGCATACCCCTCCTCACACGTGTAAGAACTGAAAAAAATGACTGTATTGTCAATGGAACCAAGCAAAATCAAGAGAAGAATGTACATTTGTAGGTAAAGTATAAGTACAATATATTTTTTACTTCCAGAAAAACGATTGTATAACCAAATTGTGAAACTTGCATCCAAACTTCGCAAAAAATGTGCAAAAAAACCACATGCAAAAATACAAAATGAAGGTTTTACTCGAGATTTTATTAAAAGGTAAATTTGTCTTAATACTATCTGCCTGGATGTTGAAAATAGACCAGTGTTTTACCAATATTAAAAAATTGATGGAAAAAAGCAACTTTTTAAAAAATCTTAGTTCTAATTTTGGAAAGCAACTAATTAAAACTGAATTATAAAGTATTCTATTTTCGTTTTCAGAAAACTGTTTCTAATCTTGCTTACATTAAATAACGTTAGCAACGCATTTTTCAATGGTACCCAACTTTGCTCATTGAGGCTTAATCCTAGATACTGAGATTTTGTGCTTTCTGAGATATTTACTGTTGAGAACAGTAAAGAAATAAAGAAATCTGCTTCTATCTATAAAACACTGTAAGCATGGCCTAAGGCAAATGAAAATGAAGGAGAGGATTTCAAAGTGCTTCTCTGAAACACTTCTTTTTCTTCTAAATAAACACAAATATATATGCATGTATGTTACCAGGCTTCTGTGCATAAAGGCCTTCTCAGATTTCCCCTTCCTTTCTCCTCGATGTTGCCGATATCCTCTTCTTGGTTTAGATAAAAGGAAGCAAAGATATTAGCCTGACAAAAAACGGCCCAGCAATTTACATGCACACTAGCGGTCGTAGATTTAGAAATAGAGGGACGTAAGCTGGATCCAAACAGAATGTTGGTCTTGTAGTGGTTGTTGTTATCAGTACTTCCGAAAAAACAGTAATGGGACAGAAAGAAAAAAAATGTTCTGCAATTGCAACGCTAGCGTCTTAGATTTGAAAGACAATAGCAATCTTTAGTTAATAATGCACCACCATTACCGGCCTTTATTTTCTGCTCCCGCTTCAAAACTGGGGTGGAAGGCTAGACCTCTTTGTCCCTCCCACAGTCATACTATTAGCCCCTCTTTCCTGCTCTTCTCAAATTCCGACACGGTGGGACAGCTTAGGGAAGATCGACTTCTTAGCAAAAATCTGCAATCCCCTGCTCACTAAAGTGAGTAGCAAATCCAAGTGTATGTATAATTATGAGCAAAAAGAACGTAGTTTGCTTCCTTTTCCTTATTAGTTTTATTACAATACCACCCTTCGTTAGAACAATAAAATGTAATTGTGTAATGCCGTTCCCTCTCCTAGTTATCCAGTTAGGGTTTTCCGTCTAACTGATGGTAATTATTCCGACAAAAGTAGGAAGAGCCTACCTGCGCGTGCGCAATAGTCTTTCGGTAACTGGTGGACCGAAGCATATGGGATGTTTTTGAAGCAAAGGGTTTGGGTTTACAATCAGGACCCTATATTTATATTCGTCCGGTTGCCTGCGGTTCATCGAAGGGCTTGAAGGACTTGGATAGAGTCCGTCCTACTCCCCTCAGCTGTTTTCCCCCATGCTTCCTGAGGTTGGTTGTTTCCTTGCAAATGTTGCGTTACCTGATTAGGTAATCTTAACTACTGAGTATTGAATATATTGTCTGTAACAAAACAATTGCAAGCAACCAGCCAACTCAGAAAGAGCCAAGGACTGCACAATTCAATCTGAGCTCAAGCTGAGCTAATATTCTCTTCTATTAATCTTTCTTCCGTAGCGCACATTCAGACAAGAATTATTATGAGTTTAGAAACTGATTTTTAGAAATGTAGCACTTCTAAAGATGGAAACTTTATTTAGCTAACATTAACAAACAATTCAGTGGGAAGACTAGATTGTTCATACACTAATTTAGCAAGCTTGAATGTCATTTTTTACGAATCAAGATATTTGGATTTTTTAAAAAACAATAATTTTAAGTGTACATTGGGAAGATGGGTTGTGCAAAACATTTTAAAAGAAGTGCACTGCACCTCTTCTTGACTGGCTAAAGCATCTGTGACTTTCACAAACTTTGTATGGTTTTTTTAGAAGTGGGCTTTGGTAAGCAGTAAAAAGTACACATACCAAATGGTATGTGTACTTTTTATTGCTTACCAAAGTCCACTTCTAAAAAAACCATTAGAAGTGTGCTGATAGATGGGGCAAAAGTTTTATTACAGCATTTTGCATTGCATAGCAAATGTTTCTGAGAAGTTCATAAACATGATATAAGGATGAAACTCTACATTTTTTCCCTAGCAACTGATATTTTCCCCTCCAGTAACAGATTGTCCCTTCTATTGAGATGGGGCCCTCGGGGTCAGTTGGGTCTGTTGCGTGCGTACCTATCTCCCAGCTGCGTGGCAACAGCCCTGCCTGGTCTTGATGTCTTGTCGGGGGTGGCGGTTGAGTTCCCCAAACTTATGGTGTTGGGGGATTTCAACCTGCCATCCCGGGGGGGGGCGTCGAGGTTAGATCAGGAGTTCATGGCTTCCATGGCGGCTATGGACCTGTCCCAGATAATACAGGGTCCCACTGATGAGGGGGGATACACCCCCGACCTTGTTTTTAATCTCGGGACAGTGGTGTAATGATCTGGGTGGGGGATCTCCGATTGTTTATCCCTTGCCATGGACCTCCTGTGGCTGACCTTCCGGAATCCTTCTCGCTGCTGGGAGGCGGAACCGGTTCCACCGCAGATGCCTAATGGACCCGGTTAATGGCACTTGGGTTAATCCCGACCTCTCTTGCCCATGACTCGGTTGAGACCCTGGTGGACGCCTGGCAGACAGTTGCCGCTGGGACACTCGATCAAGTCGTTCCTTTGTGGCCTCTCACCCGATGCAGATCCCGGTTGGCTCCCTGGTTTTCTGCGGAGCTCCAGGAAATGAAGCATCAGAAGAGAGGCCTAGAGAGCTGTTGGAGGTCCAGCTGGTCTGAATCTGACCAATCGCAGCTGAGGGCCTATGTTAGGTCTTATTTGGCTGCGATGAGGGAGGCGAAGCGTGTTTACTTCTCCTCTCTCATCGGATCCGCAAATAATTGCCCGGCCGCCCTGTTCAGGATCACCCGCTCCCTCCTTAACCAGAGGGGGGGAGGGAGGATCCTTTGCAGGGACGGGCTGAGAAGTTTAGTCAACATCTGACGGATAAGATTGCTCAGATCCGGGCCGGTTTGGACTCCGACTGGTCAGAGTCCGATGGGAGTGATGTGGCAGGTCTTAGGGATTTCATCTGGGAGGAGTTTGACCCTGTAACTCCAAATGAGGTGGACAGGATCATGGGGAAGCTGAGCGCTGCCACGTGTTTATTGGACCCGTGTCCCTCCTGGCTGGTTTATGCTGCCTGGGAGGTTACGTGAGGCTGGCTTCAGGCAGTAATTACTGTTTCTTTGAGTGAGGGAATCTTCCCCTCCGCCTTGAAGGAGCTGGTGGTGAAGCCCCTCCTCAAGAAGCCTGCCCTGGACCCAGCTAATTTAAACAACTTTCAACCCATCTCCAACCTTCGCTTTGTTGCGAAGGTTGTTGAGAGCGTGGTAGCAAAACAGCTCCCGGTGTTCCCGGAAGAAACCAACTATCTAGACCCGCACCAATCGGGCTTCAGGCCCGGATACAGCACGGAGACAGCGTTGGTCGCACTGGTGGATGATCTCTGGAGGGCACGGGACAGGGGTTATTCCTCTGTCCTGGTCCTATTAGACCTCTCAGCAGCTTTTGCTATCATTGACCATGGTATCCTACTGCGACGCCTCGAGGAGTTGGGAGTGGGGGGGCACCATTTTGCAGTGGTTCTCCTCCTACCTCTCAGGCCATATGCAGATGGTGTTGACGGGGGGCAGGGATCGGCCTCAAGGCCTTTGTGGGGTGTCTCAGGGGTCGGTTCTCTCGCCTCTCCTGTTCAACATCTATATGAAGCCGCTGGGTGAGATCATCTGTGGTTTGGGGGTGAGGTATCATCAGTATGCTGATGATACCCAGCTTTTCATCTCCGTTCCTAACCAACTCAGTGACACCCTCGATGTGATGTCCCGGTGCCTGGATGCGGTGCGGGTCTGGATGGGGAGGAACAGGCTCAAGCTCAACTCAGCCAAGACCAAGTGGCTATATGTACCGGCGTCTTGAGTTGTCCAGGATATTCCATCATTAATTATGGGGGGAGAGGTGTTGCCACCCCTGTAGATAGGGTGTGCAACTTGGGTGTCCTCCTGGATACACGGCTCAATTTGGAGGAGCAGGTGGGAGCCGTGGCCAGGGGGGCATTTGCCCAGGTTCGCCTGGTGCGCTAGTTGTGCCTCTACCTGGATTGAGACGCCATACGTACGTCACTCATGCACTTGTTACTTCCCGTCTGGACTACTGTAACATTCTCTACATGGGGCTGCCCTTGAGGACCACCTGGAGGCTTCAACTGGTCCAGAATGCGGCAGTGCGGGTTGTGATGGGAGTGTCCCGATACTCCCATGTTATACCCCTCCTGCGTGCGCTGCACTGGTTACCAGCTGCCCTCCGGGTGAGATTCAAGGTGCTGGTTTTGACCTATAAAGTCCTTCATGGCTTAGGACTGGGATATTTACAGGAGACCTTGCTGCCAGGGACTGTTTCCCATCGTCCTGTGTGCTCTCACAGACAGGGCCTCCTCGGGGTTCCGTCAGCCAGATAATGTCGGCTGGTGACCCCTAGGAATAGGGTCTTCTCTGTGGGAGCACCCACCCTATGGAACCAACTGCCCCTGGAGCTTCGGATGGCCCCTGACCTCCGCTCTTTCCGCCATGGCCTTAAAACAAGTTTGTTCTAACTCGCTGACCTGGACTGAGGGGTGTGTGTGTGTGTGGGGGGGAGTTTTAATTCTTATTTTTAGGGTCTTAGATTTTAATTGGGTTTCTTATTTGGATTTAATCTCTTTTTAATTGTATATGTGTATTGCTTTTATTGTATGCCGCCCCGAGTCCTTAGGGAGATGGGGCAGCCTAGAAATCCAATTAATAAATAATAAATAAATAATAAATAAATTTAGTGGTACTATGCTGCCAAGCCTAGACTTGGGGAGGGTAACCTTGACTCTTGGCAATTGTCTGGACAAGTTTTTCAGTTTTCTTGATAACATTTTCAGAAGTAGTTTGTCACTGCCTTTTTTCAACTGGCCTCTTGTCTAACAATTATTGGCTCAAGATGAACCATACTTTCATCTTAACCAAGTTTTAAGTTTCATTCAGTTTACTTTTCATTCAGCTCAAAGATGTAGACAATAGTATGATATCCCTGTTATGTGTCAAATACCAGTGTTAACTTTTCTTTCCAAGAAGTATGAAGCTCTCATCAACTATACTACAATGAAATGTAAGTTCCATTTTCCATTTTCAATCACTTTTACATCTTCATTTTATCAGCAAGCATCATATTTCTGTATAATCTAGTCATTTTCTTAACATGAACATACGACTTGGGTTTTTTTTTGCTTAAATAAGATTAACAACATCCCACAAAGGAGAATTATAGAACAGTTGCCTTAAAAAACATTTGTGTCTGTTAGAAAAGGAAGCAGGCAAGGAGAAACAAAGACAACAGCCTTGGGAGAATGGCTTATGGCTCTTACCTTTTGTGCAACATTTGACAGAAATATCTTGGTACATCCGTCTTATTTAGGGTTTCTGATAATTTATTGAGCTCAAAAGTTTGAAGATGGAGGTAAAGCTACATATACTATTGATACACTGGTGGAATACCTCAAAATAATTTTGTCTGCTGAGGTCCATATTAAAAACTGGAGAGGGCAAAAAATCCTAAAGAATAAGCACATCTCATTTGTTACCACATTCTGATTATTAATCACAAAATTACTAGAACCATTATCATGCTGTATTTTAATCTAGTGAGGAATTCTAAAAGTATATAATGATTGAGAATACTAAACAAACTGTTAAATGGTTATATTTTTTGTAATTTTTAGAATCCATTTCCCTGTGATTTTTTTTTTAAATTACATTTATATGCCACCCTTCTCCAAAGACTCAGGGTGGCTTACAATTTTTGGGATACAACCCAGTGTGCTCACAATAGCCTTCATTCCATTTTATATGCCTGCTTATTACTAAACGGCATTTTTACAAAGTCAGCTTATTGCCCCCAACAATCTTGGGTCCTCAATTTACCTACCCCTGGAGGATGGAAGGCTGTTTTATTTATAGTTTTAACATGTTTTAATTGTATTTAAATGTTTTAGTTTTTTCATTGTTAATTGTCTTGACATATAAATTTAATTAAATCAAGTCATAGAGTTTGAAAAAATATTACATTTTCCTTATCCATGCATCTGGTATATGTCTGACCAAGACAATCATGCAAGTTTAAAATGATTATATTTCTAAATTTTTTCTGTGTCTCATACATATTTTTGAGTCATGCTATGAGGCAATCCAACTTATAAATAAGAAATTCATGTTTGTTAATTGTCTAGTTTGTTTAACGAAGCATCTGCAAGAAAACCACCAAATTCATAGAGTCCCCAGGACCCCACAGTTCAACCCTGACCTATAAATATTTTTTCTGTCAATACCACATATGAAAATCAAATACTTCATAAAGCACACAAATGGGAGAAATTTGCATGTAGGCACTCTTCCATCAAGGAACAATTATTCTTTCTGCATGAATACCTATGACAGTGTGCCCTGCCCAGTCGTGTCAGATATAAAACTCTAATAAACTGCATAGCAGAACCAAAGAACCACCGAGGACACTCCTACCAATGCTGACAGGGCAAGCCACTAGTATATAAAAATAAAAGCAAATTCAATTTGATGTTTAGTTTGGTAATGAAACACTGCAAGAAAGCTATCAGGTTCAGAGAGCAACATGCACTTAAAGTTATCCCTTTCCATCATATAAAGTTTCTGGTTGTATAATTGATACAATTGGATGATATGGTTGTAAAACATGATATAATGTGCAACAGCAATTCTGGTTGCCATCATAATCCCAGGACAACACCAGTCATTAAACCGGAAGAAGTGGAGTCCCAGGCAAGGAATGTGGGAGTACTCAGGGTGGGTGGTGGAGGGTGGTTCTCTTGGGGAATGGAGGTTGTAGTGACCAGCTGTTACAAGACATAGGCAGGCTAGCAAATGCTGTTTATGGGTCAAAAAAGTTTTGGGAGAGCTCAGAGTGGCCTCGCTACAAAGGGTAAATGTCTACACTACAAAGAGGGTGGAATGAAAGAACAGGCTCCTCAGGAGAAAAAGCAGTTTGAGCAACTTATTAGAATTTGTGATATTCTCAGCCTGCTTCCAAGTGACTTTGTTGTGGGAAGTCAGCTGAGGTCACAAATGATGAACAGATGACTGTGGCTTGCTACAATGTTATAAGTGCAAGGTGAACCTGGGGGGGGTCATTTTGTGATCACATGACTGTGGGGGAGCTGAGATGCTGAAACTTCCAGGACTAGTCATAAGTCCATTTTTTTCAATGTCACAATAATTTTGAATGGTCTCTGAATGAATGGACATAAGGCAAGGCCTACCTGTATGTGTATTTGTGAATTGAGACATATTGCAGGATCAAATATGGATAAGTGCACAACAGCCAAAGACTTAATAACTGTCCATCAACACCCCAATCAACAAAAAGCCACACACAACCAGGCAGTACATAAATATTACCCATAAAATAGCCCAAAGCATACATTCTGGTAGACTGACGTTCCTGAAGAATGTGCTCCATCACTAGTATGAAGGCTTGGAAAACTAAACTTTTGGTCCCAGTGACCAAACAATATAGGACCCGCTAACATTATCCTGGGACAGGTATGTTTGCCTTTATTCACGATGTGACATATTGTGCAGTTTCTGCTTTGTTCTGTATCTATGAAAATGCCAGTTACACATTTTTGCATCACATTGGCACAAACACAAACCTGTATGAATATTTTTGCTTGTTCTGTAATTTGAGAATGGTAGTCTGAAATTGAGAATAATTTCAGGGGAAACCTATTTAAAAATCATGTTTCATTTTAGTAGACCAAAGACCCATGATTGTTATGGCTGTAAGCAGACACAATTATGTTCTGTGATTTAAAGGTGGTTTCACATGAACTGCAATGCAACAATTATGATTGTATATGATTCTGACGCTACGAAGCCCCCTTAGATTCTTATGTAGCCTTATTACATTCTTGAATGAGGTTATGAAGAAACCGTTTCCTTAGCTTTACTGTCCCAATTTTAAGATACGTGCCGAGTTTGGGAAACATTAACATAGACGAGTCTTGACCGCAATTCTAAAATCTGTTTGGTATATAACTGTACACTTCCCGTGTAAATTATACTGCTATTCTGCTCCTGCTGAGCGGAAGCCGAGGTATTCCGCTCG
Source organism: Naja naja (assembly GCA_009733165.1). Lineage (NCBI taxonomy): Eukaryota > Metazoa > Chordata > Lepidosauria > Squamata > Elapidae > Naja > Naja naja. The sequence goes on from CM019155.1 coordinate 86,598,047, forward strand.
TTCCCTGTTCCATTCCATTTCCGCTCAATCGAGGAACTTCCAGTTTCGACAACACAATCGCGAACTGCTGCGAACCGCGATAACGAGAAAACGTTACCGCGACTTCCGGAAAATGTGACCGGATGCGGGACTTTGACTCGGAAGGAAATCTCGAAGGCAGCTATCGTGGACGCCCGCAGATTGTTTCATTGATCGGGACAGGGTGGGTGAGTTGCTTTGCGTGCGGGAAACTAGACGAGGAGCAAGCTTTCCCTGGAAGGTATAAAGGACGTTTATAAACAGAGCCTGCTTAGGCCCAACTCTTTCCGTGCCCCGGGCTTTTCTGAGAGATATCCTGTTGAGGATATCTTCCTTCAATCTTCTGCCCCCGTTTGCCTGCTGCCGAGTGGGTCTTCGGTGGCTTAGAAGCTTTCCTTTCCCTTGAAAGAAAAGGTTGCTCTGAAAGTAGCTCTGCAAAATAACAAGTCTTTAGATTCTTTGGACACAAGAGGTCCCTGCTAACCACTTAGGTGTTTTTCAGGCGGTAGGCCACGACAGTCCTGTTAAAAGAGTATTTAAACATGGTGCATATTTAGCCGAGGCAGAGAATTTCCGTATCTGAGTTTAAATTCGATTTTTCATCAAGTTTATATTTCAGGCTGATTTACGGTATTCCTGTTGAGGAGCGCTCCTTGGACTCAATTTTTTAAAACTTAAAATGAAAGATAATGTTTCTTTTAGGAAGAAAACGTTAGTCAGTAGTCTTCATATTTAAAAGTGTTTACTGTTTCCAGCAGATAATCTTTTAAAATATCATCTGTAATACGTATGTTAAATAGGTCAGTTTTAACCATGACTTTGTAACATTGTCAGGTTTTATTTTTTCAACAGTTAAAGAACTGATTCTAGTTTTGAACAGAATATTAGAATAAGAAAATGAGTTAGTCAGATCTTCTGTTTAGTTCTATTATATCTAAATTAACACTGATGGTGAATATATCTGTTTTCAACCATCTTTTAGTTTCACTTTATGAAATAGTGTTCATCCAGACATCATTAAGATCAGTGCCTCTGTGCCTTATATATCTTGTTGTGCATCTTAGATTTTATACTGTATTATGATTTTAATATAGAATTTTTAGAGGTTTGCGTTGAATTAGTTATCTATGTAAATGTAATATTAATTTATGTTGTGTTAATGCAAAATTATTTTTAATTGTCCAGTGCGTTAACTTCATTTTTATAATAAAAAATGGATTAAAATAAAATTGTTTTTCATGCTAGAATCTCTAGTATGGCAGCCAAATGCAATGTATTTTAATTCTCAGTTTTTCTTAGAAGAGGATAGCCTTGTTCATGGATACTCAGGTAACTTATGTTGGAGAATGAGTAAGATACAGTAAAACTTGTCCTTTATTTAGATTTGATATGAACTAAGAGATTTGACTATTCAGTTTTAAATACAATATCTCAATGAATATTTTACTTTATCAGTGCAATTGCAATTAATTTTTTTCTCTAAGGATGTTCACTTTTTTTGTGCAGAATTTCAAAATGACTAAAAAGAGAAAACATCAAGAAGATTTTCATAAATTGAAATTAAAAGTTGGAAAGAAAAAGCCTCGACTGGAAAATGCAACTGACACAAATTTCAGAACAAAGACTATACATCTTCCTGAGCAGCTGAGACAGGGTGGTATACTTCCAACAAATAATAGAAAACTTAATATAAAGGTAAAAACAAAACTTTGAGTACCATGACTGATTGTTGTAGTTAGCTTCAGACCAATTTTAACAGAAAATTAACTTTTGTAAAACTAAGCATTTTTTAGACATGGAAAAGAGCATTTTTCCATATATAGTCCAGATTTCTATGTAATGTAATAAATATTTCATTTCCATATGTAGTCCAGATCTCTCTATAATAAGTGCTCCATGTTTTTTCCCATTTAATTTAGTTGAACAATGATGTTATAGTTAGAATGACTCTGGGATAATTTTTAGTCACCATAATGTATTATCTTATAAATTATAGCTTTTTCTGCTTTATGTCAGTTATTCCTGCATATCACATTCAGCTCTTTATGTTACAATTTTCAATCAATTATCTCACTACCAATTTTTAAAAAGTATACTTTTAAGAAGCAGTTGCAAAGGAAAATGCTTAAAATATAATGTGATATATCTAAAACATTTTACAATGCAAAAAGTATTAACAGAAATGTTTTATTTTAAATTTATATTTTAGGATCTGCTTTCACAGATGAATCACTATAGTGCAGGAGTTAAAGAAAGTGCACTTTTTGGACTCAAGGACCTGCTGTCTCAGTATCCATTCATAATTGATGCTCACCTTTCAAATATACTGAGTGAGTTAGCAGCTGTGTTTACAGACAAGGACTCTAGTGTGCGAAAAGCAGCAGTCTGCCTTTTTCAGTTCCTGGCTCCCAAAATACAAACTGAGCATATCTCTCCATTCTTCCCTTTAATGAGTGCTCATCTTTCTAGTGCGATGACTCACATCAATGAAGAAATTCAGGAAGATTCTCTGAAGATATTGGATATATTTTTGAAGGAATACCCTACTCTCTTGAGGGATCGCAGTACTGTATTACTGAATAACTTTGTGGAACTTATTTCTCATCAGCAACTGTCAACACAGCAAAAAAGTAGACATAAAATAAGTTGGATGATTTCTGTTAATCCTAACCGCAGAATGATGTCTCAACAATGGAGGCTGAATGTTCTAGTTAGGCTCCAAAAATTCCTCCAGATCTTGGTAGAAGATTCTAGTGTACTAGAAATCGACAGTGAGGGGCAGAAAGAGCGAACTCATAGTATAGGAATTCAGAAGTCCTTATATGTTGATTGGCAAGATCATGCCGCCAGCCAACAGCACATCCAGTTGTATGAAAATGGTGACTTGTATCCTAAAATTAATTCATTGTTTACATTAAGGTAAGAAGTTTGTATGCTTGGAACTAGTTTAAAATGGTACACTTAGTTATTGTTTACCAAACAAGTCGATAAAACTGTTATAATTTATTATATTATTTTAAAAAGTAATTATGCATTATTTGTTGAAAGGTTAGAACATTTCAGTGCAATTTTGCTTTTGTAAAAGATTAGAATGTATTTTATTTTTTCTCTGATTCTAGGAAACAGGTGATTCCCAGAATCCAGCATGAGTTTGTTAAATGTAGGTTATACCAAAAAAATGTATTATTTTTGATAAAGTGACTAAATTTGTGGACCAAGAAAAGGCTGTGGATATAGTATAGTTAGATTTCAATATTTCATAAAGTAGTCTACCTTCTACTTTTTGGTAAAATAGAACAGTGTGTGGGAGAGACATTACCACTACCCAATAAATTGCAGCTGGCTGACCAACCACTTTCCCATGTGGTCCTCAGTGGACTACATCTGGGTGGAGGAAAGCATGTAGTAGAGTTTCTCAAGTTTCTTTTTAGACCCATTGGTCTTCAATATTTTCATAAATGACCTGGACGAGAGGATTGAAAGGTACTCTTCAAATTTGCAAAGCTGGGAGGGGGGTATTGCTAACACTTTGGGAAAAAGATCTTGAAAGATTTGAGCCCTTGTTGGGCCTAAATTCAGTGGCAAGAAAAATAAAACGTTGAACCTAGGTAGGAAAAACTAGATGCAGAGATACAGGATGGACATTACATGACTCACAATGGTGCCTCTGGCAGGTATCTAAATGTCTGCGTGGACCACTGCTTACACATGATTCATCAGTGTGCTGCAGCTGCCCCCCCAAAATCAGTGTAGTCCAGATTGCATCAATGGATATATCAAGATCAAGAGAAGTGATATAACAGATCTATAATGCCCTGGTGAGGCCACATTTGGAATACTGCGTCCAGTCTAGCCATCACAATAGAAGATGCTGAGACATCTAGAAACAGTGCAGAGAAGAGCAACAGAGATGAAAAGGGATCTGAAGGCCAAATCCTCTGAAGAACAGTTAAGGGAACTAGGTTGTTTAGCCTAATGAATGAAGACTTAGGGGACACATGTCATCCACTACTTGAATGGTTGTCGTAGGAAGAGAGCATTGATTTACTCTCCATAGAGCCTGAGGTAGGACAAGAAGCAATAGGTAGTACCTCATCAGAGGGAAATCCAAACTTAAAATAGAAATTTCCAGACAGAGAGAAGAATTAATCTATGGAACAGCTTGTTTCCTGAAATTGTGGGTTCTCAATCACTGGAAGTTTTCAAGAAAACATTGGACAACTATTTTTCTGAGACAGCGTCAGGACTTCTGCCTTGGGCAGTGGGTTGGACTAGAAGACCTCCAAAGTCTATTCCAATCCTATGATTTTGTGAAACTGTATACCGTACTTAGTAGTGGCTGCATTAAAGCCTATTTTATTCTATCCTGGAAGGAAACACACTTGGCCAATGGATAAACTTGGGGATGATTCTGTTATGTTTTAGAATAGATAACAATTTGTGGCACAGGAAAAATTGTATGAGTGAAAGAAAAAAAATGGATTGAAACATCAACATATCCTAGATCAGGGGTGTCAAACTCGCGTCGTCACATGATGTATCGTGACTTTTCCCCCCTTCGTTAAACCAGGCATGGACGTGGCCAGCGCATGATGCATCCGGCCCATGGGCTGTGAGTTTGAAGCCCTATGCTACATCTAAGACTCCACAATCAATGAAAAAATTGAAGCTAAAAGTTAAAAATTACATTTCAATAGGACAAAAATGCAATTAACACAGGGATAGATCAAGATCACATGAAGTTCTAATACCACTTTACAAAGCCTTAGAAAGAATTTGGAATACTGCATCCAATTCTGGTCATCATAATGTAAAAAAGATATTCAGACTCTGGAAAGAATGCAAAGAAGAGCAACAAAAATGATTAGGGAACTGGAGGCTAAAACATATGAAGAATGGTTATCGGAATTAGATATGTCTAATGAAAAGGAGTACTAGGGGAGACATAGCACTGTTCCAATATTTGAGGGGCTCCTACAAGGGCAAGGGGGGCTCAAACTGTTTTCCAAAGCACCAAAAGGTAAGATGAGAAACAAGGATGGAAACTAACCAAAAGAGATCAGCATCCTAGAATTAAAGAGAAATTTCCTAAAGCTGAGAGCAATCAATTAATGGAACAACTTGCCGTCAGAAGTTGTGGATGCTCCATCACTGGAGGCTTTCAAAAAGAGACTGGACAATTATTTGTCTGAAATGGTATAGGGTCTCCTGCTTGAGAAGGAAGTGGGACTAGAAGACCGTCAAGCTCCTTTCCAACTCTATGTTCTATAAATTTTACTTCCAAACTGATCTTGAATTCTTAGAAAATAAAGATTTTTGAATGGCCCAGAGATCTCTCAGACTTGGCTATTTTAGAAAATCAGTGGTGATATGTAAGGCATAGAATGCTTTAAGAGTTCCAACTCTTCCTTGCAAAATATGTTTGCAAAGAAGACAATATGTGACAATATTCCCAAAGTAAGAGTAGAAAAAACTTTATACTGGAAATATTGAACATTATTATTTTTGCCAAAAAAGATGTGCTGATTGAAAAAATCTCCAATTTTCTTATTTTGAATATAATGTATAAACAAGTGCACATCAATAGTAAATATGCTTCAGTGTAGCAGGCAGATGTCATATTTAACTTTCTATTATGTTGCATAGGGAATTATGTAAATAATGCATATATTATTTCAGAAGCAATATCTAAAATTATTTTAATTTATTAAATTTCTATGCTGCCCATTTCCTACAAACTGACTCTGGACTGCTATTTGTAAATCAGACTATTTCCTAACTAGTTCTGAAGTATTTAGTATGCTGATGCATTTTATATGTAAAGTCTTGTTTTGGTCAATATGCTTAGGAATGTACCCTTAAATACATTTAATAACATTTAGTTCTGAGTAAATATTTTGGATACAAAAGAAAAGAAAAAGTAAAGTCTTTGTTTTTTAGGTCTTTAAGCATGACAAGTAATGATGAAAAAGGTCTGGCATCCAAGAGCAATTTAAAAGGTTTCATTCAAGTAATAATACCATTACTGCTTGATTGTTGGGTTGAAGCCTCTCCTACACAACTTGCAACTCCAGTTTTTGGAAATATTCTGGAACCTGGATCTCAGCAAATTATGGAGGCAGTACTTGGTATCATTCATTTACTGTGGAAGCTTGCAAAACAAAACAAAGATGCATATGAGATGGTAAGAAGCTAAATTGCTGAAACTAAGAAGCTAAATTGCTGAATATTGGAAGTGCATTGTCTGCTATATAAATATGATGAAAAATGTTAATTTTAATTGAGTTTCTCTAGATAGCAAATTAAATTCAAGTAGTCAGAACGTATAATATGAATTTAAGAGAAAGATTAGATTATCTGAAAATTTGATATTAAACTGATCAGGAAGTGTTTTTCTTCCTCAAAATAGGCAGATTTTATGTGGGGAGCAGGATTAGCTTTTCAAATTTCACATTGAAAATTTATGGAAAGAAAAATTAATTACTTAAATACTATTATGTAGAGCAGAGGTGCCAAACTCAAGGCCCAAGAGCCAGATCCACCCTGCAGGGTGCTTAGATCTGGCCCACGGGATTGCCCTAGAAACCGCAAAGGACCGGCCTGCAGTGCCTCTGCCAGCAAAAATAGAGCTATGGCTTTCCAGAGGTCTGTTTTCACTGACAGAGGGTTGCAGGAAGCCATTACAGCCAAAAACGGAGCTCAGGAGCCCATTTTTGCTGGCAGAGTGCTCGGGCCATCACAGGCACCCCGACACAAGTGATGTTGAGCTGGCCACGCCTACCCTAGCCCCTTGAGGTCAAACCCAGCCCCGATGCGGCCCTCAATGAAATCAGATTTGACACCCCTGACTTAGAGTTATGAATGCCTTATTGCATGTTTACCAAAGTAGTACAAAGAATAATTACAGATGTGATCAGGAAACAAGCTAAATGAGCATTATAGCCAGACATGTTCCAGGGACATTTCAGAATTCCAAGTCCAGGGGATATGGATATATACATGCTGCATGTTTAGAAATAATGTTATAGAGCTACAGCTCCCAGATTCACACACAAGACCCAGGTCCAAGAATTATTAATCCTACAATGAAATTTCCATTTTCAAAGTTATTGCTAGTCTAATTAAATAGCATCTTTTGCCTAATGTTCTCAGGGGCAGACAACAGAGGCTTTAGATTGAATTTCAGCATAGCTTTCTGCGGCCTCACTGTAGTCCAAGTACAGTACCTTATTACAAATTGTAAGGGATTTGCAGAATCCAGTCTGGATCAGTCACTTGGACTAGAGGTTTAGTCTTCAAGCTTTCGAACACATGCTGAAGCCCATCCCCAAGGAACTTCTCTCTCACCAGAATTCCTCAGGAAACTTCTCTCTCACCACACATTCTAAGGATGGGCTTCAACATGAGTCCAAAAGCTTGGAAGAGTAAACCTATGGGCCCATTGACTGACCCAGATTGGATGCTGCAACATTATCCTGGGCTATGTATATTTGCTTTGATTTGTGTAAGGGCTTTTCTTTTGTAAAATGTTTCTTCTATGCTTTATAATGTTTGGTAGAATTAAAAATGTCATTTTTTTCAGTTGATTAAAGAAAATAGTAAGCATTTATTTAATTATGTTATACATATATTTATTTAATTTATGTTATATTTAATATATGTTATGTTAATTTATGTTGTACTATAATTATGTTTAATTTATGTTTATGTTATAACTGTTTAACTTGTTGGAGTAGCTTATGAAAATGTTCTGTTTTTTATAAAACTTTAGTTGGGAGTGCTTAGATAGAATGATTACCATAGTTTATCTCTTGATATATAGTATTTTTTCAACAGGAAATATGGCTTCGAGCAAATTACCTGACCGATTTCAAGCACCATTTTATGTCTTACTTTCCTTACTCTTTCCAAGAAACAATCAAACAAAAAAAGAAAGATCATTTGAAAAGGTATGAATGAGACAGTTACATAGCCAGGAGAGTGAGATATTTTGTAGGTTGTAAGAATCCATAAAGTGTATTAGATGCTGAGCTTGTCAGTCAGAAAGGTCGACAGTTCGGTGGTTCGAATCCCTAGCACGCGTAATGGAGTTAGCTCCCGTTACTTATCCCAACTTCTGCCAACTTAGCAGTTTGAAAGCATGTAAAAATGCAAGTAGAAAAATAGGGACCACTTTGGTGGGAAGGTAACAGCGTTCCATGCGCCTTCAGCGTTTAATCATGTCGGCCACGTGACCACAGAGACATCTTTGGACAGCGCTGGCTCTTCGGCTTTGTAACAGAGATGAGCACCGCCCCCTAGAGCCGGAAACAACTAGTATGTATGTGCGAGGGGAACTTTTACATTTACCTTTTAAGAGTCCATAATCATAGGGGTCCATGTTTAAAATATAATGGTGGGAATGGCTGTGGAGATGACTTGATTGCGCAGAAAGTTGATTTTTGCATCAGCTCTTAATCTGTCTCTTATCTTCATCACTTGTTCTTATAGAAAGAAATACATTCTAGATGTGCATAGACTAAATATAGACATTCTGTAGAATAATGTGTGATCTTTGTAACTTCAATCCCAATCAATAGATCTAAGTAGGTTGCTCCTTTTTTACTTTGGGCATGGTGGTACTGTATATTCCTACATGGATGTGAAAATGCTTAGGAGGTCCTCTAGAGAGAAGAATTGATGTTGCAACAAAATGCAGATTACTATTCGCAGTAGCGTCTTGACCTCCACCACAAATACTGGATGGTCCCAGATGTCTAGTCAAGAATTTTTGAAAACTACTTTCCTCAATAAGAGGTAGGGCAGTCCAGTCCTGGGAACACAAAATAAATTGTAGACCTGCTTGGCATAGAAAAATGATAGTTACAGTTACAATTACCTCCCACCCCCCCATGTCATATTTTAGGCATTTAAATGCTAGCTAGATGGACTGCTCTCTCAATTTCAGCTTGCCCACCAGACATTAACAAAGAGCTTCTTTAGAAATGCCTCAGTCCAAGGACATGAAATGTAATTATCTGGGATGAATAGCCAACATAGATTCCATTTAATATGGTAGGAAAGGCTGTAGTGCCATTAATTAGACTGACCATTATTGTCCTTCCTGAGATCTCTGCATTCTAAAGACACTGTTGGTAATGAGTAGCCAGGAATCAAGGACAATTAACTACATAGCTCTTCCTTATCTTTTAAATTTTGTAGAAAGTTATAATTCAGAGTTGCTATGGTAGCAGCCGTTAATCTTTGGTTCTGAATGTATGACCTTTTACCTAGGAATTATTTGTGAGGTTTGTATCTAAATACCAAAATTAGGAGTATGATGGTAAATGGGGGTGTATATATATGTAATCCAAAGTCTTCACTCATTTTTATAGATTAAATGAAAATATTCCTGTAGATTATGAAAATCTGATTTAGTAATGGCAGCATATATTATTCCCTTTCAACAAAAACAATACTCTTGTTTGTGCAAACTAAAGTATTAATTTCACTATGGGTATATACTGGCAAAAAGCATTTATGCCTTAATGGAGGGTACTGTCTTAAACAACAATCTTTAAGAGAATAATCTTATAAGAAATAAAATAATTCTTTATATTTGTTTTACAATAATTAGTTACGTTTACAAGATAAAATAATTATTTTACTTTCTGGAGATCAGTTGCAGTTATGCTGAGTTCTATGAGCTCTTGAACTGAACAATTTGGGAAGCACACCGCCTTTGTCTTTATTCAGGAGAACACTGTATCCTCTTCTGTTTGAAAATGGCTTGCAATCAGCTTTTCATTGTGATTAGAAATACATTAATCAGGTGAACCCTGAAAAGGTACCAAGAAATATTTTGATCCAAAGCATTTCTGCCTGTTGGGAACAAATTTCCCTTTTTCTTTTTACCTATGTTGATGCTAAACTCCACTCATTAGCAACTAAACTAAACAATCATAATTCTTAATGGGAATTAGAATTGATGAATTTACTAATCAGTGTTTTAAGTAACTTCTATAAAATCAATGCCGGATATTTATGCTGAGAACAATTAGGCTGTCTAGACTTGGAAAACAATTTAGGCCTGGAAGATGTATAGCTAGCCCTAAATTATACTCACTGTTGGAAAAATATACCTGAGCATCTAATTCAGTCCAGCTGACATCGCTGAGACTTCATTTTTAGGGAAAATTGATGGGAAAAGCTTAATGGGCTTTTCTTTCTATCTTGTACAAGTTGTATGTTAATATTAGTCTGAGAATGAGAAGCAAATGATACTTACTTGGAAAATAGTTTTTTTTAAAAAATATATCACTTTAGATAAGGTCGTTTCTGAACTGGGGACCTTAATTTCCAGAAAAGTTCTGTGCATCCATCTTCAGATTCAATTGACTAACTGGATCTTTGGTTAATTGCAAAGTACAAAACTACATTCTGCCAACTGAAAGAAAGTCTTAGCATATTTTTGCTTCAAGTATCATTCCTTTCCCAAATCATAGTTTTATGGATTAGAAGTTTATTTTGTTGGTCAAGGGTTTTTTTCTGGTTGGGTCTTTCTTGATTATTATTCAACTTATCTCTATGGTCTTTTTATTTATTGAGACTGGGGGAGTTTTTTTCATTCATAGTTTTAATAAAAGAACTAGCTCGATACCCATGCTTCACTATGAAACTGGTCGGGCTTAAGTTTTTGGAGAAGAAAATAAGAGGCGGAAAATCTGCCTCTGCCTACCAGCATCCATCGGTATTCATCTGGCTAGTGTCCTGTCAGTGTGTGAAAGAGTTGAGGACTGTTTGGAAACTGAAACAGTATTTGCTGTGTGAGCAAGATGGAGACAGCAAGGAACCTGGGTGTGGCTTAGCTCAACTGTTCTGTACTAAAGCTGCTTGGTGCTGTGAAACTAAAATTGAAAGTCCTCTGCTTGTGTTTTGCATTTCTAACAGATTTCTTTTCAGTTATTAATAATAATATATGAAATACTAATGCTCTGATGATCATTTCAAAAAATCCTTTCTTAATGAGCACCTAGAAGCCAAGAGGAACATATGTGCCAAATTTCAAGTTTGTAGGCTTTATGGTTCTGAAGATTTTGTGATGATGCGTGAGTGGTATTCCGCTTATATATATATAGATTTAGCCCTTTACTGAAGTGGTTTAGAGTAGAGAAACCACTGGTGCTCTTGTTCCATGATAGAAAACATTTTAATTATAGGTCTGATGAAAAAAAAATTCTTAAAGCTATAGAAGTTACACTTTATTTCATTTTTATTTAAAAAATTCATCTGTTATGTGTTTCTTTCTTTTAGCAACAAGTATTATATGACATCTTCAAACAATATTGATCATCTTTTGCTGAATTTAACTTTATGTGAAATCATGGTCTCGCTTGCAAATATTTCAACATTGCCTACGGATGCCCATTGGCTAGACTTGATTAGAAAGTTTGTAATAGAAACTCTTCAGGATGGTTGTAAATTAAACAGTAAGCAGCTGAACAAATTGCTCAGAGTGACTTGGAGACTTTTAGAAATCCAGCTAAAAAAAGGTAAGATGATATGAATATATGCTGCACTATAATCACCCAAACTTTGTTTGGTGTTGTGTTATATGTTTGAGAAATTTCACTAGATTATTTATTCTAGAAACCCAAGAGGCATTTCTAGAACATAGATGGCTACAAAATTGAGCAAATCTCCTGTTTCAAATTCCTGGGGGTGATCCTTTACTTTGCTAGGGGTAGGAAAGCCCAAGGAGACTTGTTGAAAATCTACAGATGAGATCATTTGTCATCTTTAAATATGTTAAGGGAAGAAGCTGCCGCTAAATCCCGACAGCCAATAATACAATGTCCTTTAGTGCCCAGCTAAACCTTTTCTCCAATTTTGCACTATTAGAATTTGTACATTTTTTAAGATTAACTCTTCAAATCTCTAATTGTATCTTTAATGCCGCCTCTGTCTACAGTCAGGTTTCATGGAATTTTAGAGTGGAATGGATGACTATATTCAATTATTGGCTAAAAGTTTTTTCCCCACTTTGGCCTTTAAGAATAATGATTTTCGGTATGCATGAAAGCAGGCAGTGGCAACTGAAATCTATTTGGACTTCTCTGAGATCTACTCAGTCTTGGTTGTGATAGAGGTGGTATTCAGCCGGTTCACCCCTATTCGGGCGAACTGGTAGCAAGAATTTGGCGTGGGTCACCGAATCAGTAGCAACATCTGGCTGGCCACGCCCCCAACCCGGTTGCCCGGTTTCTGCTCACTCGCTTGCCCTGCCGCCCGATGCTCGCTTGCCCCAGTTTAAAGGAGGACTGCTCCTCCGCCCTAGCCATGCATTTTCAAGCAGCCACTTGAAAACACATGACTGTGGGCGGAGCAGTGGTCCGTTAACCTGCAAAACTGCTCCAAGGCTGGATTCTTCATGGACACTAGAAGTATCGTTTCCCCTTGTGAGTAAAGTGGCTGGAGTGAGAGGGAATGAAGGCTGACAGAGGTGTGTGTGTGAGAGAGAGAGAGAGAAGAAAGAAAGAAAGAACAAGAAAGAGGAAGGGAGAGAAAGAAGGAAAGAAAAAGAAATAGGGAGAGAGTGTGTGTGGCGTGTGTGTGAGAGAGAGAAAGAGAGAAAGGAAGGGAGAAAGACAGAAAGAGACAAAGAAAGAAAGAAAGAAAAAGAAATACGAAGGAAGGGAGAGAGAGAGACAGAGAAAACACTGCTACTATTTTTAATTGTTCCATTATTTATCATGTGTTAATGTTTTACACTGTCCCTACACCTAGAGTGATTCTACTGCCTTTCTTTTGCCCAGGGCTACCACATATTTTTCAGGGTTTACATGCATTCATTGTCTATAGTCCAGAGCCTAAATACACATGTGTTTAAAGGGACTTTGGAGGTCTTCTAGTCCAAGCCCCTGCTCAGGCAGGAAAACTGAGGATACCAAACTCTTGAGTAGAGGTCCTGGGAAAGGTGTCAGAATAACACTTAGAAGGGGCTTTAGGGGGAACCCTATACCATTTCAGAGAAATGGCTGTCCAGTCTTTTAAAAATTTCCAGTGGTTGAGCAGCCAGAACTTCTGGGGACAAGCAGGTCCACTGGTTAATTGTTCTTACTGTCAGGAAGTTTCTCCTTAGTTTTAGGTTGCTTCTCTCTTTGTTCAGTTTCCATCATTGCTTGTTTGCCTTCTGGTGCTTTGGAAAATACATTCCCCTCCCCTTCTTTCTGGCAGCCCCTTAAAAGCCTGTTGCCTATCACACTCTTGGGCAAAGCATGTGAGCCATTTCCTCCTTTCAGTGGTCCATGAAAGTACATCTATAATACGTAGATAATAAAGCCAAAAAAGGTGAACAACATTTTTACAGAACTATAGATAAGTTGAGGCTGGGTGTGACAAGGAATAGCTGGGAAGGGAGGGGCCAGGCGAGGCAGCCCTTGACGTGAGTGACATTAAGTTGGCCACACCCACTCAGTCACATGACCACCAAGACATGCCCACCCAGTCACATGACCACCAAGCCATGTCTACCCAGTCACATGGCCACCAAGCCACACCCACCCAATCACATGACCACCAAGCCATGCCCACAGTCACATGACCACTAAGCCACACCCACCAAATAAGCCATGCCCACAGAACCGGTAGTAAAAAATTTTGAATCCCACCACTGGTTATGATCATGCTGAAACCCTTATTAAATAATGTGTAACAGGCATGGAGTACCAGATGGTTCCAGATAGGATCCCAAACTTTATTTCTAGAAAATCCAGCAATTACCCTATCGTCCCTGAGCATGTCTAATTAAACTTGAGGTATCTAAACAAAAAAAAGCCTTTACTCTGGTACGATGTCATTCCCTTCCCTCCCCTCAGCTTTATTTGAAGGCCAGTGCAGGAAGATTTCTTTCCCAGAGAGACAATGCCTTGTAATAGAACACACAGAAATAACAAAGTATATGCTTTACATGTGCCTGTATTGCAGAGATATTCAAATTAGTCTCATCTTACCATTACTACATAAATAGAAGGCTGCAAAGGACAGTTTTACACCATCCAGTTGCTTTCAGATATCAAACTTGATATGTAGAATGCTGCCGGATTCTGTGCAGCAGCACTCAAAATTAGTTGGATGGGGGCCTGTGTTATAAATTAGACTTAGTGAGCATTTAGTTCATCATATTAGAATACTTTGTTACATGTTACAGTCTTCCACACATTAATCTATATACATCTAATATTCCTACCCCTTCTTTCAGATGTTTAAATTTGTGCTACAAATTTAAATTTAAATTTGTGCTATATATATATAGCTATGTGATAGATAGATAGATAGATAGATAGATAGATAGATAGATAGATATTTGTTTTCGTAGATTTCCACGGGTAAAGGTATGTAGGTCTTGGTGTATTCGGGTCTTGTCCCGTGTAAGATTGAGAATACCTTGGCGATGTTTCGATGAGATCCCACTCGCTATCTTCAGGCTGGTGTCTTCGGCTTTGTGCTTGTGCCAACAAAGCCAAAGACACCAAAAAGTATGAAAGAAATATGAAAATAATAATAATGTATGTAATGTATGTATGTATGTATGGTATGTCTTGGTGTATTCTTGTCCCGTGTAAGATTGAGAATACCTTGGCGACGTTTCGATGAGATCCCACTCGCCATCTTCAGGCTGGTGTCTTCGGCTTTGTGCTTCTGCCAGCAAAGCATGATCTGAGCTGCCTTCTCTCTATAATACTGGAGGGGAGGTGTGGTGTGCTGGCTCTGCTGTAAGTTGGTTGGCTGTTTTGGCTGTGTTGTCGCTTCTTGATTGGTGGAATTGGTGTTTGCTGATTGGTTGGCTTTTTTGTAAGAGCCTGTGTGGTTGAGGTAGTGGCTGTGCGTCCTTCAGCCTTTTGTGTTTTAGCTACCTGGGTAGTGGGCTGTGTGATGACCTTCTGAGTTTTATTGTTGTGACATCCTGGGTCTTGTGCTGTTATCTCCTGGGTCGTTGTCTGTGTTGCAACCTCCTGAGGTTTTGTGTTGTAATCTCCTGAGTTCCATGATGTAGTACCCTGGGTGGAAGGCTGTGATGTGACATTCTGGGCCTTGGTTTGGCTCGAGTTTGAGGTCTGGCTATGTGTTTATAGCGTGTGTCAGTTTGCTTAGTTTGAGGGTCGGGGGGGTGTAGCAGCTGGAGTTGCAGCTATGGTCTGGTTTCTGGACGGTGGTTGCCTTTTGTCTGTGGGGTGGGCTTGGGTTTGAGTCTGGTGAGGGAGATTGGTGGTGGCATCATGTGTTATTTTGGATCCGGTGTTGGTTTTCGTGGCTGGGACTCGTTTGTTGATTAGGGCTAGTTTCCAGATGTCTGGTAGGCGGGAAGTATCATCCCATTTATTCATGTTATGGGGGTGTTTCTCTATTTCGATGGATTTCCTAATTATTCTCTTGTTGAAGTGTTCAGTGTTGGAGATAAATTTGGATCCCTCAAAATCAATTTCATGTCCTGTGGCTTTAAGGTGCTGGAAAAGGAAGGAAGTTTTTTCTTCTTTTCTGACTGCGTTCTTGTGTTCTGTGATGCGAGTGTTTATTCTCCTGTTGGTTTGTCCAGTGTATGTGGCTGGGCAAATTTTGCATGGTATTTCATAAACTCCTTGGTTTTCTAGCTGGATCTTGTCTTTGGGGTTTCTTAAGATGTTGGCTATTTTTTGGTCAGTGCCAAAGGCTGTCCTGATGTTGTGTTTGTGGAGAATTTTGCTGATTTTATCTGTGGTGCCTTTGATGTAAGGGAGGAGGGTGATGCCATTGTCCTGTTCTGTGTCTTGGTTTTTGGGGGAGTCTCCCTTAGGATTAGGTTGGTGATTGTGCTTCTTTGGAATTCATTGGACAGTAATACGTTAGTGAGGGTGTGTAATTCTGTTCTCAAGTGGTCTTTGTCAGCTAGGCGTTTGGTTCTGGAGATGAGGGTCTTGGCTACGGAGTTGATCTGTGCAGGGTGGTGATGGGATTGTGCATTTAAGTAGCGGTTGGTGTGTGTCTTCTTCTGGTAGATGGTGTGTCCTAGGGAGCCATTGGGTTTTTGTAAATTAGGACGTCCAGGAACGGAAGTTGGTTGTTGGTTTCTGTTTCCATGGTAAATTGTATTTTGGGGTGTAGGCTGTTGAGATGTGTGAGGAAGTTGTCCAGTTTTTCTTTCCCGTGTGGCCAAATTACGAAAGTGTCATCTACATATGTAAGCCAGAGTTTGGGTTTGGATTTGGATTTGTCTAGAGCATTGGTTTCAAGATGTTCCATATATAGGTTAGCGATGACGGGTGAGAGGGGTGATCCCATAGATGCTCCTTCTATCTGTTTATATCTTTGTGCATTGTGGATGATATATATATGTAGGTCTTGGTGTATTGGTCTTGTCCGTGTAAGATTGAGAATACCTGGCGGCGTTTCGCGATCCCTCGCCATCTTCAGGCTGGTCTTGCTTTGTGCTTCTGCCAGCAAAACGTGCTTTGTGCTGGCAGAAGCACAAAGCCAAAGACACCAGCCTGAAGATGATGGCTGTCTCAATCTTACGACTACTTTACCCGTGAAAATCTACGAATATATATATATATGTATGTATGTATGTATGTATGTATGTATGTTTCAGTTTATATATATGTCACCTAGCTAACTTTGGGTGTCCACATGTGCTCACTCACCCACCACTTCTATGCCCTGGTTTCCAATAAGCTGTGGCTCGGCATTGGGCCATGGTCCAGGGGTTGAGGAACCCTGCTTTAATGAATGTACCACACGTAACTTATGCTGGTCTATAACCATAATAAAGATTTAGTTTATTTTATTTGGTTATCCATAGCTATAATGCCAATATTTTCTAACAATAGAAATCATGCAAGGGTTGGAAAGGAATTTGGAACTCATTTAGGTCAACTACTTGCTCAATGTAAAAACTCAGCACTACACTTTTCTTGACAGATGGCTGTATGAGCTGTTTAAACATTTTCAGTGGATTATGCACCATATGCTGAGACAGTTTTGTTGTTTAATAGCTCTTATTGTTAGGAAATATTTCTGAAATGTTTACAGGAAACATACTTTCTTGTAATCTAAACCATTGTTTCTTGTCATGTCTTCTACACAATGGATCTTTAGGTAACATGTAGACAGATAAGATCTTATGTTGAAATGTAGTTTTTTTCTTTCCTTTCAGACTCCTTATTAATTACAGGTAGTTCTTGACTAACAGCCATATTGGGACTGGAATTTAAGTTGCTGAACAAAATGGTTGTTAAATGAAATGTCACATGACTGCTTTGCTCAGCTACTACAACCCCTGCATTTTTGGTTGCTGTTGTTAACTGATCTTGTGGATTTTCACTCTGTAAGTGGAGAGAGGAGCACTGTAAGTTAAGGAATGCAGGGTGCCTTGAGGGTGGGGGAGACTTTGAGAGGCTGACACAGGCCACATGTGACTATCTCTTCACTCAGGAGCTGAAAATTCTGCCTGCTGAAATCCAAACAGGATTTTCAATCCCTGGGCATAGAGACACTCATGTGCAGCCTTTGACAGTCTCCTTGGGCTTCCTCCTGAGGCACCTCATGCTTCTTACCTTAGCATTCTGCCTCTCTGCTTAGGAGCTGAAAATCTTCCCTACTGAAATCCAAGCAGGATTTTCTGCCCTGAGCAGACATAAAGTCATGTGTGGACTGCATCTGGCCTCCCAGGACCTCCTTCCACCACTTTGAGAATACCTTACTATGTTCTTTCTCAGCTTACAGAATGAAAATTCTACTTGTCTACTTGTTTTGTCTCTGAGGGCTGGCTGTAAGAGCTTCCTGCCAAAGGATTTCAGCTCCATGCCTTCTTGGATTGCTGAAATTCCAGCAGGCTCAGAACTGAAATTACTGAAAGTGATTGATGAAAGGTAAAAACCTCACTTAGGCAGGAAAACCCCATGTTCTGGTATAGAATAGACAGTTCCTGGCTCAATAGTAGTAATTATGAGAGGGATTTAAGTGTCTTAGTGGATCACAACTTAGGTATAAGCTAGCACTTTGTTGCGGCTGCCAAAAAAGCCAATGCAGTTGCAGCTGCATCAACAGAGATTGAATCCAAACAACAAGAAGTAATAGTAATGCCTTACACTGCCCTGGTGAGACCACACTTGCAATACTACATCCAATTATGGTCACCACAGTAGAAAAATGATGCCGAGGCCTTAGAAACAGTGCAGAGAAGAGCAATAAAGATTATAAGGGATCTGTATGCTAAGTTGTATGATAAATGGCTAAGCAAAGTGGGTATGTCTAGCCCAGGGGTGGCGAACAAGTTTGACACAAAGAGCCACAATTTTAAACTGTGAGAGTCAGAGAGCCACACCACGCCTGGCCGTGCAGTTGTTTCGAGGATGGGAGACGGGATGACGAGCGGGGCGGACTACGCCGAAATCTCTCCTCAGAGATCCCTCCTCAGAAGCAGCATAACAAAATCCAAACTTGGCAAAGAGCCACAGTATACAAAATAATATAATATTATAATAATATAATAATAATATAAGAGGCAAAGAGCCGCATTCATTTTGGCCGGAAGCCGCATGCTCGAGAGCTGTTACCCCTGGTCTAGCCTAAAGAAGAGAAGACTTAGGGGAGACATGATAGCAGTCTTCCAATATTTGAAGAACTGTGGCAGAGAAGAGGATGTCAATTTGCTCTCCATATCACCTTAGAAAAGGACAAGAAGTAATGGATAGGGGAGCCCTTCTCACTGATGGACCGTAGATTGCGATCATCCGCAGCTATGGCCCGTGCTCCTTCGTCGGAGAGTCCAATCAATGCGATTAGGGGCTGAAGCTGCCTCGGAAGGGCGGTGGAGAAATGGGAAGCCGCCAGCCAGGTTGAGGGGAGCTGCATCTG
The DNA here is from genome assembly GCA_009733165.1 of Naja naja. Lineage (NCBI taxonomy): Eukaryota > Metazoa > Chordata > Lepidosauria > Squamata > Elapidae > Naja > Naja naja. The sequence continues at coordinate 86,616,938 of CM019155.1, forward strand.
CCCCCCCGGGCTTGGCAATTTTTCCCCTCGAAGATGACTGAAGTGGTGGTCTAAAATGGCCACCCCAAAGAGGAGGACTCAGCTGGACTAAGTTTGTGCAGGAGTGAAGAAAGAGGTGGATAGCATGTGAGCCGGGACAATTGGGCACAACAACCAAATAAAGGTACCCGGGATTAATGTAACAATGAATTTTTTAAAAAGAAAAGAAAGCAGCGGAAATACAAAGGGAAGGAAAAAAAACAAGAAAAATAACTTAGACAGCTAAACGGGGCTTCGAACCAGGAAAGAAAGAATCCAGAACAAGATACTTAACTAAATGGGATTAAAATATTTTGGCAACATACAGGCATAAATTAAAGCTGGACTTAAGAGTATCAAAAAAATAAAAATAAGGGGGGCAAATATACAAACTGGAGATTTTATTGTATTGGAATATTGAGGCTCAAAAAGCCCTGAATAATAAAACAGGGGAAAAAGGTGAAGACTTTGATTAACAGAGAGTGCCATCTTGTGGACAAAAATTTAAATTTAAAAATAAAAGGAAAAAGATCCTGTTTCTTAATGAACTTGAGTTGATACAATATAAAAGAAATATTGAAACAATAAAACAAGAACCCTAGAAAGCAAAAGTTGAACTAGAATAAAATAAGAAGTAAGAAAAGGTTGACTGCAGGACTAATTGGTGATTTTGGTATAGACCCAGTGTTGGAATAATTGTGAATCTAGAAAGCCTGAAGAAGAAAGAAAGAAAATAAAAGTTTTTGTGGATTTCAACAATTATAAGATATAAGAGTGTGCAATGATCTCTTCGGGAACTAAAAATGGAACTTAAAAATATGAAAGAATTACTACAGGAAAGAGGTGAATCACTTGGCTCTGTTTTAAAAGTTGGAAATGGTGATTGAAGAACATGAAGAAAGAATTTCAGAGAAGGAGGAGTTAGTTTAAGGAGCAGCCATCTTAAATAGACAATTAACACAAAGACCACCACAAAGAAGGGGGGTTAAAAATTTAAGATTCAAGAAGGTAACTAAAAAGGGGATACCTGTGAAATTAGGAAAGGCAGAAAGGAGCAGCAGAAAAGGGAAAAGGAAGATACAAAGAGGAAGAGGGACACAAACTGGAAGGAGAAAAGGTATGGGAAAATGAAGGGGAAGAAAGGTAATGAGAAACAGGAGCAGGAAATAAAGAAATATGGGAATTGCAAAATAATGAAAAGAAACTGTTTATTTAGAAGACATAGAGATAATGGTTAATGAACTAAAAAGGGGGATTCCACATGGAGATGGGGGTAATAACAATGTATTTGCAATTACAAAGTATTTAGAAAATAGGGAAATATAGATTATCAAAAGGAGGGATGGACATTGATATTCTTTACTAGGTGAATATCTTTATTATTTTTTAAAAGAAATGTTAATGTTTATTAAACAAATTGAAATAATTGAAATGAACTGTGAGGATGTTAAAAATGAGATTAATATCAACGACCAGGATTAGTTAAATGGACTAATTGTTTTTTTTCTTATCTTCGTTTTGAAACTATAAACAAATTCCATGAAATTAAAGGGGAAAAATACATCGCGGAATCTGACTGAAAAGATATATAATGTTATGTAGTTTTTTAGAGAATGACTGTTATTATAATTAGTTAAAAATAAATGTTTATTGGGAATTAAGATGAGGGAATTAAGGTATATTTTAACCACTGAGGTGACACACTCAAATTAGTAAAAAGTGGGTGGGGGGACTTATGTTTTTGTTCTCTTGTGTAAAAGCTTGTATTAATTTAGAACTTATGGAAAGAATATGCGATGAAATTGCAAATCTGACAGATAAAAGAACTTTTAAATGAGAAAAGAGTATTTTGGAAAAGGTAACAATAAAAATATTTGTAATTATAAATTAGTCAGTTAATAGGGTAATATAGATTATTAAGAGGAAGGAGGGACATTGATAATTTTTATTAGGTGAATGGATATTGTTATTTTTATTTTTAAAAGAAATATTAATGTTTAAGAAATATATTTGAAATAATTGAAATGAAATGATGTTTAGATTGAGACCAATATCAGAGACCAGAATCAATTTATTTGTTCTTTTCTTCTGTAAAAGTTGGAAAGGAAAAAGTAATAATAGAACTAAGTAAAAATTGGATAAGATAGGAAGTTGAATGTAAAAAATGAATATATAACTATTGTCATATTTGCATGTAAAAGTGGTGACCCGGAAATATGTTGTCCACTGAAAAGAGCCTTTTTGTTTTGTAATTCATGTGAAAAACTGAATAAAACTTGTTAAAAAAAAGGAAGTAATGGATAAGAGACAGGTACTGATCTGCACATGTCTTGTATTGCATATATCACATTGCTCAGTTTGTGTCTCGGTATTTTATATTAGGGATGGACAAATTTCTACCTTAATGTATTCTTGGGTTTAAATTGTACATGTATGTATGTTGTGTCACTTGAGCTTTTCAGATATTCCTGTAACATATGGAATGACAACGTTGCTACGTTTGTGTACTCTTCTTTGTAATAGTAATGCTCCTCCTGGTTCTTTTTCTGGATTTGATGAAGGCCCAGTTAGGATGATTAAAAGTTCTGAGGGATTCCTTGACATGTTTTAGTTCTTTTTCTTTTTCCTCTTTATTGGTATGCAAACATTCAGCTCAGTGGTGTAGGGTTCTGATCATTCCTGTTTTGTCTTCCAATGGGAAAATCTAAATCTAAACCCTGGTCTTTGCATGGATTTTCAGTAAACTTCAGTGTTAAGGCTTTTGTCTTCCTTAATGTGCTCTGCATGGTCCAGAAAAGCCAGATTATTTTCTTCACAAGTGCATGGCATCACAGAGGAGATCAAACCCAGTAGGACAAGATTCAGCAGTCCATCTGCATTTGAATGACAGAGGTCACTCTTTTGAAGAGAACAAAGTCCACATTTTGGATACAGAGGATCATTAGTTTGAGGAGTAAAAGATGCCATTTATGTTAACATTGAGCAGCCCTCTCTCAACAGAGTGGGAGGGATAAGACACCATCTATCTCCAGTCTACAGCACAGCCCTTGCAGCAGTTCCAAAAGATTCCACAACCAATTGCACCCTGAATCTGAAGACCCTGAGGGCAAAGATGAACCCTCAAATGGCTTCAAGAGCTGTCAGGCAGAATGCTAATGACCAGATGACTGCAAAGAAATAAAGTCCTACCACCCCCACCACCATCAGGTTAGAACCTATTCTTCCAATCCCCCAGTTTCAACAGTGAGTACCTATCCTTACATACACACACACACTTTGCCATCAGATCCAATGAAGCTTCTTGGATGAGAAGCAAAACATTTTGTTCTTCCTCCTCAAGGAAAAATCATCTTTGAGACTTATATTTCTATGAAAGAAGTAGGTGAACAATGCTTTTTTCATCATAATCATATTTATGATTACTATTACATTTAATTCAACTACATACGTAGTATTTATGTCTATGCATTCAAGCATTGTGCAGAAAAAACAATTACTACCAACCTGCCTTCAATCGAGGACCTGTATACTGCACGAGTCAAAAAGAGGGCTGTGAAAATATTTACGGACCCCTCACATGACGCTATAGAGCACTGCACACCAGAACAACCAGACACGAGGACAGTTTTTTCCCCGAAAGCCATCACTCTGCTAAACAAATAATTCCCTCAACACTGTTCAACTATTACAAAGTCTGCACTACTATTACTGTTAATCTTCTCATCACTCCTTATCACCCATCCCCTCCCACTTGTGACTGTATGACTAACTTTGTCACTTGTATCCTTACAATTTATATTGACTGTTTCCTAGTATGATTTGATTGCTTATTGTACATGACTATCATTAAGTGTTGTACCTTATGATTCTTGATGAATGTATCTTTTCTTTTATGAATACTGGGAGTATCTGCTCCAAGACAGATTCCTTGTGTGTCCAACCACACTTGGCCAATAAAGAATTCTATTCTATTCTAATTTCCATAATTGACTTGCAAAAAAGACAACCATGACTTGAGTTCCTTGATTTTATTCTAAGTCTAGTGGTAGAGTCTTTTACCCTGTGTAATTCTGAGGAACTTGGCTTTGGATTGGGTTCAAGAGGTGCTCAGAATTTCATGGTCATCATAGCAACTATGGGCTTGTCCTAATTGTTTTTCTTCCAATTCATACAGTTGGTGAGATGATGGCAGCAGATGGCATGTTCATTGGTTTGAGTTATGGTGGTAGTCAGGATTATTGTTAGGACTCTGTTGGCATTTTCTAGCGTACTATTTGATGGTACTTCTCCATTGAGCCTTGGAAACCTGTCTCAAGGGTTGACTGTAGCTTCTTTTTACATGATCTTATGCCTCATATCAGCTGCTGAGTTCTGAAATGGAGGAGGTAACAATGTCATTTTAGCTTGGCTGCACACCCAGTTATTCTTCTGGGACATTTTGAGTCTGGGAAGTAATATATGGTGTCTCAAATTGTATGACAAACTTCCTCTTTACAATGTTGAAGTGTGGATGGTTAGCTGTTCTCAGGGTGTATGTAGCTCTTCCATACAACTATCCATAGTTCTGTCATATATTTCATATATCCCTTCTCACTAGGCCAGTTATTGTACTAGCATTCTCTTGTTTTGTACATATATGGTTTGTTCTAGCAGCCCACTTATTAGATTCTCCTGGTCTTTCTGATAGGATGCTTGTTAAGCTAGTTGACAGCCAAACCAGTATGACTTTCCTAGTTCATGTCATATTTGAGGTAGGCAGGTGAAGCGTTTGGGAATCTTTCCCCAAGGACCCCTACTGGTAAGATAGGCACCATTTGAACCCCAGTCTCCCATATGTTCTATTCCTTCCTTCCTTCCTTCCTTCCTTCCTTCCTTCCTTCCTTCCTCCCTCCCTCCCTCCCTCCCTCCCTCCCTCCCTCCCTCCCTCCCCATTTTGGATTTTCTTAGATTTTTCTTTGAAAAAGATTCGCTTTCTTGTTTTGTTCTGTTTCTTGCTGTGTGTATATGTGTGTGTGTTGTTGTTGTTGGATAAGAAGTGAAACATTTTTAAAGGAGAAAAAAACCCAAGAAAGTCCAGTTGTCTTTTGGAAATACACATTTGGGACAATACAAATTATAACTTAAAAATAATAGAAAAATTAATAGAAATGTAAAAAAGAAAAAGGCTTCTGTTCTTAATAGCACTTATAAGTAAATTTGTATTTTACTTTCTTTGTCTGAAGTTTATACCAAAGTATCCTTCTTTCAGTAATCTACCCTTTCTAATCATGAACTTCATAAACTATCTATTTGTTCCTTCAGGAAAAAGTCCAAAAGGGATTTCTAGTTACTAATAAATATAAGTTTATCTTTCTCTAAGCAAACAAATTAATTTTGCCATTTTCGCTAGTTTTGCTAGCATTTCTCCATTAATGAGTATTTCATAATATTTCCATTTTTGCATATATAATTGACTTTCAGCAATGATCATGTATAAAAATCTTTCATGGCTTTTTTCTAGTTGTCCATTAATCCCAACAAAATTAATTTTATCTCAATTGATTTTTAATCTTTGAATTTTTTTGCACCATAATACATAGTTGAACCCAGAATTTTCTGATTTATTTTAAGTCCATCAATCATGATAAAATGTATCTTCTTGTGCACCTTATTAACATAAATATGATGTATCATTATATATTTTAGGTATTTTTTCTGAAGTCATATACCAATTCTTTCAGTATGTAATTTCCCACCTTCCCAACAATATGTTATGTCCAATCTTAGCCCATTTTAACATATTTTTCATGTGTTTGTTTATTTCAGATTTCAACAAGATGCATTATGGCAGTTACATGTTACATGTTCATTTTTGTACATAATTTAATTTCACATTCCCTCTTCTTTTGCCTAATATTAAATGTCCTGTTTTTGTGTGTACCATTGAAAATGTAATCCAAGCAACCTTGATTTCTCTTGATTTCATCTTACATTGTCCATGCTGTTTAACTGATGACGCTTGATAGGTTAACTATGCTTTTTTCTCTTCTCTCTCTCTCTCCCTCCCTCCCTCTCCCTCTCTCTCTTTCTCATCTCTCTTTCCCCCCCCCCTGTGTTTCTCTCTCATCTCTCTCTCTCATCTCTCTCTGTCCACCCCCTCCCTCTCTCTCATCTGATTCTCCAGCACTCTCTGGGTTTTGCGGGTGCCTCTTCAGCCTTTGTTGGTGTTGGATGCACCTCGGTTACTCGGGGAGATGCACGACCTGCACTCTGCCCCGAGACACTTCCCCGACCCGGCTGTGGCTGATGTTCCACGTCGTAATGGGCTCCAGGAGGAGGAGACGGTGCCATCTCCCCCATTGTGAAGCGTGCTAAATTTAACTGCACTGCGCAAGGCACTGCAAGAGCAGTGGGGAGGCCATGGAGGCGCCAACAGCAGTGGTGGAGAGAAACAGCCAGGCCGGGCCTGGCCAGTGTCTTGGGGCAGAGAGGAAATCACGCGTTTTCCCGAGCGACTGAGGTTCACACAGCACCAACAAGGTCTGGAAGAAACGCCTGTGAGATCCAGCAAGAAATGAAGTTTCGTTCCCGCTCTGGAATATGGAGCGAATCTCCACACCCTACCTTTACCGTCTCAGGCCAGGTGAAGAGGGAAGGGAAAGCAAAGGCTGGGGCCAGCCAATGGTGGGTTCAGTTGACCGGAAACCGCAGAAGGGGGACGAAAGAGCCGTGGGTTGCTGCCCCCCATTGCTTCAGCTCACCTTTGCCTCTGCCCCCCTTGCCGCAACAGGACCATTTCCTCGTTTCAGCCAGCGAGGGCTGTGCTACTCCTTGCACATTTACTACCTGCAAAGTTGCAAGTTGCACGTACCTCCCTATATGGTGGAGATTTCCAGCCCCACCATGAGCTGCCTGGCTGGTCCCATATTCCAGAGCTCTAGTCACAGGACTGGCCCATTGGTCATCTCGGAACAGCTCCTCCAACTGGTGCGCTGCAAACCACCAAAATATTCGGTGGTGTGCGGTCCAGCAGTTGGTGACCTGTGTCTTAGATTATACTTTCCTTATTCTAATACCTAATGTAGATTTTTTTCCTACAAAATATAAAGAAAATAAAGTATCATTACTAATTTTCATCTTTATCCTCTTATTTAGCAGCAACAGAAACTTTGATGAAAGCAGTCTACACATTTTATCAGCAAAGGAATCTTCTTTTTCCTGTACGTACATTACTTTTGAATTTTTTTGCCAGAGTTTATCAAAAAGAAGAGATGAATCTTCATATAAATAGGTAATAATATATATTACTTTCAACACTGTGTCATATAATATAAAAGAGAAAATCATTTTTTTTGTTTTTTGTTGAAATTTGCGATATAACATTTTGCAGCTAATTTAATGTCATTTGTAAATGTCTTGTTCTTTAAAAGGGTAATGTGGGAGTATGCAGTAAGAGACCCACATTATACTTATATATTGTCTGAAACTTTTAAATCCCACTCATCAAATTAATATAATGCTTCTGAAATTCATCCATGAAAATTTTGTGAATTAAGAGCCTCAAAAAATGTTGTGAATTAAGAGCTTATTTTATGGGCCTCAAAAAAACCCTTCAGAGTTTGTGTAATGTGCACGTGGTTGTATTATAACTATTAAGTTACTTGTTTTTTTTTTCTTGTGCACTGCAGAAGCCAAAGTAAAGTATTAACTTCTTGGCTGGCTGGTCTGCCTCAGCAGCTTGTTCTTCTTGGCTTAAAAAATCCTGAACTTTCACAGCAATTGATTGGTATTGTTTATTCTGCTGCATCTCGGGCAAACAAAGAGATTTTACAGAGTTTGCAAGCTGCTGCTCCTCTGATATATGGTAATTATTATTTTTACATTCAAGAACTAAACTCTGGTTACAATCTCTAAATTGAATCAAGAAAAATATTTTGAAATTAAAACAAGTTAGAAAGGATTTATTTTGTAAGAAGGATTGGGTTCAACTTGCTTTTTCCATTTGGAGCTGTTATTTGAAAGTATAACAATAGACTAATTCAGGACTTTTTTATGATAAAAGTTGTAATCTGACTACATTCATGTAAGATTAGTTTAACACTGTATTAAGAGTGTTTTGATAACTTGCAATAATTGACTTTTCCACTGTTATCCTAGCCAGAAACTATCAACTATCTTTGTAGAGTCTTGCCTTTTGCATTTCTGTTTTTTCTTTTTTAACTCTTATAATGGCTTAAATAGGATTGGAGCAACTGCATTAAACCAGGTTAAATTTATTGTGCGCATCAGGGTAGCAGAAAAAGAAACTGCAGAGCAGAACTAATTGCCTGTTTTGGCACTTCCAGTATTTCTGGAAGGCCCGTTTTTCAGTCTCCCAAGGCTGCAGAACCTTCCCTCAAGCTTCCAGGAGGGTGAAAATGGCCTCCCCTGAGCTACAGAGGCCCTCTGGAGGCTGAAAACGTGCACTTCTGGTATTTCCAGAAGGCCCGTTTTTCAGCCTCCCAAGGCCGCAGAGGCTTCCCTTGAGCCTTGGGGAGGGCGAAAACGGCCTCAAATGGGCTGAAAATCACCTGGAAGGCACGCGCATGCGCAGTGCAGGTAAGTTTGGCTGGGGCTCACGTGCCTGCACAAATGGCTCTGTGTGCCACCTGTGGCACGCATGCCATAGGGTCTCTCCATCATGGCTATATACCGTCATTTCATGACTGAAAAGACAAGTGTGTATTGCAGTGGGATACAGCCTCCTTTTCTGTTTTCTTTTTGTGTAACTGGATAAAAAAATTAATATTAATAAATATGGGACTTCCACCAGTTTAAAGCAAAATGTTATTCTCATTTAAATCTTTCATTGAGGTTATATTCCCTTGAGAAAAGGTGATATAGCCTTATTCACTGAAAACATACCATATGTTTTCATGTTATAAAATTCTAAGAAGAGATTGTGTTAATTCAAGGATTTTTTAAATTGTTTTTGAAAAACTGATATTAATTTTTTCAGTTGTTGCAGTGTATTTTGTCTTTTACAGAGGAATGTGATCTACCTGTCTGAAATACTTGATTCTTAGTTTATATTTTATTATAGCATAATCTAATGCTTTGATAGTAAACAGCATAATCTGATACCTGCAGGTAACACTTAATTCCTTAAATTTCATAGATCCACTAGATGGCGCAGTGGTTCTTCTGCCACCTGAATCCCAGCAACAGTTAATCCAGCTACTTTACTTTGTGCCTCATTTACCAAGCAATCTCCTTGCTTCTCTCAGCCGCTGTTGCATTATGGGAAAACTGTCTGTAAAGTTAACCACCACTCTTATTAGGATATTGCGTACAAGGTAACTAGTCTTTTCTGTTTTATTTTTCCTGAGTGAACTCAACTAACTCATGAAATGAAATCTTGTACATTTTAAGGGTATTGTTAGGGTTCATCACACAAGTCACCAAATGTTCAGACAGGATTTGACATTTTTATCCCCCTATCAATTCTTTTCCAAGGATCTGGGATAGGCAGATGTTGATGTTTTAATTTGTTCGAGATATTGTTGTATTATTATGGTTTGTTGCATAGTCGGCCAGATGTTCAGATTGGATTTGTCATTTTTGTCTGCCTATTGACTACTTCCCAAGGACTTTGTGATAGGCACCTGTGGATGTTTGATGGTATTACAGATAGTGTCGCAGGATGTTAGTTCTTCCAAGTATAGTTGACTGATGGTGAATTTGTCAATGCATACGGTCTCCAAATGGTGCTCCAGTTGCTTTGGGATTGCACTCAAGATACTTATTATTTTCACTACTACCTTTGCTTTAATTTCTCACAGTTGTAGTATTGTAGGTCATTGTGTTTTGTTATCTTCTCTAGTTCTTCTATTCTACTGTCTCCAGGTACTGCCACATCCACTGTCCAGAATTTTTTGTCTTTCTTATTGGCAGTTGTTAAGTTGCATGTTATATGGCAGATGCCTCTCTGAAGTCTAAAGTCTCAGAGCACTTTAGCTTCTACATTTTCTATGACTTTCTCTATTTTATGGTTCCACCAGTTTTTGCTTATGATGTTTCTTCCAATGCATCAATGTTGCTATTTTATCCTGTGGTCTGTGCAATTTTCTTGTGACCCAAGGTCACAAGGACCAGGTGACCCTCTATTTCTTCCATTTCTTTGCATAGCAGCACTTGCTATCACTTGCTGTCTTCTCAATTCTGGCTATGTATGGATTTGTTCTTAAGGCTTGGTCTTGTGCAACTAGAATTGGCATCTCAGTCTCTTTCTTCAATTTTTCTTGTTTTCTAGTTATTATTTGGTTTACTTGCTATTTTTTATTATACTGGCCATGCAATGCTTTGTCTTTATATGCCTCCTTTCTTCATTTGGTATTTTTTTAGGCCAGTTTGGTCTCTCTAGTACTCAGTAAGCCTTACCGGTATACTAGTTTTAGCACATATTCTTCAGTATCCTTCTGATATTCTTTCAATGCCTTTTTTTCTTCTTCAATCAGAATCATAATCAGAATAGAGTTGGAAGGGACCTAAGAAGTCTTCTAGTCCAGCCCCCTGCTTAAGCAGGAGATCCTATACCATTTCAGACAAGTGACTGTCCAGTCTCTTAAAAACCTCCAGTGATGAAGCACCTATGTCTGAAGCAAGCTATTCCACTGGTTAGTTGTCCTCACTGTTAGGAAGTTTTTCCTTAATTCCAGGTTGCTTCTCTCCTTGATTAGTTTCCATCCATAGTTTCTTGTCATGCTCTCTGATGCTTTGGAAAATAAATTGACCCAGTCCTCTTTGTGGCAGCCTCTCAAATCCTGGAATTATTTTTTTTAATTTTTATTTTAATTACATTTATATGCGCCCTTCTCCGAGACTCAGGGCGCTTACAATTTTGGGATACAACCCGGTGTGCTCAGCAATAGCCTTCATTCCATTGTATATGCCTGCTTATTACTAAGCGGCATTTTCACAAGGTCAGCTAATTGCCCCCAACTATCTTGGGTCCTCAATTTACCTACCCCGAGAAGATAGAAGGCTGAGTCAACCTTGAGCCTGGTGGGATTCGAGCCTACAGCAGTTGTAGGCAGCTGGAACTTAAGTGCAGGCAATTAACAGCCTGAGCCACCAAGGCCCTTGGTGCTATCATGTCCCCCCTAGTCCTTCTTTTCTCTAAACTGGCCAAACGCAAATCCTGCAATTGTTCTTCTTATGTTTTAGTCTCCCAGCCTTTAATCATCGATTGCTTTTGTTTGCACTTTTTTCAAAGTCTCAACATCTCTTTTGTAATGTGGTGACCAAAACTTGATACAGTATTCCAGGTGTGGTCTTACTTAAGGCTTTATAAAGTGGTACTAATACTTCACATGATTTTGATTCTATGCCTCTGTTTATACAACCAAGGGTTGTATTAGCTTTCTTTGGTTGATGCCGCACACTGCTGACTCATGTTTAAATGATCATCCAGTAGGACTCCAAAGTTCCTCTCAGAGTTACTATTTTTGAGCCAGATTTTGCCTAATCTGTACTTGGTTTTCCTGCCCAGTTGTAAAATCTCACTTTTCTCCACATTAAATTTCATTTTGTTGGATATGGCCCATTTTCAAGTCTGTCAATATTTTTTTGGATCCTGAGCTGGTTTTCTGGAATGTTGACTATTCCTGCCAGCTTAGTGTCATCTGCAAATTTGATGAGTTCTCCTTCTATTCTCTCATCTAGTCATTTATGAAGATATTGAAGAGTATTGGTCCTAAGACAGAACCTTGTGGTACCCCACTGCTTATTTCCCTCCATGTAGATGTAGATTAAGGACTACTTGTTGAGTATAGTTTGCAGATTGGTTTGGCATGATCTGTTTTTAACAAACCTGTGCTGGTTTCTAGTTATAACTTTACTTGTTTCTAGATGCTCACAGATCTATTTTTTATTATTATTTTCCAGTATCTTCCCAGATATTGATGTTTGGCTGATTGGTCTGTACTTTCCTTGGTCTGCCAGTTCTTTATCTGGAGTTGGCACATCAATGTAATATGTCTGTGCATCTTTTATAATTAACGAATGGAAATTTTGTCAATCTATAGATTTTCTAAGCTGTCCAAGATAATTTTGATATGGTATCTGGTGTGCCAATAATCACTGGGACCAACATAGCCAATTTATGCTATAATCATTCCACTTTGATTTTTAAAAAACCACAGTTATGTAGCAGTCACATGTAAAGGTTTTTGTGTCTCTTATTCTTCCCCACCCTTATTTGGATATTTTTATGCATCTCTCTCAAATAAACATATTCTTGGTTTTGAACCTAATTTTAGAACAGAGTTATTGAGAAATAATGGATACTTTTGCCTTTTTAAATTGGACCATTTCCCCTACTTCAAATAAGTAGGGGAAATGGTCCAATTTAAAAAGGCAAATAAGTTTGGGAGTGGATCTGTGTTATATATATCTTTGCACATCTTCTTTGGGTTTGAATTACAACGCATCTTAAATAATTTTCTCAAACTCCTCCCCCCCCAATTATTATTATTGTTTTTTGGTAATAGATCCTCTTTTGTGGCATGGAAGTATCCAGCACAGGGCAGTTCAGTGACTGACATGGGTTACTTCAGCTTTTTGTTTTCAACACTTACAGGTAATCGGTACAAATTTACTTTCATCTTAATGTTGCTGGAGTATTTAGAAGACAGATTTTGCATAATATTTATTTACTTTCACTTGTTGACTTCACTTGAATTTAGTTACTTTTCTGTGTTTTCTATTGCATTTTATTTCTGTTACTTTATTGTTCCAAATGTACATCCATATTTTTCTTTCTTCTATGAAGTTCCAGTACTTTTTGAAGTACTGGTCAATTTAGAATAAAGAGCAGTAGATGTTAATTGTCCAAAACTTCCCAAATAATTGCCATAAACATGGCTTGCTGGAAATAAAAATAAGAAACAAGGCTAGGCAGGCCTTTAAACTGTTTTTAGCAACTTAACATTACTCAAAGAAGAATTCAATGATTAGTAAAATATTTCTGCAGATCTGAACTTCATAATCATGATTCTCACAATTTTACCAGAATTTGACTCTTTTTTATATGACAGCATTCCATACAGGTAGTCTTTGCTTAATGACCACTCGCTCAGTGTCTGTTCAAATTTGCAAATGGTGCTGAACAAATGGTAGTTCCATGCTTTGTAGTGTCCCTAGGATCATGTGATCTAGTCCTAAATCTACACAAAAAGGATCCAGTTAATTCAACAAACAAACATATTTATTTATGGAGCACAATAATCCAAAGCTACAAATTTACATTTCAAATTTATTTATTAGGTTCTTTGAGAAGCCTTTACAAAGCTACATATTTGTATGTAGCAAAAGTATGCAATGTTTGCTTTCAGTAACAGTGAGCGTCCCTTGGGCAGCAATAACTGCTTCTATTCTAAAACATTAACTTTCTTCTGATTTAATCATTCTTTGGTTGTGTAGTGTGTGTTTTGCGTTATTGTTTTGCTGTATGACCCCTTAGTTTGGAGCTTCAGTTCACAAACAGTGTCATGCCCCTATCGGAATCTGATTCTGAGGGGGAGGCTGAGCAGCTAACAGGGCGGGGCTGTGGAAGAAACTGGGGAAGGGTACAGTCTGGCTGGGCAGAGCAGGGGAGAGATAGAGTAAGGCAGAGGGAATTCAGAAGAAGATCCAGGTCCACCCCCTCTTCATCCTAGGGCACGCAGGGAGAAACGGAGAAGGGAGCAGCGTGAGTTGCATGGCTTATGGGGGAGGAAAGGGCCCTGATTCCCTTCATTAGCTGGAGCTGGGAACACAGTGTTTAAAAAGGGAGGTTGCACATAGCAACTCATGAGAAGCAAATCGTGAGTTATCTTTTTGGGTTCCTGGTGTCTTCCCAACTGTTCATGTTTTATTGGCCTTTGAAGTCTGCAATTCCTTATCCTGCCCTTTTCAGTTAATTGCTGTGTGGATTTTTATTTACAGTTTATATGTACTTTGTCTTTGAACTGAATTTCCTTCATTTAAAGACTGTTCTTGGGAGAGTTTTTTCTCCAACCGAAGGTAACTGGACATTGGGGGCAAATTTGGAGGTATTAAAGGGACCTTTCTTACTTATGTGACTGTGTTGCCTTTGTGCCACGCTCCGGGTGGCACAAACAGCTTTCTGGAAATAAAAATGCTTCCAAACTGTGAGGTTCAACAACTGTTTTTCAAGACTCTGGAAATCTTTGCTTCAGCCAATGAGATCAGATTTTGATAGCAAAATCTTTTCTTTAAATAAGGCAGGACCTTCCATACTACACCCAATTTCCATCTCAATGGTTGAAACACCTGGCATTAATTTTTCCTTCTGATGAACTGATAATTCTACAGGTTTGCATACTTTTGCCACACAGCAATATGTAGCTTTGGATCATTTCCTCAATTTAAAAAATCAATATTTTTTTTTCTCATTTGTTTAATTGAGTTTTCTAATATGCTTGGAGGGAAACATGAGGTAGGGTCTCTTTTAAAAAAAAACAAGTTTTTATTTTATTCTACATATACACAACAATACATAAACAGTGTGGCACCTAAGCATCATACATTCTGCTGCAAACAAAACTAATAACATTAATCATATCTCTAATGTTAATTCACATATTTGTATTAAATTATAATCTTTCATTATTTAATCATTCAGTATTCCAATACATTCTTCTAATGCCAGTCACCATATTATTTAAGTATACATGATAATTTCATTATTCAATTCCTTCTTTCATTTTTAATTTAAAAAAAAAACCCTCTCTTTTGGCAAACTGTGTGGTTTCAGGTTTTTACATTTCAGTACAAACATGATCATAGTTACATATTCATCTTTTTTGTTCAGTTTCATGTCACATTATTACTTACTAATATTAAATTCATTAAACTTATTTTATCCACTTTTGATTCTTATCTTCTTACTTCATTTTTCTTGGGATATTCTCATATCTTACTTTACAATAATATCTAAGATTCTTATTTCATTTTTATATTTATTGCACATATTACTTTTATCTGTCACATTTGCCATTTTATCAATCCTTGTTCTATTAATTCTAAAAATTGTCCCCTTTAGTTGTCAATTCGAGCTTACCACCTTCATTCTACAAAATAACAATATTTTCCTATCTAGTAAATGTCGGATATATATACATTTTATGTCAGATTCAGCATAGTATTCTTTTCTCAATAATCTTATAAATCACCTATATATTATAAAAATATTAATCTAGTCAATTAATTATAGAAACTGATATTAATCTTTCCATTATGATTCTCATAATTTTATATATCACTGATTATCAATTAATATTCTTATAATAAATTTCCATTTCCATATTTATTCCATTAAATTTCATATCTAATGTAACAATAATCCTTAGAAAGAAGAAAAAAAGAAAAAAATCAGTTCCAATCTTATCTATTTTCAAATACTTATTCTTATATATCACAACACATTACCTTGCAGAATCTCCTTCCCTATCCTTTTTTACCTATTGTCTCTCATCCTCCTAACTATGTAATTTCTTTTCATTCTTGTTTGTTTCCTGTTTCTCTTTATTTTCTGGTCCTTTCTCTTACCGTGTTTCCCTGAAAATAAGACACTGTCTTATATTTTTTTGGGCTCCCAAAAACACACTAGGTCTTATTTTCGGGGTAGGTCTTATATATATATATATTTTTTAATGAAAAAAAAACACCATATTCATGTAGAACAATGTACATTTATTCATGTACGAAACCACGAACAAATCGCATACCGTGTTTCCCCTAACATAAGACACTGTCTTATTTTTTTTTTGGCTCCCAAAAACACACTAGGTCTTATTTTCGGGGTAGGTCTTATTTTCGGGGTAGGTCTTATTTTCGGGGAAACACGGTAGTTCCCCTTTTTCCCATTATTATTCCCCCCCATTTCTCATTCCAAGTATTTATTTTATCCCTCTCTGTCTCTCAATCTTTCTTCTGTAGTTCTCTCTTCTGCTTTTTCCCTTTCCTTTGTTTAGTTTTCCGAACCATTCCTCCTTTCATTATCACATCAAACCACAAATTTTTAACTTTAAATCTTTTTCCTTCCGCTTAAGTGATTGTTGCTCCACTTGATCTTCAAAACTGGTTTCCTCTTTATTTAACTCCTTCCCTTCTGGTTCTCTTTGTTCTTCTTTGATCTGAAATGCCATTTCTAGTTTTCGTAATATATTGCTGCATATTTCCACGCTTACTTTCATCATTTCCTTCATATCTTGAAATCCAGACTCATTTCTGCAAATAATTCCCCCATCGTTTATGCTGCTCCTTCCTGGACAGGATTATGCGATGGCTGAGTTCCACCACATGTTTATTGGACCCGTGCCCTTCCTGGTTGGTTTATGCCTCCAGGGAGGTCACGTGTGGCTGGCTCCGGGCAGTGGTCAAAGCTTCGTTAAGGGAAGGACTGTTCCCTGCCGCCTTGAAAGAGGTGGTGGTGAGGCCCCTCCTGAAGAAGCCTGCCCTGGACCCAGCCGTGTTGAACAACTTCCGTCCGGTCTCCAACCTTTGCTTTTTAGAGAAGGTTGTTGACAGTGTGGTGGCACAGCAGTTTCCACTTTTCCTGGAGGAAGCGGACTACCTGGATCCGTACCAATCGGGCTTCCAGCCCGGGTATAGCACGGAGACGGCATTGGTTGCGCTGATTGATGATCTCTCAGCGGGACAGGGGTTTTTCCTCTGTCCTGGTCCTGTTAGATCTCTCAGCGGCTTTCGATACCATCGACCATGGTATCCTGTTGCGGCATGTCGGTGGGCTGGGAGTGGGAGGCACTGTTCTACGGTGGTTCTACCTCTCGGGACGTTCGCAATCGGTGTTGGCAGGGGGGGCAGAGGTCGACTCCGAGGTCTCTCACTTGTGGGGTACCTCAGGGGTCAGTCCTCTTGCCCTTCTTGCTCACCACCGCCTTGGTGGTACAGGCTGTTAATAGCCTAGCACTTAGCTCCAGCTGCCTGTAATTATTGCAGGCTCGAATCCCATCAGGCTCAAGATTGACTCAGCCTTCCATCCTCTTGGGGTAGGTAAAGTGAGGCCCCAAGATCGTTGGGGGCAATAAGCTGACTTTGTAAAAATGCCGCTTAGTAATAAGCAGGCATATACAATGGAATGAAGGCTATTGCTGGCGCATTGGGTTGTATCCCAAAACTGTAAGCCGCCCTGAGTCTCCGGAGAAGGGCGGCATATAAATATGAATTTAAAAAAAAACATATATATGAAGCCGCTGGGTGAGATCATCCATGGCTTTGGGGTGAAGTATCATCAGTATGCTGATGATACATGGTCTCATCTCCACCCCAGGCCACATCAAGGGTGCTCCATCACTGGAAGTTTTCAAGGAAAGATTGGACAATCATTTGAGCTGGATAGTATAAGGGCTCCTGCCTTGGGCAGGAGATTGGACTATGAAACCCCAAAGGTCCCTTCCAACCCTATCATTCTTGTTTTAGGACTTGTGTGGAGAACAAATCATGTTTTAGGCTATATTTATGGAGAAATATTGAACAGTTCACAAACCTTTAAATGCCATTGTATTTATATACTTATTAAATGAAGGGAAACATGGAATGTTGAGTTTCTGTTTGTAAGAACCATATAGAAAAGTAATAGGTGTTCACTTTGAAAAGTGCTCCTAATAGGATTCATTATCATCCCTTTTAGGCTTTTCCAGTGAAGAGATGAGTAACCTTCAGAGCATTAGGGGAAAACCACACATAAACCAGACACTGCTCTCCCCTGTCCAACTTTATTTAACAGATTTGGAGCAATTTTCATATCACTGGACTATGGCAGAGGTAAAATTTTCTGCACTGAAGAAATCTTCCTTCAGTGATTTTCCTAAAATGAAATGTTTATGTGAGAAATAGATCTATTTGATAAAGGTTTGAAATGTAAAATGCACATACATTTTATATGTTTTATATTTATATAACATATATTATGAGCCACCCAATTGCCTTGCAGTGAGATGTTGAGATGGGTGGCAAACAAAATTTAATAATAATAATAATAATAATAATAATAATAATAATAATAATAATAATAATAATAGGAGGAGGGGGAAGAAGAGAAGGAGAAGGAGATGATGACAGAAGGACTAATTCTGGCTGCACAAGGCCAAGCCTTAAGAACAAATGCATACAAAGCCAGAACTGAGAAGAAATCAAATGCCACCTCTGCAAAGAAGCTGAAGAAACAGTGGACCACCTGATTAGCTGCTGAAGGAAGATCACACAGCCTGCGTACAAAAAATGGCATCACAAAGTAGCAACAATAGTGTATTGGAAGATCTGAAATACTATTTGCCTGCAAAAATAGAGAAAGTCATAGAAAATGAAGAAGCTAAAGTGCTTTGGGACTTTAGAATTAAAAAAGGTATCTTCCATATAATACACTAGACTTAACAATTGTCAATAAGAAAGACAAAAAAGTCTGGATAGTGGATATGGATACCTAGAGACAGCAGAAGCGAAGAGAAGGAAATGGAGAATATAACAAAATACAAAGGACCTACAAATAGAAGTAGAACAGTTGTGGCAAAAGAAATAAAAGATAGTACCAATTGTAATAACCACCTTAGGTGCAATCTGAAAACAATTGGAGCACCACTTGAACATCCTTGACATTGATAAATTCATCATTAGTTTGCTTGGAACAAGTTACATCCTGTAACCATACTTTCAAGACCATCAAACATCTGCATCTACATCTGCATATCCCAGGTTGTTGGAAAGGAGTTGCTTGGTAGATAAAATGCCAACTCCAGACTGAACATCTGGCTGACTGTGCAATGATTCAAACAACATAGAAATTATATAAAATATAAAAGGAAAAAGGAATGATACTACCATAAGTGCATACCTATGCTGATAGGTGTGTAACCTTTTGCTAACCAGTTAGCTAAGGTGTGCAGGAAGCACTCCATTGTGACTTTACCCTGACATTAACTGCAAGACAAACTCTGGGAAAGGGAATGTCAAACAAGTTCCTAAAGAACCTAGCAGATAACTTAGTTGTCCAAAAGGTAGAAGAATAGAGGAAAGGACCAGGGGGTCAGCTGTACTGGACTTAATTCTTACTAATAGGGATGAAATGATAGAAGGGGTGCTTGCAAGAATTTTGGGAGAGAGTGACCATGTCATTGGAATTCAACATAATGTAGGGAAAAGTAGTAAAAAAAAACCCAAGAACGCTAACTTCAACAACCTTGGAGCTTAGGAAGTATTTCATGGATAGAGATCTTGGATCAGAAAACAAATCTCTGAAAATTGAAATTATAAAAATCTAGTTTAACATAGCACCACTGAGGGGGAAAAAATAAAATGCCCCAGATGAAACTAGCATGATTTCAATAATTGATTGATAAACTGAAAGATACAATAAAAGGGAAAAATGTAAAAATGGAAAGAGGTATGTAACTAAAACAGAATACCAGCAGATAGCCCAAATCTGCAAGGATGAAGTCAGGAAAACTAAGAGTAACTAAAGCTAGCAACAAATGCCAAAAATAATAATGAAAGTATCTTTCAATATGTAAAAAACAAGAAAACAGCCAAGGAAGTGATTGGTCCATGAATGGGAGAGAACAGCAAGGTAATAATGGCTAGCAGGGAGAAAACTGAACTGCTTAATTTATTCTTTGTGCAAAAGTAGTCCAACCTATCAAAAGCAGTACCACAGAAGACAATAGAAATACAAGTCAAAATAGGCAAGAAAATGGTAAGCAAAACCTTATCTACCCTAGGTGTTCTGATCGCCAGGGCTATATATATCCAAGGGTAATGAAAGCCATCAGATGTGATCTCAAAACAATTGAATCATATCTTTGAAAGCTCTGGGAGCAATGGAAAACTACCAGGGAACGGGAAAAATGTGGATGTGTTTTCCATCTTCAAAATAGAAAAAATGGATCCAGGAAACTACCGACCAATCAGCCTAATATCAATTCCTGAGAAAATCCTGGAAAAGATAAGCAGCAGATTTATGAGGACCTAGAATGGACAAATCTATTACTAGACTCCCAATATGAGTTTGTTAAAAACAGATCATGCCAGACAAAACTTACTGCCTTCCTTGACAAAGAGTATATATTTAGTGAATCAGGGAAATACTGTGGATATAATTTACTTAGACTTCAGTAAGCATTTGACAAATTAAACCACAACCTACTCCTTCATAAGATAAAAATGTAGGGTAGATAGTACTGTCACCAGATGAATTTAGTTATTGGCTGACCAACTGCACTTGACGTATGGTCCTGAATGGAACTACATCTGTGCAGAACGGGGTGTCAAACTCAAGGCTCATGGGCCCAGTGCTTAGATCTGGACTGTGGGGCCACTCTGGAAACCGCAAAGGACCGGCTTACAGTGCTTCTGCCAGTGAAAATGGAGCCCTGGGAAGCATTTTCAGCTGCAAAGAACCAATTCATGCAATAAATTTTTTTTACATTCCAGGTGTTAAAGAAAAGGTTTTGAGTTCATTTTATTGGTTTCAAGTAAAATCTATACAGTATTCTTCGTGTTATAGCAATTCAGTTAGTGACCATTCAAAATTATGACACCTTCCCCCCAAAAAGTATTTACAACCCGTGCCAAAGTTACGTATGTTGCAGCACCACAGCGGTTGTTCACCCTTATGACCAACTACAGCAGGGGTGACAAATTCAACAAGGCACTGTTTCTGTTGACAACTGCACAGATACAGAAAATTGGTAGTCAGTTTTGTTAAACGATATGAGCAGGTGTGAAACTGAAAAATTAATCTGGCTAAGCAACAATTTTTCAAATTCATAGTAACCATATTTTGTTTAAATGTTCTTAGATAGTCATGCAACTTACAGTTTTAAATGATATTCAGTATATTATATAATCAAATATGGTAAACATTTTGAACAATTTTGGTGTTAAAATAGGTGGTGAACCAATGCCTGTCCACTATTCCTTCACGAAGCCAATGCATTGATATTGTTCAAAGTGGAATATGTAAACATCTGGTAGGTACCAATTTTGAATTAATTTATTATTAATTTACTACTATTATTTATATCTAGCTGATGGTTGATTTATGCCACTTTATTTAAAATATAGTATGTGAATTTTTAAAAATAGTATATGAATATGTATATATGTAGTTACTTGAAATGTTACATTTTTGTAGTTTCTTTTGTCCTAGTGAGGTATAATTGTGTATCTGTAATAATAAGTTTCATATTATACCATTTGTTTACTGCTGGCTGTTATATAAATTTGTAATCATTATGCTGAAATTCTTAACATGCTTACCTTTAAAATGTAAACCTGTCTTTGTTTCTAAACATAGTGCAATCAAACAAACTAAAGCAGATTTAAATATAACAATGTAAAATTTTAAACCAATATTTTATTAATAGCAGCCAAGATGTCATTCAATTAGTCAGCTAATATAAGCAATGGCATTTAGATATATATACTGCTTCACAGTGCTTTACAGCCCTCTCTAAGCAGTTTACAGAGTCAGCCTATTGTCCCCAACAATTTGAGTCCTCATTTTACCCACCTCAGAAGGATGGAAGGCCGAGTCAACCTTGAGCCTGGTGAGATTGAACTGCCAAATTAGAGGGAGCTGGCAGTCAGCAGAAGTAGCCTGCAGTATTGCACTCTAACCACTGCGCCACTGCGGCTCTATATAAAAACTTTCCCATAAAGCCACATAAGTAATAAGACCAGCAATGTGGGTCTCCCTTCATAGAGCATTCTGCCACAAAAATGGGAGGAACAGCCCCTGTCCTGTATTTTATTCACTTATAAAAAATCTATTTAGAAACTTCAGAACAAGTTGTAATGACAGATTGTAAAACATAATATAATTTGTTAATCTGTCTTAATGTGTGAATTCAACAGAAAGATCAAATTGTACTCACAAGATTCTGAAATGTGCTAAGTACCTTTTGTAGTGGTTTCCTAATCATTTCCACCATTTGAGCATGGGCAGAGGATTATTTACTAACTGTGTATGAAGGGGAGTAATATAAACCCAACCAAAGTGAGAAGTCTTTGTGGATCATCTGATCATTTTGCCAACATCTATGTTATTGGAATTGTTTGATGACTCAGTTTTGAATCAGTACTTTGTTGTTCAAAGGTACCAATCTAATCTTCTCCATCATTGTGCTGACAGCATAGCTCTATCTATAACCTGATCTGGCAATCTTATATGCATATTAAAAAGTCCAGATACTAAACTGGACAAAAATATTTTTATGTATTAAATTTGTCTGCCACCCATCTCTTCACAAGGCTATGTCATTTAGTCCTCTTTCTTTCCTTCCTTCCTTCCTTCCTTCCTTCCTTCCTTCCTTCCTTCCTTCTTTCTTTCTTTCTTTCTTTCTTTCTTTCTTTCTTTCTTTCTTTGGAATGCATATAGAGACATCCTAGAGATCAAGAATGCATGCTTTTCTTATATGGCAAGTGGAATGGGAGCATCAAACAGAATTGCTGAAGAGGTGGCTTTCTTGGGAAGATAGGGGCTGAATAGCAGAACCACTATGAACAACTTAGTAATAGTTTTGGTTTCAAAGTTGTCTGAAAAGCATATGGTCTTGTAGATACAATGAAGCAAAAGGAGGAACAGGGAGAATACATGAAGAATAGCATTATTATTTATTTTATTATGAGATATATGTGCTGCCCTATCTCCCTGAGGACTCAGGGTGGCTTAGAATACTAAAAACCACAAAATACAGATATTAAAAGATGAATTAAACCCAAAAATCTCATAAATCAATTAAGTTTAAAATTTAACAAATTTAAAAACCACTAAAAAGACCCCCCTTCCCCATCAGCCCGGGTAGGCTAGTTGGAACAGCCAAGTTTTTAGGCCACGGCGGAAAGATCGGAGGTCGGGCCACCCGGAGCTCCAGAGGCAGCTGGTTCCAAAGGGTGGGTGCCCCCACAGAGAAGGCCCCCTGGGGGCCACCAGCCGACATTGCCTAGCTGACGGCACCCTGAGGAGGCCCTGCTGGTGGGAGCGCACAGGGCGTCGGGAAGCCGTTATTGGCAGCAGGGTCTCCTGCAAATACCCCGGTCCAATGCCATGAAGGGCTTTATAGGTCAGCACCAGCATTAGTTAACAGTATGGATTCTGTAAGATCAATGACTGTCGAAAAGGAGCAACTATTAAGAGATGGTTCAACTAAGATCCTTTGAAGAGCAAAACTGACAGTAGATATATCTCTAGATGCTTCGCAGTGTGTGGAGCCAGAGTCATGGTCACTGGGATAGAAATCCAGTGTAGTTTAAGAAATAGGAGCAGTCCATTATGCCTGATCCAGAAGAAAAAAGTTTAGTTAAGGACAGTGATCCTATCCTAATCAAGAACAAGACAAGAAGGCTCTGTCATTGGTATTTAAAAGAACAGCAGGTACAGGTAATGACTTTTTGCCTTGTGTTAACTTTGGGATTATACATCTGGCTTCTTTTGTATAAGACTCAGATAAAGGAATAAATTTTAGAGTAATAGTTCTTCAACTGTGGTACCTTCCAGGATAGTGGATTCCTACAGAACTGGGATTTAAATAGTAATTAGTTTTAAGCTAAGTTTTAGCCAAAATTTTTTCATGTGAAAAGGGTTGTCCAAAGACAATAATCCTTGATTTCTTGCTCTAGAGTTGGAGTTATCTTTCTTAATGGATCCATCTTGATAACCAGAAGGGTTCCTCACAATGAATTCAAGAACTATTTGATGTTTTGCAAATCTGTAATCTCAAAAATATTATTTTGCATCTAAACTGCAGTTCAATTTGCTAGACAGTTATATGTTAGAAATATGTTGGTTATTGCTGAATGAGTTTTTTTAATAATGTATTTAAACTTTTTTTTAATAAACTTTATTAGTCTTTTATGGCTTTTAAAAACAAAAAGCTAATCATTACATTAACAGTTCTGTGACATCAATCTCATACATTTCTATCTTTTGTGCATATTTACAAATATATATAATTTGTGCAAATATATACATTTAATCTATTAATTGCTTATCTTAAATTCCTTCATTTTCCTTTTTTTTCTTTTAAACTATACTTTATTAAAATTTTATTAAATTAAAAACATCAAATAAATAAATAAATATATCACTCAACAACAGCAATTTGTAGTGATTCTCTTATGACAATAATTCGTGCATTATTTACAGATATTATAAGAAACTTTTAAAGGTTATTTGAAATTATTTTAGCAGAATACTTCTCTTATAAACATAAGAAACAAATAAAATATTTGTGCTCAAAGGTTGTGTGAAGGTTTAATCTGAAATTATTTTGTTTCCTAGGTAGGACTGACTGTAGTACCTGATAGCACTGCTGGTGCTATTTTATGTGCTTTTAGTAAACTACTGGATCAAGTATATGTCCTTAATGAAAATGCTTCCAGGTTCCTAGCTTCTTTGTGTTATAGTCTTCTCTACCTTCTCTTAACAATAGAGAGGGAGGATACAGAACACATGCAGAAGAGGTAAGCTTTTTAATTTTAGATTTTATTCTTAAAATATTGATACTTTCGAAACATTGTATGCATGTGTGAGCTGCCCTGTGCGAGCTCATAGGCAAGGACTCCTCAGGGTCCCGTCGGCAGGTCAATGCCAGCTGGTGACTCCCGGCGAGCGAGCCTTTTCTGTCGCCCCTGACCTCTGGAATCAACTGCCTCTGGAGCTCCGTCTGGCCCCTGATCTCCGCACCTTCCGCCGTGAATTAAAGACCTGGTTATTTGACCAATCCGGGCTGTGACCCCTCCCTGGGGGAGGGACGGTTTTAATGTTTATTATCGTCATGTTTTTATATTTGGGCTTGTCTTTGGTTTAATGGTTTTTTAAATATTTATTGTTCTGTGTTTTAGTTGTGAGCCCGAGTCTTGGAGATGGGGCGCATACAAGTTCAAATAAATAAATAAATAAATAAATAAATAAATAAATAAATAAATAAATGTTTTTGTTTGTTGTGGCTGAAGACTAGTTCAATTGTACTGGCCTTTGAGTGACGTGGTCATTAAATGAGATGCCACTAGACTGCTGTGCTCAATTATTGTAATCCCAGTTCTCCCAATTGTGGTTATTAGTGGAGTGCCAGGGAGAAGTCCCAGGTTTTCCACTAAATTGGTGGAGAATGATAATGAAAACAATGGTGTTCATCAGCTTTTTCATCATATTTGAGATTTTTTAGCATGCTGGAGGAAGAGTCTTCAAATCTGATGAAAACACTAGTGAACATCAGCATTCTGGACAGCTTAGAATGCTGGTGTTTGCTAGCTTTTTCTTTTCCCCTTGGGTTCAGAATGCTGGACTTTATTAGACTTTTCCCATCTGAATGCTGGCATTTAGAGAGAAAGCACTAGCAAACACCAGTGTTCTGAAAGGCTCGCTAGCAGAGATGAAGTCTGTTCCTCCACTGCACAGGAGGATTTCCCCTTCATGCAGAGGGGAAAAAGAACACCTTGGCATGTGGGGGAATGGATCTCGAATCCAATGTTCCAAGAAATACTTGCAACCTTACCTGCTGGCTTCTTCATTAATTTTCTGTGAAAGCTGGCAAAGATTGCAAATAGCAATAATTTGATTGCAGGGCACTTGGAAACTGCTTGTAAATATGAACAGATTGTCCAGCACCCAAAATATGGTCATATGACTAAGGAGACGGGCGTAATGCACAGAAGTACTTTATACGTTGTAAAGCACCTGTTCTATGATTGTCTGACTGTGAAGGGTTATTAAATGACCAATTGCAAGTTGAGGACTATCTGTACTTCAACCGTAGTCACTGTGAACTTCGAATTTCTGGTGAAGTTTTGTATTTCATTTTCTACAATATTTTAAATGTAATATTATATTTTATGAAATTTACTTTAGTATAATTTTATTGTGGAAATTTAACTCCTATCGTGCAAAGGCAAGTTTAAGCAAGGCGTGTGTGTTTTTAATTTAGTAATGATCAATACATAATGTATTCCACAATTAACTGTGGGACAGAAAGCCCACCTTTCCTATTTCTAACCATAACTGTAAGCAAAATGACTGAATTTTTTACAACTGTAAATTAGTAATAATTTATCAGCCCCTTAGAGACTCTGCAAATAAATTATATCTATGAATTCTTTATTTTTATGTATTTATTAAATTTATATGGCTGCCCATCTGACTTGCATATGACATATATATAGTATGTATGTATGTATGTATGTATGTATGTATGTATAGTTATAGTTACAGTTATATAGTTACAGTACAAGTAATACCTGTGGTTATTTGCCTGGTTTTAAGTTATTCCTTTCTTACTAATAAATCTAGCTAAACGTGTACACATCTACTTTCTCAACTTTGGTTTCAGGGATGTATTGTGGAATTCCTGTATCTCTATTCTAAGCACCTCACTTCAAATCTTGAGAGTGATGTTGCAGACTCTTCAAGTGAACCAAGCCTCCCGGGATGAATTGCCTGTTCTTGCTCAGCTTCTTTGTTTGCTAATGCAACACAGACAGCTTCAGACTCACATGAAGACCAGTGAGTTCCTGGTGAAAAAGATTGTCAAAGATATCATGGTAAGGAGCCTATTCTCAGTCACTGGCTGAAGCCAAGTTGTTGTCTCATAGAATTGGAAAGTAATGGAAATGGTCTTTGTTGATCTTTCCAAGCAACTGGTCACAAAAAAGGCTGAAAGAACTTGGCCCATTAGTCATTAAAGGATAAAGAGCCACTCTTGTCTTTTGTATCGTAAGAATGATACTGGGCTTTCTCCAAAATTAATTTCCATTCTAACCCCCAATTCCAGTAGGTAAGGACTAACCATGTTTTCTGCTTCCAAACTTAGGAAATAGCATTACAATACTCTATCCTTATTCCTTCCTAGTTTGAGTGGAAGGCAGAATTGTATGTCAGCATAGTTCTTTTAAAAGGTTTATTTTGAATATCTCAAAGGTATCTTCCTTTTAAATGAGGACATATTCCTTTAAATTTCTTCCCCCCCTACTTTGGGGTTTAATGTGTCCATATATAAGCTACTATATTAAAAAATGAACAGGAATAGCTATTTTGCTCCCTTTTTGTAAAATTATGTAGAATCTGAATTCCCCCCTTTTTTGTTTACTTCCTTTTCATCCTTTGTTCAAGCACAACCTTACTCCTAGGCAGGTGTGGTAGAATTTCCACACAGTACTACCTTTTAAATAGTTATCTTGAGGGTTTTTTTCTCTTTCAGAGTGTTTTTTAATCTATTCCCTTTCTTTTTTTTCATTTAACTTTTTAGGCTATACAGCTATTTAATGGATTCCCTATACTAATTATTCTGGTTCCAGTATCATTAAGACCTCAAGCCATGCTCAGAAATTGAACTTAAAAGTATCCCTGACAAATATCTCGCTCTGCATTTGATATTTTTCAACAAAGTAAAATTCATCTACTATTTCAGTAGCTTTTTACTGTCTAGCTACTCTAATCATTAGGAAAATTTTCTTCATATTACATCAGAATATCTTCAAAATTTAAGGATGACAGATTAGCAACAAAAGGATCCAGTTGTATTGACTATGTGATCTCTTGTTAACTTCATTATCTATGTAAGAGAATATATATAGTTCAGAGTTTAACTGGAATCTTTGGTGCTCTCTGAGCTTGGTTGTTTGCTCTGAGATTTCATTACTCAACTAGGTAACATCTTCAGTGCATTGAGGATCTTACTAGTTGGGTAATGAAACATTGCCATCAAACAGCTATGCTCAGAGATCACCAAGGACTTCATCTTTGTTATCTTTGCTTAATTTCCCATTTTAGAACCAGTGCAGTTGATCACTGTTACACAGATATCCTTCTCTGAACCTCTTCTTGTGCTATATCCATCATTGGATATTGGAGATCATGTTGGTGATCCTATTTTTATCAACAACTGCACGAAAAAGTGCTGTTGAATTTTGTCCAAACCAGTACCTTAGATTTTGAAATCATGATGTTGTTCTTCTGCCTGGAGCTTGTTTGCCTTCAATCTTTCCTTGGAGGATTAAGTGAAGTATGCAGTATTTTTCTGGGTGTTGCATCACATGTCCAAAATATTCTAACTTCTGAACAAGGAAACTATATTTCTGTAAAATGGGAAGCCATAAACAGTTCTTCCACTATTATCAAGCCTCCCCCAACATTCTGACTTTGATCTCTCTTTGTTCCTAAGATTTGTGAGATCTTAATAAATTCTACAGACCACACATTAATATATTTACATTTAACTTTTTTTTAAATTCATATTTATATCCCACCCTTCTCCAGAGACTCAGGGTGGCTTACAATTTTTTTGGGATACAACCCAATGCGCTCAGCAGTAGCCTTCATTCCATTGTATATGCCTGCTTATTACTAAGCGGCATTTTTACAAAGTCAGCTTATTGCCCCCAACAATCTTGGGTCCTCAATTTACCTACCCCGAGAGGATGGAAGGCTGAGTCAACCTTGAGCCTGGTGGGATTCGAGCCTGCAATAATTACAGGCAGCTAGAACTAAGTGCTAGGCTATTAACAGCATTTAGTAACTTGCTTCCATAAAAACCGATTATGACAATTTTTGGTGATCTTGCCATGTTATCTGGAATTTCTTTTGACATGTAAACTCAGAAGTGAATAGGGCATTTTCTATGTTATCTTCTGCCACCTGGATCGAATAATATTCTGGTTATCCTGGCTTCGCTGTGCGTGACACCCTCTAGAAATTAGTGGTTGTCATTGTCTCCTTACAAGTGTGGAAGCTGCCAATTGTGTTAAGAATATAAATAGTACCTTGATGGACTGAAGAATTGATCCAGCTTTGAGTTCTCACATTGGCCAACTAACTGCAAAAGTCCTTGAGTCCTTGAGATACAACCATAATGGAACCTGTCCATTATGATGGCACGTTACCAAAATCGTTAGGTAAAACGTTTCATCTAACAATTTCTCCATTCCAGCTCTGCCTAATGAGTCTAACAAATCTGCAGGGTGCCTCAGGGTGGTGCGGGTCCTTGGAAGCCTAGCACAGGCCCAAGCCCATCGGCCCTGGCTGCTGGACACATCCTCCAAGATGCCACTGCTCCACTTTCTGTACATTTTGGTATACACAAGCCTTCTCCCACTCCCACCAGGTCCTCCCAGACCTTAGGCCTGTTTCCCACCACACTGGCCAAAGACCCTCCTCCTCATTTACCATTTGAAAAGCCGTGAGGCATACATAAGTTAAATGTTTATAGTCGCATAAATTGTATATATTTGTAAATGCACAAAATAGCAATATAAGAAAATTGCCACAGTTTGTTGAATTGTTTAATTGTCGAATTTAAGAAATTTTTACTTTTTACTTTTTTTATTTATTTTTGTCTTTTTTAAAGCTATAAAATATCAATAAAGTCTATTTAAAAAAAAAAAAGCTCCGAGGCCTTCTAGAATCTAGACCACTGGAATGGATTGCTTCTTTGTGCAGCTATATGATGCGATTCCTGAAACTGCTCCAATTTGTCTTGACACAAAATTGTGGTTGATTCAGGTCACTACCACGTGGCCTGGTGACAAATTTCTTTGTTCTGCTACCTTAACAAGGTCTACAGCAGTGCAGAAACTTTTTGCAGCATTTAGAAGAAATTTCAGTTAATTTCTGGGTATAATTTAAAATGCTGGTTCCCCAAAAGGCATTTATGATTTGACACTGGATACGTGTAAGACAACCTATTCTTACCTGAATCAGCCTGACTTGTTGGATTATCCAAAGAGATACTGTTCTAGTTTGTTGCTTTCAGGAGTTAAAGAGTGAAACTAGGAAGCCCTATTTTTCAGGGCCAACTATCTGGAATAGTCCCCAAGCAGAAATCAGATTTATTTCTTCTTTGATGGCCTTCAAGACTTAAAAACTGAGTAGTTTGGGAAAGCATTCTAGTGCCATCCCATTAGTGCCATCTTTTTTTTATATATATTTTCCTGATTATTCATTTAGATTGATTGTATATATGTTAATTTTTCCATGTAAGTTGCCAAGTGTCACTAGATTACAGTACTAGATTAGAAATGTAATCATAAAATAAATTGTGTAATTTATTAAACTATTAGATTTTTACCCATAGCAATACTTTCACTGACTTTCATTCCAGTGAGACAGAGGAAAACATTGAAGTAGAATTCCATAGTATTTCTTTGATTATAAGCATCTGCTTGCTAACATGTAGACACAATTAATTTGCCTATTGCTTGGTGTATTGTGTTACAAGTACTGTAAAACTGAAACATGTGCTTTAATTTTAAAAAAAATCAGTAATTTTCCTTCTTTGTATTCTATAGATGTCCTAAATAATTGTATAGATAGTCCTTGACTTAATATCACAACTGGGACTGGAAACTCAGGTGCTAAACAATGTGGTTATTAAATGAGTTGTGCCTGATTTTACAACCTTTTTGCCATGATCATTAAGTGTAGTCATTAAGCAAATCCAACTTCCCCTATTGACTTTGCTTGTTTGAAGCCCAATGGAAAGTTACAAATGGTGATCGTGTAGGTCCAATAATGCTGCAATTGTTTTTCATTCATGCTGGCTGCCAAGCATCTGAATTTTTGATTACAGGATGCTATTATTCATGTACTGATCCTAAGTCACTTATTTTGTCAGATTGCCAGCTTTGCTGCACTTTGATGGCAGCTTGACATAAAATGTGTGTATGCGTGTTTGTGGGGGGGTGACAGGAACCAGCGGTACTATCCAAAGACAATGGCTGAAAATCCAAGGACAGAAACCTGGGAATGGAATATAAAAATAGCCATCCAAAGAGGCACCAAAATGTGGAACTGCTACTAAGACATCAAATTTGAAACTTATTGGACACCACCACGATGATCAAACGGGAAGAGCCTGGGGGAAGGGAAAATTACCAGGATTACGCGGGAAATCCTCTGATCTATCTTTGTTACACTATAACTACCGGTACTTGGCTTCAATAAAAGTATAACCTTCACTACAAATGGACTAGAAGGTGTCTTTCCTGAGTGATATAGCATTGTCATAAATTCAAATAGTTGTTAAATAAATGGTTGTAAGTCAAGGACTACCTGTATCCTACATTTGTATCTACATGAGTTATAGATAAAAGAAACACTTTCTTATTTCTCTTTTAGATTGCAAGTAACCATTATGGTTTTTCTTTATTCACAGGTCTTGAAAAGTGATGAAGCTCAAGAGCAGTGGTTGACAGACCTCCATTACAATTTCAATATATATTTAGCCACTCATTCTCCAGGATCTGGGGCAGTCAGTACACTAAATTAAAGAGAACATTTGGTTGGAAACTCTGTGTGTGAATGAAAAGTCATTTTTTTGTGGAAATTAATAATGAATTTTATACAATCTATTATTTGTGTAATAAATATCACTCTTTACATTTGATATTAACATTTAAAAGTTACCTGAAATAAAATGAAGTAATACAAAAGCTTAAGGCAAACAAAGAATCATGCGCACATGTTGAGAAACATGTTAAGAGAAAATTTTACTTATTGTGAAGAACAGGGAACAGTTTTGTTGTTGCCATTAAGTTGGTATACCTGAGTCTCAGTATTATACTGCTTAATATATTTTAAAAAATAAAGATCATTTAAATAAGAACACTGATAAAACTACTATTAAATATACTTTAAAATGTCCATGAATAACCAATAAGCTCCCTTCTTATACTATCATGGAGTCTTATTTTCATGCCTGGATCTGGTGTGTTTTGCTTTCACTATTGTGGCAGGTTTCATATTATATGAAAAATGTTTACATTTCCCTGGATTTTCCGATAAGCAAATATCCTGCAATCCACCTGCTGTAAAAGAAGCATAAATGTATTAGTGCTTTTGTTCAGTGAGGACTCTATATAGTTGGTTTTCTTTATTAAATATAAAAAAATGTTAACTTCAAAATTATGTTATGTAATTGAAGGCCATTAAAAGGCGAATGTACTCTTAATTTTTTAGAGGATTTCTGTACCTATACTGGCAGCTTTATCTCCACTGTGACATACTTTAGCTCTACCATTTTTATATAAATCTTACATAAATCTATTGCTTTAAAAAAAAACATTCCTGTTTTGTCCATTGACAGGTATTACAAAAAGGAAAACAAGGAATAACTTCAAAATTGATTGATACAATGGTACTTAAGTTTTGTGACCTGTTTTGAATTTTCAATGTTTCAATATAAATATGGCATAAAATGTGATTTGTCAAAAATACTACATACTGTTCATTTATTTAGAAAAATTATCCAAAACTACATATTGTGGGGGAAAAGATATGAACCTCTAGGGTTATCAGTTCAGTTGAAGGTGGGTGTTTCCATCAATGAGATAAAAATTGGGTGTGAATGTGAGAGCTTATTTGAAGAACAGAATTTTGGATATTTGCTGTCAAAGTCTGATCTTCACAATAAGTTATGTGAAAGGATCTTATTGCTCAAAAAAGATTTATGCAAACCTGAAAAAGCTGGAAAAATTTACAAAATGTTTGGACTATATCAGTCCATTGTCAAAGTTTTGAAATAGTTTTGCATTCTGTTCCCAGGCCATGTGTTTTGGTTCAGTATTGAAACCAGCGATCAGGTTTTTTCCCCAAAGGCTCTTGCCTTGACATTGGATTTCCAAAGCACCTAAATTTTATCTTCACTGCAAATAAAGTCAGATCAGTCTAACTTCATCTAGAAGTAGATTATTTGTTCTAGCAATCGAGATATTCTCAATAATTAGCACTATTCACCTTTCTGATGATCCAGCTTTTGTCTAAATTTATTACAATCTTAATCTGACATGGTAGAGCATGATAGCAGAACAGTATATCAAACAGAAAATGGTGATATGATTAAATATTTCCCAGAGTCATCCTTGCTCTAGCTTTTTAGATTGCTTCTCAATTCCCCAAATTTCTGTTTAGCTTGCTGTTATACATAACAAAACAAGCAGTGCGCAAGTATTAGAAGTATCTTTGCTCAATATTAACCACTTCTTATAAATGATAAATCAACTTCTACTTCTAAAAATGCTTCTGCAATTCTTGGGAGTTCAAAGCTTTTTCATAAATTCATAGCTGGGAAGGGGAAACAAGGCTGGGTGAACATATCACCCCCTAAACCAAGCATGGGTGAAATGTATCAATTTTCTCTTCCTCTGAAATAAAGGTTTTTTTACAGTCTTTTAACTAAGGAATGCGCTTTAACAATTTCTGAAATGTACAATCTCAAGAACCATATCTTCAAAATATTTTTTAAATTAAATTAGTTTGTTGGCCATCTCCCTATAAGGTGACTCTTTAGAAAGAAAAACCTTAGTAAGAAAGTATTTTCTGCTCTTTTTAAAAAAAAAAATCAGAAATCAAAACTTTTAACACAATGTGGTATAATTTGGAAATAACCAGGCAGTGAATCTATCAAAAGCAAAACTAAAGACAGAAAGTTTACAAAATTATTGAGATCTCAAAACTTGGTGATTATTCTGACTTACCAATACTTAAGAATTATCATCATCATTATACAGTAAATCACTCAGTTAATTGATCAATAGGGAGAAGGATATCCAACAGAGTGAATGTAAAATTTGAATTGGAGTCTACATATCCATAAAATGATATCATACATTAATATAATGACTCATGGAATTTTATAGATATGTATAAACTTTCAGAGAAATTCCAGAGAAGATTAGGAAATGGCTGAATAACATTGTAGCTTATTGAGGATTTTTTTAACATGAATATTATAACAAGAATGATGTTCATAACATGAATGTAATGTAATGCAAATTTCCCTGTTTCATTCTTTCAACTAGCCAGAACATACAGTACAAAGGCTTTTTAAATGCAGCAGGGAAAAAGTGAAATTGTGTGTGTGTGTGTGTGCACGAGCCAGCAGTGCGCTGCAGCTGCCAAAAAAGCAATGTAGTTCTAGATGGCATCAACAGAGGGATAATATCTATCAGTGTGCTCAAGTAAAAAGTGACAATAAAGGCTATCTTTAAAAAAATTAGTTTGGACTGGACAAATATGCCAAGCTTACGATCAAACAGGCAAAAATAGCGAACGATGGAATCAAGATGCCCTATGGGAATAACATCAAGATCTGGATGAAGATGATCACTACATATACTTGGGCATTCTTCAAGCTGATAACATCAGGAAAAAGACTAGAAATGAATATATCAAGAAGCATTCAGAGATGATGAGTACCATCTAGTGGTGCCATACTTTATCTGAAAAAATGAAAACTGTTGGGGAAAAAAAGCAGGCAGGCAGCTCAAATGGGTAATTGGATAGTTCAACCAGTTAAATATAAGAACACTACATTGGTGGCAAAATCTTATACCATTTGAATTTAAGACATTTTAGAC
The DNA here is from genome assembly GCA_009733165.1 of Naja naja. Lineage (NCBI taxonomy): Eukaryota > Metazoa > Chordata > Lepidosauria > Squamata > Elapidae > Naja > Naja naja. The sequence continues at coordinate 86,651,342 of CM019155.1, forward strand.
TGGTGGATATCAGTACTGGGATTCTCTTTATTCATGCTGATAATTCCATTCACTTGATCAAGAAATGCATGGGGGAGGGTCAGCAAAAAAAAAAGTGATGATTATAGGTATTCTGCCTCAGTGAACACTGCCAATATATAAAGGCATGACATATGTTGTGATTTCTGCCCTAAAGAAGCTAGCAATAGGGCTAGTGAAATGTCCACACATATTCACATCTCAGATGGCCTTATCAGGAAGCCCTTTAATCAACACCATTTTGTCATTTTTCCTAACACGCTCAAGTAATCACCACAATGTGCCTTTTTTCTGAGGTTGCTATAGTATGTATCTTTTGCCTCACATCTAATGTATATTATCACATACATCGGAATTGTACCTGATATTAACTGAAGTTCATAAAACTGCTGTTTTGAAGAAGGCAATCTCGTTGGGTGATGCACCTTTCCTTCTTGTGAGTGCCCTTTAAAAACAAATTTCCAAAGTGTATGAATGCTGACTGCCTCAATGAATAAAAAGCATTTATCAACATAAAATAAATAAAAATAATGATAAATAATGAATGCCCCCTTAAACAGCAGTGTTTTCATAATTTTACCAAAAGACATCATCATAAGTTACATCTGCCTTCAGGAGGCAGCTGTTTCAGGGGTCTTCCACATAGCATACTGCCACTGCAAGACCATATAAGGTAGACAAACACTACCTGAAGATGATATTCCAAAGGGTCTAAGGCAGTAATAAAGCCCCTTGAGCTGGGCCTAGAAATCTATCAGCAAACCAATGTGAACTATGGGGTCTTGGTGGCTCAGGCTGTTAATTGCCTGCACTTAAGTTCCAGCTGCCTACAACTATTGTAGGCTCGAATCCCACCAAGCTCAAGGTTGACTCAGCCTTCCATCCTCTCGGGGTAGGTAAATTGAGGACCCAAGATTGTTGGGGGCAATTAGCTGACCTTGTAAAAATGCCGCTTAGTAATAAGCAGGCTTATACAATGGAATGAAGGCTATTGCTGAGCACACCGGGTTGTATCCCAAAAATTGTAAGCCGCCCTGAGTCTCCGGAGAAGGGCGGCATATAAATGTAATTTAAAAAAAAACTAATGTTAGTTAGAAGGTGGATTGCTGCATTCTTTGCCAACTAGAATTTACAACTAATCATAAATGGCCCCCATTTATTGAAGTAGCCTATCTGAGGCATGACAAGATCCTGAGCCGTGCTTTAGCACTTCTTGATCAAGAAAGGAAAAAAAAACAGAGACCTACCAAAGCTGTCCAAAGGCTCTCTTGGCTTTGACAGTTATTCTAGCAGGAATCATTAGCTCAAGGAGAATGTAGGTAGATGATAGATTAGACAGACAGGGAAAAAAGAATTATGACTGAAATTCTTTTTCAACCTAAGACATGCTTAAGTGATATATATTATTACCATATATCTGCTTCAGAGTGGTTGACTTCTGTACCAAGTTGTTTCCTGAGCTGGTTTTGTTGATTGCCTTTGGGATTTTGCCTGGAGTAAGTGCTTTAGGTGTAGTTAAGTTTAACTTTTTGTTCCAAATGGCCTTAATGCACAAGATAATTGTTTTTTGTTGCCATTCATCTTTGCATTGCTGTTTCATGCTAAAAAGTTGAAGGAATTGTTTTCTTAACTGATAGCTAGAAGGAGAAAACAAAGTGGGAAATTCTGTTTTAGCTTACTTCTTTTAAACTCCAGATATTTCTATTAACCATTTTTTTTTCAATAATAACATTTTTTCTTAATTGGATTAACCTCCTCATTTTCAGTATTTTAAGAAAGTAATAAGCAAATATAAAAAACTCAGGGATATACAGTACTACTTTCTACATAGAATATAGAAGACAGAAGAAGTGGAGAAATAATAAACCAGGGAAAAAAAGCAAATCCATATAACATTAATTCAATCCTTAAACTGATAAAATATGTAAAATTTACAGAAACTCTAAACTTTTACAACATGTTCTCAATTTTAAAATATAAAGACATTTTAAAAATGAATAATAAATCTGTTTCTTAATATGAGGATAACAATTTCATCTGTAGATATATCTTCATAACCAAGCACAAGGCTTGATAGAGGCAAAATTCTTCATATAATGTCAAATTCTTTATTATAGGAATATACATCAAATTTCATTCACTTTCTTGCCTTCCACTGACACTTGGGTTCTGCTTTTGGATAGTTCTAGCAAAAAACGTATGTCCTTTCTTCATGAGAATAATTATTCCTGCAGCTAAACGACCGCTGATTACATTATTTCTACATTATTATGATATCTAATATTCTTATACTTCAAAATCATTTAACGTATCCGAAATTGTGAAAAGTTACCATGGAAACAAAAAGATGACAGATTAAAAAATGATGCAATGTCCAATGTTCTATCGTATGTGCTTATTTGAATCACTACTTCCTGAATTCTGGGACTGATCTAAATCAGATTGAGAAATACAGAGCAAATCAGCAAAGTACAATACAATAGAAACCTTATAACTACTCCACCTGTTTACATCCCTTCCAATTCATATATGCATTACATATATACTTGACATCACATTCCTCAAAGTATACCAAAGCACAATTTTAAATATATGCTAAACCTCATAATGAAATCTTTAGTAGTAATTAAAATGAGATAGAATGGAGGAATCTCATCCATACCTTCTCCACACCTTTTGAATAACATTTGCTGCATTATACTTCCTCTGAAAGAGCTCTTTTCTTACTCTTTCTTTTTCTATTACTTGCATCTGAATTGCTGATGGGACTGATTCAGTGTATGCATTTTTATGCTGATCTTCTGAATTCGTGGATGTTAATAGAGCTTCTCTGTTCAGGCTTGCATCACCTCTAGTCATCTTGTTGAGTGCAATCATTGTAACACTTGCATTCTTGACTACCAAACAGATGTCATTATTTTTCATTTTGTTGATCTGGGTAGGTGTAGCATTTGAAGTAGCCTTTTCAACTTTCATTGTTTTTATTGTGGCACTGCCAGGCCTGCTTGAGCTAACCAAGGACCATTTTTTATTATTTGATTCTTTACTCTTTGTTTTTAATTGATGTGGATTGTTTTTAAATACTATATTACATTGTCCCGAGTTCTTTATACTTCTACTACTTCTACTAATGCATCTGTCATCCTGAATAGAAACTGTTGTTTCTTCAGAATGGTTTATATTATTCCTTATTGACAAGTTTGGATCATCTGATTTTTCCCGAGAGTTGGGAGATTTAGTGTTTGAATTATGCTTTTTATTGCTGATGTGCACAAACATACCAGCTGTTGTTGTAGGAGGCTTGCCATCCCTGCCTAAGGTAGCAGATACAGTTTGATGTTTTCTTTCAGTATGTTGGTCATTATTCTTACAGGAATATGAAAAGTTATAAGCAGGCTTGCTAGTACTCTTTGCCTCACACACACCTGTGGAAATGAGATAAATGCAAACATGTTTGTCACTTATTAAATATGGCTAGCTTGGTACGGATAAATATAGTAAGCTTAACAATTTTAAGACTCAATATTATTATGATACAAAATAGTTTTTTTCCAGTTAACTTGTAAGATCTAGTTTTAAAGTTTAAAGTTAAAGTTTAAAGTTAAAATAAAAAGGTTTAATACATTAAATATTAAACATAAACAAATAATACAGCATAGGTTGCAGGATTCTAAAAGAGTGTAGATAATTTTTAAGCACCCATGTTTGAATCTTTACAATATCCTATTCAGTATCTTCCAGAACATACATTTATTTGTTTGTTTTTTATATCCCGCCTTTATTATTTTTACAAACAACTCAAGGTGATAAACATATCCAACACTCATTCCACCTGCTATTTTCCCTGTAACAACAACCTATGAGGTAAGTTGGGTTGAGAGAAAGTGATTGGCTCAAAGTGACCCAACCGGCTTTCATGGCTAAGGCAAGACTTGAACTCATGGTCTCTTGTTTTCAGGCCTGGAGCCTTAACCAATATTTTTAGATAGGAACCCCACTCCTATATAGAAGTATGCATGCTCAAATATAATTTCCATTATTCTCATATGTTCTATGGTTCATTAGAATGCTTTTAATGACAGTCAAATAAAATAGGCATTGTAGTAGGGACAGAGTTTGGATAATGTGAATTCACACATTACTACGCAAAGAACTATTGCTATAGGTAATAGACCAGTTTTTGTTGTAATCTCTGCAATTTACAGGTACAGTTGGACTAGAAGGCCTCCAAGGTCCCTTCCAACTCTTTTGTTCTAATAAGCTGTTCAGCTGGTGAAAGTAAAGTTGCTCACAGAGAGTACCAAAAATCATGCCAAAATAGTCTTGAACAAAATTATAAATGCATCACAAATGTAGCCAAAGATGTTGTGTTCTCATATACTGTTGTCTTAACCTTGTTATTGATCTCAAGAATAATAGGTTTTAAATCAGGAGTCCTTTGGTTTTCTGTCTACCATGAACAAAAAAAATATGAGACTTTCTAAAAGAATGGTGGTACTTCTTAAGATAAAAACATACCTGAAAGGTGAGAATTCAAAGAAAGCCAAGTATATGCAAAACAAAAAAGAAAGAGAAGACATTAGCAAATTCACTGTTAATAGGAAATCTAGAAAATATATTAGAAAAAACAAACAAACCAAAAAGTATTGTTTCCTGAGCATACCGAATTTCTAAGCGCACAGTGAATTCACTCACTTTATCAGTTGACACAACTACCACTAAGAAGGGAAATTTATCAACAGTAGCTCTAACAAGTAAACTGGCAATAGTTCAAAATATTTAGACATAAGCAGTAGAAAATGGAAGCACTCTCTATTGTAGCATGGGTTATGGAGAAGACTACTAAATAAACTCTTTGGAGGCAGAAAGACATTGTTAAAGATTAGCAATGTCTTTTATATATCATAATAAACAGTTCCAAAAATAGGTTCTTTTGGCAGATTCAATATATTTCTCTTGAAATTGCTGTAGATCATGGCAAAACAGGATTGATATAACTACTAAAGTATACCAAGTATGCAATTAACTTACTCTATATCTTTGCAAGCGTTAAGGTCATAACCATGACAAGGACTACAATATTACAATATAAAGGAGTTGAATTATTCAACAGCAATGAAATATACATTACGGATGTATAGACTATTCCTTTTGAGCTAGGGATGCAGTGACAATTTTTCTCTGTGACAAAAAGATTGATATCCAAAGGTTCCTAACATTTGCAATCTTTGCCAAAGCAAAGGAGTCGCAGAAAATTCTGTATTTTTTTGTGCACTGGCAGAATGCCATCATTAAGACAAGAAGACAGGAATATTGGGGATGGATGAAGAACTGAGTCCCCTAAAAATATATTGAAGTAAAAAACAAAGTTAAGGTACTGTATTTATTGTAGAAAAATCCCCAATGAGAATATAATGATCATCACCCCTTCCCTCCCAAGGCATGTACTCTTCAAGCAGGTCTCTACTCTGGAAGATTTTGTACTGGATGTTGTACAAGTGCATAACCCATATGCGTAAAGCACAGAGAACACAATTTTAAAAAATATAGAATTCATACTTTTTTTCTTACCACTGCCTTTATCAATGTAATAGCTAACTACCTTGAGGGGCTGAAGGGTACTTAAGGGTATCTTGAGGATACTTGAGGAGTTGTCACAGAGAAGCGGCAATCGACTTATTCTCCAAAGCACCTATGTTGGGAGTCCTACTGGATATTTCTGCTGTGTCAAGGAAGGCCACCGGGCGGCAGAGTGACTTGCGCCACAAAGTCCACCACATAGCCTCGAAGCCAACCAAAGAGGGGAAAGAACCCACCAAAGCCAAAACAGGGGACCTACATGTGATAACATGTTGTAGAGCTCACCCCTCTGTCCAGTGAGGAGAAGGGAACTCTAGATGCACCCTGCAATATACGAGTGACAACAAGCGAGAAGATGACCCAATGGCAAGTGGCCCCATCATCCCTATGATTGCTAGGGTCAAGAACACTGTGGCTACTTCAGGCAGTAAAGGGATCTTAATGGCCCTATTGGACTCAGGCTGTATCAGCTGCCTAATCAGCCCCCAAGTGGTGGAGACGCTAGGGATAAGGCTAAGGAAGTTGAAAAACCCCATAACCCTTTCCCAACTAGATAGGTGAAAATAGTGGGACTATCTGTCTGACTGAGCCCATGGAGTTAAAAGTGAGGACTCATGTAGAAACCATTCTGTTCATTGTAATCCCTGCAATGACTCAAGCTATGCTCTTAGGTTTAATGTGGTGGAGAAAGTGGAACCTCTCCATTAATTGGGACAGAATTGGATGGCGGATGTGGAGGAAATTAACTGGCTGAAACACAATAGTGAAAGTTTTAAAGAGCCACCATAAGCCTGCAGTTGAGAAAGGGAAAGTGAACACTGCCAATAAACTTGGGGGGGGGAGAGAGGTTTTGGGACCGCTGATTCCCAAAGAATATTGTGATTAGTGGAGATGTTCAGTGAAGGGGAACCCGATGTGTTCCTGTCCCATTACCCCCAGGCTGTACTTTTGAAATTGTATCAAACTGCCAAAGCTAAAATTGTACTCAATGATGTCCGGAGAAATGGAGGAACTCTGAGCATTTGTGGACAAGAACCTGGCCAGAGGCTTTATGCAGCCAGCAAAGCTGCAAATGGTGGCCCCTGTACTGTTCAAAGAAAGAAAATTGGGTCTTTTAGGTTATTTGTAGAATATCGTGCGTTAAGTGAAGGACATGGTGGGACACCTTGCGAAGAGGAGGATATTTACAAAATTGGACTTGAGAGAGGAATATTATCAGGTGAGGATCAGGAAGGGTGATGAATGGAAGATGGCATTCAATTACCCACTGAGTCACCAGTTCCAAGTGATGCCATTTGGACTGCATGGAGCCCTGGCTGTCTTCATGCAACTGATAAATGAGGTCCTGCATGAATATCTGTATAAAGGAGTCCCAGTATACTTAGATTTTGATATATACTGATATGATGGAAGAGCATGTAAAATTGTTCAGGACAGTGCTTGAGAAGCTAAGGGCAGCATTACGCAAAACTGTCCAAGTATGACTTAAACAAGCCCTGACTGGGGTACTGGATTTTGCAGGATGGTGTGGAAATAGAAAGTACAGGCAACCTTAGAGTGGGACACCATACAGATAAGGAAACAATTGCAGAAATTCTTCAGCTTCTCTAACTTTTATTGGCTCAGTATAAATACCCAATCAACCCTTAAAGTGGTTACTCGAGTATCAAGCGGCATTTGAGAAGTTAAAAAACCTCTTTGCCACTGAGCCCGTTTTAAAGCACCCCAACTCAGGCAAACCATTTATAATTCAAGCAGATGCCAGTGTCGTGGCTGTGGGAGCAGTGCTTCTCCAGAAGAATATGAAGGGGGAAACATAGCCTTGTGCCTACACTTCTCGCAAACTCTCTGAGATAGAGAGATGATGGGCTGTCTGGGAAAAAGAAGCCTGTATGGTTCCCTGGACTCTCCTCATATGGAGGCAGTTCCTGGAAGGCAGAATTCCTTTTGAGGTATGGACAGACTATAAGAATTTGGAAGCACTAAAACCCCGCAGAAAGCTATTCCCCAAGCAAGTTTCATGGGCTCAGGACTTCAATCTGGGTGCAAGAATTTCCTCACAGATGCCCTCTCCAGGATGCTACAGTACAACAGTGCCAGAGAAGAAGTCAACTCCATCATCCCTTCTAAGCAATTAGATGCATCAGCCCTCATGAGACAGTAATGAGATTCACCAACAACAGTAGCTGAAGATCTAACGAAAACTGTAAGAGGGGCTTTAGTGGAAGATGAGTGGCTCCAACAACATAGGGATGAGCGCTCAATGAGAGATGGGTTGGCATGGATGGGGGCCAAATTGTATGTTTTGGCAAGCCAGCAGACCTTGGTGCTACAGCACAGCCACAATACCAAAGTGGTGGGGCACTTTGGACATGTGAAAACTCATGAAGGACATAGAGACCTATGTAGTCAGCTGTCCAGGGTAAGCATTGGCAAGCCCAAGATGGCGGCTCAGCGGTGAGAGGGCGTTCTCGGCGTTTGGAGGTTTTGTTGGATTTTGAAGGAAGAGGCTTCCCTGTCGCTCTGGTTTCCTGGAGTCGTCCGGAGGGCCGATGCCGTTAGAGCTGTTCCGTGGAAAATGCGGCGGCTCAGCGTTGCTGAGTCTTCCCCGCGGCCTTTGCATCAGCTGCAGGCTTGCCGCCCGGATTGGGGTGCGGCAGCAACGCTTGTTCCATACTGCAGCCTCGTGGAGCCCTGGCGCCAGGAAGTTTCCGCATCGGGGCGCAATGGCTGCTGAGGACCCGCTTGGCGTGCTGGTGGTGGTCGCCAGCTGTTTCCTGCTGGCGGCGGGCGGCACGCTAGGATCTGATGGCGGCATCTACTCTACTCTGCGGCTCCGGGGCTTCGGCTCCATGGGAGGCAGCAGTAACAGTGGTGGTCTGTGGCTTATGGTGCTACGGTCACCATGGAGGTAACCGTATGGACTCCATTGGCGGCAGGACTACTGGCCTAATGGTCCTCCCCCCTTTCTCCGTTTTATGGACAGGGGCAGCATTCCTGTGGGGATTTGGGCCTTTTTGCCCACCCCCGAAGAGCTCCCCCTCCCTCCCTCTCCCCCAGAAGTGTGAGTTCTGGGAGGAAAAGACCTACGGGGAGGGGTGGAGGCCTGCAGGCCTGGAGAACCCAGGAGAGAGGCGCCATGGTCATAGCCCGGCCAGGTGAGCAGGCTCTATCCAGGTTGGGGTTGTGGGTTGAGTCTTTGGAGACCCCCATGAAGGGATGGTGCAGTGGCTCTAGACCCGTGGTTGTGGCGGTATGAGTGCTGCACTTTCTTTGGACCTCTACGGACCTTGCTATCCCATGTTGCCTATGGGGTCCATCTTTGTCCACTGTCCTTCTGCCTGTTAATGTCATGCTGGACTTGTTGGCACCATTGAGGGTGCCCGTTCATCTTCACCATCTACCCGGACTTGGATTCTACCTCTTCTCTTTGGGACCTGGCTGCCTCCCATTGCAGTGAGAGGGCAATGGGAGGATTTAACCCCCCTGCAGTGAGAGGGCAGGTGGCTGTTCAGGACTTTTGCCCAAGTCACTGTGGTGGCAGAGCAGTGACTGGTCTATTTTGACTCTGACCGTCGGCAGCTGTGAGAGAGCTGCTGATTGTGGACTGTTTCCTGACTACTATCACTGCCTGTTCCTTGTATTGTATTTCCATCTTGCAATTGTTCCATCTTTCAACTACCTCCTGTATCGATCTGCCCTGAGATGCATTTACACCTGCCTACTCCCCACTGGAGCTACGGGCCCTCCAGGCGGTTCCTCTGTCTGTGAAGTGGCCCCTTGCGCTGTCAAGAGCTTACCTTAATGACGGATCCTGGGATCCCGAGAGGTGGCATGCCACGACTAAGGGGCTAAATTTTAAATTCGATAGGAAGGGGAAACTTTTTAAAATTTTAATTGCTCATCTTAAGGGGTTAGGAGGGGATAAATGGGTCTTTTGCAGCCGGTTCATGGTGGGGCGGGGTTGGGAGCCAGCGGGCCCGGGATCTGAGGTGGGGACCATGATTCCCAGGGTGGTTGGGGTTGGCAGGAGACGTTGAGGCATAGGGCCATATCATGTGTTGGGAGCACACACCCGCCATCTTTGTGCAGTCGCTCGCTCTGACCCTATGGCCTCCTCCCAAGGGGGCACAGGAACTGGGACCCCTGGGCTTAGGCTGGTGTATTTTAATGCCAGGTCTGTGGCTAATAAGTCCACCCTCCTCCGTGAGGTTATTGAGGAGGAGGCATGACCTGGCTTGTATTACCGAGACCTGGTTGGGCCCAGAGGGTGGTGTCCCTCTGGTGGATTTGTGCCCTCCAGGTTTCCGGGTCGTGCACCGACCATGGGCCCAGGGAAGGGGTGGTGGGGTGGCCGTGGTTATTCGGGAGACCTTGTTTCCAAGGGAGGTCACTGTTCCAGAGATAGGCGAGAGTGAGACCCTCCTCCTGAGGTGGGGGCCCAATGGTCGGGTGGGCTTGCTGCTCACATACCTTTCACCCAGCTGTGTGACAGCAGCCCTGCCTGGGCTCCTTGACGTCCTCTCGGGGTGGCGGTGGAGTTCCGGGCCTTATAGTCCTGGGGACTTCAATCTGCCCTCCCTGGGGAGGTGTCGGTTTGGCCTGGGAATTCATGGCTTCTATGGAAGCCATGGGCCTGACCCACAATTTTGGGCCCGACTCATGAGGGGGGAAACACTCTTGACCTAGTTTTTGTCTCTGAGCAGTGGCGCAGTGACAGAGGGCAAGCCACTGTTGTGGCAATGCCCGTTCCATGGTCTGATCACTATCTCCTATGGCTGGTCTTCCAACAGGCCACTCCCCACTGCTGGGACGAGGAGCCGCTTAGATGGTTCCGCCCCAGACGCCTTATGGACCCGGAGAGATTCCAGGTGGAACTTCCCCCTTCCCTTGCCCACAGCTCTGTCGAGGATCTGGTGTTTGCTTGGCAACAGGCTGCGCCAGGCCTCGACAGGGTTGTCCCTGACCCCTCACACGCCGTGGATCCCGGATGGCTCCTTGGTATACAGAGGAGCTCCGGGAGATGAAACGCTGTTGGAGGGGCTTAGAGAGCAGGTGGAGGTCCACCCGTTCCCAGTCCGACCGAGCCCAGCTAAGAGCCCATATTAGGACTTACCTGGTGGCTATGGGAGGCGAGAAGGTCTTATCTCCACTCTCATAGCCCCGCAGATAACCGCCCAGCCACCTTGTTTCGGTTACCCGCCCTCCTTCATCCGGAGGGGGTGGACCCATTGGAAGGGCTGAGGAGTTTGGTCAATATCTGTCGGATAAGATTGCTCGATTCGGGACGGGTTGACCTCTGATTTGCAGTGGTCTGAGGAAAGGTGCAGGTAGTCTGGCCAGTGTGATCTGGGATGAGTTCGACCTTGTCTCCGAGGATGAAGTGGACAGGACTATGCAGCGCCTGAGTTCCACCACATGTTTGTTGGACCCGTGTCTCCTGGCTGGCTTATGCCGCCAGGGAGGTCACCTGCTTGGCTCCGGCAGTTGTCAACGCTTCATTGAGGGAGGGTGTTTTTTCCTCCACCTTGAAGGAGGCGGTGCTGAAGAAGCCTGCCTTGGACCCGACCATGTTAGACAACTTCCGTCCAGTCTCCAACCTTCACTTCTTGGCGAAGGTTGTTGAGAGTGTGGTGGCTCGGCAGTTTCCACTTTTCCTGATGAAGCGGACTACCTGGATCCAGACAATCAGGCTTCCGACCTGGTTTCAGTACGGAGACGGCATTGGTTGCACTGATGGATGATCTCTGGAGGGACCGGGACAGGGGTTTTTCCTCTGTCCTGGTCCTATTAGACCTCTCAGCAGCTTTTGATACCATCCACCATGGTATCCTTTGCGCAGGGGTTGGGAGTGGGGGCACTGTGCTTCAGTGGTTCACCTCCTACCTCTCAGGGAGGTCGCAATCGGTACTGGCGGGGGCAGAGGTCCCTCTTGTGGGGTTCCTCAGGGCTGATTCTCTCACCCTACTATTTAACATCTATATGAAGCCGCTGGGTGAGATCATCTGTGGTTTCGGGTGAGATTCCATCAGCACGCTGATGATACCCAGCTGTACATCTCACCCTGAACCAAATCAGCGATGCCCTCTCCCTGATGACCCAGTGTTTGGATGCGGTACGGATTTGGATGAACAGGAACATGCTTCGACTCACCCAGCCAAGACTTGGATGCGGGATTTGGATGAACGGAACATGCTTCGACTCAACCCGGCCAAGACTGAGTGGCTGTGCATACCGGTGTCCTGGCCCAGTCAGGAGTATCCACCTTTGGCCATAGGGGAGCGTGTTGCCCCCTGTGGATAGGGCTGAACCTGGGGGTCCTCCTGGATGTTTGGCTCCGTTGGAGGAGCAGGTGGGGGCCGCTGCCAGGGGGCCTTTGCCCAGCTCCGCCTTGTACGTCAACTATGCCCATTTCTGCACCGGGATGCCCTGCACACAGTCACTCATGCCCTTGTTACCTCTAGACTGACTACTGCAATGCTCTCCATTTGGGACTGCCCTTGCATACCATCCGAGACTGCAGCTGGTGCAGAATGCGCGGCGCTGGTGGTGATGGGAGTTTCCGATTCTCCCATGTTACCCTCCTGCGCTGCTTGCATTGGTTGCCAGTTGCGCCCGGTGAGATTCAAGGTCTTAGTTTTAACATACAAAGTCCTTCATGACATGGGTCCTCAATATCTAAGGGAGCGACTCCTGCCGACATCGAATGCCGGCCGCCTGCGAGCGATAGGCAAGGACTCCTTGGGGTCCCGCCTGCCGCCAATGCCGACTGGCGGTCCCTCGACGACGAGCCTACTCTGTCGCGCCCTGACCTCTGGAACCAACTGCCCCTGGGCTCCGCTTTGGCCCCTGACCTCCGCACCTTCCGCCATGATCTGAAGACCTGGTTGTTTGACCAAACCGGCTGTGACCCTTTCTGGGGTGGTTTTTATTTTTCTACTTTATATTTAAACTGTTTTTTGGACTTGTTTGGTTTAATCCCCTTTTAATTATTTATTGCTGTTATCTACTGTTGTTGTTTTAATTGTGAGCCGCCCCGAGTCTTCGGAGATGGGGCGGCATACAAGTCCCAAAAATAAATTAAATAAATAAATAAATAAATAAATAAAAAGGCTACCCGGAAGACCACCAGGGCTGCTGCACACCATGGACATCCCCTCAGTCCCCTGGAAGGAAATATCAATGAACTTTATTGTGGAGTTGCCGGAGAAGTAGCATACAATAAATAACTCTGTACAAGGTAGCACCAGTTTTACACCTTTCCAAATAGCTACCAATGCGTATGTCGTGCCCATGCCAGATCTCCCCCAGCAGATCCCTTCAAATACATTGCTAGCCAAATGGATTAACACTGTATAAGATACCTGGCCTGTGGTTCTAAGGTGCTAGAAGCCGCAAGAGAAACACAGAAGAGAGAAGTTGGCAGGAAGAGTGGGGGCCAAAAGGAGATAAATAATATAAGAGATAAAAGGTATCTGTCTACCAAGTTCCTGCAGTTAGGGCAATCCTGCAAGAAGCTAGGTCCCAAGTATACAGGACCCTTCGCCATCACCTGGATCATAAATCTGGTGACTGTAGAATTGGGACCCCAAAGCCCCATGGAAAAAGTTTTCAATGGACTGTATAGTAGAGCTATCTGAGATAGTTTGGGAAATATCACAATTTAGGTGATAAGTGATTTATTTGCTAAACAAGTGCATTTTTTGCCCTCTCAAAACATCTCAAATGCCCACACCTTAACCAAACTATTTATACAACACAGAGCCCCAGAGAGAATAATCTCAGACCACAGTTCACCTCACAGTTTTAGAAAGGATTTTAAAAACTTTTGGGGACCACTCAGGGGCTTAGCTCCTTGCATCATATGGAAACACATGGAAGCTGTGAATGTATGAATGGGGTTAATTCAAATAGTATTTTGCTACAGGATTTTAACGATTAATATTCAAACCCAGTCTACCAATCGCTGCAAATGAAAGAACTGCATCAACCATGATCCCAAAGGTAGCATTTAAAATGAACAAATAGGCATCCCACTACGCAGCAACAAAATTATAACTCACAATTATAACTCACTCTTGTCGGCTCACAAGAAATCAGACCACGTCTCAATAGCAACAGCCAACCACTCCAACTATCAAATAAGCCAAAACCAGACCATGACTCAGAAGTACCCAGATAAACAACTCTAATCCCAATCTATATCACACAGTTGGTACTTAAAAACCAAAGACTATAGCCCAGCAACAACAGCCAGCCAATCAAACAGTCTGAAATCAGAGCACGACTGAGAAATATCCAAACAAATAACATTCAGACTAATTTGCATCTCATAAAAAGATATTTAAAGACCTGTGTTCTGACAGATGAGTACAATTCAAAACACACTGATGATGTTTCCTTGAATGGTGATGAAACGTTTGCAAACAAATTGCCAAGCTTGGAGCTCAAACCAACAACCTAGGTATATCTTTACTCAGCTACCTTTTTTATTAACCTACTTTTTATATATGCTATCTTCTACTCAATTTATTTTTACTTTAGGTCGGTATGATTTTTTTTTACTCTAGGTCTGTATGATTTTCTTTTAAGCTGATTATTTCTTTCTATCCAACTTTTATGGCTTTTATCAGTCCAACCATTTGAATCCTTCCTCAAAAACTATAGTGACTTGTTTTCCCTTTTCTCTTCAGTACCTCTATACTTTTATATACTAACACATCTTTTTCTATGATCAACATAACTATCCTCCATTGACCAAAAATCTGATACTTCCATAAATCAAGATACATTTGCTGTTTACTTGGCACAAATCAAATAGCACAAATGTTGCTGTGGTAAAGCATTGGAGTCTTGCCTTCCCAGTCCTCATTTTTATGGTTCAGAAGAAGAGTCTGATTTTAGGCTTGACAATGGTAAAAGAGTTTACAAACCCATTTTTCTTTTGTGATCTTCCCCAAGTAGCTCTACTGAATGACTTTTGTTCTTGATAGTCACTTTGCTTGATAAAACAGTGCTTCTCTTGCCTTTTCCTGGTTGATTTTGTGACGCATTGCCAGATGGAGGCCTTTTAACAGGTGGAACGGAGCATTGTGAAGTATGAACTCTCAAATGACTTCTTTCCATCTCTGGAAAATTCTGTTGCTGCATATGGATCTTAGTAGTTTTGCAATTCTGCATTTCTTTCTGCTGTTCTGAGGCTTTTCTTCTATTTTCTTCTTCACGTTTCCTATAGTCAATATTTATAATATTTAAGAGTTAATGGGTTATAAGAGTTATTTTGAATTTTTCACTGCAAAGGTCTTCTTAAAAGGGTTAGAAATTGTTTCAAAAGATCAAAACCACACATTACTTGTACTCTTTTTCTGCTACTCACAGATTATTCACGCAAAACAGCCAAAGGACCTAATCCATCAAATTACTGGATTATTTAACTACATATTTAATATAAAATATTTGGCATATTGAATTAGATTGAGAAAATTCCATACATCATCATGAACTAAGAATTTAGAACTTAATTTTAAAAAATCTGCTTCTCATATAAAATCCCTAAGTTTTTTTAAAAAAGAATTAAACATTAATTAAATGCTTAAAACATACATTAAAACATAGTATATAAAAAATAAAATAAGCAATACAATATATATTAAAGCAGCAATAAAAAGCTTAAAAGCATAACATCAGGTCAAGTAATCAGTTCTAGATGAAGAAAAGCTAATCCAGCAACAAAGGTGCGAAGATCACACCTGAATCTTGCTGGTCATATATAGAGCAGTTTTTCTGATTAATGGTTTGGTTACAATCTAAATTGGATCAATGCAACACATTATATGTAGGTTTGCCTTTGAAACTTATTCAGGAACAAAAATTAATGAAAATATGACACATTACTGCATATTTACTATACATTGTGCAAAGTGTAGATATTTATTTATTTATTTATTTATTTATTTATTTATTTATTTATTTATTTATTTATTTATTTATTTGAACTTATATGCCGCCCCATCTCCGAAGACTCGGGGTGGCTTACAACTAAAACAGGAAACAATAAATACTTAAAAAACAATTAAATTAGATTATAAGTCCAAATATTATAAAACCATAAAAAACCATCCCTCCCCCGGAGGGGGTCACAGCCTGGGTTGGTCAAATAACCAGGTCTTTAGCTCACGGCGAAAGGTGCGGAGGTCAGGGGCCAGGTGGAGCTCCAAAGGCAGTTGATTCCAGAGGTCAGGGGCTGCGACAGAAAAGGCTCGTCGTCGGGGAACCGCCAGCCGGCACTGACCTGCCGACGGGACCCCGAGGAGTCCTTGCCTATGAGCTCGCACAGGGCGACCGGTATTCGATATTGGAAGAAGACGCTCCCTTAAATATTGAGGACCCATGTCATGAAGGACTTTGTATGTTAACACCAAGACCTTGAATCTCACTGGTTCACTGCAGTGATGAAAGTATTAGTTTAAGTAACTTCTGGACTACAGACCTCACTCTACCTTACTTTATAGGGATTAAAGTTTAGGGAAAACACTACATACACTGTACCCAGAGTAAAAAGGATATAAATACAATTGTGCTGTCTTTCTCTTTAATAAAATGTAAATTGCTGTATATATTCTTGTTTGAGGACTAAGAATATCTGAAGGGTTATCTCTTCCAATAAGGATTGGCAGCCTAGGTATTGCATTCACAACAAAAGCCAATTCTTTGTGGAAACATGAGGCAACCATAGTTTATTTGCAGCACCTTAATTCTGAAGACAAGATTGTTTAGTCCCCTTCCATCCTTTAAAAGGTATTTTTATTTGGCAAGACATTTAATTTGCCCCCCAATAATATGACAGCCTTCTTTAGGCAGTCAATTTGTTGCAAGCAGAAGTCCAGTACAAGCCCAAATACAAAGATTTTTTTTAAAGAAAACAGAAATAAACAAATAAAACCTGCAAAGACAAAATAATATATTACACAATGGACAGATGGTAAATGTCAGATCAAAATATTCTTTGCCATTTTAAACTTTAACTATTGTAACATGATTTGTGACTGTTGACACACAACAGACCATTTATGTAGCATGCCTTCATTGATTCCTCTGCTTCAGAAACAATCCTGAAATGTGTGGTTTCAACGAGATGTGACAGGAAAAAGCCTTAATTTTAACTGTCATTGCTATCTTGTCATGCATTCTCTTCAGAAGCAGCTCATTTAATCTCAGAGCATGAAAAGCTACAAAGTGAGTTGCAAATTACACCTTGGAAAGCTAAATCATTCAGCCTTTGACATTGAAAAAGTAGCTTATTTAAATTTTTGCAATAATATTATTACTTTGTAATATACCTATGTAATACCTTTTCTTTACATGGTATAAATACTTAAGTTTGAATTCAACATAAATTATCAAGCAAAATTTTTTCCTATTAATCCAAAAAATAAGAATTAGGTAAGTAAAATTCATTTATACACAGGAGAAATCTGTGAAATGGGCTACAGTATTCAGAACTGTTGGTTTAGCAACCAGGGCAAGCAGATCAGAACTATTGCAAATATATAAACCTTGAAAATAAAGATGTAATGATCTGTTATTATAGATCAAGTATAATAAGAAGACGATATTTGAAACAAATGAAACAGTTCTGGAAAGAATAACACTCTGAATAAGAAATAACAGAACAGAGGTTATTTTATTTGTAATATAAAATAAAGGATTCACAGAAGCAGAATTGGAAGAATTGGAAAGATTTACCGTGGCCAAAGAAATCAAAGCCCTGCCGGAAGTAACTCAAACTATAGAAACAAACGGGAGGGGGGGGGAGAGAAAGCAAGCATAGGTGTAGAATTGTTTTCATTCAGAAAGCAGGCACCCTCTCTCTGCCTCAGAAAGAATAAACCCCTCTAATTAAAGAAGCAGAAGAATCAAAACAAAAAATAAATGAGCATCTAGAGCAGCACAAAAAACAATATCAAGATGCTTGCATTAAGCTTGTCCCAAAGAAACAGCTACCACAAGCATTAAAAGATACCAATACTATAATATCAAATATAAGCATCAGCTTTACTGCAAGAAACAACCCAACTAATGTACAGCACGGCTGCAATTATAGCAGAATAGCTGATATGCAAAATCAAAACAGAAAACAAAAAAAGACTAACAGTGTACCATCAAAATGGAAGATCAGGTTGGAAATTAAGATAAGCAAGTTGAGATCAGTTCCAAGCAAGCTAGAACACTAACAAATAATAGCTATAACCAAAATACAAAGCTCAAATTGCAAATTATAGGCAAGATGAAATGAAAGCACTTATAAAAACTGCAGAAATGGTGAGAAAAGGACAAGAAACCTCAAGAATTGGTCAGCACCAAGTGCAAATCAAATGGTTTTTTAATTAAAAAAAGGTTTGTGGTCTACACCAAGCAGTTTAGCAGTGTACTGCAAGGAGGTGAAATTGAAGAATGGCTGGCATCTGGCAAAACTACCTGATAATGAAAGATCCAGCAAAAGGGGTAGCAACTACAAGTCAATTACCAGCTTATCAACAACTTTAAAATTATTAACTGATGTGGTAGTTTATGAAGTCCAATACCATCTAGCTGAAAATAAGCTCTTTCCACCTGAGTGGAAAGTAAACTGCCCAAACAGTAGAGGGACAAAACATCATATCCTAACTGATAAGAAGATTCTGGAAAACTGCAAGAGAAGGAAGATCAGTTTGAATGTAGCATGGATTGACTACAAGAAGGCATTCAACTTCCTGCCACATGATTAGATAATCAAGTGCCGTAGAAATAACAGGAGTCAATGGAAAAATCAGAAGCTTTGTGCAGATTTGATGACACAATGGATGAGATGGACCCTGAGAAAATCCCCCAAAAAGTCTGTAGGAAAATTCCCCACCCCGTTTTCCTACTGATTGATCATTCTTTATTTGGGATCATAGGATACAGTCTCCAGCTCCATTCTCAGGGGGAGGGAGAGAGAGGGAGAGACTTTTGGCTTCATGCAAGGAAAGCAGCAGATGCAGAAGTCTTTCTTTCTCTCCGCCAAACCCTGCCGGAATGGCACAGCCTCTTGGAGCAGGAGGCCTTGCAGGATCCCAAAGACTCATTTCTGGCAGAGTTTGGGGGAGAGAAAGAAAGACTTTTGCTGCTTTCCTTGCGTGCAACCAAAAGTCTCTCTCTCCCCCTCCCCCTGAGAATGGAGCTGGAGATGGTATCCTGAAAGAAAGAAAGAAAGAAAGAAAGAAAGAAAGAAAGAAAGAGGGAGGGAGGGAGGGAGGGAGGGAGGGAGGGAAGAAGGAAGGAAGGAAGGAAGGAAGGAAGGAAGGAAGGAAGGAAGGAAGGAGCCCGGTAGCCCAGGCGAGGCGCGTGAGGCGAGTGGGGCAAGTTCCCCCCTCCACCCTTTTCTCCCTCCCCTCACTACCTCATGTTGTTTGCAATGCAAGTGACACAAGCCTTGTGTTTCCATGGGCCATGTGGGCAGCGCAGCCTTGTGTTCCCATGCAGCCTGGATTAATTGCTTTGAAGGGTGCTTTGGGGGTGACCTTTCTCTGCGGACCACCCAAATTTTCTTGCGGACCACCAGTGGTCCCTGGCCCACTGGTTGGCAACCACTGATCTAGAGCTTCAGAGATAGAACAACAGCATGAATCCTGACTAGAGGATTTTCCTGTCTAATACAGGATTGGGATAAATAAATACCTGGGCAATGCCAGGTTATTAGCTAGTTATGTATACAAGAGCAGTAGCAGTATCAAAGGAAAAGAAAAAGTTGTTTGGGGGCTTTTTCCTGGCTACACCAAGTTTCTCTTTCAATTGTGACCCCATGACATTGTTTTATTTCATTTTCAGCCTGTGAGACAGGTTTAACTTGTCCTTAGCTATATTGCGTTACAGTGGTGTTTCCCCCTTATTCCCACAATGTCTAAAGGCAATGTCATGTAAAATCTGTTAAGCTTTGGGCATTGAAACAGACATAGGAGAAGAATTGGCAATGGGGACATGACAAAATAGCTTTCCATTGACTTAAAGGTGGGCAAAAAATAATTAATATTGAAACAATAGTTTGCCCCTATGTGCCACAGTGTTGATCTGGATCACCACTTCCTTCTGCGGATCTGCCTGCTTGCCCACCTCCCCCTGTCTCCCTCTCTTTCTATTGCTTCCCCAATATATAATTACATGATGAATATTTTACTTTTTATTTTTCCCTGTAGCAGTAACTAGTTTACCAGAGAATTCAGTAGAAACCATTTAGAAGTATAAAGTTTAAGTTTATTTAGACTTATAAGCCGCCCTCTCTCCCGAAGGACTCAGGGTGGCGTACACAAAAAACAGGCAGTACGAAAGTTAAAATAATTTGAAAAATATTAAATTAGCGCCAAATACACATTCAAATTAAAACCCCGAATAAGCTTCATAAAGCTTATTCAGAACAGCATTTAGTGTGTAATATATACCTTCATATATTCAGATATGAATGCAGGAATTTATACATTAAAACATATTAAAATATTCTTCAGGTTTTTGCCCTATATCAAACTTACTTGGCAGCAGCATCTTTCCTCAACTGATCATGCTTCATTAGAAGGTTCTTCCTATCTTGAAAAGCTTTTCTAACTTTGTATCCTTTGTAAACTGCCTGAATTTTGACAGCTGCAATATCTTGAATGGCAGCTATAGATAATGCACCGTGTTCCAACATGAACTGAATTACTTCATGATGACCTCCCAGCAGAGCAAAATCAAGTGGTGTATATCTAAAAATAACAGAATATTGTTACAAATAGCAAAGAAATAATCAATATTTAATGAATTCAGTATCCACTAACTTATATTAACTCAGCCTTCCATCCGTCAGAGATCAATTAAATGAGGATCTAGGTTGTTAGGGGCAATATGCTGACATTGTAACTGCTCAGAGTGCTGTAAAGCACTATGGAGTGGCATATAAGTTTATATGCTATTGCTATTAATTCATTACAGTTAATGTTATTTAACTGTAAATTTAAATTAAGTGTAAGTTTGTTATACTGGATCTACATCCTGTCAGTTAAAGAATGCCATCTGCTAGGGCTCAGAAAGCATTTTTATTGTGCTGCAATTCCTACCCTCTGGAATTATATCCCTCCAGAGATTATAAGGGGGCCCCATCTTTATATCCCCCAGAAAAACTATTGAAGATCTGATTTTCCCAGGCTTCAAGGACAGCATGATTGTGGACCCATGTTTTGCCCTCTTTTTAGGTCTTATTTTGAATAGTTTGCTCTTCTTGTCACTTGTCTTTTTAATATGTGTATATATATGTATGTATGTATGTATATATATATATATATATATATATATATGTGTGTGTGTGTGTGTGTGTATATATATATATATATATGTATATATATATATATATATATATATATATGTATATGTATGTACTGTAAACACACACAAGCACGCACACACACACATGCACAATGATTCCATAATTTTGAACTTATATTGCTGAAAATAAGGTTCTTTCAGTCCCTTATGTGATCAGGTTGATAAAATGCAATATATAAGAGCTAATACTATATCAAAAAATCTTTTATTCATAGAATCTTACTATTACTTGTAAGAAATTAATATATTAGTATATATTTATGTTTGTCATAATTAATTTTACCTAATATAACCACTTGTATAATAGAAAAGCTGGTATCATTGCAAAAATTCAGTCACCAGCAAAATAGGAATATATTTGCTGAGACATTACATAGGACAAAATGTTAAGTCAATATCAGACTTTATTTAAAGACTGGAGATGAAATTAGGTGTTGCTAATACCTAGGCAGCCCCAGTAATGGATAACAAAAATGAAAATCACTGAATAATTACAAGGACAGAGGTTTATGGAAAATTAGGAAAAGGAAGCTGCCATCCAATTAAACAAGCATCTCCTCCCTACATTTTTAAAAAGCATTTTAATTTTTTTGTTAGCAAACAAAATTATTATACCGTAGTTCAATTTGGATATGCCTTGTAACCTTTCCATTTTAAGGTGCCTATCTAAATTTTGCATAAAATAAATAAAAATTAAATAATTATTTATTAGTTGAGATGAGGGAGGTAGTAGTTCTGGCCATTCCCAAAAGGTGATCAAAAGGGCAATGGGGCTAAGGCAGCAAGTGGGTTCCATGCATGAAATGTGGAGAAACTGCAGTTTTGATAATTATTGACTTTTACAGCCTGGATCCTGCCTGAGAAGTGCTTAAATCTGGCCTTTGGGGCTGGCCTGGAAATAGCAAAGGACCAGCCTGCAGTGCCTCTGCTAGTGAAAATGGGGTGCGGGGGCCACAGCCTGTTTTTGGCCTGGATGGCCTCCTGCAGCTCTTTGCTGGCCAAAACATGGCCATGCCTCCCCAAGCACCCCCCTGCCCCATTTTGGCTAGCAGGGTGCTGCCAGAGGCTGTCCAGGCTGAAAATGGGCCACACATGATCCCCGTTGCCCGTTTTTGGCCATGCATGCCCCCCTGCAACCCATTTTGGCTGGCAAACTACTGCAGGAGGCATCCATCCCCTCTCCCTCCCCCACCGGCCCATGGAGAACTACAATGCTGATCCGACCCTCAGAGAAATCCAGTTTGACACCCCTGATGTAGAGCTAACAATACCCATGAAATGATAAAGGTAAACAATGTATTGCTCTATCTAAAAAAAACAACAACATTGGAGAAAGTATGTTTTGAATATTTGAAAAAAAGAATTGGCAGAACATTTCCCTTTTAGAATGGAGCGCCTATAAAACTGCTGTTGGTTCTACAATTTTCAAAAGCAATTAAGTTAAAAAATAATAAAAAGTTAAAAATGGCCAACTTGATTTTTAAACACCAATTAATCAGACATATTATCCTAATATTAACATTACTAAGATCTGTATAGTATAACTATATCCAACCTGAGTCCTTCCAGATGTTTGGGTCTATAGGTCCCAATCAGCATCATATAAGTAGCAATGAGTTTTTTATTCAAAGTATTTCATATTATTTCCTGTCAAAATAGTTATGTCATGTTTATGTACATAACCAGCATGCAGTATTGAAAGGGCATTTAAGTAAGAAGAATAGCTTGCTGATAAGTTCATGGCAGAGTTAAATTTCAAGCTAGTGGCTTTCTGACTTATCCCACATCAACTTATGCAGCAGGATCGATCTAACAATCTGATCAGAAGAAATCCCAGAAAGACAACAAAGATATTATTTAATAAATAGTACCTTTCTTCATTGTTTTCCATATGATTGGGAAAGGCACCGAATCCTAACAACAACTTTATAGCATCAAGGTACCCATTGTTACACAACCAATGCAATGCTGTCCTTCCCTATGGTCAATAAAGCAAAAACACGTAAAAAATAATTTATATTTCCAAATTCCAGTTGAAACACAGAAATCACCAGACTATATTCATTCTTTATATTATTTTGAACACATAGTGCAGAAAATAATAAAGTAAAAACAACTCACAGTAATGATAAATTACGAATGCTAATTTTAAAAATATTTTTATAATTTCCTCTGAATAGAGAAAGTAACGGGAAATAAGGGAAAACAGAGGAAAATATCTAATATTTAAATTGTGTGCCTCGTTATGTTCTGCCCAGATTTGGAACATGGGAGAACTAGGATAAACTGAAGATGATCTGCAAAAGTGCAGCAATGATGAAGTAACTAGCTCCTTGGAATGTCTCCAGATAAGGAGTTTCTACTTAACACATTCATCTATTTCTTACAAGATAAGCTAAATTCTCTCTCTTTTCCTTGAACTTTTTCCAATCTCTATGGTAAATATAGCCCTTTGTCAGAGCAGCTGCAGAGATTCTTGGCATGTTTATGTTCTATTGAACTGCAGTTCTGACTTTACCTTTCCAAAAAATAAAGCTACATTTCTATGTTTCAAGCAGACCTGGCATTTAAACTTGCAGGAAGACTGCAGTATTGTGAATGAAGATAGGCTATACATAACCAAGAAGCTCAATGGAATTGTACTCCCAAAATCATCCCTTTCTCCTGGCAGGAAGTCAATATTTCTTTCAGACCTGAAGTTTTATATTTGGAGTATCCAATGTAAAAAAGCAGTATTTTCTAATTTTCCTTTTCATAAAAAATAAAAGTTTTGATTTTATTTACTGTATTAAAAAGAAAAGTTACATGTGGTTTGGCATCTTGCCAGCATCCTGTCATCAAAAATTAGGAGGAGGGGACAAGAGGGACAAAAGAGCAATAAACATATGGGAATGTGATGGGAAATTAGAAGGGGGGAATGGCAGTTGGATGAAGACCAGAAAGGCACAGAACCAGTTTGGGCAGGTCTTCAAGGCCACACACCCTGAGAATGGAATGTGGGTTGCCCCAAACATCTCAGCGATTCTCAAAACACCTATGTAGTTCTCCATTGGCTTAAGACAAGCCGGTCAAGAGGGAAAGGATGGGATGAGGGGGAAAATTGTACTTTTCATTGTACAATTTTACTTAGCGTGATTTTACTGTAACCAGCAATCCTTAGTAAAACGACCTATCACTTCACCCATCTTTAACTCTGAACAAAGGAAAAAATTAGGATTTAGAAATTAAAAAATTTGAAACAATAGCAATAAGTTAACTAATATTTTGATTTTAAAAGGTTATACACAGATTAAGGGCCAGATAAATGTGGAAATTGGCTTCTACTAAAAGATTAGGGGTTAATTATAAAAAATAAGTAGATTTTTGTAGTAAACAGACTTAATTTCGCTATTTTGGCTATTGTAATGTAAGTATATTTTTGAAGTTAGACACGTGAGGAACTAAAGATATTAAGTAAAAGGGAAAAATACAATCTTGTTCTTGATGTTACAAAATAACAAAAATATTATAACACTGGAAATATTAAAGGAGATATTTGAAGAATGGAGCCAGAAATTAGTAACTATAATATCACACTTCAGCAGATGATGTCTGCTTCTATGATGGATTATGTCTAAAAATATTAATGGAATGAGAGATTTGGAACAAATTTTATCTAACAGAGATAAGACAGAGAAAATACCAAAAGTGGAACTACAAATTACGGGCCAAAACAATGAGTTGGGAAAGCATGCATTCCTGGACATAAAATAGAAATTGGCTGAAATTTTAAGAATTAAAAGGAAAATACAAATTATGAACCAAGAGAATGACCTGAAAAATGTTTTATTACTGGATCTACAGTAGAAATTAGTCAAAGGTTTAAAGATGTATGGATGATGGGATAAAAAATAATGGAAGAGAAATCAAATCTTAGGCTACTCTGATTGAATTAAAGTTAAGACTGTTAGAAATAAAAGGAAGTAATATAAAGTTGGTTTATTTGTTCAACATTAAAATAAACATTTTTGTAAAGTTTACAAATTTATGGACTTTTATTGACAAAGAGATTGCAAAAGTTGATGTTTTATAAATTTACTTATAGATAAATGATGGTATATGGGATGAAGAGATATCTGTTTCTTTGTTGCAATGAAGTTTGGAAGTCACTTTTTGTGTATTTTTTTCTTTTTCTTTATTATTTTCTTTCTTTTTCTTTTCTCCTGCACTTTTTATTCTTTTTTCCATTCTTTTCTGTTTTAGGATTAGGGTTAAATATTTATTTGGGTGGTTCGTAGAGAAGGGCAAAATTAACTGATCACAGGATTCCTTATCACCCCTCTACAAGTCTCTTTTTTGGAATCTTCTGATAAGAATTATTCTTTATCCTCCATCCTAGCCCACAAATCATTTCCCCACTAAACTTACTTGATCTCAAAATTGCCATAATAATAACTCCCAAAAAGTGCACTGAGCATTTCAATTCTTGACAATCCCGGTTATGATTATCCAGATCATGATTATCTAAATGGTTAGTAAGCTTAGAATCATCCTAAAATAATTAAATGGCCTTATTGACTGAAAATATCAAATAATTCTTATCTAGCCCTCACATTTCTTCTCCTCACTCATTCTCAGCTTCTCCAAGGCATTTCTCTTTTTCTCCAACTAATATAGAAAACAGCAAGGGGAGTTCATTTGGATCAAGTGCATGGTACATGCATAAGGGTAGAAAGTTAACAGAATTGGTCTTTTAACATTTTCTCCCTTTTAAGGTCATGATTTAGGTGGGAGATAGGAGAATATATGTACAGTTTATATTAGGAGGCAGCCTATTTGCTCCAATTAATGTTTTTTGCCCTACACATATATTTGATTTGGGTGAGACCAACACTGAATGCATAGGGTTAAATCTCCCTACCTCTTCATGCCAGAATTCTTATTTGGACAAGACCAACAACACTTGCAATTTCTCTTGGAAAAAGTATTAAATTTAATGAATGGAAAATTGTTTTCTCATGTAAGCATGATAAGTATATACTTAATACCCAGTTTTTACTCTATTAATTTCTAATGGAATTTGGTGCTAAAGCTTGGATAAAGCTTGATATCCAACCAACGTGTTCCAACATTAATGTGTGAACTCCTGAACTATTATAATAAATAATATAGTAAAACAACACTTACCTCTTTGTCTTGAATATTTGGATCTGCATTGTTTTCCAATAGTACCACCATACAATTAATATAGCCTCCATAAGCAGCACACTGCAATGGAGTTCTACCTGCATAATCCTGTACATTAGGATTGATTTTATTTTCTATCAATATTTGGCAAACATCAGGGTTTCCTCCTAGAGCTGCCCAATGTAAGGGAGAGTGGCCGTCTTGATCAACTAAATCAACTCTGGCTCCTCCTGCAATAATAGCATATGTTAATCCATGGACTCTGCCTCAGATATTTATTAAACTTAAAAAGTGTATGCTGAGGCTATGCATACATCCTTCCAACTTCCTTATTCAAAGTGTCAAGGTCTCACTTTCAAAGGCTTGTCATGACAGTTTTGAGGTGTTTTTAGATTGCCAATGAATTACTGACAATCCTAATGGAAGTATATTTTGTGCATGCACACAAAAGACAAATACACATCTGTAATTGTGATGACCCGGGGCGTGGCACAAAGGCAACACAGTCACATAAGTAAGAAGAGTCCCTTTAATACCTCCAATTTTGCTTCCAATGTCCAGGTTACCTTCAGCTGGAGAAAAAACTCTCCCAAGAAAGTCTTTAAGTGGAGAAAATTCAGTCCAAAAACAAAGTACATACAAACTGTAAATAAAAATCCACACAAACCACACTGCAGTAATTAACTTGACAGGGCAGGAGAAGGAATTGCAGACTTGAAAGGTCAGCAAAACACACACAGTAGGGAAGATGCCAGGAGTACAGATAAGCCTCGACAATACCAGATAATTCATGATTTGCTCTCAACAGTTGGCTGTGCGCAACTCCCCTTTTTAAACACTGTGTTCCCAGCTGCAGCTAATGAAGGGAATCAGAGCCCTTTCCTCCCTCATAAGCCACGCAACTCACGTTGCTCCCTACACCATTCTTCCCTGCATGCCCTAGGATGAAGAGGGGATGGGCCTGGGTCTTCCTCCAAATTCCCTCTGCCTTGCTCTCCCCTGCTCTGCCCAGCCGGACTTTGCCCTTCCGCAGTTTCTTCCACAGGCAATGGAGCCACACTCCCACTCCCTGTCAGCTGCTTGGCCTCCCCCTCTGAATCAGATTCCGACAGGGGCATGACAGTAATCAAATTTATTTCTCTCTTCCCACATAAAAAGTTGGCATTCTGATCAAAGAGTCACCATGTTCTAGTATGATACATATTTCTACATTTATTTTTCCTTCACTGTCACTCCCTTGAATCTAGTAAATTAACTAGTTGATAATAAAGGCACAATGATATTACAATCTGAGATCAGAAAAAAGCCAGTTTGGCAAACTACAGGGCCTCTATTACACTTCCCATATAAAACTGCTATGTTAAACTTGGGTGTAAAAAAACCTTTTCTAAAAAAGTAAAGTTAATGACATAATTTAACTAGTCACTTGTCATTTAGGAAGTTACATTCAATTTTCTATTGGGATTTGTGATCAGAGTAGTCTCATTTTTATATTTAAACATTCCTTTCTCTGATTATTTTCTTAGCCTGAGTATATTCTAAGACATATCTAAAATCTGCAGAGGGTCGCATAATAAAGTTTTCCCAAAACTGTTTAGTATTACGAAGATCGATAGCAAAAATAGATGTCATTAAGTTTTAAACCAGTCAGCTGAAAATCTGACAGTCTAAAAATTCCATCCATGTTCCAAATGATTACATTTCAATTTATAATAAAGATTCTAATCCAAAGTACACAGAATACTTCTAATATTGAAAACCAGAGTTTGCTCCTATTTCTGAAAGTCTATTTCCTTTTACAAAGTTAATAATTCTTATGCCATGCTTAAAGTCTTTCAAAAATTTAAATTTTCAGGAAAAGACCTCTTAAATACATCTGAAATATTTTAGAAAAAGGTTAGTTAAAATATTATTTTTTCCATTATCTGTCATAAATTAATTCTTCACAATGTTGACTATCATTAATCTTTGCTCAATTTAAAAGCTAAAAACAACCATATGTTTATAAGAAATGTAGGCAGCTGACCTTTAATGAGCGTCTGTATCACCTCCTTATGTCCCATTTCACAAGCACGGAAAAGAGGAGTGTGTTTCATTACATCAGCAGAATCTACCTGGGCATAATGTTTTAGAAGCAATTGCACAGTGCTAACATGGCCAGAAAGGGCAGCAGCATGTAATGCTGAAAAATGCCAAAGAGAATGCAGTTATTAAATGATATTTAATTAAAGTAGTGAATATAACAAAACATAAACCATAAGATGAAGGATTGATATTTATGTGCAGATGTGCTGTACATAACTCTCTCCATTTATTTGTTTTGTCACTGTCTCAGGCTTGCTCCATTCAGTTGCATCTTATTATTTACATCTATATATATTAATAAATTTATATAAACTGTATGCAGGATATCTGATATAAATCTAGGTCAAATGAAATCTGATACTATCATTGAAATCAGCAACTTTGTTAAAGAATAATGAAAATAAATTCAAACAACAGAAAATCAAATCCCATATCCATCATACATTAAAATAAAGATATGAAAAACTAAGGAGTATTTAAAAACAAAACTTCAGTTCTTCCAGCGGCAGCACCTAGTAAATATTGATTCATCTTGAAAAAATAAACAGTTTTGGATCTGGTTAATATTTGGAATGCAGGCCACTAGAAAATCCCAAGGTTGTAGAGAGACTGGGAACTTGAAAACAAATCACAGAAGAAAGTAATGGGAAACTGTTTCCCTAATTTTGCCCAGAGCCATTGTGCCACACCATTAATAACTTTGTTACAGGGTAACATTGAAGTCGGGTATCTCTGGGTAAAAACTGAATTAAGTGAGAATAAATTGCTTAAGAAGTACATGTATGAAAAGGAGAGAAAGGGTCAGACCAAATGGTGATGAATTAGATGGATTGAATATAAAATTGAGAGACCACTAGATTGGGATGGTTTAGTCAACTAGAAAGAATAAGTACAGTATTAAAT
The DNA here is from genome assembly GCA_009733165.1 of Naja naja. Taxonomy (NCBI): domain Eukaryota; kingdom Metazoa; phylum Chordata; class Lepidosauria; order Squamata; family Elapidae; genus Naja; species Naja naja. Next base: position 86,680,466 of record CM019155.1, read on the forward strand.
TAAGGAATGAAGAGACAACTGAAAGAGATAATGTTGTGATAGGGTGGAATTGATGAGTTACTCAAAAAGAGGAAAAGGTGCAAAATTTATACTTTACATTAATTGGTTAATAATAATTTATTAATTGATGGTGGATGTGTCCATTTTTTTTTTAATTACATTTATTTGCCGCCCTTCTCCGAAGACTCAGGGCGGCTTACAATTTTTGGAGCACAACCCAATGCGCTCAGCAATAGCCTTCATTCCATTGTATATGCCTGCTTATTACTAAGTGGCATTTTTACAAGGTCAGCTAATTGCCCCCAACAATCTTGGGTCCTCAATTTACCTACCCCGAGAGGATGGAAGGCTGAGTCAACCTTGAGCCTGGTGGGATTCGAGCCTACAGTAATTGTAGGCAGCTGGATCTTAAGAGCAGGCATTTAACAGCCTGAGCCACCAAAGCTCAACTTGCATTAAAGACTTTAATGATTCAAGCTCAACAATTCAAGACTTTTCAGACACTCCCACCTAATTCCTGCCAATAAATAGCTAAAAGTTTTTGACAACTCAGCATGGTAAGATGAAACTTTAATAGATACTTGGTCATACTGTATTTATGGAAAAGATCAGCTACTACAGAACATATAGGAATCCAATAAAGGAAATAATCATCCATGTATATGGGAATGGATGGATGGATTGATAGATATTTCAGCTTCATGTTCTAAATATCTATCATTTTCTGGTAGCAGACGTTTCAGCTTTTTTCCCCCTAGCCTGGAGAGTAGAAAGCATCTACCCTTTTTGTTTATATAATAGACTCAGCTTGCCATCTTGTCAGCTTTAGTTCTTTTAAGAGGCAAGAATGATGTGCAATTATAGAAAGATATCATGAATGGCATTGATATAAATTAGATTTAATTTAATTAATCTTCTCTTTTTAATTCTTTCTCACATTATTAATATTTTTTTGCATTTTGTATATTACTGCTTAACTCTGAAAGAAATAGCATGATGCATAATGTTATGCTCAATGCATCCCAAGCTTTTGTCTACATTACTCAGAACTTATGAGAAAGTCCTTTTAATCAAATATAAACAAAACACTTTAAGTCAATTTAAACTTACTTAAATTGTTGTGATTGGGTAATAGGTTGTGTATCATAAAATCATTTTTCCCATTTTTTTCTACCCAGGTAATTTAACCACCTTTAGGAAGCATTAATGTATGCTAATGAAACAAAAAGGATTCAGGAAAGAAAAAGTTGATGTGTTAATTTGACATACAGCAATCAATTTTCCTTATCAGAGCTCTGATCCTGATATATGGTAACACTATATTAGTGAAATACAGAGCTAGGAAAGAGTATTAAATGAGGGATGGTGAAGTCATAAATTCTTTGTGTGATTCTTAAATAAGTTGTTCTCTAGAAAGGGAGAGAAATTGAAAGAAGACACTGAATATGACCAGAATGATTTAAAATGTTGCATATGATGCAAATGATTTAAAATGTTGCACATTCCTGGAAGTGACATTCTTCCAACCAGGGACTTGGATGTCCCCCCCACCCCCACTCTTCGGGACCACCCCTGCCCGAAAGATGGATGGGTATACTGTATGCTGGTTGGGAAGATCTGGAGGCCTTTACGCTCTTCTCTCCCACCCCTCAAGCCTCTTAAGAAGTTCCTTGGTCCACACCCAACTGCCGCTTCCAAGAAGACTTAATGGAGTTTTCTCCCACAAGGAGGGGTCACGTGCTGAGCTGCTGCTGCAGGGGCCTGGGCCTCAGCATTGCCCCAAAGAAACCTCTGGCTCATCTCCTTGGGTTGGGCGGAGGCCGAAATAAGAGTTGGGTGAAATAAGGGAAGGACAGAAGAGGTGTCCACAACTACTGTCTGCAAGCTGGGAAGCATGATAGTGTTAAGAAGGATGAATGTTCTTTTCCACAAAAGAGGGAGAGATTGAAAAATGAGAGCAGGAGTGGGTTGAGTATGTGTTGAAGTGTGTATGCTGTCCTCTTCAAAAATCGCTTTGGTGGCACTTAGGCCTGCTGTCCCGGGTCCTTTTTTTGTGTTTGTATTTTCCTTAATTGTATTTTTTTAAAAAAATAAAGAATAGCTACAAAAAAAAGATTGTAAAAGATATATATTCCCAGAGAATTTGTTGGTGTACTTAAAATCCCTATTAAGTATATCTGATAAATGCTAAGATGCTAAGCTAATGACTTAACAGAGACAAAAATGAGCAATTGCTTACAGTATAGAAACACAAATGTCATTCCTTGGATTCTCTACTCATGCATGATGAGTCTTTGTAAAGTTAATAAATTAAAAAATACATATAATTAAACAAACAATGGAATAAACTAATCTAAGGTGTAAAACTTAATAAAAACAATAGTCTCAGAGCCTTGATACTCTATAGCAACTATTCTGTTCTTTCGAATTAATTTCAAAATACTAGTTATACCAGGGCTGTCAAACTCATGGCCCATCGACCAGATGCATCAGGAGCGAGCCACACCCATGCCCCGTTTAGCAAACGGGAAAAAAGTCCTGATACGTCATGTGACACTGCCATGATGACATGAGATTGACATCCCTGATTTATATTATATTCCTTAGGAAACAATTGCACAAACTATTATCTTTCCCTCTCCAATAAATTGAGAAACTAGTATGTGTAACTTATGTTTGTAAATTGTAAGTATAAATCATACACACATACATGCACAAACAAATAGTTTTTACCTGTACCACCATATTTATCTGCCATGTTGATATCGGTGACCAGTTTCAGTTTTAACATTGTCTGGATGACATCATCACTACCTTTGCCAGCTGCCCACATAAATGAAGTTCTTCCCTCAAGATCTGAGTCATCTTTCACAGAAGGATGTTTAAAAAATTCTTCTACAGTTTCCTACAATAAAAATATTCACTGACTATGGTTGGTTTTGAAATTGCTCTGTTATACAATTGCATATTCAAATTATAAATTACACACACACACACACATATATGTACACACTACTATAATTAGAATTATCTTAAGTTTTTCCAATTTTTACTTTTTTTCACCCATACAGGTAGTCCTTGATTTACCATTCCTTCAGTGACTGTTCAAAATTATGATGGCGCTGAACAAAAGCACTATCTATATCTACGCAAAACAAAATTTCTCTACTAAAAAAACTAAAAAAAATGTTACCCAAACTGGTGATCAGGAAAAAGCAAAGGGAATAAAAAAATATGCTAAATATTCAAAGTCAGTCTCAAAATGGAGAGGGTAGATAAAATGCATTTGAAAGTTGTACTTGTCAGATTACATCCTGTATTTATATACTGTAAATCTTTGACTTTGAAGAAGATATGCTATTGTGCAGTTCAGCTGTAGACGTGAAGGTGGTTCTGCAGTCCCAGTCTGAAACTATAGTTTCTAGCTTAATGGGACACTGGAAATCCATTGTTGTAGTAACTGTGACTCTGCATTAAATTTTCTATCAGTTTTTTTTGTGGTGCCTGTCTTCAAAGCCAGTGGAGAATTCATAGCATAAGGTTTGACAATGAGTTCTATCTGCACTCACAGCTTCTAGTTCTCTTAACTGGATGTCACAGTGGCATAGTGTTTCTTTCACAGTGTCTCTTGGGAAAATTAATTGCCTACCTCTGCTACTGAGCAACAGGTGATGCATATGTTGGTCATCCATTCTAATGATATGTCTCATCCACCTTATCTGGGCTCTGATAATCAGGGATTCAATGTGGGTGGACTTGCATTATCCAAGACCCCCAGGTTGAAGACAGTCTTGTCAATGAATCCAAGAATGGAGCAAAGAACACTCATATGAATTTTTTCCAGTTTTTAATGTGCCTTTGGTATAGAATTTGTGAATACAAGGCAGAAGGTGAAAGCTATCAAAGGTGTAGAGGTAGTGGAATGCAGGGCAGCAGGGAGGCAGGTGGCAGAATATAATACCAAAAGGGCAGATGGAAGAGAAAGATGGGTGGGAGAGTTGAAATGGAGGTAAAGGTGGTGTGGCATGGCATGGCAGGAGATGTGTGAGATCCTGGCTTAACAACTGCTGAAATGGCTATCACATCTTTGCAATCATGTGATGTTTTGCCTAACAACCACATTTCTTACTGATGGAAATTCTGGTCCCAAATAGTCATTAAATGAGGACTACCTGTAGTACCAATGTAGTACATAAACATTGAAAATAACTTTTTCCAAGCATCAGTCAAGGGATTACATATGTATGAACCAAGTTGCAAGATCAGGCTGATGTATAAAATGCTTCTTCAGATCCAGAACTATAAAGATTTTAATCAACATCAAAATGATCATTACATGGACACTAGATTTCCCCCCCATATAAAACAAGCAGCTTTCTAGCATTTGAGAATCTTTTTCTAACCTTATCTGGAGAGGATAGGGATAATTACTCTACCTTTGAGTTACTGCTCTTCCTTAAGTTTGTGGTAAATATTTTGTGAGAAGCAGTAATGGATTTTGGAGGGGCTATGGATATGCTTGTTCATTATCTGACACTCTTTTTGATTTCATACGGTATTAATAAATACATGTTATTGATTAGACATTTAATTTCATCAGTTAAATAGTAACACTTAGCATTTCTTGAATATTATTTATTTATTCAAAACATTTCAGAATTAATCCTGGACTGTGGTTTATTCCTAGAGCTGCAGACTTTTAACATCTGATTTCTCATATAACACTAATTAAAAAGAGTTAGGATAGTTTAAGATAACTGCTTTATTTCATAGTTCTAAGTATCTTCTTGTACATTGAATTTATCAAAACATAGGGCAGACCTTAAGAACTTAGTATCCCTGCCTTTTTCTTTTTCAGTTAGGTAAATCTTGGATCCAAACAAAATCTACAGTTTTCAATATAGAATGAATCACAAGTATATTGTTCTTATTAATGTAATTATTCAGAATGTTGTTACCTGCAAATGTTTACTTTTAACTTTAAATTTTCTCTTCTAACTTAGGATGAAGAAAGAAATGATAACTATCAAAATCCATTCTTATAGATGAGTAGTTGGCAAACCTCATGTGTATTTCATTATGTGGCTTCTACAGAAAGCCATTTGAGATGGTGCTCAATTATGCCTTGACATTTAGATATCTAAAATTGGCATGGACTTTGTCTTAGTTTATTATGCAATGAGGAATGATTTTCCCAAAAGAGCTACAATCATGGTCATCCTGTGTGAAGTTAGGAGAATAAAGACAGTTCTACAACTTTATCCAAGCATCTGTGAGCAACACTAACCATAAATCTGACTGAGATGCTAAATGATGTTAATATTCATAGAAAACCCTCTGACAGATTTAGGTCTGAGAATATCCAAGGATTACAGGTTTTCTGAAGCTTCAAAAAAGGTGCTCATAGCCTTACTGTAGTCTTCATCAATGTACAAGGGAAATAATCCATTATTAAGTGTTAGTTTAAAATTACCAATATAAGATTGGCTTGATAGTCATTAAGCCCAGGCCTGAGCACTGATAGCCTATAAATCAGATTACCCCAAAATCAACTGCACAGGCTCTAGAAACATCACGTAAGCAAGTCTGATTAAAAATATGCACCGATTTACTGAGGAAATAAATCAATGGGTCTCTTCACAAATTTGTTTTATCAACTATACCTAAGAATTTCTATAGAAAAGGTAAAATATTACATTTAACTCCTCTTTTGAGTTGAGAATACATTTTGATTTCCTAGTCCAGGGGTGTCAAACTCGCAGTGTCATGGTCGTGTCACGCAATGTTTCCCCCTTTGCTAAACGGGGCATGGCCAGCACATGATGCATCTGGCCCACAGGCCGTGAGTCTGATAGCCCTGTCCTAGTCTATAACTGTAATCTGAAGATTTGTGAAAGACTTCCTTACCATAAGAAAGATAACTATAATTCTTGACCATTTTATGAGGACACTGATTATGATTAGATAAGAGATTACAGCTGTCCCAAATAAACAGAAACTATTGTTCTCTGTCCCTTTCATTTTATTCTTTTTTTAAAAATAATTTTTATTAAACAATTTTTCTTATATACAACATCATTTCCATTCATTACAATGCTTTTGTGATGGTATGCATACTTTTACATAAATCTTAACTATCTATACACTTGTCTATGTTGCTTAATCTATCTTTATCCATTATATCTTTTACCTTATTATCTTATTGTCTTCTTCTCTATTCAACTTTGTATCTATTATTTAGCCAATCATTCAGTACATTCCACATCAAGTAATAATCTATTTTCTCTCTTTCCTTTATCTCCATGGTCAAATTATCCATCTTGGCACACTCTCGTATTTTTCTTATCACATTTTCCTCAGGTGGCATACTATCATTTTTCCAATTATGTGCATAAGTGATTTTTTCTGCCGTTAATAAATGTAAGTGCTACAGAAATTTAAGCAATGGTATTCTTGTTGACAAAAGCTGAAAAAATAGGTAAGAATGGGCATATAGCAATAGAACTTAGACTTATATACCGCTTTGTAGTGCTTTACAGCCCTCTCTAAGCGGTTTTTACAGAGTCAGCATATATATAACCTTTAGGACAGAGTTTGCAGATAGAATCATCCACATACTTCAATTTCAAGATCTGTCATCTTAGGCACTTGCAAAAAGAAATATAATGCAATAAATATAATTTTGTGATACTTTATTCAAGAATCTGCACAATAAAATGAAGCTGTTCAATAGTGTACTATTGTTTCAACCTGGCTCAATACAAGTAACTGCAAGAGGAACCCAGGAGTCCTAGTGGCCAACCATTTAAATATGAGCCAGTAGTGTGTGGCAGTCTCCAAAAGAGCCAATGCAGTCTTAGGCTACATTAATACAATGTGTGCACAATTATTAGGCAGGTGATTATGTTGACAGATCATCATTTTTATGCATATTTTCCACTTCCAAACTGAAGTTGAAGTGAAGTATAAACTTGAATGTTTATTGGATATAAGCGTATCAGATGATGTGTATTTGTGTAATGAGGGAGGTATGGCCTAAGGAGATCAACACCCTATATCAAGGTGTGCATAATTATTAGGCAATGCCTTTTCCTTAGCAAAATGGGCCAAAAAAGAGATTTAACTGAAAAGTCAAAAATTGTAAAAGGTCCTTCAGACTAGCACATGCATTTTAATACTCCACTGTGTGGCTAGCCAGTAAAGTCCTTAACATGACATGACCCCCTTCCTAACCTGACCTAAACCCTATTGAGAACTTGTAGTTTCTTCTTAAATGGGATATTTACAGTAAAGAAAACAGTATACCTCTCTGAACAGTGTCTGGAAGGCTGTGGTTGCTGCTGCACAAAAAGTTGATCATCAACTTGTCTAATAATTGTGCACACAGTGTAGAAGAATAGAATCAAGATCATGTAAAATGTTACTACTGCTTTATAATGACTTGGTAAGGTCATACTTGGAATATCGTATCTAGTTTTGGTCACCATAATATAAAAAAATGTTGAGACTCTAGAAAGAGTGCAAAGAAGAACAACAAAGAAGATTAAGGGGCTGGCGACTAAAACATATGAAGAAGGTTGCAGGAATTGGGTAAGGCTAGTCTAGAGAAAAGTAGGATTGGAGGTGACATGATAGCAGTGTCCTAATATTTGAGGGACTGCCACAAAGAAGAGGGGTCAACTATTCTCCAAAGCACCTGAAGCAATGAATGGAAACTTATCAAGGAGGGAAGCAACCTAGAATTAAGGAGAAACTTTCTGACAGTGAGAACAATTAACCAGTTTGCCTCCAGAAGTTGTGGGTACTCCATCATTGGAGGTTTCTAAGAAGAGACTAGACAGCCATTTGTCTGAAATGGTTTAGGGTCTCTTGCTTGGATGGATGGTTCGACAGAGGACCTCTGGCATCGCTTCCAATTCTATTGTTCTGTTCTGTTGTTCTTTCTCTGATCATGGGTATCTATTCTATCAAATCCAAAGAAACCCTGGAATGGTATAGGATCTCTGGCCACAGACAGTGGGTTGACCTAGAAGACCTCCAAAGTCACTTCGAACCCTCTGATTCTATATTCTAAGTTTTTTTTAATATCATGATTTTTATTGTTTTATCAAGATATAATTTCCTCTTAACTTACATAATTTAAATTTCACTTTCAGACCAATAACATTCCAAAGAATGTTCTAAATATATCAGGAAGGAAAAGATAGGTTGTCTCAGAAATTTTTCTAATAAAAAAACATTGGAACAAATGAAATGATGGCAAATACTACTTTTAACTTTAAAAAATACTGTTTCTTCGCAACCTTCAATATGGAAAAACACAGTCTTAATAACTAGACTGATTTAAAAGATTCAATGTTATTCAGGATGACCTTTTCAAATAAACCATTTATCTCACTTACAGAAAAGTTACTTTGTGCTGCATAATGTAAAGGTGTTGCCCCTTGACTATCGGAAAGGATTGTTCCGACTTTGTTTCTTTCTAAAAGAACATGGACAATCTGTGCATGACCTAAAAAACAAAAGCAGAAAAAGCACATATTAGTTTATTAATATATAGGTAGTCCTCGACTTATTATCCTAATCAAGCCCAAAATTTCCATTGCTAAGCAACACAGTTGTTAAGTGAGTTTTGCCCCATTTTTATGGCCTCTCTAGCCACATTTGTTAAGTAAATCACTGAAATTGTTAAGATAGTAACATAGTTAAATGAATCTGGCTTCCCCATTGACTTTGTTTGTCAGAAGGTCATAAAAGGTGATGAAACGACCACAGGGCACTGCTACTATTGTAAATCTATGCCAGTTGCCAAGTGTCTAAATTTTAATCAGATGACCATGGGGATGCTGCAGGAGTATAAATGTGTAACATGGATATAAGTCACTTTTATCAGTGTTGTAATTAAATGAATAGCTGTAAATTAAGGACTACCTGTATTTTTATTCTAATAGAGGAGCATTATATTTTTCTCCTATGAGAGAAATTAAATCTAAAAGTCTAGTTTAAATAATAGTTTAATTAACATTAGGAACTGGATCCAGACAGAATAAATATTAGATGCCTAATTTTGACATTATCTATGAGCCCACTGGAAATTCTGGCAAACTTCATACAGCAGAGAACTACTTAGGTCACAATGCTAAGGAATTCTTCAAATGAATAAAATGAATGCAAAGGATCTTCTGCTTAGAGGCTGGCCTAATAGAAATTGAAAAAAATGTTAAATTTTTAAATAAAACTGGATGCTGCACAACAAGGCACAGTCTCTTTAACATAGACAGATCCTTTCTAAGTATTGTGGAAACTGAATGTTGAGCAAAACATGCTGCAGAATACCCTGTCTTTGAGGGGTTGGGATATGACAAGCAAGGTGGACATTACAACAGGCATTTAGTGATCCAGTTGCACAGAAAGGTTGAGATAGAATTTTTCTAAGTACAGTCAAATTTGGTCATCCAATTTCCAGGTAACAAATGTTCTCAAATAGCTTGCTCTACCAAAGGGTTGTTGGTCCTAACCTGATACAATTTTTCTCTTTGTGTGGAGATAGCATTCAGGATTGGATTGGGTGATCAGTCTCTGCCTGTGATTGAACTGAGTCTGTCAAAAACTTTGATGACACTCCCTCTGCTGCTAGGATCCTCCCCAGAAATTGGCAAAGGAATAGTGACAGACTGACGTGTTCTCCTATAAGTATAATACACACCATTACATTGGCACCCACGAAAGGGTGGGACTGAATGCTATCTCCACACAAAGAGAAAGGTCATATCAGGTTAGGACCAATGACCCTTCTCCTTTGTGGGAGGAGATAGCATTCAGGATTGGGACATACCAAAGCTGGCTGTCCTACAGGTGGGCCTAGTGCGGTCTGAGTCCCCTATACAGAATGGAGCTTTTGCAGAACCCTCCGTCCAAAAGCTGCCTCAGCAGAAGCAAATGAGTCCAGTTTATAGTGTCTGATGAACAGAGGAAAGGCCTAGGTAGCCGCCCTGCAAACCTCCAGAGAGGCCTGGGTGGCCCACGCCGTCTATGTTGCCACGCTTCTTGTTGAGTGTGCTGTTATCCTTGGAGGAACTGCAAGTCCCTGTGTTTGGTAGGCCTTGGATATGCAAAGTCTTATCCATCTCCCCAGTCGTTGGAGTAACCTTGCAGCCCATGGTGGAAGGTGAAAGGAAACAAAGAGGGATTCAGACCTCCTGAAGAACGATGTCCTCTTGATGTAAATCCTCAATGCCCTTTGAACATCCAGAGTATGCCATCGTCTTTCTAACGCATGCACAGGATGCAGACAGAAGTCAGGTAAAATTAGTTCTTGGGATCAGTCAAACCACGAGTTCACTGTTGGCATGAACGAAGGGTCTAGTCTTAACACCATTTGATTGGTGTGAAACACACAAAGGTCTTTCCTGACAGACAAGGCTGCCAGGTCCGAAATCCTTCTGGCAGAGGTGATCACTACCAGAAAGGCTACCTTACAAGACAAAAACTGCAAGGGAATTGACCTCAGTGGTTCAAATGGGGTCTCAGTCAGCGACTGCAGTACTTTAGAGAGGTCCCATGTTGGATATCGATGAACCACTGGAGGCCTCAGTTTGTAGCCTCCTTCAGAAACCTGCGGACTGTGGGATGTCTAGAAAAAGATCCACTCCCCCCAAGGATAGAACAGAGCACAAGGCTGCAACCTGCCTCCGAAGAGTGTTAGGTAAAAGCCCCTTGTCCAGGCCCTCTTGGAGGAAGTCCAGCACCTGAGCCATCAAGGCCCCAGAAGAGACAATGTCATACTTACAACACCATGCGCTGAAAACTTTCCAGGTTGCATCGTAGATGTGGTTGGTGAACGGTCTCCTGGAGGCCTGGATAGTTGTTATTACTCTGGAGGAACAATTGTCCCGGATCAGAGATCCCCACTCAATCTCCAGACAGCAAAATGAAGCCACTGGCTCTGGATGCAAGATTGGCCCCTGGCTGAGCGACACTCTGTCCTCCGGTATCCTTCAAGGTCTGGAAATGGAAAGGTTTACTAAGTCTGCAAACCATGGCCTCCTGGGCCAATGAGGGGCTACAAGAATAAGCTCTGCTCTTTCCACCAACAGTTTCTGGATGACCCTTGGGATCAGGGGCAGAGGAGGAAAGGCATACAGGAGCTCCTGTGGCCAAGGGCTACGTAAGGCGTTTGTTCCCTCCGCCCCCGGAACCACAAACCTGGAATAGAATCTTGGGAGTTGTGTGTTGTCCTGGGAAGCGAAGAGATCCACTGCTGGGCATCCAAAGCGCTCCAACAGCCCCAAAAACAAATTGGGATGCAAACGCCACTCTGCATGGTCAGTGGTGGCCCTGCTAAGCCAGTCAGCCACAACATTGGCCATGCCTGCAATTCAGCTCTGAGCGATACCTGGTGTCTCTCTGCCCATAAACAGAGCTGGTCTGCCTCCAGCAACAGAGGCCCTGAATGAGTCCCCCCTTGGCAGTTAATGTGTGCCTTGGTAGACACATTGTCAGTCAAGATTAGGGTGTCCTTACCTGAGACCAGTCCTCTAATTGTCTCAGGGCCAGATGGACCGCCCAAAGCTCTAGCCAACTGATATTATGGTCCAAATCTGTCTGTAACCATTGTCCTTGAAGCACCCTGGATTGAATGTGGGCACTCCAGCCATGAAGACTGGCATCTGTGGTCAGCACTAACCTGTCCAGTTCCTTGAATAGGAGTCTCATGGAAAGTGCCTCAGATGACCACCATCTTAAAGATTTAAGGACCAACGGAGTTAATCAGACCTGTAAGAGGGAACAACTCCTACCTGTCTTCTGATGAGGTAGAAGGAACCACTGGAGTGACCTGGCGTGCAGTCTAGCCCAGGGCACTATATTAATGCATGAAATCAATGCATGAAATCAATTTCCCCAAGAGCTTAGAAAGCGTAGCCAGGGATACTCTAGGTTTAGATCTCACTTGTCCAATTAACTCCCTGATACTCTCCTGACGTTCTTGGGATAAGGACACCTTGCAGGAAATAGTATCTATTACAGCTCCCAGATGGAGTAAGGTATTGGTGGGAGTGAAGTGGCTTTGGGCCTTGTTGACAGAGAAGCCATACTCTTGGAGCACCTGAATGGTGATCTCTAATTCCTCTACAGCTGTAGATGGGGAAGATGACTGGACCAGTATGTCATTGAGATAACACTGGACCCTAACTGATATAGCCCTAAGGTGGGCTGCCAGGGCTGCCAACAGTATAGTGAATGACCTGGGGGTTGAGGAAAGTCCAAAGGGCAAGGCCCTGTATTGGTAGTGCCTCCCATTGTAGCAGAGCCTGAGGAATTGTCGATGAGCAGGGATAATAGGGACACGGAGATAGGCCTCTGTTAAATCAATGGAGGTCAGGAAGTCTCCCTCCCTAATTCCCTCCAGGACATACTGGAGTGAATGCATCTTGAACCGCCTGTATTTCAGGTTAAGGCGTTTCAAATCCAGAATTGCCCTCCATCCCTTGAGGCTTTTGGGATTACAAACAATATGGAATAGAATCCCATGCCTCGTTGATCCTCAGGCACTGGCTGAATAGCCTGAATGTCCAGCAGGTGCTGAATAGCTGTTTCCATAAGGTTCCTTCTCTCTGCATTCCTAGAGATAGGGCAATGAATGAAAAACCTCGGGGGCATAGAGAGGAATTCTATAGACAGTCCGGAACGTACTGACTCCAGGACCCAGGTGTCAGTAGTTACTTCCTCCCAACGCCTGGCAAACAAGGCCAGATGTCCCCCAATGGGAGGGTTGGTCTCCATTTTATCTGGGGTGTCAGAAGGGATGACCCCCAGCCCCTCAAAAGGGTCGTTTATTGTTAAAAGGATGATTTCTACCTGTCCTGTCCTGGCTTTGTTCCTGCCTGGGGGCAAAAGACCTCTGGAGTCTGGGGAATCCCCCTCCTGTTTCAGGGGTCCTATAATAGGAGCGTCTGGCATAGGGAGTTGGTTTATAATCACTTTTTCTGGACTTGGATGGCAAAACCTTCCCTTTGTCCTGGAGTCCACTAGGACCTTGTTCAGAGCCTCTCCAAACAATTTATCCCCTTTAAATGGGGCCGTGGCCAACCTCCACTTGTGCCTCATATCAGCCTGCCATTGCTTTAGCCAGAGCAAGTGATGAGAGGTCACTGTTCCCCCTATTGCCCTGGATGAAAATCTGGCAGCACTCAGTGTGGCATCAGCTGAAAATTCCACTGCTGCCAATAGTTTGTTCACATGCAGGTGTGATCTGACATCGTCCAGTGGAATTCTCTCCTGTAGCTCCTGGAGCCAGATAAGAGAGGCCCTGTTGAAGAAAGATGCGGTTGTGGAAGCTTTCACTGCTCATGGTGCTGACAGGTGTGTTCTTTGCAATGTTTGCTCAGCCTTCTTGTCCTCAGCATTCAGTGAGTCCTCAGGCTCCCCAGGATTGTCTGTGTTGGCTTGCAGGGCCACAACTGGGGCATCGACATCAGGCACTTCCAGGGCCTTGGAAAGACCGCCTCCTACATTAAACAATTTCTTGTCTAGGGAGGAAGGGCTTGGACTGGACCCGAGGGATGACCACTGCCTTTGGATGACTGTGGTGAACATCTCTGGCGCAGGGATGACATCTACTGTGACTGTTTTCTCAGAAAACAATGGGTCATTGGGGTCTTCAGAGGGGTCTGCAGGCTCCTGTGGTTCAGGGACTAAGCCTCGCCCTGTGGCCTTTTTGGCCTTAAAGAGGAGAGATCTAAAGATGGCAGGTTGGAACAAGCCAGGGATAGAGCCTTAGTCAGCCTCACTGAGGCCCTCATCATCAGAATAGTTCCTGTCCATCAGCTGGCCACTGTCAGATGTGATGGAGTGGGAGCTTACAGCAGGAATATATGCACCTGATTCTGTATGCAGGGAAAGATCATCATCATAATGAGACCTGTGTCTCCTACTGCGTCTGGATGAGGAAGTAGAAACCTCTGAGGGAGAACCTCTAGTCTGTCTCAAGACAGCTGACACTCCTTGCCTTACTGCCTCATTTAACATAGCCTGTATATTTTATTTATTTATTTATTTATTTATTTATTTATTTATTTATTTATTTATTTAATTGGATTTATATGCCGCCCCATCTCCGGGGGACTTGGAGCTTACACAAATATATAAACAATAAATACAACATTTATCAAATTATCTAATCCAATTATAAAAATCTAATTAAAATACTCTTAAATTAAAATTGCCAACCCTGCTCAGTCCAGGCCAGCCTGTGCGAACAGCCAAGTCTTGAGATCACGGCGGAAGGAGTGCAGGTCCAGGGCCAAACACAGCTCTAGAGGTAGCTGATTCCAAAGGGTGGGTACCCCCACAGAAAAGGCCCTCCGGGGACCGCCAACCCGACATTGTCTGGCCGATGGCACCCCCAGGAGGGCCTGCCTGTGGGAGTGTACCGGGCGATCGGACCTCGATGCTGGTAGGAGGAACTCAGGTTCCTGTGTCCTAACTGGTCTGATCTCAGCTGACATGGGACTAAAGGTTGCTTCTGGAGCCATTCTGTGCCTCTGATCAGTAACTGTCAGTTGCTCTGTTGCTGGGCAGATAGAGAAAAAGTTTCTGATCTCAGAAGCCTCAATGGATTCCTGCTCTTCAGCTCCCCCTATGGCCGCTTCTGCTACTGCAGTCCTGTCAGTTTGCAGCTGCCTCTCTCCTCTTGATAGCGGCTGTTCCTTATTTGGGCGGGAAATTATGCAGGGCGCCATTTCCTCCTCATTTTGCTCTTTCCCTCAAGCCCACACTTTATCCAGTGCCTTGTCCCTGTGGCGCTCGTCCCTCTCTGCTGCCTTGGAGCCCTTTTGGGTTCCTGCAGCCTTGTCCTTTGGCTTGGGGCTGTAAAATGAAGCCATCTGTTCTGGGGCTGCTGGGCTTAGAGAGCGTGACAGCCGTCGAGTTGCTCCCTCCACTCTCCTGACATCGCGGCTAGCCTTTTGTGATTCTGCCATCTCTGACTCCAACAATCTTACTCTGGAGTCACCAGAGCAGCCTTTCACTTTCCTAAACCTACTCTCACTACCTGTACTCTTCGCTGCAGGTCTTCTGCCCTTCTAAAGGCTACTGCGGTTAATCTCATTGTCTCCAACAGCCAAAACCGCTGGGAGCCTCCCAAGCCAAAGTGCGGGAAGGAGGTGAGGATGGTATTCAAACTCCTCCCACAACCAGAACCTTAGTACCTTGTAGATCGGCCCTCAGCTGATCCAACGTCCAACGACCGGGGCAGAGCCCCGGCCATGCTGCAGTTTGACAGCTGTCCAAGCGGTAGACCGGTTCTGGCTTGCAATAGAATTCAGGATTGGTGTTTTTATTCCTATTTTTGCAATCAATTTGAAAGGATTTATTAAATTTGCTAGGAGAAGAAATTAACACGTCATCCAACAGGCTGACTGAGTCAATTTCTGGGGAGGAGCCTAGCAGCAGAGGGAGTGTCATCAAAGTTTTGACAGACTCAGTCCAATCACAGGCAGAGACTGATCACCCAGTCCAATCCTGAATGCTATCTCCACCATAATGGAGAATAACAGTGTTCACTTTTCAGCTTTTTCTCATTTGTTCTTTAGGAATTTGTAAGAGTAAATATATGAATACTCCCCTCAATGGAAGATTCTGTGAATGAGGGGCAGACATACAGTGACACTGGTTATGTCTTTGTATTCTGACTCTTCTATTGATATATCTGTTACACCATCATAGAACCTTAAAACCAAGAATTGCAATTTTTATAGGAACCATTTATTTGCAAGTGAAGTTTATAAATTCACATTGTAAATAGCAACACCTTGCTGATAACCTACTGGGCATAGCGTTGCTAATAAAATAGAGTGGAATGAAAATGAATATGAAAATGACTATTGGTGCTCTTCCCTTTTATTATTGCTGTAATGATTACATGTAAATTTATGTAACTTTTATATTTCTTATTTTGTTCTTATTAGTTGAACCGATACAATGCATTTTATATTTGCCTGAGAGCACAATAATTTTATTGATTTAAAAAATGCAGTGAGAGATTGGGCTTAAGCCCTATACACCTAGTCATTTATAACAAAACTAGCCACATAACAAAACTTGCAATATCAAGATTATGCATCTGCCTCAACCAAATACTGCACTGAAAAATGTAAACCTCATTCTCCAAATCAAATCAAATCCACAGGGGAAAAATTATTTTTGAATCTAATTCTTGAAAATGTAATCAGGAGCAAACTCTTCTGATTGCATGACTGCATTCCCACTCATGCTAGTAATACTATTGCTAAATTTGCAGATGATACAACAGTGGTGGGACTTATCTCTGGGGGAGATGAGTCTGTCTACCGAGATGAGGTGGACCAGTTGCTTTCGTGGTGTGGAGACAATAACTTGGTCCTCAATACCAATAAGACCAAGGAGCTTATAGTGGATTATGGAAGGAACAGATCAGACATCCAGCCCTTGCTTATCAATGGAGACCAAATGGAGCAAGTGGCCAGTTTTAAGTTTCTGGGTTTACCCTAAAAGAGGACCTGACCTGGGGTGTTCATATTGCAGCATTGGTCAAAAGGGTCCAGCAGAGATTATACTACCTGAGACTTCTCAGAAAACAACAACTGAATGAAAAACTGCTGGTGACCTTCTAGTGCTGCACCACAGAGAGCATTTTAACATACTTCACCTCTGTATGGTTTGCCAATTGCACAGTGGCAGATAGGAAAGCACTCCAGAGGGTTAACGTCATTGCCCAGAAGATCATTGTTACCCACTTCCCTCTTTGGAAGAGCTTTATAGCTCCCGCTGCCTTAAGAAAGTTCAAAACATTCTCAAAGATCCATCTCATCCTGGGAACCCTTTTTTTGAACTATTACTATCTGGCAGATAGTACAGAATAATAAAAGCAAGGACAAATAGGCTGAAAAACAGCTTTTATCCCAGGGCAGTAGCTCTTTTGAATTCTGCTGTATAGTGCAGTGTTGGTGTGGTGTCGGGGGTTTTCGGTTCAATGTGCAAAGAGTGAAGGATGTGTGTTTGTGTTTATTTTCATGGTCATGATGTGCACTGAAGATGGTGTTTGATTTCATTGTACGAGCTGCAATGACAATAAAATAAAGTAAACTAAATGATTGCTGATCACTTTTCCAAACTGCTTTCCAAACTCAAGTGTTTTCCAACCTTTTAAAAAATATATATTCCTTCATTTCACAAGGAAATGAAGATATTTTCAAAAGTTACAGTTTGAAATGGCTACATAGCTTTTTAAAAAGTCTTGGTTTTAGATTCTATATAAAACTAAGTGCCACTGCATTATGAGGAAGTCATCATAGACTTTCATCTTGAAGTTTAGAATATATCCCACTTTGACTCTTCAAAACTACTCTTTGTGGAAAGGCTGAACTGATTTACAAAAACATAGACCAGAACTCTGATCAAGTCCAAAACAATTGATTGAATAATTCAGCATTCAATTATTTATAAAACATCACTTAGACTTATGTATGGCTCCACGGTGTTTTGCAGGACTCTGAGCAGTTTATAAATGTCAGCATATTGTCCCCCAACAATCTGGGTCCTCAGATTGTGGAGGTCCTTGCCAATCTCAAAGATGGAAAGCTGAATTAACTTTGAGCCAGTCAGGATAAGACTCCTGACTGTGGGCAGAGTTAGCTTGCAATTCTGCATTCTAATCACTGCAATGCCTCAGCCAAACAATAACAAGGGAAAACCCCTGGACTCCTCCAACCAGTGGTGAAGCCTTCAGCACCCTAGAGAGACATATCAATGGTTTTATCATGGAGATTCCAGAAAGCTCTGGGGATATTGTTATATGGGTGATGACTGACTTATTTTCTAAGATCTCCAGAAGATCTCTTCAGCACAGTGGTCGGCCAAGGTATTATTGCACCATGTCCATAGACTATATGGAGCCCCACATTATATCATCTCAGACAAAGAGGTGCAATTTACCTCTATATTTTTGAGGACATATCTTAAATTACTATTAAGTAAATAATATGAACAAATTAGGACTTCAGTAAGGACTGCCTGAGATCTTGGAAGATTCTGAAAGCTATACCCAACATAAGATTCAAATATAGATAAGACTGAACTGCATGAATCAATGTATTAAGTTAGTGTAAGCTGATCTCATGATCATATTTTTCTGTCTCCTTCAGGGCAACCTCTTTAGTCCTATCTCAGGATGCAGTCTCTTAATTGAGAAAAGCAATATTCCACAAAATTAGGTGACAAATATGCTCAAAAGGGTCAAGAATTTCTACCATTTATAATTTACCCAATAAAGCTGCCCAGTGAAGTGGAGTTCGAAATAAATTATCATAAGAAGACACGTTGCAACTTTCATAGGAAGTCAGCAGTTCAACAACAGCTATATTCCCATCAGCAACTGCAAAATGGAGGGGAGTTCGTCCTTCATAATCTTGCCAGTTTAGCAGAGATTCAGTTGGAGCAGCATCCTGGTTTATAAAAAAAGGCCAGTTAAAAAGATACAGTGAATTTTTAGAGATGGCAATAGATACTTAAAAAGTCCTATTGGAGTTCAAGCAGAAAATCAAGTAAGACACCATTTTAATTAATTAACTGTACGTAGTGATGGTAATTAAATTTCAACTTTCTTTAGAACAAAATTAAATTTTATTTTTTAAGAGTCTACCAAAGACTGCCTTCTAAAGAAATACCATTAAATTGTATCACCAAAATGTGGTAGCAAATTGCCAAATTCTGGTGTTGCCATTATTAAAAAGGCTTTTTTTGCAAAAATAAGGATAGACATGAAAATGAAATACGTTTAGAAACATGAGTGTTCCATATTCATTCCAACCCTTAAAAGTGGGCTGAAATTGTGCTGAAATTTAAGGCAAAATAGCCAAATTTTTGTAATAGGATTTGGGGATAAAATATGAAAATAAGATACAAAAATGGGAAAAGAAACTCATGGAAGATCAACTGATTGGATTAAGCTAAAGTTAAACTAAAAGGAGAGGAAAAGGAG
The DNA here is from genome assembly GCA_009733165.1 of Naja naja. NCBI lineage: Eukaryota > Metazoa > Chordata > Lepidosauria > Squamata > Elapidae > Naja > Naja naja. The sequence goes on from CM019155.1 coordinate 86,699,484, forward strand.
AGAAATAGAGCAACAGTGACATTTATATGCTGGAAAAAGCATCTAGAAGTGAAAGTAAAGGAAAAGTTAAACTAACAGACCTGACCTTGGCTGTTTATTGTTGACAGAACATTTGCTACAAGTACTAGACAAACTGTCTAGACCTGCAAATTGTTTATTTATTTATTTATTTATTTATTTATTTATTTATTTATTGGACTTGTATGCCGCCCCATCTCCGAAGACTGGCACAATTAAAACAACAACAATAAATACTTAAAAAGAAATTAAACTAATTTCACAAGCCCAAAATGCAAAAACTAAAATTTACAGTGGTTAAAATAATTAAGAAACCCATCCCCCACCCAAGGAGGGGTCACAGCCCGGATTGGTCAAACAACCAGGTCTTCAAATCATGGCGGAAGGCGGAGGTCAGGGGCCAGGCGGAGCCCCAGGGCAGTTGGTTCCAGAGGTCAGGGGCGACAGAATAGGCTCGTCACCGGGGGACCGCCAGCCAACATTGGCTTGCTGACGGGACCCCGAGGAGTCCTTGCCTATGTGCTCGCACAGGGCGGTTGGCACTCAATATCGGCAGAAGACACTCCCTTAAATATTGAGGACCCATGTCGTGAAGGACTTTGTATAGAGAATTGCAGAGAAAGAGAGTGGAAACATTGTGACTTTTTAAACATGTAGCTCTCTGAATGTATATGAACTCTAAACAAATTGAGTAAACTGAAGCTGGAAAGCAGCAGGATTTGTTTTTAAATCAAGTGGAAGATTTTTTTTTTAGCTCTCCTATTTGGTGATTTATAAATTCTTTTGGGACAAGATTGGGATTTGGTGGGCCTTTGTGGATTACAAATTATTAAGAAGAGAACAATCTTTTGAAGAAACCTTTGGACTATAGATAATTTGGTTTTGTGAATCCTAATAGTAAAGAGTGCAAAGTTGCCTGGGGACTGAAAATAAGAAAAGGGGAAAAGAAAGGGAATTTTGTGGTGGATTGTTTTGGGGTTTATTTTGTAAACTGGGCATTGTGGAGTACCATTTGATTTATTATTGATTGTTTCTTCTAAATATCTTATTACTTAAAATAATCTAAATGACAAGTAATACAAATTTAAGTAAAATAGGGAGAAAAACTGCATCAGCGCCATCATCAGCAATATCAGCATCAGCATCTAGTCCAGCGAGTCAACACTCATTAGACAGTATGTTGCAACAGGAAAAATTGAATACTTTCCAGACAGAAATGAAATCAATGTTCAATTATTACAAGAAGCCATATCTAAGAATCATGATGACATGACCAAAAGAATGCAAAAGATGGAGGATAAAATGGATAGCATCTAGCAAATAATAACTAAAAATGAATCCAGAAACTAGAAGAGAGAACGAACAGATAAAAAAGTGGAAGAGATGGACCATAGACTCAACCAAGCATACAAGGATCTTGAGCAAACTGTAATTATACTGGCAATGGATAGGGCAGAATATTTTTTGAGATTCCAGAGTATTGAGGAAGAAAAAGGGAAAGACATCACTGAAAAGAGTTGTTGGCAGATGCATCGGAAGTGAGCAAACAGGAAATATTTGCTGGGATGGACGAAATATTTAAAATACACACAAGCTACGCAAGAAGGAATAAACTCCCCAGAGAGATACATTTGGGATTCTCAAAGAAGGCAATAAGAGTGGAAATAATTCAAAGAGCAAGAGATGAACCATGGAAATATAAAGGGAGAGAAATAGTGGTCCTGAAACAGATGAAGAGTAAGAGACACAAGGAAATAATACCAATTTTTGACAAGACAACTAATTAAGCATGAAGTAAACCTCAGATGGCTCACCCAAGGGAATATTGGTGACTTCAACGGAAAAAAGACACAGACTGGATACAATAGACAAAGCAGAGCAATTCTATAACCAGAGCAATTCTACGACCAATATTTTGCATGATGAGGAAAAAGGGAGAAGAGAGGAAATAGATGATAAAAAAACAAGAGGAATTGCTAGGAGAGGGAAGCATACAACAAGAGGAAATCAAAACAGAGCAAAAGGAAAGAAGAGAATGAGAAGTAGCAAAAGCAAAAGAACAGAAAGAAATAAAAGCAACTAGAACAACAAATCTATCTACAAGTAAATAATGGAAGAAGAAACAAAATTATTATCAATTAGTATAAATGGATTGAATTCACCTATGAAAAGGAAAAGGATTTTTAATAAATTAGAAAAAAATAAAATTAGATTTGATCTGCCTTCAAGAGGTCCACATTAAAAAACAACACAGTAAATTATTGGAATATCCCAAAATTGGGAAATTATACTTCTCATTAGCACAGCAAAAGAAAATGGGTGTGGTTTTATATATTAAAGAAACAATAAATGCTAGACAAATTTTTGCAGATGAAGATGGGAGAATATTGATGGTGGAGGTAACAATGAACCATAAGTAGATACTGTTGTTAGCAATATATGCACCAAATAATAAACAAGAGTTTAATGGAAAACTCCATAAGAAAATTATAGAAGTGGAATAGAAAAATTGTAGTAATTGTAGACGGCTGGATCTTAAGAGCAGGCATTTAACAGCCTGAGCCACCAAAGCTCCTATTTGGCTAGGAGAAAAAGCAAGAATAAGCCTGAAAATATTGCAAGATTCCAAAAAGGAGGGGACTTTTGGTTGCCAGATTGGGAATTGTATTATCAGGGCTTGGTACTTACATGGGTGAAAGAATGGATTAATATGAGGCATAAAAGACTATTAGCCTTACAGCAGTTGTTCCAACATGGGGCCCATGCCCCACAGGGCGTCAATTTGATTTTTAATGGGGGCAATTTGAAAATGAGCTATTAACTGAATTTTTGAAAACCCACTAATTGATCTTATATATTTGTGATGAAACAGCTGTGTTTCAATTACCTATTGTTGTCTTTGTTAAAGTGCATTTCCTAGGGCCTGGTCTGAAAAGGATATTCCAGCTGGGGGGAGGAGTGAGCAACTAACAGCCAATCAGATGTGTTCCCACTAAAGATCATGGGACTGGCAGAATCTTGCTTTCTCTTTCCTGTGGGCTTTGCTGCTGGATGGTTGCAGGGAAAACTGCTTTGTGGGGAGACAGAGTGGATGGATGCTGGGGGAAGCTCAGTAGTGAGAATACAGAACCAGAACCCAAGTTTAAGTAAGAAATTGTTAGATTTACAGTTATTTTTAGTCTTTGTTTTCCCAGGCTGTGTTTTACAAGACTTTTCCTCTCAGAGAAATCTGGGGCTGGGCACGCATGTGTGGGCCTTGCCAGGCCTGTGCGATTCACCTCCACCTACTGAACTACCAAAGCATTTCCCCACTAAGCTGAAGTTTCAGATCGAGTGGGCGAGTCATAGGTTACAACCTCCCTTTCATTCATGACAATCTTATTATTCATAACTTAAGTAAGAATATTTTTTAAATTCCCCTCTTTCTGTGCCATCTTCCTTTAATAAGGAAGGTTTTTAATAAGGTTTTGGTTTTAACATTCAAAGTCCTACATGGCATGGGTCCAGGATATTTACGAGAACGACTACTCCCAGCCTCAAATACCAGCCGCCGATGCGGTCGCTGGCGGGTCTCCTCGGGTGCCCTCTGGACTCAATGTCGTTTGGCGGGGACCGGGGAGGGCCTATTCTGTGGCGGCCCCACTCTATGGAATCTCCTTCCACCGGAGCTCCGGCTGGCTCCCGATCTCCGCACCTTCCGCCACGAGCTAAAAACCTGGCTGTTTTACAATCTGGGCAGTGTTGACCCTTGGGGTTGTTTACGTAATTTTTGGGGTTTTAATAATAATACTAATATTAATTCAGCTTTAATTTAATATATTTTTAAGTAACTTATTGTTGTATTCTATTTTAGTTGTGAGCGCCCGAGTCCTCGGGAGAGGGCATATAAGTTGAATAAATAAATAAATAAATAAATAAATAAATAAATAAATAAATAAATGTTATTTCTTTAATAATTTGCATCATTTCATAAGTTTTTCTCACATTTATTTCTTTTAGTCACAAACCCTATGCATAAAATGAGTAGTTCAAGCAAGAAAGATTCGTCAATATTCACAAGAATATTTAAAATTTGGCTTTATACCCACTATCCATGATGAACCTTCCTTCTGCCTCTTATGCCAACAATGCTTGACCAATGAATCAATGCAGCAGGCATCAAGCACAAGGATCTCACTAATTTAAGTAGATTAAAGTTGCAGTCCTACAACATTTTCCCAGGAATAAGCTCCATTGAAGACAATGGCACTTACTTCTGAGTAGACATGCATAGGATTGCATTGTAAATATGATCTTGAGATGAACTCAAATTGTATTCTGAATTTGTTAGGTACCGTTATTTTAATATGTATAGTAATTAATATGACCAAAGTATTACAGAAAAAGCTTTCATTAAAATAATTTTATTCTTTGGAACCTTGTTTAAACCAAGTTAATGGCCTTTTAGGCTTCCTCCGTGTGAGTAGGAGTTCACTTTTTGAATAGTAAGAATTATATGTCATTGGGGGGGAGGTCATATGTCATCAGGACTTTAGAGATGCTTAGGTGGGGCATGGCCAAAAAAAGGTTGGGAACCACTGCCTTAGAGGGACATGATCTTCAATTGGGTAGGCATGCTTTTTATTGTATAGGAAAAATAAGATACATAATTATTTTCAAAGACATTATATTAGAAATGCACTACTATCAGGGTAAAAATTAAAGAACAACACTATTTGAAAATACCAGTCTGGCTTTCCACAATGGAAGCACTGATACATCCTAATATTATCAACATGGAAAAAATTATAAGATATAAAGATATTTTAAATTAAAAAGAATTAAAAAATAAGCAAGAACTGGCATATAGCATGGTGGCCACAAGTGCAGATACAATCTCGATATGAGAAAGATGCTGAAATGTATGGTTTTAATAAAGAACTAACAGAATTAGACTAGATATTAACTGGGACAAATGAAAAATTAATAAAGAAAATATATAGTTATTTATTAAGCATCAAACTGGAAAATGAGCAAGTAAAAGAGATAATGATAGTTTGGGCTAAAATTTTTAGATATACAATAGAACTGGATAAATGGCAGACATTGTGGGATAGGAATGTTAAATTAACTATGTCAACTGCATATAAAGAAAACTTGTATAAAATGTTTTATAGATGGCATTTTTCACTAACAAGACTGGCAAAGATGTTTAAAGACATGTCCACTAAATGTTGGAAGTGTAACCAGACACCTGGTTCATATTATTATATGTGGTGGTCATTCTCAAAAGCAAAAAAAATATTGGACGAAAATACATACTTGGTTGGAAAAAATTGTAAAACAACATATAGATTTGAAACAGAAATATTTTTGTTGGGCAGTTTACTGGAAAAATACGATAAAGGGAATATATATTTAATTTTACATGTACTAACTGCAGCCTTCTGCAGTTTTTGCACTTCTGTATTTGCACAACAGTGGAAAAGTTAAGAGATCCTAACAGTTGAAAGTGTAATTAAAAAAATATTAGAATGTGCTAAAATGGACAGATTAACGCTTACAATTAAAGAAAAGGAAGAAACTGAATATTTCTTGACATGGGACTTATTTTACCAATGGCTATTAGATAATAAAAACAGAAGTTAGAAACATGGGGATGCAAAAAGGATTAATTTAAAAAGGAGATTTGTTAAAGTAGATAAGTAAAATATTATTATTGAATTAATATCAATATAATGAATTATTGTAAACATTTTGATTGATTTCCTAAAAATAATTGCACCCAGACAACACAGTTTAATTAAAATTAAATTTTTATGTTATATAAATAAAACAAATTAAAAAAGAAAAAGAAAAAAGGAATTCATGGGGGATCAACTGAACATATCTACTTTAGCTTGCCAAAGTTCCTCCAAAATCAATAAAAAATTAGAGTAAAATTCTCAGTTTGTAGCTTTTTAATGTTACCTCAATGAAAAGTTGGAAAGTAAATTTGACCCACTGGAAGTTATCCATTCATGTTGGAGGGGAGCATTATTCGTGCTTTAATTAATGTTATCACATTGCACAATCTATACTTTTTTCTTATTAGTAAATTTGCATTCTAACTGATAATTCTAATAATTGGTATATAAAGTGTACAACCAATCTCCACAACAAGAGCTGTCCTCTGAGATTTCTTTATAGAAAAAAATGTTGATAGTATGTGGATGGATTGAAACAGTTCAGCTACAGGTGAATTTAAAGTCTCTCCCCCACCCCCAAAACTTTTGGTAACTCTTCATGAATGGATCAGTTTCAGTTTGTGAATCCCAGAAATGTAGAAAGTTGGATCTATATGTTCTACCAGTTTTCCTTTAGATCTTTGTCTAACCTTTATAATTGCTAGCTGGAAAGCTCTCAAAGGTATTTCAGTTAACATCACAAATGCCTTTCTAAGGAAAGGCTCCTTGATTAAAACCGGCAATTATCAGAGCACTTATAAAGACATTGTCTACTGAATGCCTCAGGGATGGATAATGATAGCCAGCCTCTAATGTTTCATGTTTAGTAAGGTGATAAGACAGTAGTGGCATCTCAGCTGTAGGAAATCTTTGAGGAAACATATTTTCTTGATCCATTTCAAAATTGTTTCACAGTCAATTGTACTGTTGATTGTTCTTTGGTTAGCCTGACAGATAACTTATTGTTTGATATTTGTCAAAGTGAATGTGACTTTGCTGGATTGGAAGCCACAATTCTAGATAGAGAATATATTTGTATCGAATAGGGGCAAATTCTCCCAGAAGGTGAAATAAGCAGTTTGCTAATAGTAGAACTGAAATCATAGATACATATTCCCCTACTCCCGCCTCTCCTATTCTTTTTATATGACCTTTTTCAGGCAGCTTTACATATTTGCCTAGCATAACTACACTTTTCTGAAATAATTTACCCCCATATCTGAGGATTACAGTGACATATAACATAACATATTTCTTAAAGGATAAGGTTGGAAATATAATCTTTTTAAAAATGGCCACCAGTAATGAGAAGCAGTTGGCCCTTTTAATCAAAAGCCAATCAGATATGCCAATAAAAGAAAAGAAGTTTTCCATTAGATTTTGACAGAAAGAGCCTGATTTGGTAGTTTTGGTGAAAAAGTTGGATGGAGATCTGGATGAGGGGTTTACCTTAGATAAGGCTAACTTGAAAGTTAGTTTAGTTAGAATTTATTTAGGATTTTTAACTGCTGAATGTGTTGCAAAAGTTTAAATTTATTTTCTCTTGATTACTTCAATAAAGTTTTTTTTTCAATCCTGGACTTTCATTACCAATCTCAGTTTGGCTGAGCTTCAGACTCCCAAAATTTTGTTTTGGTTTTCCCACCTAGGATGGAGTGAATATTTCCCATTTAACTTTCTCCTGGTTGTCCAGAGGCTTGTGTTGAAGGGATAAGCTGGTTTATAATAAAGAGGTGGCAACAGCAACATCAGTCACTGTTTATCCATATGCACAGCTACTTCAGAACTGATAGACTTCAAAGAAGAGGGTGGTTCCATCCTGAATGTGTCCTTTTGGCCCTCATTACATAACCAACCAAATTTCATTGATTTTTCCCTCCTGTAATTTGTCTTTGATTACTCCAGCGTAGTTAATACTTTATGAAGTCATTTGATCTCTCTTCCATTTCCAAAGGTAATTATGCATCTAACAAAATATGGATTTTATAATTTAAAATTATAACAGTGGAGAACAATGATTATCTCCTTGTTTGTTTTTTTCAATATGCTGGTATCTCAGAATCAAACTACATCATGTTGATAGATTTTTGGAAATTCAAAAATTAGCAAATACTTAATAAATGGTCTCTGGCCTAATATATGTAATTTGGATATTTGAATAAGTAGATTTATAAGCTGTTCCTAGAATTTATTTGGCTGCAGAACAATTAAAAAAAACTTTAAATGGAAGACTGAAGACTTACAATGGTCGGTTGCACAATGAAGCATATATTTACACTGGATTTTGCATTTTTAACCTATTTATCAAGTTCTTTGCAAGGACAGGAAGGAAACAGATGTTGTTTGATGGAGGTAAAAGTACTTCTGCAGAATGTAAACTGTTCCATGTAAAGCTGTCTTTTGTAACCGACTGATGGGGATTTTGTCAACACCGATGTTGTTATTTCTATTGCAATAATTTCAGTTAAAATATTTTGTTCATATTAGAATTAATTCCAAATCTCTTCCACTTTCCACATTTTGTTATTTACGAACTTTATATTTAACAATGTATTTCTGTCTTTCACAAATACTCATTAAATTGTTTGAGTGGTGCTTGACTGGTGGTTATAGAATTCTAAGTTTTAGAGTAACGCAATTTTGGAATTTATCAAGTACCCTTCAATAAATCTACCTTTTTATTATATAATTCATTTAGTCAAATCCTAAACTATGAGACAATAAAGAATATAGCAGCCGTTTGCATAATTTATTTGTCTCATTCCACAGCCAAGTCAAACTATTAACCTTTTTGATTAACTTTTTCTTTTCTTTTCACAGCTAAAGATAAAGATTCAGAAATTTATTCAATATTCTAAGGGGATATTTCTGCAAAATAAAGTAGAATTTTAAGTATTATTTCTGGTGTCACATATGACTAACATTGAGAAAAAAAAATCATACCAAAATGCATTTGACAGTATTAACTGCACTGGGATCCTTATGATTAGCTGCCCAATGAAGTGGAATTCTGCCTTCAATGTCTGGGATTCCAATGTTAGAATCATGTTTGATAAGAATTTTCACGTGCTCCGGATTATTGTAATAGGCACTCCAGTGAAGAGCGGTTTGCTGAGAATAACAGACACAAAGAATATTTTTTAAAAATCCAAAGTGAAATAAATTGCAACTGAAATCAACAATATACTTATGCCTTTGTGTTTAAAGTGTTTAATTGGGACAAATGAGACCCATGTTCAGGCTTCCACTTTACTTTGGACTTTATTGGATGACTGTGGGCAAGTTCTTAACATCTCATAAGGTTGCTGTTGTGAGGATAAATTATGGAAAGATAGATAGCTAGATAGCTAGAGCTCCTTTGCTCTTAATTAAACTAATGGTCCCAATTTGTGGTCTAGGAAACTCAGGTGGTTCATGAAGAAGTGAAAATAATATATTATAGAACCAGTCTGGTGTAACACTTAAGAAATCAGACAACCTGAGAGACTGAGTTCTAGTGCTGCCATGGAATGAAATCAGCTGGAATGAGCTTGATCCAATTTCTTTCTCTTAGCCCCAGGAAGAAAGCAATGGCAAACCACTTCTAAAGTCTTGCCAAGAAATCTGCATGATTTCTCTGGGAAGATGCCAAGAGTCAAATAACATACCAAACCTTGCAATGTGCAATCCAACCAAAAATGTCATAAGTTTTCAGAGGTCACTAACATCTCTCAAGACAAGTTCACAAAATTTCAGCCATTAATTCTTGTTAAAAGAACAGATAAAGTTTGCCATGAAGCATTGTTTTTCCAACACCCAGTTGTTCTCAAAAACTTTTAATAATTTTGCAGTGTGTTTAAGGAAAAAGGTAGGAACCTGCATCTCAGAGAAAAGGAAAATATAAAGTGAAAAAAGGTAATAAAAAGTATAACTGAAACAGATTTCTTCGGGAAATTTGTAACTATTGAAAATAATAAATAAACTAAAATAATAGAAATCAATTATTTAAAGATAACAATTATTTTCATAAATTTCAGAGCCTGAAAACAATTGAAGATAAATACTTGGTTAACAGAAAACAGCAAATATCTGTTTAACATCTGGCTATAGCCCATTGGACAACTAAGTATATGGTTAAAGCTTCAGTGGTTTTATGACTATACAGAAATGGAGTGCAAAGTATTAATTTCTTACTTGCTAATATTTTTTGCATTATTTGTGAAAAGACAAAATTGATTCAGAGCAACAATGACTCCAGATTTCTCTAGAGATTCTAGATTTAGATTTAAGATTTTAGATATATTTTTAATGTAAAAATGATCAACTGAATTCCATCGAAATAAACCAACTATTTCAAACAGATTGCTATGGTTAAAGCTTCTGAGAATGTCTTGGTAGAATATTTTTAAGTATATAGCTCTGTTTACCAAACTTTTTTTACCTTGTTCTTGTCTTGCGTATCTACTTCTCCTGGTGCCATATACTTCAACAACAAAGCTAAGCACTTTGGACTCTTATGCTGGGTAGTTAGGTGTAAAGGAATTATTTCTTCCAAATCCTTCTTCATCCAGTTTGCTCTATGAGCAAGTAAAAGTTTCATAAAGCGATAATTGCCCTAGATAATTTAATAGAAGAGGGAAGGAAAAAGGATAGAAGTTAATACGGCTAGAGGATAAAAAAGTCTATGCATTCCTGTTAAGCTACCAAAAACAGATTAAGATAAATCACTTCATAATTTTTCCACCTTTAATATAGCATATAATTGTAATATTGAATTGAAAAACCACCTGAAATCTTTTAGGGGTAAAAGTAACAATAAAAAGCATACAATAACATGTTTGCATAAGTATAGACATTTTATATCCATTGTACATAACTGATAGTTGTTATCAGTATTGAAATGTAATTATTAGGAAAAATGACTCTATGTACGTATGCACACAAACAGAGAGAGAGACAAATGTATACACATAAACAGAGAGAGAGAGAGAGAGAGAGAGACAGAGAGAGAGAGACAGAGAGAGAATGAGATTTTATTTATTTGATTTAGAAGGTTACCCAATTCATATATGATTCTGGGCACATAAAAAATAAACAATAAATCAAAAAAGAGAAAAACACCACATAACAATTAATAAACACAATAGCATATGACAAAACAACCAAAAGTGGACCTTAATGTTTGGGGAAACAGCCAGGTCTTAAAGGATTTCCAAAAGATGAGTGCTTGGGGCTTGCCATATGTCATAAGGGACATCCTAGATTCTATAAGATGACAAGATTTAAAAAAAGGAACATGGAGCATATACTCTCTGTTGGGAGCATGTGGGATAGGCAGATGTTATTAGAGATGACAATTCCTCAAACAGCCTTGTCCTATGCCATGTTTATTTTTTTATATTTATTTGTTTATTTATCGAAGTGTCAGATCTACCACCTTCAGCTTGGTGCCTTGTTGGCATTCTGCCATCAATTGGGGAAGGGAAGGGGGAAACAAATGGCCAGTAAAGTGTTTAGTTTAGTTTTAGTTTTATGATGGGAAATTGGGAGGGGGAATTGACTTGTGAGAAAGAACAGAGTGATTTGGAATCTGGTTTGTGTGGGCGCACTGGCATCTTCAAGGCTGTTTACCCTGCGAGTGGAATTTCACCAGCACAAACACCTCAGCATTTACCAATACCAACTCAGTGTTGCCAGATTGACTACACATAGGTGGACGGGCTAGGAAAAATCAGGGGTTTAGTACTATATTGATGCACATAAATTTTATATTTCACTTGACTTTCCTGCAAACCAGTGCCTCTTGGTAAAAATGCCTTTTCACTTCAACTAAATGGAGTCAAGAGTTTTACTTTCCTAGGAGATCAGACTGGGTTAGGAATGACATTCAGCAGAATCTGCAATTCTGGTCAACCTGGAGGGGACATCATCTCTACCATGGGGACTGTGAATGCAATATCAGCTCAAGGGAGCAACCAGGAGAGATCAAATGCTTGGGGAGAGGCATCAGCAAGGACCCTTCAAAGGCTGGTTCTCTCCAAGTGGAAAAGAGACACAGAGAGCTGCCGCAACCACTGAGACCTAGGTGGTCCCTGGGCATCAGGAGAAAAGAGGACTGGGAAGAGAAACCCATGGGTGTGACTTTTAGCTGCAGGAGCTGCGGCAGCCGCTGATGGGAACAGAGAATGGAGCTGGAAGAGCTGGAGGATGAGGAGGAAGAGACAGCTAGAGAGTATAGCCAGGCCAACTGGATGATGCAGCAAGCCATCAAGTTTATGCGGGGGACTTTTGAAAACCTTAAGGCATGCAAAGCCCTCACCTGAGCCTCCTAGCCAGACAATCAGGAGTATCCAGCCTCAGCAACTGATGAGGTGACTGCATTTACCACAACAGGTGGCGGAGAAGCAGGATCTACATCAGTAGTGGCCCCTGCAGCCCTAGTACCTGGAGGGATGGCCCACAGCAGGTCCCCTAAGTGACTGGCACCAGAGAGGAGTAGACACAAAATTTTACCACTGAGCATGAAATGTGATGGGAATCCTCAGCAAATGTGGTTCTTTTGGCCCATGTCTGGACCTACATGCAACAATATGGTCGTGAAATAGCTATGGAGGGTAGCAAGGTGAGATGTGCCACGATGGCCCTGGAAAGAACTACAGTGAGGTGGATTGTCTCCCTCCACAATGGCAATGCCTCAGAGCTGAGGAATTTTAACCGCTTTATGGTAGCATTCCGTAAATGCTTCAAAGACCCACCTCACTGACCACAAAGCCAAGGACCATATCAAAAGCATCGGCCAGGACTGGAGGAGTGAGGCTAAGTACATCCAGGTGTTCTGTGACCTGGCCTCCAAGCTCAAGAATAGGCCACAAGACACCCTGATCAGCTATTTCAAAGACAGGTTACTGTTTTTGAGCCAGGTTTTGCCTAATCTGTACTTGTACTTTTGGTTTTTCCTACATAGGTGTAAAACCTTGTTTTGTCCACATTAAATTTCATGTTGATGAATATGGCCCACTTTTCAAGTATGTCAAGATTTTTTTGGATGCTGAGTTTGTCTTGTAGAGTATTAGGTATTCCTGCTAGCTTAGTGTTGTCTGCAAATTTGGTACCCACTGCTTACTTTCCTCCATGCAGTACCGTTAAGAACTACTCATTGAGTATGGTTTGTCAGTCACTTACAAATCCATGTGGTAGTGATGCTGTCTACCCCACTTTTTGCTAGCTTACCAAGAAGTAGGTTGTGGTTTACTTTGTCAAATGCTTTATTGAAACCTAAGCATACTGTATCCACAGCATTTTGTTAGTCTACTAATTTAGTCACTTTGTCAAATAATGAAATAAGATTGTTTTGGCATGATTTGTTTTTAACTAAATCATGCTGGCTTCTAGTTATAACTTTACTTGTTTCTAGATGTTCGTAGATCTGTTTTTTTTAATTATCTTCTCCAGTATGTTCCCAGGTATTGATGTCAGGCAAATGATCTATAGTTTCAGGTTGCTGTTTTTTTTCCCTTTTTTGAAGATGGGAGCCACATCAGCTATTTTCCAATCCTCAGGTACTTCCCTTGTGCTCCAGGATTTTTGAAAGATATAGTACAATGGTTTTGAGATAACATTTGCAAGCTCTTTCAGAACTCTGGGATGTAATCCGCAAGGTCCCGGTTTATTCCACTTGGAAAATGTAACTGAATGAAGAGAGAATCAAGGCAGAAATGGTACTAATAAGTAATAAATGCAGATCCAAATGTTAAGGGAGAACCAGATCAGCTGCCTACAGACTATCTGCAATCTCTTTAAAGTTAATTTAATAGAATGGTTGGAAATTCACAAAGACAAGATAGGAGGAGTTTTAAATGTAACAGAGCGGCAGTTTGAGCTGCTTTTCAACTGTCTCCATAAGTATGTACTGTTTTTTTTCCTGTACAGCCTCAGTGGGTTTGCCCCATTTCAAATCCAATCTTTTTTTAATTTTCTATATTAATTTAATTTTCTAATTAATTTAATTTTCTATAGCAAATTTTATTTTGTCAGACATTTATTCTGCTAATGGATACATAAAAAATGTCCTGATTGTTTAAAAATAAAATGTTTGTTTCTTTACTTTTAGGGTTTTTCCCCTAACATTTCTTTGGGCTGGAAAAAAGAAAACTGATTTTCCACACATTCCCAGGTTGAAATTCTAAGTTTTATTCTCTGCCAAAACAACAGGTTGAATGACAGCGGGAAGAGTAGGAAAAGGAAAATATAGTGGTACTTAAAAGTTTGGAAAGTTGTATTTCTGCACAAATATGATGTAAAACATAAACTGTTTTCCTAAAACTAAAGAAAACTAAATTAAACAAGTGAGTAAAAAAGCACTATACTTGTTTATTTATTTATTGAAATAAATGATTCAAAGCTACATATTTGTATGTGGCAATGCAGCTTCCACAAAACAAGCGATACATGTGCAAATCTGTATTTATGCAAAACTGTGTAGGGCACTACATTTTTAACCAGCTTCAGGATATTCTTCAAGGGCGGCCCCATACACAGCACATTATATCAGTCCAAGAGTGAGGTGACCAGGGCATGGGTGATTATGACAAGGATACGTTAGTCTAGGAATGGGCATAACTTGCGCACAATTTGCAATTCTGCCAGGGGAATTGGACAACTCACTGTAGCCAAATTGGCATGACAGGGCTGTCTTAATGCATGGCCCTAATGGGCACTAGCCTGTGGGTCTATGAGCATAGGGGCCCCGTACTAACCTGTGCATGTTAATCCTTCAATGCACCTTGTATCATATAAATACAGCAACTGTATGGCTTACTGAGTATTACTGTGTTTTTCAAGCCTCGTGTATTGTTCAAATCATGTTGATTATTGTTGCTGCACAGCATGTTTTTAACATTTCAACACCAATTTTGTTGGAAGTTCCAATAAAATTAATATATGTTTAATTTTATCAACCATGTACATTTTTATTCCTGTGAGTAGTTGTCTTAGGGGCCCCAGTACACTGCTTTGCCCATAATGCTGTTAAGATGGCCCTAGTGCATGACTGAGCAGCTGCAACCATCTGAGCCCCTCTTGTTCTCAACCAACACTGACTAAAAGTGACCTGGGAAAAAGGAATTGAACCAAGGAACCATTGAAGCCATTCCAGAAAGATATCATCATCAATGGTACCGAAAGCCACTTAAAGCAAGGAAGAACCAAGAATAAAGTGTCATCTTCTACAGTGATAAAAGGTAACTTTCACTGGATTTAATTTCTTCCTTTATGCAGGACCAAAAAAAAGTAACGATACCTTTTACATAGGGAAAAGCAGATTGTGATCTTCAGCCCAATTGAGTAATTTTGTGATAATCCCTAAAATGCTATGGAGAGAGTTTGGGGATCCTAGTGTAAGTACAGTCCTCAACTTACAACAGTTCATTTAGTGACCGTTCCAAGTTACAATGGCACTGAAAAAAAGTGACTTATGACCATTTTTCATACTTATAACTGTTGCAGAATCCCTGTCCTCATGTGATCAAAATTGAGATGCTTGGCAACTGACCCATATTTATGATGGTTGCTGTTTTCCAGGGTCATGTGATCACCTTTTGTGACCTTCTGACAAACAAGGTCAGTGGAGAAGCCAGATTCACTTAACAACCATATTACTAACTGAAGAACTGCAGTGATTCACTGAAGAAATGTGGCAAGAAAAGTTATAAAATGAGGCAAACCTCACTTAACCAATGTCTCACTTAGCAACAGAAATTTTAGGCTTAATTGTGGTCGTAAGTTGAGGATGACTTGTATAAACACCAGTATATTCAAAAAGGAAACCAGCAGCAGTAGGTCTGAGAGCTGATGTCTCTCAAAATTCTCCCAATTAAAATAGGCTCATCTGACAGATGTTCTGAGGTGTCAAGCAATAGCCTGAACTCTCAGCTCTTTGAGTGCTATAATATATGATAGGTAAAAGGAAAGATTGCCTGAGCAATGCCACCTGGTTGTCAGATAGTCTGACAAGACAGACAAAGATTTGTCAGGTTCCTTGGCTGCCTTGCAGTCTCTTGCCTACATACAAATATCCTATCGGAATGTTTCCCAGAGCTCTTAATTGATTAGTTTCAAGTGCTGATCTCATACATTCAGAAATTAAGAAATTGTGCCTGTTCATCCCTCCCTGACTCCCTATGCATCTAAATGATGGCTCAACTAGAATCAGAGCATCCAAGGCTTACTTCTTAGTCTAACTTAATGCTACAAAAGACCAAAATGCCCTTTCCCTCTTGATTTAAGCCACTGAAACTATTTTTAAAAAGAAAAGAAAAAGTGCCAGACTACACCTATGGTCAAAACATGTTCGGGCTATTAGTTAAATGACCAGGATTGTAGCTGAAAAGACAAAAGAAAGGGACTTTGATTAATGTTCAAAAGCTGAGAACTGCATTTTTAAGCAGATATAACTTCTCCCATGTTTTGCAGCTGGGAACCAGTTAGAGCTCAAGTATTTTTTTTTATTAAAAATTACAGTGGCCTAGTGAAGAACAGGCAGAAAGAAACCACCTGTACTGATATTAGTTTGTGGCCATTAATCCTACAATCATTTTTACTGCCATGGACTCTTCTTTGGCAATCTCACAATACTGGGATTTTGTCAGTCATACCATATTCAAGATAGAAAGATCTTGGCAGACTTGAGTACTGGGGCCTATCTGGCAAAATGAAATTCAATGATGAGAAAAGTAAGGTCCTACACTTAGGCAAGAAAAACTAAACGCATAGATATAGCATAGGTGATACCTGGCTCACTAGTAAGAAGAGCTCAGGAATGACTTGCAATTTCTTGCCGACTTTCCCATTGTGTTTTCTTATGGGAAGCTATCAGAAAAGATCACAGATAGCAATTATGGGACCACATAATTGTGAGCTCTTGCCCAAGTGCCTGAATCATGATAACATGACCATGGGGATGGTTCAACCTCATAGACCTGTCAGAAGTTGTTCAGTGCCATCTTAACTCTGAACAGTCATTTAATGAATGGCTGTTACCCCAAGGACTAACTGTATCTTAGCAATCTCTGAGGTAAACCAAACTAAAACCAATTATAAATTTTCCATTACCTTTCAATACATTTTGTGAAAAGAAATTCCAGGAGAATCTTGCTTTTTGATGCAATGGACTACTAAAACAATACCTCATACTGTAGAGCCTTCAGATGCAACCTCACCATTTTCCTAGTCCCTTCCCTGATGTGATTAATTTCATTTGCCCATCTATGACATTTTGTTCTCTGTTATCAGAAATGGACAATTTGTCTCATAGGTTAGTCTATCCCTCCTTTTGGAAAGATTCATGGCAAACATATATTTATTATCTTTATCAAACTCATTTCCCTAGGCTGCTGGACCTGCTTTGTGTAGACCTCCACCTCCTACTTTGCCTGTTCAACCTCCCTGTGCAGCTCCACTGTCTCTTCCTCCTCCTGCTCGCCAGAGGTGTGTCAAGGCAGAAGTTGGACTTGGAGGAAACTGCTTCCTGCAAACTTTCTCCTTGGGGCTTCCCCATGCAGCAGCATCGCTTCCACTTGCTGCTTTGTCTGGGCAGAGTGGCACCAGACAAGAAATGATAATGCTCAGATATCTGGGCTTGGGAGAAGGACATCTCCTTCAGCCTGCTGCATGCATACACACACACACACACACACCATTCCAAGGTTGGGAACTTTCATCCACATCCAAGCTGACAAGCTGGCAATTATGCCTGGGCTTGGGGAGAAGGACCTCTTCCTCCCTCTGTGGATAAAAGTCCCCAAACTCAGAATGATGTGTGTGTGTGTGTAAGTGCCAAACGCTAGATGCTATGTCAATTATCAGTTAGATTATTGAGCTGAACTGCTCCCATTAGCAGAGGTGGTGTATAATAATGCTGTGCACAGCAGCTCTAGTTTTACCCTTTTCCAAGTTGCAACTGGCAGAGACTTTATAGCTATGCCTAAACTCCCAGGGGAGTCACCTAAATTTCGGTTCCTGATGGAGTGGATGAAACAATTGCAAGCTACTTGGCCAGGCTTTGAATGAGGCTAGTGAAGAATATAATAAATATATTGACAAAAAGAGATCACAGGAGAAGTTTGAAATAGGAGATGAAGTTCATTTGTCCACCAAGTATCTAAAGTCTAGACAACCTTTGAAAAAGCTTGGATCTAAATTCATAGGTCCTTTTCCTATCACGAGAATTATGAACCTGGTGACTGTTGAATTTAAATTACCAAAGAACATTAGAAAAGTACATCCTGTTGTCCATTGTAGTCTTCTTAAGTCAGCTAAAGCTCCTTCTCCTCCCAACCTCACTAAAGGTGAGCAACATTTTGAAGTGAAATAAATTTTGTACTTGCATTTCCGTAAGGGCAAACTCCAACACCTGATTTTATGGAAACATTTTCCCCCTTCTGAGGCCGAATGAGTAGTCCAACATGTGCGGGCACCAAAACTCCTACAAATTTCATGCCCAATATCCTGATAAACTTCACTGATTTGTTACTTATTAACCTTTCTCCTTTTTTCTTTCCTGGACTAGCAGCTTATTTCAAAGAGCACAGAAGTTTTTTTGTGCTTCGCTGATACATGGTGACAGTCTGACATGATCTATGGAGAAGGTGGATGAAGGGAAGCATGCTTGGGAAACAGAAAGTAGGTGCTGTACTATCTCGAAATGCTGATTTAAGGTCGCCCAGCTGGAAGAAGAAGGGAGCAGCATACCAGAACATCCTTGAACTGACTGTTAGGAAAACAGGCTTGCAAGATTTTAACTGATTACTGTGGGGTGGGAAATAAAAAGCAGTTAAGGAGGGGAAAGTATAACAGAGATTTTGGCATGTGAATTTCAGTTCTGGCTATGCATTACTGCACTACATTTAATTTCTAATAAAAATATATCTTTCTCAGCAAATGTTTGCTACTTAAGAGGTTTAAGTTTGTGGCAGGTCTGTCACTTCCAAATTAGTGTTTGGAGAGGCATTTGGGGAAGTATCTGGGGGAGTCATCACACTATCCCCCCAGCATGACCTATCCTCCTAGGGCCTTCATTTAAAATAGGCTTCTGTGGTAACTGGTGGTAGAACAGATGGATCAACCTAGTGGCATGCACATCAGTCTCCTCCAGGACGGTCCTCAGAATCTTAGCCCTTCCAGTCTAATGGTACTGGAAGGCACTCCAGAAATGAGAGTTCACGTTAGGCTCCACTTCATATTCCGGCTATCCCTGAACTAATATCTGAACATGTGATGGTTCCACAGTGTGATGAAGAGTGGCAAGTGCTGAGAATGAAAGACTAGATACACCCTAAAGTGTGGCAAAATGAACCAGTAGGGCACAGGGTTAATGACCACCTCTACTGGGAATGGTCCCAAGAATCGATGATCAAATTTCTGGGATGAGCTCACAGACCAGAAGATGCCAAGTAGAAATGAGACAAATTGCTGACTCCTGGAGCAGGGGCATGGCCTGCCAGTGCTGATCTGCAAACTTTTGGTAGGCTTCCTTGGACTAATCCAGATGTTCTTCTAACAGCTGATGCACTGCCTGCAAGAAATCTGTGGCAGCCAGTACTGGAGAGTCCAATGGAAACAGACATGGATGGCTATGAACGGTGTCATCTGCATACAGTACATTGTGGTACCCAAACTCCACCACAGTCAAGAAGTGCACCCAATTGTCTTGTTGAATGTTCACAAAATAGTGCAGGTAGTGCTCTAGTAGGGCATTCACTCATTCCACATTTAATATGCATGAATAATAAGCACACGGGAAGAGTTATCCAGTGGTCAGAGAGCCCTGCAGAAGTACCACTCTAACTGCAATGTCTGAAACATCAGTCTCAACCACAAATGGAAATAACAGGTCCAGATGCCGGAGGATGGAGTCTGTTGTGAAGAGACTTTTCCCCTTCTTTTTTAACCCTTGTATGTGCTGAATTTTATTGCACCATTTATATTTATTATATATTTTTAGAAATAAAAATTGTTTAACTTTTAATAAATAACATTTTCCTATTCAGAGAACAGATAATATTTATATCCCAAATTGTATCTTGGAAAATCCTATTTGCATATTCCATCTTAAATTGGAGGTTGAGGGGCGATACATACATACCACTGTTTCCCAAGTTCTCATCCATCAACTTCTGCATAATATTAAAAGCAGAAAGAGTTTGCCTTATTGGGGGAAAAAAGGGCTTGGATTTATTCATTTGCATATGCTAAATACTATATGATTCTGTTTGAAATTGAAAAGACATTGATTCATATGTCAGTGGATATGGATGTAGAGAGTGTGGGCTTGCCTGACAATTTACTATAAAGATTTATTATTTAAATAGTATAATCAATTGTATAACTGTGTAATGTATGGTTTTCACTTCTGAAACATTTATACAAATTTAGCACCCTACATTTTTTGGGGGGAAAAGGAACATCCTATCTGTTCTGATCAAGATGGATGTTTGCATTATTACAACAAATATAAATTGGACTATATATTTTTGTCAAGGGATCATATTTGCTCCCTAACAATTAACTATCATAGTAAAACAATGGCATCAAATATGTCTAGCTAGTACAAGAAAAAAAGGTGCCAAATAGGATACTGTATTTAAGTATTATCTAGAAATGATAAAAGTATGTGGATGGGTGGTTTCATAAACATTTTTGCATAAATAGATTAAAAGTACTCCCCTTCCCAACATAGAAATGTTTCTAAAAGAAGGCAAAACCATTGAGCCATTCTTGAATTTCTTATACTAGCATATAAACAAATTCAATGTGGATTTTAAATTAAAGTACTTTTCAATTGTAAGTTTATGGGAACATATGTGATTTTCAAAATATTCCAGGATTGGTAGTGCATGATTATGAACACTCGTTTGAAAGAACAAAACAAAATAAACAAATTAAAGAACATGGGAAATACATTTTTTCCACTGAAAAATACTAGAGCTTGTGAGAGGATTGTACAACCCTCTTAATGTTATCCTGCTAACGAGAAGAATGTCTGGGAAGAACGTAACAGGAAATCTTGTCAGGTATCATAATAATTTACAAACTTAGCTGATAGAAATAAAATAAAAAATTAATATCAAGGGGCAAAATCTTAATATTTTTAAATAAAAGTACTTGAAGCTTATTAACAAATCCAATTTTGTCAGCTGTTAACTTAAACATACTAATCATAAACCTATTTAGACATTTTTCTTAGCAGATTATTTCTTTATTAATATTGGACTCAATAATAATCAGAATAAAGATTTCTTCTAGGTATATCCAAAAGTCTAAATACCAGAAATAATGCAGAATTCAACATGTATTTCATATTAATGCATCAGAGTAATTTTTTCTGTAGGGAGTGTGCATTTGCAAACAATTAATGGAATATTTGTATTTATTATTTATAGGTAGCATTTTTTATTCTTATGATTACTGCTATCTATTCATTGAATCTTTCACACTTAAAATTCTTATCAGAGTAATTAAATGGCTTTTTAGTAAAGACATAAATAGCCAGTCTGGATGGTATTCAGCTGATAAGATATCTATATAGAGAAACAGATATATCAACATGGATATATATATATATTTTAAAGGTCAGAGCATATATTTGCTGATTTTATTTTCTCTATTACATTCTCAGAAGCTTCTGCTGAATTATACCCCCAAGCTGTGAAAGACATCATTCACTTCCTTTTCAGTATGAATAACACTGACATTTGACAGCTACACAGATCTGATGGGGTTATACAACAGCCCATCCTCCCTATTCTCAATCCAATTAGACCTCTAATCCCCTAGATGAAAGGCCCAACTACTCATGTTCCTCATGACAACGACAGCTATTGATTATTTGTCACTGCAGCTAACACCTTCTCTCTGGAAGCCACTCTTGACAGAAGCAACCCTCCCAAATTAGACAGCACTTTATCGGCCCTAGAGGCCAAATGGCACAACAAGTAAAGGCTAATAAATGGTATAAAAATGAACAAATCATAACATTATGACAGTTTGATCGTTGCTAACAATTTTGCTGCTGAAGCTTGACACTTTTGGATCTGTTCCTTCTCTTATCCCTTCAAAATGTGCTCCAATGTTGACTAAATTAAAGGCCAGAAAAATTAAGGCATTTGACCACCATGGGTAAGCTAGGATGGATGTACTGTCAAGGGATACAGATGTCAATAACAGACTATCATTTGTCAATACAAACATTCCAGACATGCAAATGCTGATGTCTCACTTCTCCACTAGGTTGCACTCATACACCTCATCTCAAAAAGAAGCTGATAAAATTAATTTCCCAACTAGCTGCTTATTGCAGTTAGCACAATATTTAAAAACATCAAATGTATGGTTCAATTATTACATGTGTCACATTAAAAATTGGTGCACTAAAAACTTTTCTGTACAGGCAAAAGCAAAGGATTTATATCAACGTACCGTGACAGAGAAAACTAAAGTAATCAAAGAAACCATAACTATTTCAATTTTTATTTCAGATATTTTGGTTATGAAATTTATCATTTAAAATATTTAGATAGGCATTTGCTCCACATATACTTGAGTGTATATAAAAATAACAGGAATTAAATATACATTTCATACGTATCTACAGTAAGGATTTGCATATAACTATTGGAATTTCAGAATTTAAATAAATAAATAACACTAGGCTTTTTGGCCCAACAGATGTTTCAAAAACTGTTGGATACTGCTTGACGTCAATCAATTTTGAAATACATACCGTATAAAACAGGCATTCCAAATATTAGCAGAGCACTGCAAAGAAGAATGCCTAGAAATTAAAACAGTAGTTTGACTTGACTCAAGTTTCCTGTGGTTGTAATTATGGTGAATTCAAGTATAACATGATTACCTTGCCCAAAGTTCCTATAACTTCTATTCCCTCAATGATTTTGTCCTTATCACTAAGAACTAAGCCAGTATAGTTCTCTGCCTAGTTCCCTCCTTTACCTTTTGTATGACAAAGTTGTCAGCTAGGCATGTCAGGAATCTGTTTGATCTCTCATCTCCCACAGAGTTTATTTCCTTTTCATATTTAATTATTTTATTAGTTTTTCAAAATATAAAATACAAAGAAAAATGAAAATAAAGGGAAAGTAAAGGAGGAAAAAAAGAAAGAGGAAAAGGTATAGGGGAAAAGGAAAGAAAGCAAGCTCTTCTGATTCTTTTTAGCACAGTAGAATAAGGTAATAATATACAACCTCAACTTTTTGCTTTTACATAATATATATTAGCTACTTCTATAATAAAAAAAACCCTATCCAATCAGTAAACCCAAAGTCAAGATTTCATTTTTTCCCCATCTCCATGACGAAGTCCAAAAATCATTACCAAGTAGGAAAAACGGTGTATTCTTTTCTTTAAAGCAGTCAATTAAGCCATCTCTACTAATTCAGTCAGAATAGAGTTGGAAGGGATTTTGGAGGTCTTTTAGTCCAACTGCCCGCTTAAGCAGGAGACTCTAGTCCAGAGGTGGGCAATTATGGCCCCTTTACAACTTGTGGACTTCAACTCCCAGAATTCCTGAGACGGCACAATCATGGCAATTCCTGGGCATGGCTGGGACAGGAATTCTGGGAGTTGAAGTCCACAAGTTGTAAAGGGGCCATAATTGCCCACCTCTGCTCTAGTCTATACCATTTCAGACAAATGAGTGTCCGGGTCTCTTCTTAAAAACCTCCAGTGAGAATGCACCTACAACTTCTGACAGCAAGCTGTTCCACTGCTTAATTGTCCTCACTGTTAAGAAGTTTCTCCTTAGTTCCAGGTTGCTTCTCTCCTTGTTTCTTGTCTTGCCTACAGGTGCTTTGATAAATAAGTCGACCACGTCCTCTTTGTGGCAACCTCTCAAATACCGGAATGCTGCTACCATGCCACCCCTAGTCTTTCTTTTCTCTACTTTAACCAAACCCAAATCCTGCAACTGTTCTTCATATGTTTTAATCTCCAGGCCTTTAATTATCTTAGTTGCTCTTTTTTACACTTTTTCGTAATATGGTGACCAAAACTGGATGCAATATTCCAGGTGTGGCCTTACTAAGGCTTTATAAAGCAGTACTAATACTTCATGTGATTTTGATTATATGCCTCTGTTTAAGGGAGCGTCTTCTTCCAATATCAAATACCGGCCGCCCTGTGCGAGCTCATAGGCAAGGACTCCTCGGGGTCCCGTCGGTGGGTCAATGCCGACTGGCGATTCCCTGGCGATGAGCCTACTCTTCGCGGCCCCTGACCTCTGGAATCAACTACCCTTGGAACTCCGTCTGGCTCCTGACCTCCGCACCTTCCGCCGTGAGTTAAAGACCTGGTTATTTGACCAACCCGAGCTGTGACCCCTCTTTGAGGGGTGGGATGGACCTTTTAATTTGTTTTATCCTATTGTTTTAATATTTGGGCTTGTAATCTAGTTTAATGGTTTTTTAAGTATTTATTGTTCTGTATTTTAGTTGTGAGCTGCCCGAGTCTTGGAGAGGGCTGCATACAAGTTCAAATATAAATAATAAATAAATAAATAAATAAATACAACCAAGGATTGCATTAGTTTTTTTTCGCTGCTGCCACACACTGCTGGCACATATTTAAGTGACTGTCCGCTAGGACTCCAAGGTCCCCATCACAATTACTGTTTTTGACTCTCACAGTTACTGTTTTTGACTCCATTAACTTTTGCAGCCAGTTATCCATTGTGGGAATTAAACTAGCTTTCCATTTTTGTGTATACAGCATTCTTATTGCTGACAGCATTTTTTCCCCAAGTTCTTTGTCCATTAAGTCTAAAAGAAGTATCTGGATTTATCTCTATATTCACTTTAAGAATCTTCTGTATTAAGATGTGAATACTACTTCAATATTTCTTTGCTTTGTCACAGATCCACCATAGATGATAAAAAATTTCTTCTTTACATTTACACTTTCAACATACATAATTACATATGAAGTACCTTTATATATTTTTGACAATTTATCCAAGGTTAAATATCAATGGTACATAATTTTATAAACATTTTCTTTTAAGTTATAACTTAATGTAAATTTTAAATCACATGTTTTCCCATTGTTCAAGCATTACTTTATACCCAAAATTCTTTTTACCCATTGAATCATACAATGTCTCACATACAGGTAATCCAAGATATGAGGGTTCCTTTAGCAAATTTTCATCAGAACGAATTTATTCAGAAAGGGTACTTATATTAGAAATGCAAAACTGCGTTAAAAAATAGACCTCTGTACCATGTGACTTGCATTCAATCACTGCTGCAGCGGCCGCCATTTTTAACTCTCTGAGTTTCCTGTGCTGTTCCTACGATGCAATTTCCTTGAAGCTGGCAGTTGTTTTTTTTCTCCCTAGTCACATGGCCAAACGAGAGCCAGTGATTTTTGCAGCTGGTGCGGCACTGAGTTTATTTGTGTTTTCTTGGTGCTGCATGGAGGATCTGCTGCTACCTGGGCTTAAGAACTGGAGTTCTAGAATTGCTTCTTTAAATATTTTGAAATATTTTTTTTTGTTACTCTATTGTACTGTATACTCTATTGCACTGTTTGCTTGTAAGCACTTTGGGAACTGCTTTACTTCTTTTAAGTACTGTACTATATTTTGCAAACTACAGTATTGTGTTTGTAAGTACAGTTCTTTGCAAAGATAAAGTTTATTTGCATTTGTTTTGCAATTGCTTGTAGAAATGCTAGCCAGCATCTACACAAATCTCTTCTCTAAACTGCTGATTTTCAAATTTGCAAGCTATTTATATGAGTTTTTGTATTTTGGAGAGGCTTATGCTGATCAGAATAATGTTTTTTTTGAAGAGGTTTTAAATCTAAACTGCCTCCAGAAGTTGTGGGTGTCCCAACACTGGAGGCTTTTAAGAAGAGTCTGGATAGGCATTTATCAGAAATACTCTTTGTGAGAGCAGTGGGTTAGACTAGATGACCTTAAGGTCCCTTCCATCTCTGTTACTATTACAAGCCAAGAGTTCTGTAAATCCCTCCCTCATCTCCCTCCCTCCCTGGCTGGATATTGTTAATTAGTGGCAGGTGGGTTTTTTTAAAGAAGCAGTTGCAATTGGAGAGTTCTGTAAATTACCACCCCCATCCCCCTCTGGGCAGCTGTCTGAAGATTCTTCAACTGATCAGCAGCAAGAGGTTTTTAACTGCAAATGGGGAGCTCTGCAAGCCTGCTTGTAGGCAATTTAGTTCCTCCTCCTGCTGTAAGGGAAACAGCTGATTGGCAGTCCTGCAGGAAGTAAGTCAGATCTTCATTCATTTAACAAGCCACTTGATTCAATTAATGAATTTGATTTTAAAAATTGAGTCTGGTTCATTTGACGAATTTTTTGACTTATGAACCTAATGGGCAGGCTCCATTAGGTTCACCATGATTAAAAAGTATTATTTGAACATCAGTCCACCAGTCTGGCCTCACCATTTTTTTTCCTAAAAAAAAAACTTTCTGGAGTGATATTCAAAGAGGCATCTTCACAGAGAACCTTACTTTATTATTCCAAATTCTTAGGATGGCACATCAAAAAAAGTGGCTGTTGAAATCAACATTATTTTAACCTTATCATACAATAAATAGGCATGCCATCCAAATATTAATTCTTGCCCCCTCCAAATCAGGTGATTTGGGTGGAGAGTCATCTGTTCTTTAAGCCAGCTCAAACAACAAGCATCAAAATACTATTTCAAATGTTGATAAACCCAAACCTCCTCTTTCTTTAGCATCTTGCAGGAATTTATTTCTAACTCTTGGGGTTTTTTTTTGCCTTGTCATATGAATTTAGAAATATTCATTTGCCATTGTTTAAATGGAGTGTCAGTTGTAAGTATTGATAAAAGTCTGAAATAAAAACAACATCTTCGGTAAACCACTCATCTTACTGACAGAGATTATATCCAATAAAGATAGTTGTAGTTTATCCCATCTTAATAGTGCTTTTTTGATATCATTCCACAGAAGTACAAAATTGTTTTAAAACAACTTGGAATTTGTACTTGTCAGTTATTCCAAGTTATATTCACCTTTTTGTCCAACTTTTTGGTCAATATTTCATAGTCCTGAGAGGTCATATTTTTAAAAGCACTGTTGTTTCTGTTTGTTTATTTTGAAGCCTGCTAAAGCTGTAAAGTCATTTAGTTTCTTCATCAAGTATTCCAGGTCAGCTTTTGGATCTTAAAAAAATATAAGTCATGGGCAAATGCTCTCAATTAAAAATGCTTTTTAATATGTTGCCTGTTATTTTCTCCTCTGGGCCTCAGAAAGGCAAAAAATGGAAGGGGGGGCTGAGCAAGAGGAATCCCTGCACAGCTGATCGTATGAACAGCTGATTGTTGGGGGCGAAGAAATACTTTAAGGGACGAACGTCAGGTGGGCAGGGTGAGTGAGCATCAGGCAGGCAGGGCAAGCAAGCCAGCAGAGACTAGGTGACTGGGGGCATGGCAGGGCATGGCAGGCCAGAACTTACTACCGGCTTGGCGACCCACGCCAAATCCTTGCTACCGGTTCACCTGATCCAGTGCGAACCGGCTGAATACCACCACTGATTTTAACCATTCAATAATATTCAAAATATTTTTGCATTCTCTTAACTGTCTTTGTGGCAAAAAAGCCAGATTGATTTTCATGGATATTTGCCTGTAAAACCTTCTTCAATCTTTTTGGCAATATTGCAGCAAAAAGTCTATAGGTTTTTATCCTCGGAACTTCTTCACCCTCCTTTGATAGTAGCGCAATATTGGCTTCTTTCCAGGTTTGAGGCATCTTTGCTTCCTGTAGTACACCATTTAATGACTGTAGGAGTTGATCCTCAAAATATTTATAATACTGACTTATGAGACCATCTGGGACCTGGGGTTCACCTATTTTTTAAAAAAATTAATATTTCAAAGGCAGTTACTGAATTGTTCATAATTGTTTCCAAACATGTGAAAGTTTAGTTGTGTTGACTTTATGGATAATTTTCTATTTTTTTGCGGATAAAGTTCCACCTTCTTGAAAAGGTTGGAATAAAAGTTATAAAAGAACATTTTAATGAGATTACTGTTAGTATCATGTCACTTCATAGATTTGCTCTATCATATTTTTTCTTTCCTTTCTTAATTTATGCCAGCTACCTTCCTGATTTATGTGCAAATTCAAAATGTTTTTGTTTCACATAATTAAATTTGGATTCTATTTCTTGAATTGTTAACATGGACAATTGTTGACATAGCAGTTTAACTAGGTATAAGATTTTAGAATCCACTGCTGTCTTTTACAAAATAATTTATTTCTAATTTCATCCAATAATTTTTGCAACTTTTCTTCACTAGATGATTCCATTGTATAAAATAGCCTCTCATGACCACTTTACTGGCATCCCAAACAGTTAATTAAATGATCTTTTATTCTTTGTTGACCAAATATGATTGGACACATAAGGAATTTGTCTTCATTGCATAAGCTCTCAATGTACATACAAACAACAAAGAAATATAATCATACGATACCACTACTATAAGACAGGGGTCAGCAACCTTAAACACTCAAAGAGCGTGGCCAACTCAATGTCACTCATTTCCACCCAGTCACATGACCCCTCCCAGCGACGCCTATCAGTTGTGCTCCCTGTGTTTTCTTTTCTGTGGGAAACAGGTCTCTCTCTCCCCTCCCCCTCTCTCATGTGTGTATTCCCTCTTGAATCATTTCCAAAAACAGGCAACGGTTAGGTTTGGTTTTTCTGCTGATGTTGTTCTTCCTTCTTCTTTGGGTGCTTTTTACTATATGAATTAAATCAAGAGTCATTTCAGGTTCTCAGATAAATGAAGCTCTATTATCCCCCAGCAGTGGCTCCCTGTCAGCTGAACCCACAATAGTTGGCCCTGCTCCTCGCCCTCCCCTCCCAGTCATTCCTCACCTGGCCTGAGAAGGTAAGGGCAATGGCAGGGGATGGAGACTTGCTTCACGTCATAATAGGCTCCAGGAAGAGGATGGGATGCCATCTCCCCCATTGTGAAGTACACTAAATTTAACTGTCGCACAGGGCACTGCAATCGGCGTCCCTCCTCCTTCTGGAGCCCATTACGATGCAGAGCATCACAGTGGACAACAAGTCATGAGTCTCCCCAAGCGACCAAGGTGCATTTCAACACCAAGGGCCGGAAGAAGCGCCCGCGAGATGAGGCTAGTACAGGGGCAGTTTGCTCCTGCTCTGGAATATGGAGCAAGTCTTCATCCCGCGCTGTCGTCCATACCTTCTCAGGCCAGGTGAGGAATGACTGGGAGAGGAGGGTGAGGGACAGGGCCAGCTAGTGGTGGGTTCAGTTGACAGAGCCACGGCAGGGGGACAAAAGAGCTGCATGCAACTCTGGAGTTGTGGGTTGCCGACACCCGGTATAAGATAATAGGAAAGATGAGAAGGATAATAGTTATACAGCCATATTACATAAGTAAGTTTCCTTAGACATAAGACAGTGTTGTGGGAATTAGGTGTTCAGCAGAGACATGGCATGAGGGAAAAAACTGTCTTTGTGTTTAGTTGTTTTGGCATGCAATGCTCTATAGTGGCATCCTGAGGAGAGGAACTGAAACAGTTTCTTAACCCTCTTTTTGGCTTGTGCAGTACAAAGGTCTTCAATGGAAGGCAGGCTGGTTGCAATGGTTTTTTCTGAAGTCCTAACTAAGTCTGTGCTTGTCCTATTTGTTTCCTACACTGAAGCAGGCAGTTATAGAAATACAAATGTCTGACTTCTGGTGGCACTTCCGTCGAGGACAGACGGAGATCGTGATTGTGCACAGCTTCGATCCGTGCTTACGCTGGATGAGACCAGAACCATCAATCCCACCTTGGAGGGAAGGGGGAAGAGAGGGAGACCGCCAGCCAGAGTGAGGAGAGCCGCATCTCGCCTCCCTGGCTTGGTATACTCCCCTGCAAGACAGGGATAAGCTACAGTTTTAATGGCTGCTCTGAAGACAGGAAGCTATCAGGATTTAAGTGTGTGCTGGAGCGGTGAAGTGGTGAGCGGCGAGTAACCAGATAAGAGAAACTGAATTTTTTGTTTCAATAACTCCGAAATGCAGAAAGAAAGATTCCTCGCCTGAGAGTATAACAGTGGAGAATGGAAAACAAGAGGACAATATAAAGTAAATAAAAAACTGGACTAAGAGCTAAAATGAAATTAAGGACGGAATTGGGAATAACATACAGAACCTAGCATCAACTAGGCATTGGATAAAATGCTGAACTTGCTTGAAATTGATTATACTTTAAAAAAAATGTTAATATAATTGAAAAAAGGGGGGAAAAAGAACTTTGAAAAGTGGAAGCGATATAGAGCACCACCTAATAGTACAAGACATTTTTTCCTGGATGACTTTATGGAAAATTACTGGTCTTTTAAATGCGTGAATGAGAAAAGATATGAAATAAAAGACTTTAACACAACAAGAACCCCAGAAGCTTAAAAGAAAAAGGGGGAGATTGCAGCAAGAGGATAAATGAAGAGAACATATTGGGACTGTTGGGGGTTGACTGTGCAAAGGAAATAGAAGGACCAACAAGGAAAATAGAAACAAATAGAGTGTCTTGGCAAGGATTACAACTAACTTTAATAAGATAAAGAATAACTCAACTGATTAAAAAAATGGAAGAAGCAAGCAAAGAATTTAAGCTGGAACTGCAAACGGTGAAAGAAATGTTAAAAGAAAGAAGGGGACTATTGGACATACTGGCAGAAAAAGTAATGCAATTTATAGCAGAACAAGGGAACCCTAGAGAGGAGGAGCCAAAGGAAGAGGAAAACAGCCCAGATGGATATGAAGATTTAGAGACATTGCCAAAAGACACAAAAGGATTAAAACTAAGACATTGATGACAGAGATAATAAATAAAAGAGAAAACGTTCCCAAGAGTAAACAAAAGAAGAACAAGCTGTACAAGAAATTTCAAAAAAGAGGAACGGAAAGGGTGGGAGGAAAGATGGGTGACTGGCAGATGGAAATAAAAGTAATATTAGAGAAAAAAAGAAAGATAAAGAGCCAGAAAAACTTAGCAAAGGGAAAGCTGGCTAAAATTAAGAGAAATGACAAGGCCAAGAGATTCAGAGATAAGGGTTAGACATACCATAAAAGGGGGATACCGCATAGGAATGTATCTTTGTATTTTTTAATTAGAAATGTAGACTGGGGAGCTTGAAGTTTATAACTTACTGGGAATTACTTTAAGATTATTAGATAATTATAAATGAGAAAAATGAAGATGGAGTGAGCGATATTAAAAGGGTTTTATTGTTATCAATCCTTTCATATATATATATATATATATATATATATATATATATATATACACACACATACATATTCTAAAATATGCTAATGACTATTTAAATGATATTAGGAAAACAGAATATGATGACTTGGGTGAAAATATGGTATTAATTATGTTCAAAAAGTGTGAATTAGGGTTATATAAATGCTATAGGTTGAAATTGGTCAAAGGGAAGTAAAAGGAGAAATTAACTCTGTTTTTACTTTCTTTTTGTTTGTGGTATACATGAAATAGAAAATGTAATTGACTATACAAAGGATATGAGAAAATAGAAAATATAATGAACTAGAGGAGATTATGTGGGAATGTAAAATATTTATAATGAATGTATTATATTATAATCAAAAGCAGCGGAATGAAAATTTATTAAAACCATATAGGTAAATTTTGGCTAAGTGGAAACAAAGAAAAAAAATTGAAATGATTATATGAATATCTCTGGAATAAGATATATTGTAGATGGGGGGATATACCATGTGGATTCTAAATGTATTAATCTTACTTTACTTGTACTCATGTTTTTTTTTCATTGACTGTCTAATTATATATTGTTTTTGAGAAAGTCATAGATGATAACAATACATAATGTAACATAAAATAGATGGTAAGCTGAAAATGAAAACAGGGGATAAAGAATTGAAAATATATGTGAGGATGAGGTGATTTTGATATTGAATTAATAAATTGAAATATGAAAGGGAAATTTATCTAAAGATTAGTTGAATGGATAATAATTTGAGGTGATATTAATTAAGAAAGTTGAAAATGGAACTATGACTATGTATAAATATTGTAATCTGGAATCACGTTGCTCACATGAAGAGTTGTGTAAACAATAAAAATAAAAAAACTTTGGGAAAAAAAGAAATACAAATGTCAGATTCAGCAATTCATCTGTAGAACTGTATCATCAGTTCCTTGGGCAGTGTGAGTTTTCTGATTTGACACAGGAAGTACATTCTTTGTTGTGCCTTTTTGATGATGCTTCTAATGTTATGTATCCATTTCAAGTCCTGGGAGATTATAGAACTCAGAAACCTGAAGGTCTCTACTGTTGATAACTGTGTTGTCTACTATAGTAAGAGGTGGTAGAATAGGAGGGCTCTTCCTAAAATTCAGTCATCTCTACAGCTTTAAGTGTGTCCAGCTCCAGATTGTTCCAGCTGCACCACAGGGCCAGCTTCAAATTCCTGTCTGTATGCAGACTGATTGCTATTTAAAATTAGACCAAAATACTGTCCAGACCTCAGAATTTTAAAAGAGAAATCTTTTGAGATGCAATCATAGTTATAGAAAGAAAAAGATACTGGAGAGAGCACATAGCCCTGGGGGGAATCTGTGCTAATTGAATGGGTACTTGATGTGATTTTACTTAGCTTCACCTGCTGCTTGCTATCTGTTAGAAAGCTTGCAATCCAATGTGGTCAGGCACAGCTAGCTAAGTCAGGTTGGAGAAAAGAATTTCTGGAATGGTAGTACTGAATGCTGAACTGAAGTCTACAAAATTTCTTTACTGTAGTCACAAAATTTCTTTACTGTAGTACCATTTTATACCATTCGTTGTTAATATAAAAACAGATATCTCATCCTTTCTTTTCACTAGATCAGGGGTCTGCAACAGAGGTGGTATTCAACTGGTTTGCACTGGTTTGGGAGAACTGGTAGTGGTGATTTGGCATGGGTTGCCGAATCAGTGGCGACCCCTGGCTAGCCACGCCCCTGACCCAGTCGCCCGGTTGCTCACTTGCCCCGGTCACTCTCCTAGCTTTCCCTACCACGTGGCGGCTGCAGTGCAGCTCGGGCAGATGTCCCGCAGCTGCTGCACATGCACACTGTGTGTGCAGTTGCTACACATGCAGTGTACATGTGCAGTGGCCCAGAACATCCAGCTGCCTGCCCTCCCTCCCGGAGAACGCTTTCTTCCTTCTCCTGATGGACGCACCGCTTCCAGCCTGGCCTAGCCCTTGAGGATTAAAAGATATTGTATGACCATAAGTCCACCAATACAACTTCACCATTATTTCTTTTCTGAAAAAAGCTTCCTGGGGGGGGGAACACACCCAAAGAGGCATCTTCATAAAAAACCTTGTTTGATTTTTATTTCAAATTCTTAGAATGGCATGTCTAACAAGTGGTTATTAAAATAAACATGTACTTTTTCATATCATAAATAACCATTCTTTCCAAATCTTAATTTATGACCTTCTTCTAGATCAAGTAGCCTCTTATTCTGGAGGTTCAACCACTCTTTTAGCCAGACCAAACAAGAAGCATCGAAATACAATTTCAAATCTGGTAAACCCAAACACCCTCTTTCCTTAGCATCTTGCAGTAGTTTATATCTAATTCTTGGGGTTTTTTTCCTTTAGCATATAAATTTAGAAATATCCATCTGCCATTGTTTAAATGGAGTATCAGTTGCAAGTATTGGTAATGTCTGAAACAAAAAAAGCATCTTTGGTAAGACATTCATCTTCATTATGCAAATGCTACCCAATAGTGATAAATTCACTTTATCCCATCATAATAAATCCTTTTTGATACCATTCCAGAGAGCCACACAGTTATTTATTCAAAAAATTTTCTTCATTTCTAAAGACTGGAGGAGGAATATTCCTAGAAAGATGCCTGTTGTTCAGAATCTGTTGCCTGATGTTCATCTTTTGTGTATGTAATCAGCAATGAGTCATAGAAAATAATTTTAAAAACCATCAAAGCTATTAGAGAGCATTTCACAAAGGCTGCCATCAGGGTTGGTATCTTGAGATGAAAAATCCAGGTTGTTATCAAATATTTGTTTAATTTCTTTTTACAGTCCTTTACAATCATCTCCTTTTGTGGAATAGATCCATTTAGTTCAGGATCTTTTTTCTAAATATAGAAAGAACTGGGTTCTGGTGTGAAAAGATTTATGTAAGATATCTACTTTTAAAACTTTGCAGGACTTTTAGAAATCTGTATCATATCAATTCTTGAGAAAGATGTATGTTGTTCTGAAAAAAAAGTCTAAACTCTTAACTCATTGCCTTCCCTGCCTAGTTGCTCATAGGACACTGAATTTTTAAGACTCTTATTTGCATTATTTGTCCCAATATAAAAGATGAGAACCGAATAATAATCAGTGGGCTTGATTATTTTAGTGAACCTCTCTGTCAAAACTTTAATCCTTAGCAGACAACACACTAGAAACACAAGTGTGTTGAAAACCCCCCAAAACAAATAAAATGTTCCACTACCAAACTAATAACTGAAACCTACATAAGAGAAGTTGTATATTTAGATGAGCACAAACACACCACAGAAACCCTGAACAGCAGAAAAAAGAAACAATGCATCTAAAGCAGGGGTGTCAAACTCAGGGCCTGCAGGCCAGATTTGGCCTTTGGGGTGTTTCAATCCAGCCTGCGGCTGGCTGGAAATATCAAGGGACCAGTTCGCGGTGCTTTTGGTGCTTATTGTTTTTCTTGTTTTAGTTGTGAGCCGCCCCGAGTCTTCGGAGATGGGGCGGCATACAAGTCTCATTAATTAATAAATAAATAAATAAATAAATAAATAAATAAAATGGGCTGTGTGCACCCCCTGGTACCTCATTTCCCCCCTCCATGGCCTCCTGCAGCACTCTGCTGGCCAAAACCAGGCCGAAAAATGGCCCCCAAAATAGCCTGAAAACAGAGTGCTGCAGGAAAAATGACCGGAAAATGGAGTGCTGCAGGAGGACATGGAGGGCGAAAATGGGGCACATGGGGCAGCATGTGGATCCCCTGCACCCCGTTTTGGCTGGCAGGGTTCTGCAGGAAGCATCCATCTCACCCCCTGCCTCCAGCCCACAAAGGAAAACTACAATGCTGATCTGGCCCTTGAAGAAATCCAGTTTGACACCCCTGATATAAAGCATCTATGCAATATCTTTCAATTAAATGGATATCTATGCAACTTCATGAAAAAGTGCCTGACTATTCAACACAACATAGCACAACAATACAAGCTGTAAAAAAAGAATAACACTGTCATATATCCAGAGCACCTCAGAAATCACAAACCAATTCCTCCAAAACATCCTTAGTAAGCAAAAAGCCCAGTGGCCCCTGAAGTGTCATCTAAAACATACAGTGTAAAGACTGCAAGAGCCACTACAGGCAGAAGACTAGCAGAATGCATCCATAACAACAGCTAGCAGTTAGAAGATATTATGAAAACTCTTTAATTTCACAACATATGGGCAAATTTAACTGGGAAACTGTGACCATCCTAGACCAAGCCAAATTCAAAAATGCTAGAGAATTTCTGGAAGCCTGCTACTCTGACAAACTGGCCATCCATCAATAGACACATAGACATAACAACGTCTACATGCTGGGCAAAAGATAATCAATAAGTCAAAAAGGGAACAAAAAACAAAACACCTCCCACCAGGAAGCAACACCTAGATGAACATAAACACCAAAATTAACATCTGACTAACAACCAAGACGTAAACAATACCAAATCAAGGAACTGCCAAGCAGGTTAATAGTAGATTTAGGTTTTTGAAAGCTGCGTGCTAATGTATTATGACAAAATGTACTTGCTTCTAGTGCTAAAATATACTTGCTCTTTATTTTTGGGGATAAATAGAAATACAACTACTTTGCTTGCTTTGTTAAAATTCTTAAGCAAGACCACACCAACACACATACAGAGGATATTAAGAGAAAAACTAAAAACAATTCAAAGTAACTGTAATGGCTGGATTTGCAAACCCAGTTTACAGCCTAACAAGGGGCAGGGGAGGAAATTGGTTGGAATTCAAGGGAGGAAGTAATGGAATGCAAGAGCACAGATTCTGCAGAGACATACCAGCGTTCCAAGGTCACTGGCTGGGAAAGTTCACCAGAATCTGTTCCCCAAACAGACTAAACATAATTGATTGGATGGAGTAAACTGACAATGATAGAGCCAAGGAAAAAAAAGGGAATGTGTAATTATGCTGTTTGCATGTGAAACCTTAGAATTGGCTTCACTACTTCCGTATCCATATCTACTCAGTAAATTATACTCTTGGAAACAAAAAAATGGGCCAGGAGTCTTTATTTGCTGCATGCACCGAGTGGGATCGCTGACAGTCACTTTCATTGGAACTGATTCATTACTCACCTTAATTCAATATACCACATTTTTTTCCTGCTTTTTTCTACCTGACCTTTTTAGCTAGATATTGTCTGTCAACTCAGTTGCATGCAAGGCAGTGACAAGCAAGATTAGATGTCAGATATAAAAGATATCAGCAGAGAATACTAGTTAGCTAAAAGAGATTTCAATTAAACATAAAGAACTGCTTTTAAAATTCAAATATGGTGATACTACTTTCAGGATATGCCAGCATTTTCAAAAAGTTTTACATTTTTAGAATCTTTTAAAATTTTAGAATAGCTGCTTGAGTATTGATAATTATCCTTTAATGACTCATTTATAGTTTATGAAAGTCAATTCTGAATGCTAAAAAACTCTTTTAAAAAGCATACAAGTAGAAAAAAATACACTGTGCTATTCAGCTTCCCCATTTTTCCATCTAATTCTTTCTTAATAATTCTTTCCTCCAGCAAATGTGTGTACGTGTAAAGTACAGTAGTTTCTTTCAGTAATCTGGACTCTTATGGTCCTATTAATGTATCCTGAGAAAGATTAGCATTTTTAGCAGCTGCCTCACATGTTGGCTCAGATTCTACCCACAACCCCATTCCAGTCACTTATATTACTTGTATAGAAAGGTGGCTTTCATCTGTAATCCCCCAAATTAATTTGTTCTGAATCAAAAAACTGGTGAATATATTAATTTTGAACAACTCCTTGCTAAAGCCTTCTATTTTTAAGCCTTTTATTTAGTACCAAGAATGGCTTGCCTTAAGGCAACAAAGGATAACTTTCATCTGAGAAATACAGATAAATTGTCTTAGGTACATAAAACTTCTGATTCCAGTGTGCACGTCGAGGTTTTTAATATTATTTAGTTACCTTTTGTGCAGCAAGATGGAGAGCTGTCCTCTGACTATGGTCCGCTTTATCAACATCTGTTCCTGTCTTCAATAAAACCTCAGCACAGTCTAGTCTATCAGCCAAGATGCAATACATGAGAGGAGTTCTTCCAAACTGGTCCTCTTTGTCTTTCAAATCAGGATTGCCTAAGAATGTAAGCAGTATCATTAGGTTTTATATAACTTGCATAAACAGTAGCTTTCACACCCATAATTATGAAGTGTTTTGAGAGACTGGTTTTAAAATATATACAGGATTGCCTCCCATCAAACCTTGACCCATACCAGTTTGCTTATCGGAATAACAGATCCACAGAGGATGCTATGGCCATGGCTCTCCACATTGCACTGGACCATCTGGAGCATAGTGGGAGCTATGTAAGGATGCTTTTTGTTGATTACAGCTCGGCTTTTAATACTATCATTCTGGATATACTGATTAAGAAGTTGCTGGAAATGGGCCTCTCCTCTCACATCTGCTATTGGATAAAAGACTTTCTTACTAACAAACCCCAAACTGTTAGGATTGGCAGCTATTTTTCCTCCACTCTTGCTCTCAGCACTTGCTCTCCACAGGGCTGTGTGCTGAGCCCCCTTTTGTATTCACTTTACACCTATGACTGCACTCCCTCTTGTCCCACTAACTCTATAATAAAATTTGCAGACAACACCACGTTGGTGGGACTCATATCAGGAGGAGATTAGGCGGCCTATAGGTCATAACCTCATCCTGAACATCAAAAAGACCAAAGAATTGATTATAGACTTCAGACGATGCAAAGCAGAGCCTCTCCCACTATATATCAATGGAGATTGTATGGAAAGAGTTCATAGTTTTAAATTTCTAGGAACTCATATTTCCGACAACCTTACTTGGTCGGTCCACACTATGGCCACTGCAAAGAAGGCCCAACAACGCCTGCACTTTCTGAGGCTGCTGAAAAAGAGTGAGCTGGGTGAGAAGTTGCTGGTTACTTTTTACCATTCTGCCATCAAGTGCATTTTGGCATACTGTGTAACGGTGTGGTATGCTGGGTGCTCTGTAGTGGATAAAAAGATGTTCCAGAGAGTTATAAACACAGCACAAAAAATCATTGGTTGTTCTCTTTCTTCTTTGGAAGAGATTGTGAAGACCAGACTCCTCTTTAGAGCACTAAAAATCTCCACAGACCGTTCTCATCCTGGTCATTCATATTTCGAACTGTTACCATCAGGGAGATGTTATAGGTGCCTTAAAATGAGGACTAATAGACTGAGAAACAGTTTCTTTTCCAAGGCAATAATTGTCTTGAATCAAACAGAGCATTTGTGATTTAGTCCTATGTATATAGTGGCATTTTTAAACTATTTAACTTACTAAATGTTTTAGATAGGTTTTAGACTAGGTTTTTATCATTATTATTATCATCATCATCACCATCATCATCATCATCATCATCATCATTATTATTAAATACTCTGTAGTGTGATTGTGATGTGGTGTTTGGGGCACTGTGCTTTCAAATTTCATTGTATTTGTGGAATGCAATAACAATAAAGGTATTCTATTCTATCCTATTCTATCCTATTCTATTCTATCCTATGAACATACCTTATGAAAAAATAAATATGAATGAATGACACATTTAAAAAGGAAATGCTATCCTAGTAACTCAACATCAATAGACATGGATATTAATAAGATATTAGGGATGATTCCATTAAGAAAATACTTTATAAATATAAAGCTAGAATTCCTAGAAATGATTTACTTAATGTTATTTAAGGAAGTGAACAGAGGCAACCCTTTCAATTCCATAGGCACATATATATCAATCAATATGATAAAATCAGTGGTAGGATTCACATTTTTTTACTACTGGTTCTGTGGACGTGGCTTGGTGGGCGTGGCAGGGAAAGGATACTGTAAAATCTCCAGTCAGAGGTGGTATTTGCCAGTTCTCTGAACTACTCAAAATTTCCACTACCGGTTCTCCAGAACTGGTCAGAACCTGCTGAATACCACCTCTGGATAAAATTCATATTCTGAAATGGTTCTTGTGAAATAGCTGCCTAGGAAAGGAAGAAGAGCTAAGAAGAAGTTAATATAAATGGTTATGAGGCCTACTCTATGCATACTGACTCAGCTAGCAATAAAGACTGGCTTTAGGCAGAGCATGAATACAGGAACAATTACTGTACATTATGTGATTTGCTCCCTTGTGCCTCTCTGAACAGAACTGGAAAATAGAGTTTACTTATTTGCTAGTGATAATTATCTTTCAATTGGACATTATGCTCTATTTGGGAATAACAAGACTTGTACAAACTGACACAAACTGTTAATAATTAATATTTTTATATTCTTGTTTTTATTGTGTTATAAGCTACCCAGAGTTATTTTGATAGTGAAATTGTGGCATAAAATTTTAATTAATAAATAATTACCATGACATGTTTTTCCAGGTTTCTATCAATTTATTTTGTGATTTTAAGTCAAAGAGAAGATCTGATTATTTAACTTCGGTAGCATTCAGTGATGGAAATGGAATGATTAAAAGGATAAGCATACTGTTTGTTCCTCTGCTTCATTCAAAGGATTCTAGTATACATCAATTAGGAACATACCTCATACATATAGTTGGCATGATTGGCCTTAGAAACTGTATGGTGGTTTGCCCTTGAGAATTTCTAAAGGATATAGCTATGCACCAATGGCAGGTGCCATAGCATGGTTGAAGGAAGGATATGAAATAGGCCTTGCTAAAAGAAATGCTAAACTTCTGTGTGAAGATAATTTGCTCATTTGTTGTGCAAAAGAAACATATTCAAACTAAAATTAGAACAGATTCCCTGAGCCCAAGATAGCAGATATTGGTACTCAATATCATAAAATAATGGGAAAGGACTTATTTTGCTTCTTTCTCTTTTAGACTGAGAAATTCAGATGGTGAGAGCCAAATATCCATAACTATATTATTTGCAATTGATAGCCATGAATAATAATAATAATAATAATAATAATAATAATAATAATTATTATTATTATTAAGATTTATGCGCCTTCTCCCTAAGGACTCAGGGCTGAACATTTAAAACCAAACAGATTACAATAAAAATAATTAAATAACTACAAGCCTAAGAACAATTAATTAAAATTTAAATAAAACAACTAAAATAACCCACCCCTAAAATAACCCACCCCGGGTCAGTCCAGACCGGCCTGATGAAATAGCCAGGTCTTCAGGTCTTGGCGAAAGGAGCGGAGATCAGGGGCCAAACGGAGATCCACAGGGAGCTGATTCCACAGGGTGGGCGCTCCCACAGAAAAGGCCCTAGCCCTGGGAACCGCCAGCCGACAATGTCTAACTGACAGAATCCCAAGGAGACCCCTCCTGTGGGAGCGCACAGGCCGATCGGAGTGTGACGCTGGCAGGAGACGTTCCCGCAAGTACCCTGGACCCAAGCCATTTAGGGCTTTATAAGTTGTTACTAGCACCTTGAAGGCATTGAAAGAACATTGCAGTAAGACTGAGAGGTAAGAGGATTCCTATCTGTAGCCCAATTTAGCCTATTTAGAAAAATGAATACTACACTATTCTATTAGAAATGAGCCAGTTTCTAAACATGCTTGTCTATATAAAGTCTATAGGTAAAGCCCTCGTAAGCAGGTCTTCAATCCATTGAATAAGTAGAATACATTTATCTTTCCAATGCTTTTAGCCAAACATGTCTTTTAGCCAAAGGACACAGAAAATTCATTTATTATACTTTGTCTGGTTGTAATATTCCATGTACTCAGCATATAGTTCAAGATAATATTATTCCCTGAAAATTTTAGCTTATATTTACATAGTCTACTACTTACTTTTAAAAATTGTTAGATAGAAACATGTGCTTTAAAGACACATTATCCTTATTATACCCCCAACAAAATGGTGTTTTTGACAGTCTTTTTCTATACAAATGCAACAGAGTTCAATAAATTTTAAATATTATTTTTGTCATGTCATAATTTGAGATCCACTGACATTACTGCTTTAGAAATTATACACTCTCCCATTTTCTAGAGTCTAGACTCTAGACAAGGAAACTCTTATTCTTTATTCCGCTCATTTTTTAACATTTGCATACAAATTGTGAAGAAATAGCAGCAGGCCAGTTGAGCAGCAGATGAGTATGCAGTGGACTTGTGAACAAGCAGCAATAGCAGCAAATCCAGCTGAATGGGGGGCATGTGAGCAAGGGGCAAAAGCATGTGACCCAGAGGTGAGGGACAGTGAGATTAGTGAATGGCTGACTGCTGTGTGGCAAGTCAGCCACCATTGAATGAACAAATGAGCAGCAACAGCAGACAGCTGAATGGCAAGCAAAAGAGCCAGCTTGGTGCTGTCTGCCTTCAGCATCTATCTCCTCGTCCAAAACATTGATAAAAATATTGAAGAGTCCTGGGCCTAAAACAGAGCCTTAGGGTACCCCACTCCATGTAGATGCAGTTCCATTGAGGACTACACATTGAGTGCGGTTGGTCAGCCAGTTACGAATTCATCTAATGGTGATGCTATCTAACCCACATTTTTCTATCTTATCAAGTAGTAGGTTATGTTGATTACTTTTGTAATCAAATTACTGAAGTCCAAGTAAATTATATCCATAGCATTCCTCTGGTCCACTAATTTTGTCATTTTGTCAAATAATGCAATGAGATTGGTCTGGCATGATCTGTTTTTGACAAACCCATGTTGATTTTTGGTTATTCTGGTTATTATTTT
The DNA here is from genome assembly GCA_009733165.1 of Naja naja. NCBI lineage: Eukaryota > Metazoa > Chordata > Lepidosauria > Squamata > Elapidae > Naja > Naja naja. The sequence goes on from CM019155.1 coordinate 86,741,309, forward strand.
GTTTGCCTCTATGTGTTTGCTGATTTGTTGCTTGATTACTTTTCCAGAATCTTCCCAAGTATTGAGGCCAGGCTGATAGGTCTGAAGTTTCTTGGATCTCTTTTTGCTTTTTTGAAGATGGGAACTACATCAGCAATTTTCTAATATTCTGGATGTTCCCCGGTGCTCCAGGAACTTTGAAAGATATAATTCAGTGGTTCTGAGATCACACCTGCCAGTTCCTTCAAAACCTTGGGGTCTAATCCCTGGTGATTTGAACTCGTCTAGGGTGGACAGATGTATACTTACCATTTTCTTCCGTATTTTAACTTGTGTTCCTAATCTGTTTTTTACTATGTTGTTTTTGATAGGTTGAGTTTTTTTCCTTTGTGTAAAGACAGATGCAAAAAAACAAGTTAAATAGTTCTGTTTCTCCCTGTTGCTTGGCATCTTCTTGGCACTTTTGCCTACTAATGGATCAATTGTTTCCTTGACCTTTTTCTTGTTTTTAACATGTTGGAAGAAACTCTTTTTTGCTATTTTTTACTTTTGCCAAAAGCCTTAGTTCATTTTGAGCCTTAGCTTTCCTCACTTCATCTTTTCCGCTCGGGCTGATAATGTCTTAATTATGTGCCCATTTTTCCACTTTTATACTTGTCCTTTTTGTCTTTCAATTTATCAGAGAGTTCTTTATGCAGCCATGCTGGTTTCTTTTGAGAGATGTTATTTTCCTTCTTCATTGGTATTGTGCTAGATTGGGCTTTTGTAATCTCACTTTTCAAAATTAGAACCATCAATACCAATTGGGGCTGGCCATGGAGGAAGGAGCCAAACCAACATAGTACTGTGCCACTCAGCCCCAGCTTCCAAAAGAATGCCATGGTGAATGGTATCAAAAGCCACTGAGAGATCAAGGAGAGCAAGGATGGTTGCACTACCCCCATCTTGCTCTCGCCAGATATCATCGACAAACACGACCAGTGCTATTTCCATCCAGCTTTATCAGGACCATGCAGCAACATATCTAGGATATTTTCATCCAGTCTCCTTTTTAGCAAAGATAAAGATGGTCATGATATAGTTCCAGAGGATCCTGGATGACACCGATTATCTGGACCCCTTCCTGATCTTTTAGCAGACTTCAATGCTATTGACCATGATGTTATTTTGGGTTGGCTCCAGGAGCTGGGGTGATTGAACACTCTTGGGCTGGTTCATTCCCTTTCTCCGGAACTGGTCCCAATTGATAAAAGAGCAAGTTCCAACCTTCTTTGTGGGGTGCCACAGAGCTTGGTGTTCTCTCCACTCCTTTTTAACGTCTACATGAAATTGCTGGATGAGATCATCCATCACTACAGGATGATGTATCATCAGTATGCAAATGATACCAAATGAATAAGTAAGTGATGCTTTGGATATTCTTTCATGGGGATTGTATAGAGCCTCAGTGGCGCAGTGGTTAGAGTGTACTATTGCAAGCTACTTCTGCTGAACCAGTTGCCTGAAATTTGGCAGATCGAATCTCACCAGGCTCAAGATTGACTCAGCCTTCCATACTTCCGAGGTGGGTAAAATGAGGACTCAAATTGTTGGGGGCAATATGCTAACTCTGTAAACCAGAGGTTGTCAATAGTGGTCCATGAGAAAATTTTGGTGGTCTGCAGCACATCCGTGTCTGCAACAGGAGTGATACCAGCGGCAGATGGACTGATGCACGCGGGGAGGGAGGGGAACACGCGGGAGATTGTGGCATCAAAGCCCTTTTCAGGTGTTCCCTGGCCTGCGAGGGGAGAGCGCAATCTCCTGTGCCCCTCCCCTCAGGAGCCGCAAAGCGCTCACCGCCCCTCTGGCAGCCACCAAGCCTCCTCCCACCGTGCTTCTCTTCCTCCTCGCCAGAAGCGCTCACAATGCCCAGAGGGAAGGAGGAGGCTTGGTGGGTGCCACAGATGCAGTGAGCGCTTTGAGGCTCCTGAGGGGAGGGGTCAATGCCTGAGGACATCACTGGCAGGTGCTTCCTGTGGCTCAGGAGGTCTGCACTCTTCCTGCTGCTGCTCGGCCTCTTCGATGCTCAGAGGCAGGAGGCAGGAGCCACGACACAGGTTTGCTAGGGAGACTGCAGGATTGCCCCACCTCCCCACCAGCCATCTGGTCTTCAGCAAGTGGCTTGTTGGCCTCCAGACATCAGATTCCCACCACCCGGTACCAGTTCAGAGGTTCCTTTCCCCCCACCCTCATCCCTGGGGAAAGAAAGGGGGAGAGAAAGAGAGACAAGACACACACACACACAGGAAGAAGAAGAAAGAGAGAGTGGGAACGAGAGAGACAAGACACAAAGAGAAAACGAGGGAGAAAGGAAGGGGGAAGAGAGATAGAGACAAGACACAGAGAGACAAAGTGGGAGAAAAAGAAAGGGGAAGAGAGAGACAAGACAGAGAGAGAGAGAAAGAGGGAGAAAAGAAGAGAGGGAGGGAAAGAAAGAGACAGATGAGAGATCCTGGTGTTTTGTTTTCTGTGGGAAACTGGTCCAAATGACTCTTTGACTATCTAAGGTTGCAGAAACAGGCAGTCAAGCTAAGTGCCTGAAGGACCCCATGCCATCAGTGGGAGTACAGGTGCTTCAGCAAGCAGCATGCTAGATTCATATTAGTGGTCCGCGGGATTTAAAATTATGAATTTGGTGGTCCCTGAGGTCCAAAAGGTTGGAGATCCCTGCTATAAACCACTTAGATAGGGCTGTAAAGTACTAAAAAGCGGTATATAAGTCTAAGTGCTATTGCTATAACTATTGTGGGGGTCTGGATGGAGGAAAACAAGTTTCAATTGAACCTTGTTAAGAGCAGCTATGGAGCTCCTCTCTATATGAAGTCTTATAATTTTTACCAGATGGAAAGGGTGTAAAACGTGGGGGTCCTTCTGGACTCATGACTTCTACTCTAGTAGCAGTAGAGATCATGGCTAGAAGGGCCTTTACTCAACTTGGAGTTGTGCACCAGTTTATACTCTTTTCTGCATCATTAAGCCCTCAATTCATGTCCTGGTCATCTCCCAGATGGACAATTGCAATGCGTTATACATGAGGCTACATTTCAACAGTATCTGGAAACTGCAACTGGTGCAGAATGCAGCAATGCAAGCAGTTATGAGCACCCTTAGGATGGCATATATAACATCTCTGTTATACAAACTGTACTGGGTGCCAGTTAGTTTCAGAGTCCAAGTCAAGTGGATTTAGAAAAACGAATTAACGGATATTAAAATGAATATTATGAATATTCTAAAAATTCATTTAAGTTTATTTTTAAATTAGATATTTGTACCATTTTAATAAGAATGGATAAATATTTTGAAGTTTATGATTAAATTATATAGTTTAAGAGTATAGAAATATTGTATATGTTATTAAATTTAGAATTAGATATTGATCATGCCATGTTTAATTTAGAAAAAGATATTTTATTATTTATCTATATCTGTTCTGAAGAATGATGGAAACTTTTCTCTGCCTTTCCCTCTTTCTCCCTTCCTTTTTCTCTGAACTTCTTTTGTCTCTTTTCATAGCTATTTTGTATTTTAAACTTTTTTTCTTGAAACTTAATAAGGTTGCATTAAAAATACCTCTGGAAAAGACTAAGACAAAAGTAGATATAGTCCTTAACTTACAACCACAATTGCACCCAAAATTTATGTTATTGAGACATTTGTTAAGTGAGTTTTGCCCCATTTTATGACTTTTCTTGCCACAGTTAAGTGAATCACTGCAGTCATTAAGTTAATAACCTGTCTGTTAAGTGAATCTGGATTTCCCATTGTCTTTGCTTGTCGCAAAGGTGTTCACATGATCCAGGGACACTGGAACCATCATAAATATGAACCAGTTGCCAAGCATCTAAATTTTAGTCATGTGACCATGGGGATGCTGCAATGTCATAAGTGTAAAAAACGGTCATAAGTCATTTTTTCCAGTTACGTTGTAACTTGGAACAATCACTCAATGAACTGTTGTAAGTCGAGGACTACCTGTAGTTAAATGAAGGTGGCATGTTTTGGTAATTTTTTAATATTAAAGATATGAACAGAGGTAATTAAATTCAGAATAGATGGAACCAGTCAGCAATTTATTGTTAAACATTATAAGATTATATTGTTTTAAATATAGTTTAAAATTTAAAATATAAATTAAAATTAAAATATAAATTTAAAATTTATATATTTTAAATATCCTATATTTACAAAAATGAATTAATAAATATTTCCTGAATAAATAGAAAGATAGCCAGACATTACTCTTCCTTGAGAGACTTTAAAATGAGAAAATATTTAATTCCGTAGGCACATTCAAAGAAATAAATAGGGTTAGGATATCCTCCATAAGAAATTAAAATGGTAACTGAGGCCAATATAGAAATGAACAAAACTGTTATATGACTTGTTTTTCAGACTCTTCTTTGTAGACATTAGTCTATGAATATTCTAGTTTATTGATATCCTTCTTAAATATGTTATCCAGAACTATATATTACATCACATTCTAAATGTAGCCTGAACATAATGAAATAGCTACTTTCCATGATCAAGGCATTATTCTTTATTTAATGTAATTTATGATTGTACTGGCTATGACTGCACTAGCTATAATAGGAACTATATCATATCCAACTAGATCTGTTTTGCATGTAGTGTAGCAAGTAGATAAGATCTCTCATATCACTTTTTATAAAATGATGGCAATGATAGCAGTAATGGGACATTTCTCTCCAAGCTGTTAAATCCTTATTTAACTATCTTACCAACCATTTTCTAAGCAATATTTCTCACAGAACTAAAATTTTTGTTGATCAGGTATATAAGCCACGTAGCAAACATATTCTTTTCAGTAGTCAGGTATAGTTGATCATTACAATAAGCCCATTATATGGTATGATAGATATGAAATCAGATCTTGATCACACTATTTAGGTAACCAGTTGCTCACTTTTATATGAAAGTATATGATGTTCAAAAGAAAAAAAAGTGATGGAAAACTGTTTGTGATAATTTCTTTCACTTTAGAGTTTCAAACTCTTTGGAAACTTATTCAACATTTCTTCTGATTCTAACATATATTCCCGCCTAGATCAACAGAAAAGAATAGTTACTGATAGATGTACCATGATAATCTCTCTCTCCTCCAGTGCGAAGATCCTGCAGGTCCCCATCATTCTACCCTTCTGGAAGATCTTAAAAGGCTGGTTCTTCCTCAAGGATTGGATTGAGTAAAGCTGGAACCCAGTGATTATTATTAACTGAGAGGGTTGCATGAGGTTGCTGAGCACCATTTTATATCTTCTAAACACTGAAGATGTTATCCAGCTTGGTAATGAAATGTTCAGAAACCAACCCACAAGCTCAGAGAATAAACTTTCACCCTCATACTATTTTGTTCTGTGAATTTTTTAAACATGTTTTTATTGTCGCTGTAGTGTAAATTATCCAGAGTTATAGTACATAAGATGGATAGCCATTTAAGATTTTATGTATAAATATATTTTGTAAATAAGTATCTTTGATATGTGATGACCTTAAGAAAGTGTAAGTACTTTTTTCAGAGCAGAACTCAATATGTCAGAACTATGAAGTAATTTATAAATTGACTTTCCTCCACAATTGAGACATATAATAGTGAGACTGTCAATTGTTTTTACTGTTGAGAAATAGTAGCCTTGTGGGTTTTCTAATATTCTAATGTCATGGGCTCCATCACAAAAGAACTGCCAACATAGTAAGATCAATTATAATGTATACTTCATAAGAAACAAAATGGTGATCAAAAAGTACTTTGACCAAGAACTAACCGACACAAATGCATTTTTTGTCAGAAAGATAAATTAAAGGTTGAGATGAAATTAACTGTTTTATAAACAGATATTACTTGTAATGTTAAAATGTGAGTATTAATATTAGGATGGTAAAATAGGATCTGGATTTCAAAAGGTAAATGCTTCCCAATTTCATGAGGTAGCATTTATGAGCACAATAAATGTTCCCATAAATTTCATACTGTTTCATACTATCATAATCAAATCAGTAATGAAATACAGTCTGCATAATTATAGGATGTTTAAATTGCATACTGCATATATGGCAGTATGAAATAAATCCTTTATTCTCTTAATTAGTCTACCTGTTTTACAATAAAGCTAAAATAGAACTTTTAAATAATTAAACATAAACAAATTTGCTAAAGTATAATATAAGCTTTTACCTGATATTTGTTTTAGGAGAGCTCTTTTATGTCCATTAACAGCAGCAGCATGAACTTGAGATGCTAATGAGGAACCATTGAACAGCCATGTTTCAGAAACATTCATACTTCTGAAAAATTCAAAAACGCATAGTTGCAGTAACAATTCTAGTAATTTTTTACTAATTGAAACTAATTTATTTTGGTGAAAACAATCTCTGGCGTACTTATATTTTGATAGAATGGTGCTTATGATTTTTGAATTTTGCATAAATAATGAATTAAAACATCTATTTTCATGCAAGTCCTAAAACTAGATAAAAAGAATCAATTCAATAAATGAGTCAAAAACATTGGACTTATTCATTTGGTCAATAAGAAAAATGATCCATAGGTACATATTTCTGCATATTTGGAAAAAAGCAAGAGACTCTCTAAGATTATAAGGTCATTTGCAGGGGAAGTTTTGTAATGTGTTTTAGTCAATGGGATGAGAATCAAATGTGAGTGGGGAAGGTCCTGTCTTATTTAAACAGCATTCACCATCAAAGTCTGCATATACAGGTATGTAGAAGTGTATACTAACTTCAACAAAGAATATTTCTTTAGTTGGAAAAGGTTACAAAACTATTTTTAAAGAGTTTAAACTCCATCTTTGTCAGATAGTGTACAAGTAAAGGCAATTCAATGCCATTACCCAACTGAGGAATAGTTGACCAAGATCACACCAAATTTAAGGTATGTAATACTTCAGTAAGTTACAAATAAGCTGAGAGTAATGTCTAAGGAACTAAAGACTTCTCTTGTATTGGTGAATAATAGTGTTCATTCACATACATATATATATGTAATACACATTGAAGTATGTAGGGGAATATATCGATTAGTAAGCTCAATGTAGTATGCTTTTCATTGTGTAAAGAGGGATAGAATGTTGAATCCAGTAAAAAAAACATATTCCTTGCATTACTGGACATTTTTTGATTCCAGAACTGGACTGATTCTCAGGACCAGCAAGCAGTTGGATCCCAAGATAATATCACTGACCAACTTGGTCAAGGAATGGAAACAACAATATGATCTGTATGAATACAGAAATTCTGAGTTCCTTTTAAAATATTCAAGAAGGCAGTAAGCGAAAGATCTCTTAATTTATAGATAAACAGGAGAGGAAGCTTCAACTATCTGGGCTAGATTTCCAAAGCTCAATTTTTCCACTCCCAAATACAACTACGTTTAAAGGAGAATATTTGTAGCCCAGGTTTGAAATTAGGAGTCTTTGGTGCTCTTTGACCTTGCTTATTTTTTTGCAGACATTTTGTTACTCAAACTAGGTAACATCATCAGTGCTAGTAAGGAGTGCTGTTTGCTGTCAGTTTACAGTCTGCTGACCTGCTTGTCTGTGTGTGTGGATGGTCTTAAGAGATTTTTTGCGCTGTTTAGTGATGACTCTTTGGCAGTTTCTTGATTGGAATATTGTTTACTTGATTGTTGCTCTGAAGTTAACTTGGTTTAACAACATTAAACATTTAATTTTAAGAAATTGGGCTCAATTGTGGTCATAAGCCTTGGTGGCTCAGGCTGTTAAATGCCTGCTCTTAAGATCCAGCTGTCTACAATTACTGTAGGCTCGAATCCTACCAGGCTCAAGGTTGACATCCTCTCGGGGTAGGTAAATTGAGGACCCAAGATTGTTGGGGGCAATTAGCTGACCTTGTAAAAATGCTGCTTAGTAATAAGCAGGCATATACAATGGAATGAAGGCTATGCTGAGCACACTGGGTTGTATCCCAAAAATTGTAAGTCACCTGAGTCTTCGGAGAAGGGCGGCATATAAATGTAATTTTAAAAAATATATAAAAAAAAATAAAAAAAATAAGTCTACATATCTGCTCCCCATACAAGTCTATTTAAAAATAGTGGCTGGTAGCTGTGGAAAAAGAAATAACATTGATAAAGAATATGAGATAAAACCAATACTGATACAATATGTCCTTAATTCCCAGAATAAACCTAATATTAAGATACAAAATTTTATTTTTGCTACCATTTATTAAAACAGTTCCTATAATGACAAAATTGAGTGCATTTGTAATAGAAGTAAAAATTCTGAAGTTGATTATATACAAAGAATGACAACATAATTCATATCCTCAGCGCTGAGTGGTTGCAACCAAAATAGGCCTGTGAATAAAGAAAATGTGTTATTTACATAGTACTCCGTTATACAGTTTACCCGCCTCCTTTTTATTATTTTCTAGTCCTATTCTCCTCCTTTTACAAAAGACAGGATTTAAAGGCGTTCTTTGTCTGCTAAAAGAATAATCTCACCCTCACTCGTTATCCCAAGCATCGAGAAACTTAAAAACGAACTTTACAAACTTACTTAGCAACGTTTTCAGGAATTAACTTCTTCCTGCAAAACTCACTTCCGTCGGTGGCCACAGAGGGTGCTCCTCCAATCGCGCCACAAGAAAACTACAAAACTACATTACCCAGCGTCCCTCGCGGCTGCACTTCGAACTCGGAAGTTATACGTGAGCCTGCCTAAGACAGGCTGATGCTGGAAGTGCAAGTGCGGTCGGTCTTCTCCTTTCGTCTGCTGTGCGAATTTTTTCGGAGCCCGCGGGGAGAGATTTCATCGCCTGTCCGTTTCACTCCTTGTCTCGAAACATAGCCATCCTCGACCATGAGAATCACCGCCATCTTCCCCGAGCTCGGCTGTTGCCTTCTCGTTTTTCTGGTGAGCTAAATAGCTAAGATAGGGTATCTTGTCTGCCTGTTTCACTGGTGGTGGGGGGCGGGGGGGGCTATAGCAAAATGAACAACGGACCATTTGCATGGTGGGCGAAAGAGGGTACACATAGCCTGTCATTTTTTGCTCCTTCCCATGAATTTCTCCCAGGCGAAAAACCGGTACCGCGGGAACCCAGGCGGGCGGGGTAAGTGCCGTGCTGGTGTGGCTCTGTCTGATAGGCTGCGAACTTTTCGGACCCGGAATCTCAAGCCGGCGACTGGGCGGGGTGCGAATGGGTCCGGGCAGGGGTTGATACAATTACCTAGCAGGATATCTGGTTGCCTTAGAAGACGTACAAGATTTGCTTCTTCAAATGGGGCTTTTCTTGACGAATATGTGTCAAGAGTTCCAGAAGAAAAGATCATCTTCGTGGCGATTTTGCTTTAAAACATATCAATACCTAAAACACACACACACCACAACTTGTTTCTCGCGTCCAGAGTTTCGGGCCACTTTCATTCTTTGGATAGAAAAGGCCATCCCATTTATGACTGGGTTTTTCAAATATGTGATCAAATGATTGTTATATATTAGCCGCTGTGTGAAATTTAATAAACATCCAGATGTATAAAAAAGTATTGAACATATATGAACTGCAAGTTGATAATGATGTAGGGTGGATTTTAAATTAGCTGTCAATCTAGAGTTCGAAATAGAATTTGCTTCCTACTTTTAGCCATTAATTTTCTGCCAGAGTGTCCTTCAACAAAAAAGTAAAAGTTCTGCTGACCTAGATAGTTGATCTTATATAGAAGATTTAAGATGCCCTTCACTTGTATGGGGAAAAAAATCTCACTTTCACTAACACTGATGATACTAAAAAGCATCAAGGACTCCATATAATCTTATGCACCAGAGACAAATTCCTTGTGTGTCTAATCACACTTGGCCAATAAAGAATTCTAAATACTTACAAGGCAATGCCATGCTTTATCTGTTTAGATTTGTTTAATGTTTCAGTAAAAAAAGGGAAAGTTTTGATTTATTCTTGGAATATAAGATGATTTTTAACACTGCTACTTGAAAGATTGTTTTGTATGCATTTGAATTGGTGTTGCAAACTTTTGGAAATAGATAATGACTGATCCAAGAATTCCACATCTTTTAGGGATGATTAAACTTCAACACAAATATTGAATATAACAATTCTATCTTCTAGCAAATTTTGTTATCCAGATAAAGCTATAAATACTTTTTTTCTGTTCCTTTAAGTTAGTGTTAACTCCTGGTGAACAAATACTTTCAGTTTGCTTGATAAGATTTCAGAAGTGGTTTGCCATTGCTTGTGTTCCATGATTGGGAGAGTGTAACTGGCTTAAGGTCACCCAGGTGGCTTTGTGCCTACGATTGGGACTAGAGTTTGTAATCATCTGGTTTCTAGCCTAGAGCCTTAACTACTGTACCAAACTGAATCACACATATTTCCATACAGTAAAACAATTTAAAATTGGTTTTAAATGTGTAAATGGACCTTAGTTTTGGTGAACACAAAATGAAAAGTTCTTCTGGGATTTGTAGGAATTAAGATTGAAAGTTATAGAACCAATGCATCAGACACACAGCCACTATTTATTCATTGGACAGTGAATTGACTGTTTTGTTTGACTATTTTAGAAAGGATGAGGTAGGCCATAGATGTTTTATGGATTTTTTAACAGATTACACATTTTGAGAAATGCTTGAGTGAAAGGAGTCTCAATTTTTCTTATTTTATGTTACGATCTAGTGCAGAGAACATGCACTCTTTCTCTGAAGTTGTGTCGATAATGAAGACAATGAAGCAGACTGAAGTAATCTTTGTAGGTGTATAAGCCATGACAGTAGTTGGTTATTTTCTCCTACCTGGTATTTCTGCATAAATGCAAATCTAGCTGCTAAAGTTCTTCACCTTGGATAGACTTTAGGAAGACAAATCTTCTCTAACAAGATGGATGACATAAAGAGTTTTAGGGCTAAAAGCCAAATGTAGATATCCCTATGATACCATGGAGTGCTCAGAGAAGACCAACTTCAGCTTTCAGGCATTCCATAAGCACCTCAAACTAGTGTTCCTTGACAGCTGCATTTGATTACCTGTAATTTCCTTACAAAGCTTTAAGGAAATTAAAACAGAACCATTCTTGCAGGCATTCCATTATCTTAAACTACTTTGGACATTCTGTACTTTTCCCAGAAACATTGAGAAACAGAAAAAGAGCAGCGCTTATACTGGTATTTAGTATCATAAATTTGGAATGAACTCTTTAGGATAAGGCTTTCAAACTCGCAGCCCATGGGCCAGATGCATCACATGCTAGCCATGCCTATGTCCAGTTTAGCAAAGGGGGAAAAAGTCCCGATACATCACGTGTTGACACTGTGAGTTTGATACCCCTATGTTAGGCCTTTGAGTCTAACCTCTTGTTCATTGTAAGAATTCAAATGATAAATTGAATTAAATTCAACTTCTGCTTCAACATACCCAGTGAAAGAGCCTGATCTCCCCCTGGATAATTTATCTGAATATGTATGGTTCTTCTTGTCCAGTAGTTGTTTCACATTTCCATAGAATCTGTCATCCTATAACTGAATCCAATATTCAGTATCCTACATTCAGATATTTAACAGAATAACAGAATTGGAAGGGTGCTTAGAATTCTTCTAGTCCCACACTCTGTTCAAGCAGGAAACCCTATGCCATTTCAGACAAATGGTTGTCTAATCACTTCTTAAAGTGGGTATTCCCAGTGTTGGAATACTCACAATGACTGAGGTAAGTGTTCCACTGACTAATTATTCTAACTGCCAGAAAATTTCTCCCTAGTTCTAGGTTGCTTCTCTCCTTGATTAGTTTCCATCCATTGCTTCTTATCTTGCCTTCTGGTGCTTTGGAGAATAGGTTAATTCCCTCTTCTTTGTGGTAGCCCTTTAGATATTGGAACACTGCTACCACTTAGTGAACTGTTGTAACTTCAGGATACTGTACTAATATTTACCCCCAGTCTTGAAAGATTAAAATTACCATCATAATGTTTAAATTTCTACTCCCCCAATCAACTTCATTGCTCTTTTCTAAACCTTATTCAATTTGCATTATATAATCCACACAATTGGACACAGTACTTGATGAGATGAGAGAGTAAGTTTGGTGTAGGGGTTAAGGCATAAGGCTAGAAACCAGGGACCTCTTATTCCACTTTAGGAATTGGGTAATCTGGATAATTTTTATGCCAGTTACTTTTTCTAACCTTAGGAAGCATGCAATGGCAAACTACTTCCAAACGCCCCCATAAAAAAAACTTGGACTCATCCAGGCAGTCTCCAGAAGTCAACACCAATTCAAAGGCTAATATGCATGTGTACACATACACTATGAGGTATCTGACCAATGTAGAATAAAGTAGAATAATTACTTTTCATAATTTTGAAACATGTTTCTTACCTTGCCCTTGTGTCAAACTTTTGGCTCACATTTTGTTTGCAACCAATTGCTATTACAAGGTCTTTTTTTTTACAATACTAATGCCAGACCAGGTATTCATTATTCCAGTTTTTCCCCTCCAACTGGGTTTCACAGCTCTCAGTAAGGGATTAAAGGGATTCAGCCACTACCTCAGGAGCTGCTTTTCCTATTTAACTTGCTACCTTACCAGTGTTTGCATCCATTTAGTACAGGAAGTAACTTCTTTTGCCGTACGCACATGGACAACATCCAATTCTTTGCTTTCCCCAAACAACAAAAACATTTCTAACAAACCTGGCAGAGCAAGAGGATCACATGAGTCCCTCTTCAGTTTCCTTGTTATAGAAATGTATATGTATACATATGTGTTCTCCTAAGAAGTCTGATTTATAATTAGAGTTGTAATGTGCATTTCCCATTGAGTTGGAATTAATAAACATAGGGTTGCACTGCTCAACTACATGTACTCTGTGTCTAAAATCCCTTCAAGATGAAAAACATTTTTGAAAAAGAGGGAAGATGGGTACCTAAGTGGCTATTACAAAGTCCAATACGATTTCAGCATTCTAATCCATTACATTTGTCTATATTATTATGTTGCATGATAATATATATTATGATAGCATTAAAATCCTGGGAAGTGATAGTACTGCTTTATGGTGCCCTAGTGGAATATTGTGTCCAGTTCTGGTTACCACATACAAAAAAGATGTTCTAATCCTGGAAAGTGTCCAGAGAAGAACAATAAAGATGATACAGGGTCTGGATGCTAAATCATGTGATGAATGGTTCAGGGAATTTTTCAATATGTCAAGTCTATTGAAGTGAAGAATTAGGGGTACATTTTAACAGTCTTCAGTAGTGTGTCACAGAGAGGAGAGGATTGACTGATTCTCCAAAGACCAGAGGGACACAAGACTATCAGCTCTCCTTTGAAAAATATTAAGTATAAATGAAGGATTTCCTGTATAATTGTTCAACTGCACAATATAAACTGACATACCTATATATGCTCTTCAATATATTATATTATATATTATAATATATTATATAATATAATATATATTATATATTATTTTGATTTTTACAAATTAGGATTAATATGTATATATAGGTAACATGAACAATTCCTTATATTTGAATATTTTTAACTAATAAGTTCTATATCTTGAAAACAAATTGCAAATTCCTGCCCTGTACTGTACTTTTCATTTCATGTACATTATATTATTTATTTATTTATTTATTTGGATTTATATGCCGCCCCATTTCTGGAGGGACTCAGGGCAGCTCACAGAAAAATATAACATCCATGTAAATATTTTAAAAAATATTAACCTAATCCAAATAACCAATAAAATTTCACACTAAAATGTCCAATTAAAACCCCCAGTCTCCTTCAATCCAGACCGGCCTGTGAAAACAGCCAGGTTTTTAGATCACAGCGGAAGGAACGCAGGTCGGGAGCTAACTGTAACCCCAGGGACAGCTGGTTCCACAGGGTGGGCGCTCCCACAGAGAAGGCCCTACCCTGGGGAGCCGCCAACTGACATTGTCTTGTCAATGGCACCCCGAGGAGACCCTGCCGGTGGGAGCGCACTGGGCGATTGGAACTCGATGATGGCAGGAGATGCTCCTGCAAGTACCCCGGACCCAAGCTATGTAGGGCTTTATAGGTTAACACCAGCACCTTGAATCTTGCATGGAGGGCAACTGGCAACCAATGCAGATCGCGCAGGAGGGGTGTCATATGGGAGTATCGGGTTGTTCCCATCACAACCCGCGCGGCTGCACTTTGCACCAGCTGAAGCCTCCGTATAGTTCGCAAGGGCAGCCCTAAATAGACAGCATTGCAGTAGTCAAGACAGGAAGCAACAAGCACTTGGGTAACCGTCCATAGGGCATCTCAGTCCAGATAGGGGCGCAACTGGCGTACCAAGTGAACCTGGGCAAATGTCCCCCTGACGACGGCTTCCACCTGCTCCTCCATACTAAGCCGTACATCCAGGAGGACGCCCAAGTTGTGTGCCCCATCCATGGGGGGTAACACCTCTCCCCCCCATGACCAAAGATGGAATTTCTTGGACAACCCGAGATGCCGGTAGGCACAGCCACTTAGTCTTGGCTGGGTTGAGCTGGAGTCTGTTCCTCCCCATCCAGATTCGTACCGCTTCCAGGCAACGGGACATCACAGAGAGAGCATCACTGAGGTAGTCCGGGGTGGAAATGAAGAGCTGGGTATCATCAGCATATTGATGATACCTCACCCCGAAACCGCAGATGATCTCACCCAGCGGCTTCATATAGATGTTGAACAGGAGGGGAGAAAGAACCGACCCCTGAGGCACCCCACAAGTGAGGGGCCTCGGGGTCGATCTCTGACCCCCTGCCAACACCGATTGCATGTGCCCCGAGAGTTAGGAGGAAAACCACCGTAACACGGTGCCTCCCACTCCCAACCCCCGAAGGCGCCGCAACAGGATACCATGGTCGATGGTATCAAAAGCTGCTGAGAGATCTAAAAGGACCAGGACAGAGGAACATCCCCTATCCCGAGCCCTCCAGGGATCATCCATCAGCGGGACCACTGCCGTCTCCATGCTGTGACCGGGCCTGAAGCCTGATTGATACGGATCTAGGTAATCAGCTTCCTTCAGGAAAGCCAGAAGCTGCTGGGCCACCACGCTCTAAACAGCCTTCTCCACAAAGCAAAGGTTGGAGACAGGACGGAAGTTGTTCAAATTGACTGGGTCCAAGGCAGGCTTCTTAAGGAGGGGCCTCACCACCGCCTCCTTCAAGGCGGCGGGGAAGGACCCCTCCCACAATAAAGCGTTGGTAACTGCCTGGAGCCAGCCACGTGTACCCTCCCAGGCGGCATAAACCAGGCAGGAGGGGCACGGGTCCAACAAACACGTAGTGACACTCAGCCTCCGCATAATCCTGTCCACCGAATCTAAGGTCACAGGGTCAAACTCATCCCAGATAACCTCAACAAGATTCGATGTCGCTTCCACGTCTGACTCTAGCCAGTTGGTATCCAAACTGGCCCGGATCTGAGCGATCTTATCCAGCAGATGCTGACCAAACTCTTTGGCCTGCCCCTGCAAAGGGTCCTCCCTCACCCCCTGATCAAGGAGGGAGCATGTGACCCTAAACAGGATGGCCGGGCAATTATCTGCGGATGCTATGAGAGCGGAGAAGTAAGAGAATGGGAAAGTCTACATTGTCTTACAGAAAGCCCTTGACGTTTGATGGCAATTGAGGCTGAAATTTCCATTGCAAAGCAAGGCGATTATAAAGTGCAGCAGCAGTGCCTTACAGTCCCTGTTGCTATCTTAACTGACTCGTACTGTCATTAGGCAAGGCAATTTCCTGCCAGTTTCCCACAACCTAAGTCAGTGAGCAAGCTGACAGGAAATTGCAAGTCCCAGGCCTGCAAGCTGGTTGCTGCCAGGTGGAGTTGTTGAGGAGGTGGGCAGGATTGAGGGTGAAGGTGCATGACAAGGAGACTGTGTCCTTGGGTCAGGGAAGCCTGAAGGATATGTGAGAGGCACTATGCAGTTGTGAAAAGTATGAAGAAGTGCACAGTAGCTGCTCATGGGATGGTAAGGGATAAGAGGCACTGCAAATGTGGAGAGCACACAAGAGACACCATACAGGTTGGCTGGCATTACAGATGATCCTCAACTTACAACCATTCATTTAGTGACTGTTCAAAGTTACAACGGCACTGAAAAAATTAACAATTTTCACATGTACAACTGTTGCAGCATTCCCTATGATGATGTGATCAAAGTTCAGACTCTTGATAACTGAGCCATATTTATTACAGTTGCACTGTCCCAGGATCATGTGATCATCTTCTAAGAAGCAAAATCAATGGGAAAGCCAGATTCACTTAACAGCCATGTTACTAACTTAACAACTGCAGTGATTCACTTAGCAATCATAGCAAGAAAGGTCATAAAATTATGCCAAACTCAATAAATGTCTCACTTAGCAACATGGGCTCAGTTGTAATCGTAGGTTGAGAACTACCTGTACAGGATTACAAAATAATAGAGTTGGGAGTCATTTTGGAGGTCTTCTACTCCAATCCACTGTTTAAGCAGGGGACCTTATGCAGCTCTGGACAAATGGCTGCCCAGTCTTTTTTTTAAACCTCCACTGATGGAGCACCACAAGTTTTGGAGGTAAGCCAAAAAGTTCCACTGATTGTTTTCACAGACAGAAAATTTCTCCTTTAATTCTAGGTTGTATCTCTCTTTGGTAAGTTTTATCTGTTATTTGTCTTACCGTCAGATGCTTTGGAGAATATACCAATCTATTCTTGGTGACAGCCTCTCAAATATTGAACTATCATGTTATCCCTAGTCCTTTTTTTTTTGTTAAGACTACATATATCCAATTCCCGCAACCTTTCATTGTATATTTTAGCCTCCCGACCCCTAATCATCTTTTTGCTCTTTTCTGCACACTTTCTAGGGTCTCAATATCTTTTTGGTATTGTGGTGTCCAAAACGGGATGCAGTATTGTAAATGTGGTCTTACTAGTGCAATAAAAAGTGGTATTAGTCTTCATGTGATCTTGATACTATCCCCCTTTCAATGCAGCCTAGGACTGTGTTGGCTTTTTTGGAAGCTGCAGCACACTGCTGGCTCAAGCTCAAGTGAATGTCCACTAGGATTCCTAGATCCTTATCACAGTTACTGCTGTTGAGACAGGTGCTACATATTTATCTGTGCATTTGGTTTTTCTTGCCTAAGTGTGGAATTTTACTTCTAGAAGAACTACTTCTATAATAAATTTTGTTCCATTTCAATTAGTTCCTGACCTGTTGTTCTAAATTTTAGTTTCACCTTTTATATTTGCTGATGTCTCACCCAATTTTATGTAACCTACAAATTAGTAAGCATTTCTTTTACCTCATCACTGAAACAATTATTAAAAATAGATAAGAGCAGTAAATAATGAACTTACTGCACCCCATTCAGACATATCAACGATTTTTAAAAAAATTTGGCAACGTTTTAGAGCCACTGAATTCCCTAATGTTCCTACTGATTTCATTTTATGAAGTAAATCTTTGCTATTAATTAGTATAAGATTTAACAGATTAATCCTTTATGCCCTTTTCCTCATTTAAAGATGAAATATGCAACACAGATTAGAAATTTTCTGGAAGCTTCCTTATTGGCACAGTTTGTGCTCCAATAATTGTTGGAATAATAATCTGCATTTATTTTTTTAGCTCAGGTGCTCTTAGTGTTCTCAAACTGTTTATATAAATTTCAGGTATGGATATTTTTAATTACTTTTTAAAAAACTTATATTTAGCCAATTGAGAACCATATTGAGGTAGTGATTAAAGGTACTGGGTTGCAGACAATGAGTTCTACTCCTGTTTTGGATGTGAAACCAGCTGCTAGGATCAAGGCAATGACCAACCACTTCTGAAGATGTTTTCCCAAAATCTTGCATGGACTTGTCCAGGAAATTGCCAGCAGTCAAGATTCCTTTGAAGCCCCCCCCCGCCCTTCCAGGAAGAAGCAAAAATAAACAAGCAAATTATAAACTTTAATATAAGTAGTACTCAACTCACAACCACAATTGGGCACAGAATTGCAGTTATAAATTGTTGTGGTCATTAAGATGTTCCCATGTAACTACCTTCTTCAGTGACCATAATCTCAGTACTCCCAGTTGTGGTTGGTAAGTGATCCCTTATTTGTTAAGCAGTAGAGTCCCAGGTAAGGATCTCTCCCCCAATCTATGCTCTTTTGGTTACACTGTATGGTGGCACTAGTGACAGTAGCCATAATTGCCCCAGGTGCCCAGCTGACCTTGACCCCTAAAGCCATTCTCCAAGCTGGTGTTCTTTTCCCTCTAAAGCTGGGCTTCCCTTTCCCTCTGAAAGCAGACTTCCTTTTCTTGCAAGTTGATGTCCATCTCCTATTAAATACATTTACCATTTTTTCCTGAGTGTTAATGGAGTTTATTTGTCAAATTCTGAGAATTAATATATGGAAAGTAGAAGATATGAAACTGAGCCAATGTTCTGATTTTTCATTGAATGTTTCAGTAAGGCCCATTACAAGCAACACTCTTAAGTTTCTATAATGTACAAATTCTAACACAAAGTCATCGCAGTAGCCATCGCAGCCAAAAATGGAGCTCGGGAGCCTGTTTTTGCTGGCAGAGCGCTTAGGCCACTGCACAAGTAACATCAAGCTGGCCACACCCACCATGGGCACATACCCCAGCCCTTAGTAATTAAGGATATATCCCAGCAACCATATTGCTCTTAAAATTTCATTTGCTTAGCTAGTTCTTCAACTTCAGTATTATTTCCTTGCCAGTAGTTTTCCTTCACAGATAGAAAGATGTGTGCAGGCAACCTGCCAAGGTTTATATGTTTTTATGTTTATGGTAATATAATTGAAGCAATTTGAGTTACTACATTTACTCCAGTTACTACTAAATTGCTACACACATTAGTGGAATGGATAATTTTTAGAGAATTTCATAAATCTTCCGTTGTGTCCCTAATCCTTTGTCTTGGTGGAAAACATACTTTGTGAGCTAATGCATGGTGTCAAACACAAGGTCTGTGAGCCGGATGTGGTTGGATCGGGCCTGCGGAACTATCCAGGAAAATGCAAGGGGCCAGCCTGCGTTGCTTCAGCCTGGTCTACCCAGTGTGAAGAGGAAACATTGGGCCAGCATGGCTTCAGCCCGGTCTACCCAGTGTGGGCTTGAGAACTGCTTTTGAATTCCAGTAGTGCAGCGTATCTTCTGTATCTGTTGTTTTTGGTTCTTAATTGTCACTGATTGGTGTTGTCCTGTCCTTGATTCTATGTTGTACGAACAGATCTCCATGTCAACCACCCTTTGTTTAATCTAGTCTAATGTTTATCTTCCCTTATGAACTGAAATGTAAGTTTTTGTTACTTTCATTCCCTTATTTTTTCCTAAAGCAAATTTTCCTTTTCCTTGAAGGACAAACTTGCACTTTTTTTAAAGACACTTGTTGTTTTTTGATAGGGATACAATGCTCCCATAAGTATGTTACATCTGGACTATAGAATTTTGTCTGTTCATCTCTGTTTTTTAAATCACCACAGTAGAAAGTATTTTATACTTCCTTCTCTTTTCACACTTTCGTTAGCCTGAAAGTCAGTTTAGAGCAGGTGTGTCAAACTGGCGGATCGCAGGCAGGATGCGCCATGTGCAGGCCACACCCACCCCAACTCCATGAAGAGGGAAAACATAGCAAAATGTCATGTGACAGCAATGTGATGGTGTGAGTTTGACACCTGTGGTTTAGAGGGAAGATTTGTGAGGTGTTACCTCTATTGTCAAACTCCTGTTATCCCTCTATACTCATTTAATGAGCCTAATCCATGGAAACTGTCATCTTCCATAATTTCATTTTATTCATCAAAATGTTTTCTTAATTTCATGAAAATCTTATTGATCCATATAAATGTGACATACAGGCTTTTCATTGCCATAAACACATTCTGGAGAGGTTGCAATTATCTGGTCTTTTGGAAATGTTATTGTATGAAGTACCGCATGACGTTAAAAATGTAGGTGTGACTGTAATGCATGCTATACAATGGTACTCTTAAGATGAAGCTAGTAGCAAATTAGTATCTTATTGTCAGGCATGAAAGACCAGGTCCACATGTGAAGGTCCAATTAAAACTGATTTTTTGCTAATCATAGGATTTTCTCAACTAATAATTAGTCAATGGAATTCAAAGAAGGCTGGACTTAGCTCACTTGTAGCTAATTAAGGATCTTAGGATGATCCCTCTTTTAACCCAGGTTCTGCCATTACTTTTCCTATTAATTTGTTTATTATACTCCACTATTAAACTTTGGCAAGTATTCTAGACTGTTGATAGAATTTAAAATTAAGAATAGAATAGAAATTAATACCCCAATTAAATTAAAATTAATAATAAATAGGTATTAACACAAGTTCACAATTAAAGATGTGGTAAAAAGACATGTTTTTATATATCCTAAACACTGAGAATGGAAAGCAAACTCAACTCTTGAAGGATTTCATTTCATAGACTGAATATAAAAGTTGCTCACGTGCCAGCCTGAAAAATGCATTCTCATGTATATTTCTGAAATATAGAACTAATTGCAATTTAACTAAAACATGGATGAAATATCAAGTTAGAGAAAGATATGACACGTTTCCCTAGTCCTAATTATGCAGAATTCTTACGTTAATCATCTAGAACAATTGAGGAGAAGAATCACTCATTGCAATGAAGAAAGTTAGCACCCACCCCTCTTTAAGGATTGAAGAAAAAAGTGTTCAATCTTAAAGGCATAGAATGATCACATGCATAGAAGAGAACCATTTAAAGAGGCAGCTTAAAAGACAGAGGCTTGACTCAGGAAAATAGGCATGCCTGAGTACTATAAAACAAGAGCTTGAGAATCAGACTTTTATTAGTTAATCACTTTCTAACCTTAGATCTAACTTCTTGAACACATGCTGCCTTTAACTCAGGGATCCATGGCTCCCAGCCCCTTGTTCCTTTCAGAACAAGGCCGCGGAAGTGGTGAGCGTGCACACATGCATCTCCTAGTGCAAGCAACAGGCGAGTGCATGCATGTGCCTGCTGCTTGTGCAAATGGAGCTGTGTGTGTGGAACCCCTTCTCCTCCCTCACCAAAAGCCGAAAAGGTTGAGGAGCTCTGTTCTAACTGATTTCTGATTGCCACAGAATCACATTTAACTTGGATACTTCCATCTCGGCTTTGGTTGCATGGAAATGTTTCTTTTGAAGTATGCTTAATTGTTTTTCCTGCACTCAAGTGAGATTTATAGTTTCCAGACATTATCTAAACTTGACATCTTGCACTCATAATTGCTGGCAGAAGACAATATAGAGAGCCTGCCTACACATAAATAGCTCTGTAAGGCACCTTAAAAAGTGGAGAAATATAATGTTATTCTGATTAGGACCTATTACAATTATCAAAATTGACTACCATGATAATTTATTATTCCAAATGGCACCAATCAGAATTTCAAAGAGAACTTTATAAGAATATTAAAAAAATTATTAATAAATTCATATGTTGCCGGGGGGGGACCCAGTGTTTTTAAACTAAAAATTCTACAAGATTGCAAAGAGAGATGTGAACTTGCATTTCCAAATCTTAAATTATATCTTAAAAGAAAGCTGCTTCTAATGAATGTAGAGTAGATAAAATTATTGAATAGTGGAATGTTAATATAGGAAGTAGCTGACTCAGCCAATAGACTTCATTGATATTTATTATATAAAGATACAAATGAGGATACAAATTTACAAAGACATGTTAGGTAAAATGTGTAAAAGTATGAATTTCACAAAGGGAATAATAAGTCAAGCAATTTCATGTCTATTCACTCAAATGCTTTCTTGGAGATAATTATAGCAAGAAAAATGTAATATATATATATATATATATATGTAGGTCTTGGTGTATTCGGGTCTTGTCCGTGTACCTTACACGGACAAGACCAATACACCAAGACCTATACCTTTACCGTGAAAATCTAGAAAACAAATATATATATATATATATATATATATATATATTTATTTATTTATTTATTTATTTATTCGACTTATATGCCCCCCCTCTCCCAAAGGACTCGGCTCACAAATTAAAAAGAAGTACAACAATAAATTACCTAAAACCATATTAAACAAATTAAGCCGAATTAACATTAAAACCCCCAAAACTAAAATCAACAAAGCCCAAGGAGTCAGCATAGCCCAGATTGTAAAACAGCCAGGTTTTTAACTCGTGTGAGGAAGATGGAGATCAGGAGCAAGCCGGAGCTCCAGTGGAAGGAGATTCCATATGCAGACATGGTTCATCCAAAATCTACGAATACATTAAAGAAACAGTAAGAAAGAAGTCTGGAATATACCATGATTAGTATATTTACAAAATACTGAAAGAATAAAATCAAATCTAATAAAGGAGGGATATTAAGGAAAAAGAATTCTTATTCTTTTGATTCACTGGAACATCTTTAAAAATTACCATGTAGAGGTATTCAAAAATTAATGGGAACACAGGGTTTAAAAACTGGTAAAATGATCAGGTTAAAATAATTTCCAAATACAGATTGATAAAGTCTTGGCTTTTAATACTGCAGATATAATTGTGGTTGAAAAAAGAAAAGTGTGGATAATTGATGTGGCAATACTAGAGGTTAATAGAATAGAAGCAAGTGTTGGAGAAGATCACAAAGTATCAAAATCTAAATTGAAAATAATGCTGTAAATTGGCCATTGTGGTCTCAATGGGTATTGTCATACTAGTACCATACATAAAATGTTGGACGGCAGTTAGGCAATATGTGCATTGATAAAATTGACATCTGTCAATTTCAAAAGGCTGCAGCATTTAGACCTACACATACACTACACTGATACATTACAGCATCCTAGATTCTTGGGAAGAACCTGATGCATATGAAGTTAAAGAACTGACAGCTGTGCCTTCACATTGTTGTGATAATAACACAATGGATACATTAAGTAATTAGCTTAAGATAAAAACATTTATTATGTAACAAATCTTTTGATGTAATCAACAGCAACATTTTTAATGTTACATCCAATTTTGGATTTAAAAAGTCAAATACAAGTAGTCCTCAACTTGCAATCATTTGTTTAGTGACCATTTGAAATTACAATAGCACTGAAAAAAAGTGACTTGTGACCATTTTTCACAGTGACTATTGCAGTATCCCAGTGGCCATGTGATCAAAATTTGGATGCTTGGCAACTGGCACATATTTATGAGAGTTGCAGTATCCTAGGGGTAATTTCTTAAAAATCAATGGGGAAACCAAATTCACTTAACAACTATGTTACTAACTTAGCAACTGCCACGGCCTGGGGATTGGGGACCCCTGCAATGTAGTCTTATGATAAGTTTTCCATTTCTAAAGGTTTTTAAGGCATGAACGGGCAGCTACTTCTCACAGATGGTTTGAATGATTGATGTTGCTGCACATTGTATGGGAGTGAATTACCTAGTCCTTTTAACTTTATACATCTATAATTCTATGGTATGTCAATAGAGAATTTCAGGAAGAATCTTGCTTTCTCTGGTGATGTAGCAGACCAAAACTTGAAAACCTAGATGTATATCCAGGGAGGAATAATAGGAAGTTATACCCAGGTAATAGCCTTTCCTTGGAGGAAAAGGAAGTTTTGGCAGTTTTGAGAGGGATAATGATCTGCCTACCATTCAAGAAGTCAGCCCTGAATCGAAATTGACAACTATTGTCTAATCTCCAACTTTTGAGGAATTGACAAAGACTAACTGTATGGCACACCCTGCCATACATCAGAAACATTTCGGAAAGCAGTAGTACGCAGTTTTTGACATCTGCAAGTGAGCATCTCACAGTGCCCAGAGGTTACCATTCAAGGACAAATCATGCATTGAAAAATCACTTGCAGGAAGGAGATACTTCTAATGTAATCTACCGGATCCCCTGCATGGTTTGCTCATGTGACTAGGTAGGATTGATGGGAAAGAAGCTAACCACCAGATTACAGAACACAAACAAGTGGTCAGAGGAGGATGTCCAAACTCAGATTGGATCCAGCAGCCCTTGAAAAACATTTGGAAGCTGCAGCTGATCCAGAATACATAATACCAGAAGTACATAAGCTGCACAGGTTCCCAGTATGCTTCCAGATGCAATTTAGGTGCTATTATAACCTTTAAATCTTTACATTGCATGGAGCCAGATTATTTATAAAGGTTGCCTATCTCTGATTCCACCCACCTTATTAGTTCTAGCAAGGTGGGCATGTTCTGATTCCCTTCAGTGAAATAAAATACTAGTAAATAGAAAGTGCTCTTAAGAACTAATTACCAGCAGGTAAGTTTTACCTGAAAATATTTTACCTGAAAAAAATAGTTACACAGTGACAACAGAATGTTAGGTCGAAGTGGCTCTCTATTAACAATCTTGGCAGATTCTTGGTGTTTAACTGTTAAATAAATTTGTCTTGATCTATTTTCTCCCATTTTATGAATTGTACAAGCAGGAATAATATCTGTATTGTGACAGATTATATCAGCAATTTGTTTAGTAAACTACAATCTTTGACAATTTGTGTTTCATCCTGGGAGACGAATATTTCCTAGAGAAATCCATGGGGTACTGGGGAGGAGGATAAGGACAAAGCTAAACTCTCTTAATGCATGAAGTATCCGAAACAATTTTGGCCATAAAATATTCTAAACTATGTATGTATAGCAGGTTAATGGATACATTTTAAGGTGTCTATATTCTTGCAGATATCCTCTTTTTTTCATCCAACACAAAGTGAAATAACAAGCCTTGACAGTGGAAATATAGATGATGTTTTAAGTAAGTATTGTTTAATGCTTATATAGGACATTTATTTATTGCCTTGATTCATATAGTTTCCCATCTCACAGTTGTGACTCTTGATGGCATAGACAGGAAGACACTCAATAACCAAAGATAACAATAACAACAAAAAGCAACCAAATAGCACAGTTAAGGGTAATGAGACTCAGATCACATAATTTTAGACATGTCAAAGAAACCACAATGATGGGATCAGTTATCCTATAAACCTATGCCTAAGACAGAGTTATCTATTCAAGGATTAACAAAAAATTAGTAAGATTGGGCCAAATAAATCTGTTGGGCTATGTTTCAAAGGGCAAGCATTATGATAGGCCCACTTCCTTAGTACATAATATATGGGAACCAGAAGATAGTCAGCTTGCCAGATCAAGTCAAGACAGAAAAAAAATGGAGAAAGATGGTCCCTTTGCAAGAGGTAGCCCTTTGCAATTAAAGGCTTTAATCAGAACTTTGAATTACAGCCAAAATCCTACTGGGAACCAAGGCTGTGGTGTAACATAGACAAACTGATGTGTTCTCATAATTGCTTACACTGCTACAATCTGGACCACAATCTGGGCAGCCTTAAGTACATTGCTGTAATTCAAATGGTGAGCAAAGCATGCGTGACTTGAGCAATTTGTCATGGTCCAAGAAAATGTGTTGAATTTATGCTCTCCTTGTCACATCTGCTACCTGCTCTTCCAGCAGAAAACATGAGTCCCAAGAGGACCTGCAAATTGTGCACCAGATCTGCCTAGCGGGATGTTCCTCTGTCCCGAATCAGAGATGTCAACTTTCCTGACCATGGGGAGGGGGTACCCACAGCTATTTCATCATTTAGGGTTGACTGACAACTGGTTTCTCTTTGTAAGAGCCTTACAGCCTCCTACGCTAGTATCTGAACAATATCATTTGCTTAACTTAGGATAGAGATGTATAATTGTACATCATCAGCATAGTGATGATACTGAATCCCATGCTGGGTGGATGACTATAAATGTTACCTAGTAGAGGAGAGATATAATATAATAAACCCATATACTAGGAGCTTAGGCTGGGCCTCTACCCCCAGTCGCCAATCACTAGCATTGACTGATAGCAATCACAAAGAACCAGTAGAAACAGTACACTACTCCCAATCCTCAGGGTTGGTCAAGAAAATACTATGGTTGATGGTATCAAAAGCTGGTGAGAGATCCAGAAATAATAGGATGGACACACCACCAAAATCCCAAACCCTCCACACATCTTCAAGTATGACCAATGCTGTCTTGATACTGTAGCTCAATCTGAAATCTGATTGAAAGGCCCTCTGTAGCAAAAAAATTACCATCTTCTCATCCCCTAAAAAGGGAAGGTTGGAATACAAGTTATTCAAAGCCATAGGGTCCAAGAATGTTTTCTTGAGGTGGGGGCAAACCACTACCTCTTTCAAGGCCAGCTAAACCACCTTCTCACACATGGAGTCATTTACCATGGCTTGAACTTAACCACATGCCACCTCTCAGGAGGTTTTAATTAACAAGGAGGGTAATGGGCCCAGACTACAGGTAATATAGCTCATAACAGTACGGACCTTGTCCATTTCCTCAAGATTTACTATCTTAAGATCTTCCAGGTAACCAAGCAAGAGTATATCTCAATCACCTCCATTGGATCTATTCAGCCAGAATCCAACACCCATAGAAGTTGGGTGACTTTATCTGAGAGTACTTACAATAGTCTTTATAGTCACCCTGTAGGGGCTTACCTGTCTCTCCTCCATCACCCTACTCACCCCAAACTAGAAACTGCCAGCCATCTGTGGACACAATGAGGATACCCCCTCCCCCCTCTAGCCTCCAGGCACTGAGAAAGAACACCAACAGCATGACTTGTCAGCCTAGGGTACAGATGTGCAGTTGATAATTAACCCCATGCTGATGAATGATCTCACTGAGCAACTTCATATAGATGTTAAACAGGAATGGGAAGAGTATGAAACCTGGGAACCCCCATAGAGAAGGGGACTTTTATCAAATCTTGCCCATCAAAACTAACTGGCCCTAGCCCTGGAAGAAGGAGAAGAACTACAATAAAATTCTATCCCTCATTCTAAATAACCCCAGTCAGTCCAGAAGAATAATGTGATGGATAATTGAAAGTTGCTGAAAGATTAAAGAGAGTGAGAATGAGTCTACCACCCCATCAGAAGTCATCTGCAAGTCAATGGTGTTTCAGTTCCCATGTGCAAGTGTGAATCGTGATAACAAGTGGTACAACTGATTCAAAGGTACAGCCATACCTTCATTGCAGCAGTAACCAAAATCTCGATCAAAATATGCACCCAGCCTTTTGAAAGCCCCTATCCATCAGATGCCTTCAACAGATTGGTATAATACGTCCTTTTTCCTGTGGTGGTGAGCAGCACTTAAAGCAATCAGAAAGTGATAATCCCTGCCGCTTTCCTAAGGCAAAAGCTAGATCCAACACTTGACCATCATGTGCTGGGTCTTAGATGATCTGGATTAGATCTATATTTCCTACTGTATGGTGTCCATTTGCATCCAGGATTGAAGCCTATGAAATTTCATTGCCAACTTGACCACTAAGTCAAAAATCTAGGTTTGGCAGTTGCTACCCCACAGTGAGGCTAATACAGTAACAATAATCTCAATTGATGCCTAAAACCCAGCTTTATATATGGGGTCTTGCAATCAATTTGCAAGGCAGCGCCTCTATAACCCTCAACAATAGCTCGAATGATAATACAGTAGAACCTCTGATCGTGACCATAATTCATTCCATAACTTTGGTGATTTCTTCATCTTCTAATGTTTTGTCTTCAGGAATTTCTGGGCCAGGGGTCATGTTTGATCGCCATCTGAGTATGTGTTTGTGACCAGATTCAAACATTTTGTGAATTTTTTGGTTGGAACCCAATTTGATCATGGTCAAAAGCGTTCGTGACCAGAGATTCTACTGTAGTTACTCCATTGACCCAACCCTGTTCACTTGGCTAATCTAATGCCACATTTGAAATCAAGGTGGGCAAATTTCTCAGAGAGGAAAGCTCCCAATCCTAGTCCATTGTAATAAACTGCTATCTCATTTGCAAATTACAGATGAGAAGAGTTTTATTACCAGATGAAGTCATTCAGTAGCAATAATTGAAAGCCGCAACCTCCAATGGTCCATTGACTAGATATTGGGGTACACATTGGGGGGGTGGGGGGTGGAAAGCAAAACCTAAGAGCTTCCAAGAGTTTAATGAAAGATGGATGGCCATATAATTTTTAAAAATAAATACACCAGTATAAAAAACTGCCTATCCCCATGTGTGGTACCCTCATATCCTAGCATGTCTCCATCTGCCAATAATTTCATGTTCCTGTTTGCTCTCTGTTCCACTCCCGCAACCAAACCTTGTACCTTCCTAAAACTAAATCTATGTTAAATATAGGCTTGAATTCTGTTCCTGAAGTTGATTGTGAATTCATTGAATTAGATTTTGATTGAATAGCCAGATTTTAAAATACTCTAGGAGAAGCATTTAAGAATAACTACATTTGTTATTCATAAGTGAAATCTTGAGTATATTTGAATAATATTGAAGGAAAAATATTTAGAAGCTAATGACATAAGTAAGTATATACATTTATAATGTCATAATGCTAAATGAAAATCAGATTGCATAAATAAGGTTTTAAAATACTATTCTTTTTGGAACTTTTTATTGCTACAAATAGAAGGAAACCTTCCATTGGTAATACAAATTCCAAAGCAAAAACCTTGGCTGTATTGTTATGCTTTAATTACATTAAATTGGTTAATGAATCTAACTGATTTTGGTGGGCTATGGTGTATCTAATAATGCTCGGAAAAATAATGCTCTGTAGCACCTTCAAAATAGATATTACAGAATAACCATATGGAGCAGCTTTTTGCAAACTTTTAAAACTGCTGTGTTTTTTCCCCAGTTTACTTGTGTGGCACTAAAGTAGCTGTAGTTTTCAAAGCAGCCATATGAACTTGGAAAAAATCCCTTTCAAACCGTATGCACAGCCCAAATCCCTAATTTTATCTGACTCTGAAACAACATTAATCTTTGGTTACATGTAAGAGCTAGAACAGAAATGAGGATATGAATCTATATTCTCTGAAATATATATTAAAAATTGGTTTATTTTTATCCCCTGTGACTTGGTTCAAAAAAGCCTAAGTGAACATTAATACCACTTACTATGATAGCTCTCTGCTGTTGGTCATATGCAGCAAAGATCCTAAAACTTTCATAGGAGATTTGGGGTTATTGTAACTCTTAACTTTGGAGTGTGAAATGAAATGTTTGAAAATTTGGAAGATTGGTGTGGATGCTCTCACAAAATGGTTGCCATATTGGGTATTGTGCAGTTACAAACATTTTATTTCCCAGATCAATCAGGGTAGAATAAAGAAACCTGGACCAAATCACCATAACAAAGAAATTTAAATTCCTCAAAGCTCAAATTTAAAGTTCCAAAACACAAAGGATCTTATTAGAACAGAAGAATTGTGGATTCTGCTCTTGCACAGAAGACAGGATTAATAAAGTTCAGAATCAAGCAAGTTCACTTGAAACTGAAGACAAGGCATCGGCAAGTTACCACATCAAATACATGCCCCTATGAAGGACAGCAAAAACTAATTTTCATAGGCAAAGCTATTTTTTTCTCTTTCATCCTTTGCTCTCTCAATCTTCCATAAAACAGACACAGAATAAAAGAACTGTAGTTTAAATAACTAGTTTTAATTCAGTTAACCTAATAATTCTGTAATAGAAACAATATTACTTTTTAATGAATTCTGATTTATTTGAATGTTGCTTGCTGCCTTTCTGAAAATGATAATTTCATTATTCATTTTCTGCACTGTTGATTTAATATTTTACATGTTGACTTTGTGATGTCACAAACATTAATTAATTTTTCTTTTTCCCAGACAATGCAGATGTTGCATTAGTGAATTTTTATGCTGATTGGTAAGTATTTCTATACAATCATATATTTTTATTAATAGCAAAATTGGGATTATTTTCTTCTTTTAAAAAGCATTTATAAATCTAAGATAAATATAAAAATTTTCAAATGTAAATTTAGTACTTTTAAAATTAAATATATAATCATACTTTTTCTTGTCAGTATAACTTCTTCAAAGGTATATTGTATTCTAATTATACTTTATCAGGAATGATGTTATGAAACAGACTTTTTTTCCTTCTTATTGTCAAGAGAAATAAACCCCATCATCAAAAATTAGGAAGATATTCAGATTACGTTGATCCATTAATTTGTAAAGAAATCTCTTGTGAAATGTACATTTGCTTTCAGTAATTATGTGTGTTACTACAATGTGAAATCCTCTAATACCTTATTTTTAGAAATTGACTGTTATTTTGTATCTTTCCTTTCAATAGGTGCCGATTTAGTCAAATGCTACACCCTATATTTGAGGAAGCATCTAATGTAATTAAAGAAGATTTTCCAGATAAGAATCAAATTGTATTTGCGAGAGTCGATTGTGATCAATACTGTAAGTAAACTGCTTTAAGAATTTGTTTATGTTTTAAATATCTAGTTGAAAAAAAATAATTATTGGAATATTGGAATATGTTATTGGAATAAGCTAAAATCTTGCAGTGAGTTACTGAACAAAGATACATTGCTGATCTATAAAAGTGATTATGTGCCTATAAATATGAATTTTTAGCAAGCTAAATTTTTATCTGTAATAATCTGTCCCTAATTTGGTGTTTCAGGTCTTGCAATGGTGCATCTATCACCACTGTAACTGAGTCAATCTACCTTATTATTTATTATAATTAGTTAAAAATTACATTTTTCACTTTTAATGACTTCATTTCTTCAAAGCTTATATTGAACTCTAGTCAAGAATCACATTATTTCATTTTTTTCAATATTAGGATTCCACTTTTCCTTAGAAAGAATATTTAAATGTCTTGTGTTGGCAAGGTACATTTTTCTGTATTTTAGTTTTTTGAATGTGGTAATAATTAGCATTTAGAACTATTAATTTTGGAACAAATTGTATTTACAATATAAATAATATCTTTTTATGCAACTGCAGTGCCTGCAGGAAACCTAAATAGGTCCTTTTTCCTAACTGCATTCAGAATGGTCAGCCTAGATGGTCAGTCCAAAATAGATGTCTTATTTTGATGTACAATTGATCAGGCATGCTGTAGATTTTAGCAAGTGGTTTGCTGAGGCATAGCAAGTGATAAGGAATTATTGATGACTTTTACTATGCTTGATGTCTAGTAACAAAACATTTGCCTGCTTTTAGAACCAATAAAAAGATGTTTTTCTGGAGAATGTGGAACCTTAAGGTGATCCTGGAAAGGTCTTAACTCTTCTTTAATTTTTTAATCACATTTCTAAAATTAGAAGTAGAAGTGTTATAAAATTAGGTGAAAATTAAGTACACCATATTTTTGAATACAGTAATAAATGATACTGTAATAGTGTGGAAAAGTAAGTATTAAAAATGATGTCTTATTGGATAATGAAGGTGATGTCTTAAAAGTGAGTAATTAGTAATAAAGAATAAGTTAAGCAATCATGTGCTTCTTTCTCCCATTGAATGAAATTTTGCTATTGAAACATTTTATGCTGCGAGTTGTGGAATACTAAAAATGTGCTTGAAATATAAATTTACAATGTGATGTTACTGCACTATAACACTGCACCCATTTAATTTTTCTACATATCCCTTACCCAGCATTTTTCAAAATAAACCAAAATTGGCCACACCTGAGTCACATGACTACCTAGCCACACCCAATTAACCGGTCCGGCCTTCACGGTCAGAGGGACTGTGAATTGGCCCCCCGTTTAAAAAGTTTCAGGACCCCTGACATAACATCTCAAGTCCTGCTCCACCACGCATTTCACGCATTTTGCAGCCCCATTGGTACTTGGATGGAACACTGAGCTAAACCCTTGTGAGGACCCAATGGACCTAATGAACTCTCTCCAGAACTTAGTGGTGAATTGGACCCGCTGTCAGAAATGATCCTCTTATATTGATCCATATCAGTTCTATTTGGTTTTCATTCTTGGTTTGGTGGATTTCTATAGAGATGTAGTAATCTTTTATATATAATGCTCCTCCACCTTTTTTGGAACAGACCTTTTTTATTAGGTCTGTTTCTTTTGAATAGTTTGTATCCTTCCATCAATACATTCCAGTAATTAGTTTCATCCCACCATGTTTCAGTAATAGCAACTATATCATATCTATCTTCATGTACTAGTACTTCAAGTTCACCCTGTTTGCTCTCTAAACTTTGAGAGTTTATGTATAGGCATTTGAGTCCCTGATGGGTTTGGAGTATGTTTTTTATATTTTCTACTTTGTAACTGGGTTTTCCATCCTTTCCATCACACTCTTCTTCATTGTCCTTTTCTTTCCTCCTCTTCCTCCTCCTCCTCTTCCTCCTCCTCCTCCTCCTCCTCCTCCTCCTTACTCCCTATCTCCTATCTTACATGATTGGTTATTTAGTGATTTTAATTGAAATTATATTCTAAAAGTCTTGAAGATGCCCTGCCCCTCTCAATCAAATTAAACCCTGTTTTACTCCAGATGTTATTACGAAGGGCTCCAATGTACCTTGATTTGTTCTAACTACACTTCTGCAATTGCTATGTAACCTTTTAATTGTTTACCAAAGTAGTTTCCTATCAACTCTATTAAACACTTCCTATTGGTCTACAAATGCCTTAAAGAAATTCTTTTTTTTAGTCAGTATTCTTTACTATTAGTTATTTAAGCATAACAATTGCATCTGTGCAGCTTCTGTTTCTTCTAAAGTCTGTTGTTTTTCTAATTGTGGTTCTATAACTGGTCTTAACCTCATTTCTGTTAACTTGGTATACATTTTACCTGTATGGATCAAGAGTGAGATCCCTCAGGATTGTGTGCATTCTCATTGTCCTTTGTTTTTCCATAATGATATTATTATTTGTTGCCAATCAGTAGGTGCAGCTAGTTGTGTCCATGCTACATTAAAGATTCTATTTAGCCATTTGATCTTACTTCCCCCACTGCTTGGATTATTTCTTATGCTAGCTTATCCATTCCCAGTAGTTTATATTTAGGTGATCCTTTCAGAACTCTTCCTACTGTACTTGTTCTAGTTCTGTTGTAGTGGTAGATTTATGTGGTTTCTTCCTCATGTTCTCCTAGGGAGTTGAGGAATTCTTTGAAATGTTTTCTCTACCTATTACTTCTGATGATTATATTAATAGACTTCTCTTCTTATCATTAATTATTTCTGTGCGGTTACAATTCTGTCTTTTCTATATACTTTTGATTTCTTAGTAAAATGTTGTGAAGGCTATTCTCTCAATGTCTGCCAGGATTCTTGTTTGCTTTCTTGATTGTCCTGTTGGTATCTCTAGATTGAAATCTATAGTTTACATAATCTTCTTTCCCTGATTTTATCCAATATTTAATAATATCCAATCACTTTTTTTTCAACTTTACTACTTTTTTTATCCTCTTTATAATCATGTGTTTGGTCACATTCCGTCTTTTTCCACTTTTCATTTTTCTGCATAGTTTTTCTGTGAATGTTAAGCAAGGTAGTTCTGTATGCTTTCCATTCATTCTCCATGTATTCCACCTCTGGTGATAGTTGATTAAATGCTGTCACCACATTTTATTATAGTAGTTCTACTGCTTCTTGTTTAATTATTTTCTGGTTTTTATTTAGTCTTTTTCTGTAATATTAAATTTGTTCTTTCTGTAAGCTCTACAATCTTATAATCGTTGTTACAAAGTTGGAGATTGCTTTTGCATCAAGTTTTCTGTATCTTCTTTTTACTCTTGTTAATATGTAATCAATCTGATTTTTAATAGCAATGTCATTCCTATTATGTCATATGTAACATTTGTGAGTCTCAATGTTCAAAAAGTGTGTTAGTGAAAATAATATGATATTGGCTGTATAAATCCAATATCTTTTGCCCATTCTTCCTTTCACTGTTCTTAGCAGCATGTGGGCCAATGAACTGCTGATACTTACTTCCATTAGTTCCCACTCTACTGTTGAAAACACCCATTAGATACAGTAGATTCTGCTTTCTCTATCTCCTCAAATCATTGAACAAATCATCCTTTATCATTACAAGGGGCATACAGCTGTGTGTATGTTTCAATTTGCTCTCCTTTTTTAAGTATTATTATTCTGTCCGAATAGTTGTTGATGTCTAATATGCATTTTGCAGACATGCATTTTGCTATGACTGGATGTACCAAGAAGTCTACTCCATTCTTTGCTAATCCTCTCCTGAGTAGATAAATTTATCCTTTATGAACTTTCTTACTACCATGTCCTTTGCGTCTTATATCGACTAGTCCTATTATCTTGATCCCTCTTTTTTCTATTTTTTCCAAGATTTCTTCTTTTTTATTTCCCAGGTTGGTTATATCCAGAGTTCCTGTTCTATACTTCGCTGTCCTGTCTCCTGGTCCTTTGACATTGCCACAATCATTTCTTATTGGATCAGTCCATTTGTATCTCATTTGGATTTGTGTAACTACATATTATCCATTGCCGGCTTGCTGGCTCTGTCGCTACTTCATTTTATCCAGGCAATTTTCAGGGTGACCTATGTGTGGATTTGTTCTATATTAGCTCTGATCCCATGTAGTGCATCTACTTTAATCCTAAAATTATAATATACTTTTAGGAGTATTTCCATCTTATTTTGATTCAATTTCAATTTGTTTTCCCACATCTAGCCAATTATTTCCTATAAGGAAAACATTCAGGGAAATCTGCCATTTCCTAATGACCTAGATAAAGATACAGGAAGTCCTCACTTCATGACCAATCACTTAGCAATCATTTAAAGTTATAATGGACTTCCAGAGGTCCTTCCAATGACCCTCCCCATGGTCACATGATTGTATGTTGTGTATTTTGCAACCAACTTGCATCCACAACTATTTTCAGGATTCCATTGTCAAGTGATTGCAATTTTTGGCACTTTTTGCCAGTTCTGGCATTTATTTCTACTTCCAGCAAAAACACCCATTAATGGGCACAGCATTTGCTTAATGACTGCTGCAAAACATCATAAAATCAACAGGATCACATGATGACCCACTTAAGAACCACCATATTATATGACTGTAATTCCATGTTCAGGTTGTAAGTTGAGGACTACCTGTAAATACATTTTAGTACCATCAATACGTTAGTATCAGCTTAAAATTTTCTGACAATCTCTCTTAGTGGTTTCATTTTTTTCTTTTTTTATGACCCTGTAATCCCTTAGTTCAGGCTAAAGTCAGAACGACTGAATGGAATTGAGCATTTACTGGTCAGATATCCCTTCCTGATTCCTGGGTGGAGTCTGCAGCAGATATTTCTCTTTGTGCCCTGAGAGAGAAGCATCTGCTGCTACCTAGGATTAAACTCTCAGTCTTCCGAATGACCAACCGGGAGGCGAGCATCTTCATCACTAGCCACAATGCCACTCCGTCTTAATGATTTCATGTATGTTAAAATAGACAAAATGGAGACAGAATGTAAACTTGAGGGATTCCCAGATACCATCCTTAATTTAATCAGACAGCAGTCTTTGAGTGACACAGTCAACATTCTCTGATATAAATGAAACAAAGCAATTCTCAAATTGTCAAGCGGTCACAAATGTACCATGCTTAATGGTACTGAAGATTACTGAAATTATTCTCATTCTCTCTCTCTCTCTCTCTCTCTCTCTCTCCTGTCCCTCTCCCTCTTTCTCCCTTTCTCCCTCTTCCTCCCTCTCTTTTGAGGATGTTTGCAACATCTGTTTTTGGTGTCATAAGCATTTTTAAGAAATGGCTGAATCCATAGGATAAAAAGCTAAAAAAAAAAAAAATCTAATTTTCTCTCCAGGATGCCCTCTGGGCCTTCATGTCCTAATTCAGCTGCCTCCTTTGGGATAATTCCCTCAACTAGTGCTAATCTTCCAAGGTTTCATCTACTTTTTATATCCTAAATGCAAAAAGCGAAATACCCCAAGCTCCTGGTTATGTGGCAAGATGTATATGATCAGAGTGCTGCTGTCCTTGGAAACTAGACCAGAAGAAGAAAAAATCAAACAGAATTTAAAAAGAAGAAAAGATAAAATGTTAGTTTCAATTTTCAATATTACCAAAGAAAGCATCCTGTATTTAAAAAATGATAAATTACAGAGCTGCACAAATCACAGAAAAATAGGTATTTTGAAGAAATATGACAGAAAATGCAATGGTCTATATAGATCATTATGGATCTCTATATAGAGAGACAGTTTGGGTAGTGGAAAAGGATTCAGGCTAGAAAACAGGACATGGTTAGTTCTAGTTCTGCCTTATGCTGAAAACCAGCTGAGTAACCTTTGGGTAGACCAGTGATGGCGAACCTTTTCGGCACCGAATGCTCAAACTGCAACCCAAAACCCGCTTATTTATTGTGAAGTGACAACACGCAAGAGTGGGATCCAACCAATGTTACAACCGGTTCGATGAGCACACGTTTTGCATGCGGCCGTGTGCTGTGCGCACAGCCACACCTAATGAGCACTGTGTGTGTGTGCACAGCATTTGCAAGAAATCATCAGCTGTGCCGCCTGGACGGCTGACAAGTGCTGCGCGCGGGTGCGCGGCATTTGAAAACCTCTTCTTTCCTGCTTTTTCAGCCTCAGCTGTGCCGCACAAAGCAGCTGAGGTTGAAAAAGCAGGAAATAAAGGACAGCCACACTAGGTACAAATAGTGGGTTTCATTTTATTCAAATAATAACAAAGAGAC
>CM019155.1:86779012-87056949 GCA_009733165.1 Naja naja
GAGAACAGATGTCAGGCTCCACCCCCACAAAGGGGAACAGTAGTGATCGCAGACAGCCCCGGCTTGATGGGGAGGCTCCTCCTGTCTCCCCAACTTTTCCCCCAGCCGCTTCCTCATCACTTTTCCCATTGGCTGCAGGGCTAGCCAATCGCTGTGAGAATGCAGCTCCTGTACGTGGAGAAGAGGCACTGAAAGACAAGGCGGGAGGGTAGAAGGGACTTTCAGAGGATAAAGGGGATTAAATTGCTAGCTTTCTCCAAACTCAAGGGGAGCTGCTTCAGGTGACCGTGGCTTTCTCTCCTGCTTAGAGATAGAAGTCCCGCTGATCGGATTTTTTTTTTTTTTTTGGTCTTGGAGCTAAGCAAACAAGAGCTTTAAATGAGACACAGGAGCAACCGGGCAGGTGGGCGGGGCCAAGCATGGCATGGGTGATTTTTTTCCTGCAGTCTCCCTAGCAAACCCGCGTTGTGGCTGCTACCTCCTGCCTCTGCGCATTGAGGAGGCTGAGCAGCAGTGGGAAGAGTGCAGAACTCCTGAGTTGCAGGAAGTGGCTGCCAGTGATGCCCGAAGATGCCGAACATGTTGCAAAGGAGAGGCTTGACCCTTCCCCCTCAGGAGCCGCAAAGCACTCACAGGCCCTTGCCAAGCCTCATCCTTCCCACTGGGCGTGCGAGCGCTTCTGGCAAGGAGGAAGAGAAGTGCAGTGGGAGGGGAGGCGAGCACTTTGCAGCTCCTGGGGGGAGCGCGGGAGATCGCACCCTCCCCTCACAGGCCAGGGGACACCTGGGAAAAGCTCCAATCTGCAAAGCACTCGCTGGCCCTCGCCAAGCCTCCTCCTTCCCGCTGGGCATGTGAGTGCTTCTGACGAGGGGGAAGAGAAATGCAGTGGGAGGGGAGGCGAGCACTTTGCCTCCTTGGGCTGGGGAGAGCGCGCAGGCCAGGGGACACCTGGGAAAGGCTCTGCTGCCACAATCTCCCACACGATACCCTCCCTCCCCGTTTATCACCCCTGTTGCCAACATGGGTGCTGCAGACCACCAGCCTTTCCTGGTGGCAGTGGCGGTGGCATAAGCGGGCGAGGACCACAGGGATACCCGCTCCTCTGTCAGAATCGTGCTCAGGGCAGCATCCAGCCAGCCATGCCTGCTCTTCCCCCAGCTCATATGGATCCCGGGCCTTTCTTGTGGCATTAAAAGCCACCGGGGCGCGAGGTAGGCATGCGGGCACAGGGGAGCGACTGGTGGCAGCACTCCTGGCTGGCAAGGGGGTGGATGTCCCAGGGCTGCATGCGGCCACCGACGGCAGCGACAGCAAGTGGGCCAGGAGTGAGAGCAGCTGGGCCTGGGCCGCAGCAAGCAAGTGAAGGGGGTGGGGCACAAAGTCAGCAACTTACCAAAAATTATGCAGGCCACAGAAGTCAAGCGAGGAGTCAGGGCAGCAAACAAGCAAGCAGCCGCGATGACAACAAGCAAGGAGCAGGAACCAGAGAGCAGGCAAAGAACCATTAGGCAGCATGTGTGACTCTGGAGTCAGGAGAGGCAGGTAGGGCGGGGCGGGGCGGGGCGGGGCCAGCCAATGGGACAAAAAGTTAAATAGTTTGGCCAGTTTTTTTGCAAATGGGGCGGGGAAGGCAGCATGATCTAGACCCGAAAATCAGCTGGGAGGCGGGCATGCGCAGTGGAGCTGAGTTGGGCCGACCGCTTGTGTGCCCACAGAGAGGGCTCTACGTGCCATCTGTGGCATGTGTGTCATAGGTTCGCCATCATGGGGTTAGACGCTTTCTCTCAGTCCTAGGAAGAAGACAATGAAAAATCACTTCCGAAAAACCTTACTGAGAAAACTGGAGGAATTTGTCCAGGCAATCTCCAAGAATTGGATGTAACAGCATAACAGTTAGAAGGAACATCAGAGGTCTTTTAGTCCAAACCCCTGCTTAAGCAGGAGACACATCAGTCTGTTCTTTAAAAGTTCCATAGATGGAGCACCCATAAATTCTAGAGGCAAGCCATTCCACTATTAATTTTTCTCACTGACAGGACATTTCTCCTTAATTCTAGATTGGATCTCTCTTTAGTAAATTTAATCCATTACTTCTTGTCCTAATTTCAAGTGCTTTTGAGAATAGGCTGACCCCCTCTTTTCTGTGACAGCCCTTTAAATATTGGAAGACTGCTATCATATCACCCAGTCCTTTCCTTTGTTAGACTAGAAATTCCAGTTCCCGCAATTGTTCATGGTACATTTTAGCCTCCAGTCTCCTAATCATCTTTGTTGCTCTTTTTTGCACTTTGTATAGAATCTCAACATCTTTTTTGTATCACAGTGAGCAAAACTGCCCTGTAGTGCAGATAAAATGACATATTATTTTGTTACTATCCCACTGTTAATGCAACCTAAAAATGCATTTTTCTGGCAGCTGCAGCACACGTCTGGTTCATATTTAAGTGATTGTCCACTAATTCACTCCTAGCTTCTTCTTATAGTTACTGCTGTTGAGCAAGATAACTACCTCTTCTATATCTGTGCATTTGGTGGGTTTTTTAGTACCTGTTTAAAATCTTATGTTTTTTTCACCATTGAAAAACATGGTGAAGGGCCCAGTATTTAAATCTGTCAAGATCCTTCTGTATCTTGAACCTTTCTTTTAAAGTGTTGGCCATTGCCATCAGCTTGCTAACATTTATAAATATGATGAATTCCCCCTCTATCTCTCATCTAAATTATTTATGAATATGTACTGGGCCTAAAACAGAACCTTCTGGTACCCCAATCCATGTTTCCTTCCATGTAGATGTAACTCAATGTGTGGTTGGTCATCTAGTTACAAATCCATCTGGTAGTGATGCTGTCTAATCAACACCTACATATATAACAGTGAAAAAGGGCCTTGGTGGCTCAGGCTGTTAAATGCCTAGCACTTAAGTTCCAGCTGCCTACAATTATTGCAGGCTCGAATCCTACCGGGCTCAAGGTTGACTCACCCTTCCATCCTCTCGGGGTAGGTAAATTGAGGACCCAAGGTTGTTGGGGGCAATAAGCTGACTTTGTAAAAATGCCGCTTAGTAATAAGCAGGCATATACAATGGAATGAAGACTATTGCTGAGCACATTGGGTTGTATCCCAAAAATTGCCGCCCTGAGTCTTTGGAGAAGGGCGGCATATAAATGTAATTTTTAAAAAAATACCACTCACGCATCATCATAAAATCTCCAGAACCGTAAAGCTTACAAACTTGAAATTTGGCACGTATGTTCCTCTTGGCTTCTAGGTGCTCACTAAGAAAGGATTTTTCGAAATGACCATTAGTATTTCCTATATTATTATTATCACGCTCTGATGCTAAGGAGTTCTACTCCCCCACCCCACCTGAAAAGAAATCTGTTCCAAATGCAAAACACAAGCAGAGGAGAGGAGTTTCAGTTTTAGTTTTACAGCACCAAGCAGCTTTAGTACAGAACAGTAAGTTAAGCCAAGCCCAGGCTCCTTGTTGTCTCCTTGCTCACACAGCAAATACTGTTTCAGTTTCCAAACACCAAATACTCTCACACACTGATAGGACAGTAGCCAGATGAATACTAATGGATGCTGGTAGGCAGAGGCAGAATTCTTTTCCCTTATTTTCCTCCCAAAAAATTAAGCCCAACCACATAGTTTTGTAGTGAAGCACAGGTATTGAGCTAGTTTTTCTATATTACCAAGTAGTATGTTGTGGTCTATTTTGTGAAATGTCTTTTTGAAATCTAAGTACATTATATCCACAGCATTTCATTGGTCCACTAACTTAGTTACTTTGTCAAAGAATGCAGTAAGAGTTTCTGGTGTGATTTGTTTTTGACAAACCCAGGTTGGTTTCTAGTAATAATTTTGTTTGCTTCAAGTAATAACTTTGTTTGCTTCACAGATCTGTTGCTTGATTATCTTTTCCAGGCTCTTCCCAGGTATTGATGTTAGGCTGTGGTTTCCTGGTTTGTAATTTCCTGGATCTATTTTTCCCCTTTTTTGAAGATGGGAATCTTGTCAGCTCTTTTCAGTCTTCTGATACTTCCCTGGTGCTTCAGGACCTTTGAAAGATGGTTCAATGGTTCTAAGATCCCATCTGCCAGCTCCTGGAATGTAATCTATCTGGTCCTGGTGATTTGAATTTATCTAGAGTGGATAGATGTTATCTTACCATTTTCTTGCCTATTTTTAATTGTAAAGATGCATAGGGACATATTCCTAATCTTTTTATGGTGCTGCATTATAATTTTTCTTTTTGCACGAAGAATGAACTAATCAGTTCCACTTTCTCCCTACTACCATCACCTTCTTGCCATCTTCTCCCATTAGCTGACTAATTGTTTCCTTAACTTTTTTCTTGTTTTCTACACATTGAAATTATTTTTGACATTTGTGTCAAGTTTTACTTCATTCTGAGCGTTACCTTTCCTGGCTTCATCTTTGAAGATTCAGACTATATGTTGATATTTTTCCTTAGTTATGTGCTCTTCTTTTCACTTTTGATGCTTGTCCTTTTTATCTTTCTGTTTATCAGAGAGTTATTTGTTCAGGTATACTAGTTTACTTTGGGGTCTCTTTTTTTCATTGTATTGTGCTAGACTAGGCTTTTATGATCTCAGTTTTTTGAGTTTCCCAAGCTTGTTGAGTTGTGTTCTCTTTAAGAAAAACATTCCACCCATGGAATTCTTCTCAAGCGCTCTCTAAATTTGTTGAATTTTCTGCTTGGGTTTGCATTATGTTGAATTCCAATAACTCATGGTCACTCTCCACCAAAGTTCTACCAAAGTTCCTCTTCTTTCATTTCCTCTGTGTTAGTGTGAATTAAGTTCAGTATAGTTAGCCTAGTTCCCTTCTCTATCTTTTGGGAGACATTGTCTACTAGGAACCTATTTGATCTTCCATTAGTTCAGAGTTTGTCTCACAGTTGATATCAGGTAATGTCCCCTGTTACTGTTGTGGTGTGCTTTCTGCACACCTTATGTAACTGATTAGCAAAAATCTTTCCCTGTTTGGTTGGGTGGTCTGTAACATACACTGCCCCCCAAAATAAAGGAAACACTTAAACAACACAATGTAACTCCAAGTCAATCACACTTCTGTGAAATCAAACTGTCCAGTTAGGTAGCAACACTGATTAACAATCAATTCCACATGCTGTTGTGCAAATGGAAGAGACAACAGGTGGAAATTATAGGCAAT
Source organism: Naja naja (assembly GCA_009733165.1). Classification (NCBI taxonomy): domain Eukaryota; kingdom Metazoa; phylum Chordata; class Lepidosauria; order Squamata; family Elapidae; genus Naja; species Naja naja. The sequence goes on from CM019155.1 coordinate 86,784,213, forward strand.
TAGCAAGACATCCCCAATAAAGGTGTGGTTCTGCAGGTGGTGACCACAGACCACTTCTCAGTTCCTATGCTTTCTGGCTGGTGGTTTGGTCACTTTTGAATGCTGGCAGTGCGTTCACTCTAGTGGTAGCATGAGATGGAGTTACATCCCACACAAGTGGTAGTGCATCTCATCCAGGATGGCACATCAATGCGAGCTGTGGCAAGAAGGTTTGCTGTGTCTGTCAGCGTAGTGTCCAGAGCATGGAGGCGCTACCAGGAGACAGACCAGTACATCAGGAGACGTGGAGGAGTCCGTAGGAGGGCAACAACCCAGCAGCAGGACCGCTACTTCCGCCTTTGTACAAGGAGGAACAAGAGGAGCACTGCCAGAGCCCTGCACAATGACCTCCAGCGGGCCACAAATGTGCATGTGTCTGCTCAAACAATCAGAAACAGACTCCATGAGGGTGGTATGAGGGCCCGATGTCCACAGGTGGGGGTTGTGCTTACAGCCCAACACCGTGCAGGACGTTTGGCATTTGCCAGAGAACACCAAGATTGGCAAATTTGTCACTGGCGCCCTGTGCTGTTCACAGATGAAAGCAGGTTCACACTGAGCACATGTGACAGATGTGACAGGGTCTGGAGACACCGTGGAGAACTTTCTGCTGCCTGCAACATCCTCTAGCATGACCGGTTTGGCAGTGGATCAGTAATGGTGTGGGGTGGCATTTCTTTGGAGGGCCGCACAGCTCTCCATGTGCTCGCCAGAGGTAGCCTGACTGCCATTAGGTACCGAGATGAAATCCTCAGACCCCTTGTGAGACCATATGCTGGTGCGGTTGGCCCTGGGTTCCTCCTAATGCATGACAATGTGGCTGGAGTGTGTCAGCAGTTCCTGCAAGATGAAGGCATTGATGCTATGGACTGGCCCACCCGTTCCCCAGACCTGAATCCAATTGATCACATCTGGGACATCATGTCTCGCTCCATCCACCAATGCCATGTTGCACCTCAGACTGTCCAGGAGTTGGGGGATGCTTTAGTCCAGGTGTGGGAGGAGATCCCTCAGGAGACCATCCGCCACCACATCAAGAGCATGCCCAGGCATTGTAGGGAGGTCATACAGGCACGTGGAGGCCACACACACTACTGAGCCTCATTTTGACTTGTGTTAAGGACATTACATCACAGTTGGTTCAGCCTGTAGTGTTTTCTTCCACTTTAGTTTTGAGTGTACCTCCAAATCCAGACCTCCATGGGTTGATGAATTTGATTTCCATTGTTAAGTTTTGTGTGATTTTGTTGTCAGCACGTTCAACTAATGTACATTGTGTTGTTTAAGTGTTCCCTTTATTTTTTTGAGCAGTATATTTCTATGGCAATGTCATTCATTCCTTTTCCTTGTATATTAACCCAAATGCATTATAGAAGGTTTTCATCATGATTTTGTTGCATTTCTATAGAGTTGTAATTATTTCTTCTATATAGTGCAACTCTACCCCTTCTATTGGGTCTCTTTCTTTTGAACAATTCGAATCCCTCTAGATGTATGGTTTCACTCATGATTGAACAGAAGAAAAAGCACTGTTTCTAACTCTCTGTGTTTCTGTCTCTGTCTCTCTCTCACATACACACACACACACAAATGTAGAACAGCATTGAACTACAAAATGTTGTTTCTTTTTCCACCCTAAAATTTCATCAAATGGGGAACTAATTACATATTTGAAAATAATATTACAGTTATAGGAACATTTTATAGAAAATTTAACATCTTGATAAAGCAGCTTGTTAGATGGGTGAAAACTGAGGCTACACACTCAGTTGCTATAAGTTATGCCAAGAAATGAGATCATTCAGCTTGCCCCACAATAAAAAAAACTATGAATGTAATACAACTTTTACTTATTTTTGTTTAAAATAACAATACAGGTTGTCTTAGACTTACAACAGTTTATTTAGTGACCATTTGAAGTTACAACAGCACTGAAAAAAGTGACTTATGACCATTTTTCACATGACTATTGCAACATTCCCGTGGTTATATGATCAAAATTCAGATGCTTGGCAATGTTAACTCCCCTTTTGCAACCTACTGACAAGCAAAGTCAATGGAGAAACCAGATTTATTTAACAACTGTGTTACTAAGTTAAAAACTGCAGCAATTCACTTAACTGTCGCAAAACAGGTCATAAAATGGAGGCAAAACTCACTTTACAAATGTATCACTTAGCAACAGAAATTTTGGGCTCAGTAATGATTGTAAGTCAAGGACTATCTGTATCTGAAACACATGTTTTAATTTTCCTAAACTTCTCATTTGTGGAAATTCATAGTCAAGTTGGAGAGATGCTAAACCATACTTATTTTCTTGCTCTATGGTAAGAGCAAGAAGCATAAGTCTTGCTCTATGGTTTTTTTTAAAAATTCTACCTTTAATTATCAAAATAATATTTTTTTCCATTTTTCAAAAGAAAAAGGGCTGGGATAATCTAAATCTATATATGAGAAGAGTGATCTGTTACTGAAGAGAATGTGGATTGGGAACGTCTGCATGAATGTTTATTCTTCCTTGAGTTACCCTGGGTGATGAAGGAGTCCAGCATCTTTAACTTTTTTGTTGTTGATGATTTTTAATTTCTTGACCAGAACATAAATGTATGGTTAATTTATATTATTAGAATTTGGAAGGCTCTTTGATATTCTCACAGAGTTAATTAAGTAGTAATTTATACAATAAGATTTTAGCCAACTTTGATGATATCTATTTATTTAATTTAATTTTTGGTGTCTTGTTGGTCTAGAAATCAGTGCTTATAGACTCATTAATTTCAAAACCCAGATCATCCCTTCACAGGGTAAGACTTCAAATAGAACTAAAGTGATATTATTAGCTAGTAAAAAATATTTTCCAGAAATAGAACTGGTTATCTATCCTCCCTTACATCTTGCACAATGCCACTGAAAATACATGGACTGAAGTCATTCAACAGTGTTATTTTCTCCCCTTTCCCAGTTTTATTTTTGATTAATTGAGTAAAGCAAACAACAATAAATCAGAAAAAGAAAGTAATTGTCAGGCCTACCATCTTCAGCTTCTTCGCTTTGCTGGCATCCTGCTATAAATTGCAAGGGAGGAGGGAAGGAATTTGGGGAAGTAAAAATCTGGCATGGGTTCTAAGGGGAATTGGGAAGACAAAAGTGGAAAGGGAGACAAGCTGACAAGAACCAGAGGTGTCAAACTGGAATAAGCCAGTTCTCAAGAATATATGGCTAGGTCCTAATTAATGAGACCCTGCATGAACACCTAAATAAAGAGAATCTAGTTTATCTGGTTGACATTCTAATCTACACCAAAACTATGGCAGAATATGTGAAGTTAGAATGGTGTTAAAGAAACTGCGCCGCCTGGCTATACACCAAACTTTCTAAGTACAAATTCCATATACAACAAATAGACCATTTGGGTAACTGCATCTCAAGCTGTCCCAGTACAATAAGATTGAAATTGTTAGACCAGTCAATCCCTCCCAATAGTTGGCAGCCTCAATCATTGGGGAGGGAAGGGAAGAACAAATCACAAATGGCAGACGAACTGCTCAAAGTTCTGAAGACCACATTAGAAAAGGTTGAAGGGTTCCAACAGCACCAAGCCAATTGCACCATGCAACATACCTCAACCTCCCCAAAAAGTCATGAATCAAAAATGGCAGGGCATTTTGGCCTTGTAAAAACCTTACACCTAACTAAGTGCCAATCCTGGTGACCTTCTTTGAAAAAAGACGTTGAACTCTATGTGGCCAGTTGTCTCGTTTCCTGGTTGGCCAAAAGATGCCCAGGGAAAACCCTAGGCCTCCTTCAGCCAGCGACAAAGCCCCAGGCACCCTGGAACGAGATCTCTATGGAGTTACCAGACAGTTCAGGAAATATGATAATTTGGGTGTCCAAACAGATACCCTTTGTGCCATAATCCAAATTTTGTTTGGTGCACATATTGGCCAAAGGGCCTTGGTGGTGCAGGCTGCTAAATGTCTAGCAGTTAAGTTCCAGCTGCCTGCAATTATTGTAGGCTTGAATCCCACCAGGCTCAAGGTTGACTCAGCCTTCCATCCTCTCGGGGTAGGTAAATTGAGGACCCAAGATTGTTGGGGGCAATAAGCTGACTTTGTAAAAATGCCGCTTAGTAATAAGCAGGCATATACAATGGAATGAAGACTATTGCTGAGCACATTGGATTGTATCCCCAAAATTGTAAGCCACCCTGAGTCTTCGGAGAAGGGCGGCATATAAATGTAATTAAAAAAAAGAAAGAAACCTATATATACAACATGTGTACTGACTCCACAGAGCCAATTAATGAATCATTTCCAACCACAGAGTCCAATTCACTTCACAATTTTGGCAAAAGTTTTTAAAATAACTGAACACCACTCAAGGACTTAACTCAGGGGTCTTCAAACTTGACAGCTTTAAGACTTGTGGACTTCAACTCCCAGAATTCCTCCTCCAGTCATGTTAGCTTGGGAATTCTGGGAGTTGAAGTCCACAAGACTTAAACTTGCCAAGTTTGAAGACCCTTGACTTCACTCCTCCCATCATCCACGAATGAATGGGCTGTGTAAACGCATGAATGCAGTCTGATATACCTGAGGTACTACATTAATTATAACCAAAACAACTGACAACTGAGCTGACTTCCTCCCATTTGCCAAGGTAGCCTACAATAACACAGTTCATATAGCACCAGGTTCACCTCTTTCAAGATCACTATGAGTCAGGACATTCTAGCCATACCCGAATTGCCCCAGGAAAAACTACAAACAAACCACAAACTACATCACTAGCGAAGTGGACTGTGGAACTTCAAAGCACCTGGCCGGTTGTCTACAAAGCGTTAGAGGAAGCAAGGGAATCTTATAAAAAGCATGCCGACAAGAAAAGAACCAAGCTGAAACCCTTTAATGTGGGTGACTACCTCTCCACCAAGTATTTGCAGTTCAGGCAACTATAGGAAAAACTAGACCCAAATATATCGGCTCTTTCCCAAGTAACAAAATCATCAATTCAATAGCAATTCAATTGGACCCATCAAAAATGCTTAGGCTGTTCACCCAGTCTTCCACTGTAGCCTATTGAAACTGGCAATCACCTCTCCCCTATATCCTGCAGTGGAACCACAACCAACTCCCATCCTAATTGAAGGAGAACATTACTTTGAAGTAAAAAAAAAGGACTTTCATAAGCACAGAGGAAAAGTTCAGTATCTAGTAGCATGGGACTAGAGGGACTTTCCTCCTTCAGAAACAGAATGGATAGAAACCAGCATATCAAGCTGCTAAACTTCTCTGAAAAGTTCATGACAAGTATCCAGATAAACCGCATTGAATTATAACTAGGTTCACTTTTACTCTTAATTATTTTTCTTTTCTGAAGTCTTTTCCATGGCCGGGCAGAATGTCAGGCCTGCCATCTTCAGCTTCTTTGCCTCACTGGCATCCTGCCATAAATTGCAAGGGAGTGGGGAGGGATTTGGGGAAGTAAGAATCAGGCATGGGGATGGAGAAGACAAAAGGAAGGAGGGAGACAAGCTGACAAGAATTAGAGACGTCAAACCAGAATAAGCCAGCCACCAAGAACACACGGCCTGGGAACAGAATGTGAAACTATATCGAGAGGCGCCAAACCTCAAAGCAGTTCTCATCAAAAAGGAATACTTTTGGACACTGATGAACTGGTTAAATGGGGAGAGGAAGAGGAAAGTGCAAATTTTGCATGGGAATACTTAGATCTAGGTTTACTTTTGCTGTACTTTTGCTTTAGTAAAAGAACCTTTCACTTCAACAGAATGGAATTGAGGGTTTTTCTTTCCTAAATGTCTAAGTCGGTACAGGTCTGACAGTAATACATATACAAATACATACATAAAATTAAACTTTACACTAGAGCAAGGTTGAAGTGAAAAATAATCCAGTGGGGCAAAAAAGTATTTAGTCAGCCACCAATTGTGCAAGTTCTCCCACTTTAAAAGATGAGAGAGGCCTGTAATTGTCATCATAAGTAGACCTCAACTATGAGAGACAAAATGTGAAAACAAATCCAGACAATCACATTGTCTGATTTGGAAAGAATTTATTTGCAAATTATGGTGGAAAATAAGTATTTGGTCACCTACAAACAAGCAAGATTTCTGGCTCTCACAGACCTGTAACTTCTTCTTTAGGAGGCTCCTCTGTCCTCCACTCATTACCTGTATTAATGGCACCTGTTTGAACTTGTTATCAGTATAAAAGACACCTGTCCACAACCTCAAACAGTCCAAACTCCTGTATGGTGAAGACCAAAGAGCTGTCGAAGGACACCAGAAACAAAATTGTAGACCTGCTCCAGGCTGGGAAGACTGAATCTGCAATAGGCAAGCAGCTTGGTGTGAAGAAATCAACTGTGGGAGCAATAATTAGAAAATGGAAGACATACAAGACCACTGATAATCTCCCTCGATCTGGGGCTCCATGCAAGATCTCACCCCGTGGGGTCAAAATGGTCACAAGAATGGTGAGCAAAAATCCCAGAACCACATGGGGGGACCTAGTGAATGACCTGCAGAGAGCTGGGACCAACGTAACAAAGGCTACCATCAGTAACACACTATGCCGCCAGGGACTCAGATCCTGCAGTGCCAGACGTGTCCCCCTGCTTAAGCCAGTACATGTCCGGGCCCGTCTGAAGTTTGCTAGAGAGCATTTGGATGATCCAGAAGAGGATTGGGAGAATGTCAGATGGTCAGATGAAACCAAAAGTAGATCTGTTTGGTAGAAACATAACTTGTCGTGTTTGGAGGAGAGAGAATGCTGAGTTGCAACCAAAGAACACCATACCTACTGTGAAGCATGGGGGTGGCAACATCATGCTTTGGGGCTGTTTCTCTGCAAAGGGAACAGGATGACTGATCCGTGCACAGGAAAGAATGAATGGGGCCATGTATCGTGAGATTTTGAGTGCAAACCTTCCATCAGCAAGGGCATTGAAGATGAAACGTGGCTGGGTCTTTCAGCATGGTAATGATCCCAAACACACCACCCGGGCAACGAAGGAGTGGCTTCGTAAGAAGCATTTCAAGGTCCTGGAGTGGCCTAGCCAGTCTCCAGATCTCCACCCCATAGAAAACCTTTGGAGGGAGTTGAAAGTCCGTGTTGCCCAGCGACAGCCCCAAAACATCACTGCTCTAGAGGAGATCTGCATGGAGGAATGGGCCAACATACCAGCAACAGTGGGTTGCAACCTTGTGAAGACTTACAGAAAACGTTTGACCTCTGTCATTGCCAACAAAGGATATATACCAAAGTATTGAGATGAACTTTTGATATTGACCAAATACTTATTTTCCACCATAATTTGCAAATAAATTCTTTCCAAATCAGACAATGTGATTGTCTGGATTTGTTTTCACATTTTGTCTCTCACAGGTGAGGTCTACCTATGATGACAATTACAGGCCTCTCTCATCTTTTTAAGTGGGAGAACTTGCACAATTGGTGGCTGACTAAATACCTTTTTTGCCCCACTGTATTTTTTAAATTAAAAATGAGAAAAAGAGAATAAAAATAGCATTACAGAAAAAGTGTTCTAGTAAGTCCTCTCTTTTCCCCCTTCCTTTACCTTCATTCCCACCGGCATAACTGCTAATTGCTAATAGCATACTTTTGTATTATGTTTTGAGTATCTGTGATGGCTGCTTATTTCTATTTGGATAATTTTAATTATTTTAAGAAGTTTCTCTTTTTCTAAATGACTTAGGTGCCTTGCTGAATAATAGATTGTATAAAAAGGAATAATTCTTGTTTGCAATTAATGGGATTTCTAATGAATATATATATATATATATACGGTTAGGTTTCCCATTGCCAGATATTTTTCCAGTTTTAGCATCTCCATTTTGAATTGACAGCAAGGATTGCCTTCTGTTGTGCCAGATTAATTCTTGCTATTATCAGCATATATTTTAATAAATTGTAATTGTTTTCATCAATGTACATTGAAATCATACCTAATAAAATATTTGTGCTTTTAATTCAGATTATATTTTATGATTTTTTGGGTTGTTTCAGTTATTTTTCTTCCAGTACTTTTGACTATTTTGTATACTATATGATAAAATGTTCCTTCTTTGTTGTGTCATTACTAGCATTTATTGTTTTATGCATTGTCATACTTTGCAATCTTTGACAAAGTTGTATTCCTTCTGAAAAACATATTCCTCCAATTTTCCTTAAAATTTATTCTGTTCTGGATAAATAGACCAGCAAAGTTTTGTACTTTGTTAAGCAGAATACCCTAATAACTTTTAAAAGAAAAACTGAAATTGTATGAGCCAGAGGTCATTCTTGGTCATCAAGAATGGTATCTATAGTAACGTGACAATTCATCATTCTTTTTTCAGTTAGCAAGTTTTTGTAGAAAGCTTACAATTATTTTTTTATATTGAAGGAGAATTTCTTGAATACATATTTGAAATGGAGACCAAAACACAATTTTGAAATAATTCACTCTGAATCAATGTAATTGATGAAGTTGACCTTACTGATTGCTTTAATATATCTATTATTTTGGAATGTGCAATAAGGAGACTAAAGGATGAAGTAAAATGTCCCCTGTATAGTATATCAAAGATTTTTTTAAAAGTTTCTAAAATATGGTATCTAAAATTATTTTACTTTAGCTACTATATTAAAAAAAAATGAGTTCCCAGGGTCAATTGTTAATTCTAAATGGCCCAATTTGCATCCTGTGGTTAATACTTTTATTTAGTTGCTGGCACTTATTATTTTCATTGTGCCTGAGAATTTCTGAATATTTTTGTAACTGAGTTACCAATTAATGTTCTTTTATAAGGGGAACGTGTACAAGTTTGGGTTCTAAAGTAGACTCCTTAGATTTTCTCCTGGCTATTTCATATGTGTGTGTGTGTTATTTAAAATAAAAAGTCATATATAGAAAAGAAAAAAGAGAAATTTTTCCAGAAAAATTGAACAATTATGTTTTATCTGACACTTAATTTGAATTGTAAATAAAATACAAGTAATAACATTTGTAGAGTTGTTACATACATAGTAACTTGCTAAATAAAACGATTGGCCTACCAATAGAAATATTTAACAGAGGAGAAAGTAACTTCTTTTTACATTTCTAAGCCCAATTGCAATTTAAAAAGCATATGAGCCACTGATTCTAATGGAAGGCATCCTATCTTTTGAAATGATGTCTTCTCTTGGATCTTGTAAGCCTATCAGCAGGATAACTGCCTGAAAATAAACTGGACACAATTAAATTAGGCATGATGCAAAAAACCCTGTTAAAATGGGCCAGATTGGGTTTGAAAATGGGCCAAATTGAACTAAAGCTGTCAAGATTATTTATTAATTTTATTTATTAAATTTCTATCCTGCCCATCTCCCCTACAAGATGACTCTAGGTGACTTACAAGTTATTAAATTTTTAAATAAAAATCCTCAGTGCATCCTTACGGGAGAAACACTTGAACAGAAACTCAGAATGCTGCTCAGTGCTATATGTGTGGTTATGTAACTTGTTTAATACATACATGGACATTGCATTTGTACCTGATAGTTGGAAGAAAGGATGCTGTTAGTTGAGAAGGTTTTGGCAGAATTCTGACTTGAAGGATACAAGGGACCACAAAAACAAAACATGGAGAATTTGTGTACAGTTTTATGTCAGCTAAGGGTGTACTGCTTTTTTTCTTCCTTTTTTTGCTTTTCATCACATCCATGGCTATATAAATGTATGATAAATTAATTACGATGTCTCCTTGATTGTTTGATATATTTATGGATAAATGTTTAAGGAATGACAGTAATGATATTGAGAGTGTGTTAACTGAGATATAAAATGTTATGTCCTTTTATGTGCCACCAGGGTCCTAGAATATAATTTCCTGTACGATCATTCAATTATAATTGTCTTAATTTGGCCCAAACAGTCACATTCAACAGGACCTGCAAACAGATTTTCTTAAAAATTGTAACCCATAAATAGATTACCTATAACAGTTGCAGGAAATTTCTATTTTTAGTTGTATTCAGCATCTCAGCACCATGACTCAGTGCTCTAAAATAGTTATTTTTAACCAGGGGGTTGTAAGATATTTCAAGGAGCCACAGATAAAAACATATAATAGAAGGCTACATGCTAAGGATACCACAGAAAAATAACAATAGATAATCTAACAACCACAATTAGGACTGTAATCTTAGTTGTTGATTGAAGCAATTATTAAGAGAATTGCCTATGTGACTGCATCACTCAACAACCATAATTCTGGCATTCCCGGTTGTTGTTAAGCAATCTCTCGCATCATTAAGCAAATAGAGTGAAAAATTCAGCTCCCCATTCTGTGCAGAAGGGGGATTGCTCTGGCAGTGTCTTCCTCAATCTGGTCCCTTAGGAAAGAAAGGCTCTCGACACCAGTTGTTAAAAGCAAAGGGTTCTTTTACTAAAGGTGTTGGTTACAGTAAAGTCAAGCCAGCTCTAAATTCACTAGAGCTCTCAAGATACAAAAACGTTTGCCCATCCCTCCCCCGTGATCAGTCTGTTTCCAACCAGCTGGAACTCACCAAGTTGTTTTGAGAAAGCTGAGATGTTTGGAGGTAATCCACATATTTCTCAGAGTGCCTGGCAATGGGATGCTGGCTCTGATCTTTATCACCTGTCATTCCCCCACTCCCGATTTCCCATCACATACACACAAAGCTTTATTGCCCTTTTGTCCTCCCCCTCCCTTCCAGCTTTTGATGGTAGGATGCCTGTGAGGCACCAAGCCGAATCATACAGCTGATATTCTGCCCCCCTTGACAGAGGTTAGCAAACAGAGGTTAGCAAACAGTGTCATGGAATTTTTAAAGCAGTTTCGGGGCTTTAATATGTTAGGAGGTCACCCATTCAGTTTCTGAAGGGGAAAGGTCTTTCCAGAAAATCAAGTATTGGGTTTTTCCCTGATGTATACAAGAGTCCAAAATGTCTTTGACTTCAAAGTGGTGTTCTCCCTTGATCATAATGGGGACGAGGGGTGGTTGCGATTCAGGATGCAAGGAAGGAAGATGTGATTTCTGGTTTCAATAGGCTACAATGAAATACCAGATGTACATGTCTGAGCATTTTTGGCAGCTCAAGCTCTACAGTTACTGGTTTAATAATCCTTTTAATGAGGAAAGGTCCAATGTATTTTGGCCCCAATTTTTGGACAGTTGTCTAGATTGTAAGAATTTGGTAGATAGATAGATAGATAGATAGATAGATAGATAGATAGATAGATAAATAGACCTTATATAGACCCTATATAGGCTTCCTTCTCCCAGACTGCCCATCTCTGCTCTGTCTCATTTTGGTTTTTAAAAGTGTAGACGCATGGCTGTAGGACCCCTTTCTCATTTTCCTGTTGGAGCACTGAGCCCACAGTGACATCACTGGCATCAGCCTGAATGACAAAGGGGGAATTGAGGTCTGGGTGTTTCAGCATTGGCTCCTCTGCAAACAGATGCTTAAGCTGTTCAAATGGAGTCTGGCATTCCACAGTCCATTTAAGTGGCTGGCTGGGTTTGGGTTTCCTCTCCCCTTTTGTCTTTAGTAGATTAGTGATGGGAAGGGGTATCTGGGCAAACAAAGGGATGGATTGGCGGTAAAAGTTCTCAAATCCCAGAATGCTTTGTAGTTGCTTCCAGGTATGGGAAGGAGCCCACTCTAGCATTGCCCTCATCTTTCTGGGGTCCATCTCTTTCTCTCGTGGGAAATGTGTGGGAATTGCTCTGGTGGAATTTACACTTGGACAGCTTGGCATATAGTTTGTCCACTCAAACCTTCTTGAGCACAAGACTAGCTTCACAATAAGATGTTTGGGGGTAATCCACATATTTCTCAGGGTGCCTAATCTGCATATTTTTCAGGGTACCTGGTACAAAAGAATCTGGTTGCTCTGGTCTTTATCATCCATCATTCCCCTTTCCCAATTTCCCATCACATACACACACAGCTTTATTGCCCTTTCATCCTGAATGCTTCCCTCTTTCAGCCTTTGATGGCAGGATGCCTGTGAAGTGCCAAGCTGAATCAGGCAGAGATAATAGGCAGGCTGCAGATATGGAATTAGGATCTTCAGTATCTGGGTTACCTTTAGCCAACCTGCTAAAGGAGTTTATCTCCTCTCTGTATGTGGAGAAATGCTTTGGTAAACTGCTGGAACAGATCTCAGATCTTCAGGATCTGACCTTGGTTTCTGCAACCCTTCAGAGGAATTCCCCTCTTCTCCATTTGCAAAGGGAAATTCCTTTGAAAGGCTGCAAATACAAAGATCAAATCCTTGAGATAAGACCTCTGTTTCTGTAGGCCTTTGGAGGAATTTCCCTTCCCTATGTGAGTAGAGAGATTTTGGCTCCATGTGAATCTTCTCCAGGTTTTTCAAGGATTTTGAAGCCTTTTTTCCAGAACTGGTCTGGCTTCTTCAGATGATGGGAGGGTTTTTAGAGATCCTTGCTAAGGTTTATAAACAGTTATTGAATTTGAATTTGGAAAGTGAATATGTGAAACGTTGTATGCCTTGTTGGGCAAGGAACTTTGGATATAATGTAAAGCTTCAGAATATGTGGGTGAAAGGTTTAAAATTTACACTAAATTATAATTTAAAAGAAATATTTTATAAGATGATGTATCATCAGTGCTTAACATGAGATAAATTATCAAGTACTTCAAATGAATGTTGGAAATGCAAATGTAAAGAAGGGTTTTTTATCATTATTGTGGGCATGTGATAAAGCAAAGAAATATTGGAGTGGGATTCATATTCTAATACAGAAGATTCTTAAATATTAAGATAAAACCAGAAATGTTTCTTTTGGTTTTAATGGAAAAAGACTTGAAAATTTTTTGGGGAGCTTTGATATTATATTCTTCGATTCACACAGTGGATGAATGGCTGCACAAGTTAATGGAGTTAGCAGAGATGGTTAAATTGACTGTTTTGATAAAAAAAAAACTTTTGTTTCTGCTTGTGTTTGAAGTAGAAAAAAATTGAAAAAGTAGGGAAAAATGCAACTTTGATTTTAGGTTTTACTGATTACATACATTTGTTGATATAGAAATGGCTAGTTTATACTACTATGTGAAAGTAAAAAGTTGAGGTTTGATGTTACTATCTTATTTTACTACATCAAAGGGAGTCGGAAGTCAACGGCTTTTTTTCTTTTCTCCTTTTTTGCACTTTTCCCTTCCTTTTTTCCTCCCCTATTTTTCCTACTGTTTTTTTTACATTTTTGTGTGTTATATTATAAACTAATAAAAAAGGAAAAATAGAGATCTTTGAAACCATTGTAATATATTTTCCACAGGTCCTTCAAAGCATTGATTCTTGAGATCCTCTATTGATTTTTCAAGCCAATGATTACGATTATCCCAAAACTCTACTATAGACTTCTGTAGATCCTAGATCCTTTAATATGTGCTTTAAGTCATTCCTGAATACCTAGATGGGGTGGTTTAGTCCTTCTCTTAGTTTATAAAATATTTCAAATCATTTTTGTAATCTTGTTTAGGTGCTTTCAGGACCTTTCTTGTCCAGATTTTCAATTAATCTGAAAACCATTTTTCTAGAGCTGGTTTAGGTTTGGTAGAAGATGAAAGACTTTCCAATTCTTGGAGTCATTGTAATGTGTCAGGTGGTGGGGGCTGCAGAAAAGAGAATTGTTCAGCTAAATTTTACATCTGCTGATGCATCTATTACATCCAATTTTGGTTGCCACAATATAAAAAGATGTTGAAGCTCTGGAAAGAGCGCAGAGAAGAAGAAAGATGATGATTGGGGGGCTGGACCGGAGTCTAAAGCTGGAAGTTCCCTATGGGCCATAAAGATGCCTTTCCGAAGTCATTGTAACTTCAGTTGTGGTTAACCAACTAATTGTATGTTGAGGACTACTACTATATTATTCTACAAAAACTATCTTGTTGACATTAGAAAAAACCAGCACTTACTGTCCCTTGTCTATATTTGGTAATAATAGCACCTTGAGGGGCCACAGGGAAAAAAATAAGGTGGTCACAGGAGAAAAAAATGTTTGGGAAACACTGCTCTAAATTTGTTGGATAAATTTGTTTATCCAACTAATTTTGTCATCATACTTTGTAAAATAAGTAAAACCTTTAACTCTGTTTCTTAATACCTTATCAGTTGTCTTATAAGAAGAAGACTGGAGCTAACTCTCGTGGGGTTGTTTCAAAATATTCTTGATGCATCAGGAGGAAATCCAAGTTGCATCTTTTGTGTGTGCTACTTTAGAAAAGGCTAGCATTGATGATTTGTTTGGGTAATGAAATGTCTACAGGAAAACAACCAAGGTCAGAGAACACCAAGAACTCCTCACAAGTCTTTTTCTATAATTGGCAAAAAAGTGCATTATTATTTTAGTATTGGGATTAATGCCTGAAGGTATGTTTTGAGGGAATTTTATTAAACATTATTTTGTTTACAGTTCAAGCAAACAATTAAAAAATAGGAATGGATGAGTTTTGCAGTGACCATGAAGAAAAAGTATGCACTGTACAAAAAATAATTGAGGTTATAATAGACTCATTGTTTGTAAGTAAGTGAAGCTAAAGGCACAACATTTAATTATTTCTTGCAGTTATCTTTTTTAAAAGATGTGAAATACAATTTTTATTCCTTCTAAATCGTACATAAATGTAAAGAAATGCAAACTATATAACACTTGAATGTACATGTTTTCAAATACTTTGTAATTGTTTTTCAGCTGACATAGCTCAAAGGTATAGGATAAGTAAATACCCAACCTTGAAGTTGTTCCGGAATGGAATGATGATGAAGAGAGAGTATCGAGGTCAGAGATCAGTGACAGCAATAGCAGATTATATCCGCCAGCAGAAAAGCAATCCAATTAGAGAAGTACTAAGCTTGGAAGAAATTAACTCTCTTGATGTGAGTTTGAATGCATATAAATATATGTTGATTGCCATATATAAATTGGAAAATCCAAGTTAGCTGATTAGCAAGTTACACTCATTTAGTAAAGACTGTTTAGAAGTCTTTTAACCACTATTATAATATTTTTAAATATTTTTAAAATTAATGTTAATTTTAATATCTTACTTGGTAGCATTGCAAATATTGTAGGATAATTTTAGTTATGTGATCTACATTGCCATGAAAGCAAATTTATTAGTCATATAATTCTCTGCTGAGCTGCAGCTCATAGAGAATGGGAGTATCAGGTAAGTACCAACACCCTTTTGTAGTGCTAAATTTTCCAAATGATTATAGTCATGGATGTGGACAGCCACTATCCAAAGTGGACAAGGGACTGGATTAAGACAGAGATGAGCCAGATTTATGTCTACCATCAGTGATCAAAGATAACATTGAGTCAATTACTCCCTCTCTATCTACCTCTTCTCCTATGGGGAAAAAATAAAAGGAATATTAAATATTCTTTACAAACAGTCATTATAATCTATTATGGGCTCCTGTAAATAACAATAGATGTGCAGACAATCCTGAATTTTATGTGTGTTTCAAGCCCAATAATATATTTAGATAGACATTTATCTACTATTGTATAAATTCTGTAGTCACACTTTTTCTTCATAAATGGAAATAGGTGATATCTTCTATACAGGCACATGTAAAACATTATTTCTATGAAAATATAGGTTCTTAATCAAAATGGATAGAATAACTATTATTATTATTAGATTAACACCTTCAAGATTTTCTGCACTTTTTTTCTTTGTTGCAGGATATTTGTTGAGATCCTGGACTATATTTTTATGCTAATATTACATTTGATTCTAATAGACATCATCTGTTCTGTTTAAAGAACTATAGAATTCATGAAAATATTAATTTCTTTAAAGAGTGAGCTAGAATGTTATTATGTTATGTTATGTTTTATGTGTTACAGCGCAATAAAAGAAACATTATTGGCTATTTTGAACAAAAAGACTCTGATAATTACAGGAACTTTGAAAGAGTAGCGAATGTTTTGCATGATGATTGTGTCTTCCTAGCTGCATTTGGGTAAGAGTTTTAAATGTAAGAAATAATTGAAATAGGTTAAATAAAATTATATCAGTTATCGAAAATATAACTTCTATCCTTCTGAATTAACATATAGTTCCCAAAAGTTTTATATTAGCATCCTTTCTTTAACAATGGTATGAAAGCGATTTTTAAAAAATATATATTTTTCAAATTTGGTCTTGAAACTGCTCTTTCCATAAAACAGCAAGCCTATTACTGTTGCTGTATCTTTCTTATACACATTCAACCTTGGGAAATCAGCCTAGGGGGCAGAGGATTACAGAAATTGAAAAGCTCCTATGTTTGTGGTGGCACAGTGGTTAGAATGCAGTACTGCAGACTAGCTCACTGCTCTCTTCAGGAGTTCGATTCTGACTAGCTCAAGGTTGACTTAGCCTTCCATTGTTCCAAGGATGGTAAATTGTTGGGGGCAATATGCTGACTCTGTAAACCATTTAGAGAAGGCTATTAAGCACTGTGAAGTAATATATAAGTCTACATGCCATTGCTATGTTTTCAGATAGGAAACCAGAATTTTAAACTATTTGCTGGTTTGTTCATTGCAGCTAGCACTTAGAATAATAATCAAATTAGGTTGTGTTGTTTGAATGAATATATCCTTGTGCAGGGCAGAAAAAAATTTGAAACCAACGGCTTTGTTTTTGCCTTCATTAATAAATAATGGTTAAAATTAATGATCATTTAGCATGATATCTGAGTTGAGCCAATGATTAAAGATGTGTTACTATTTCAGTATTTGTTTTCTTATTTCATATCCTAGAATAGTAAGAACAAAATTATTTTAATCCTTAGGTCTGTTTCCAAACCAGAACGATTTAGTGGGGATAACATAATATATAAGCCAACAGGGGTAAGTTTGATTCTCTCCCCCTATTAAATTTGATGAAATATTTAAAATGAGTCCAAACCCATAAAATTATGAAACTGGTAGTCCTTAACTTATTACCACAACTGAGCCCAAAATTTATGTTGCTAAATGAGAAATGTGTTAAGTGTGTTTCACCCCATTTTATGACTTTTCTTACCATATTAGTTAACTGAATCATTGCAGTTGTTAAATTAGTAGTAACACAGTTCTTAAGTAAATCTGGTTTTCCCATTGACTTTGCTTGACCGAAGGTTGCAAAAGGTGGTCACATGACTCCAGGACACTGCAACTGTCATAAATGTGAATCAGTTGTCAAGCATTCAAATGTAAATCACATGATCATGGGGATGCTGCAACGGTCATAAGTGTGAAAAATGGTCATAAGTCACTTTTTTCAGTGCCATTGTAACTTTGAACGGTCACTAAGCAAACTTGTATTTCATTCTTATAGAAATACAGGTTTAACTTGCTCAGATAACCAGGCTCCCAAATCATTATTTATTATTTATATTTCATTTATATTTCTTCTTGACTTCATGGCTTCCTGCATCTATCCAAAGAATCACAAGAAGTCTTTATTACAGTGTGGAGCAATAGTTTTTACTGAAGTAGTCTCTTGATTTTTTTATATTTATTTAGTTTTTACTTCATTTCTAATAATATCTTATTTTTATTATTTTATTAACAGGTATTTTTCAGTGAATTTTTTTAAATCTTGGGGTACTGTATGTCTCTGAAGACTTCCTTTTGGAAATATAGTAATTAAGGCAATATACTTGTCCATATAGTAGAATTCTCTGGTCTTACCTGCTTATAGACAAACAATCTGTTTTTAGTGGATACTTGCAGCATTTCCAGATTACTAAACTGAACAACTCTGTTTTTCCTAGTGAGCCATTGTCACTATATCAGACAATTTATTTAAAGCAGGACATGGCTTGTTACAATTTCATTCTAAATCAGTCTGGTTTGTTGGTTTCTGAACTGTAAATTGTGTTTTGACATTTTTGATCCTAACGATTGGAGCCTAGGACTTCAAACTGATACTAGAGTTTCTTCGATTCAGAGCATCATACTCTATAATTAGACAAGAGGATAGACCTCATTCCAAAAAGAAAACTCCCAAGAGGTACATTACACATCCTTGAAGCATTCACTATATGGTAGGCTGTGACATCACAGCATAAAGGATTGAAAATCCAAATTGATATCTTTTAACAGATTTTTGATACTTTGATTCAAGTCATAGTCATGTTCTGAAGAACATGCTAACTTCTCTGTAGCTTACAAGTTACCTTTATCCATCAAAGAACTTTTTGTGTAGTGCCCAATTTTCCTGTGATTCAGTATTCACTTATTTTGTTGGCTAGCATTGTGATTGAATCCTAGAACCTTCAATAAACTATCCCCAGCTCTTTGATTAGAAACAAAATCCAACCATTTTCATCCAAGAAATTATATAATGTGAAATTGCAAAAAAGTTATTTCCTCTTACTCTGTCTTCTACATAAACTCTAATTTACAACTCAGACATGCAGAATATGGTTGACCCACAAGCAGGTTTGTCCCAGAAAATCAGAAATCCAAAAACATATGAATACTTTTAAAAAACAGAGTCAGTTATTCAAACAAAATAAATATCTTTTGCAAATGTAACAAACCCTCTTTGCTCTAATTGTTAGATATTTGCAAACTTTGACGAGTCGATAAAATGCAACAGCTGGTATATAAATAAGACAAGTTTCAATACAATCCCCTCCCAAACAAATTGCAATGTGATTACAACCATTAAGTGTGTACACCCCAACTGTGAACGAAATGAAACATTCTGAAGAACTCTAAAACATTTTTTCCTGATGATAGCAAACTGATTTTCTGATACTGATCACCTTTTTAAAAAATTTAATCTTTAAACTAGAAGCAGCTTGTGCTCTGTGTGAAAAATATCTGTGTGGGGGAAGATATATATCTGGAATAGCATGGAATGCTTCGTTGTTGAAAATTAACTTCTGGAAAACATCCAGGCCATTTGCAGAACAAAATCTGAATATTAAATTAAATTAAAATTGTAAAATTATTTTTTTCCTATCAACAGTTTCTGATAATCTCCATTCCCTGGCAAGGGCAATTGATCATATATGACAGTGATTTCATCTTCCTTACTGTAACATTAAAAAAAACATCTCAAAGACCCATCTAGTTTAACCTTTTGTGTCATTCAATGTCTAGCCTGATAGATTAGGGAAACATAAAAATAACAGAATAACAGAATTGGGACCTTGGAGGTCTTCTAGTCCAACAGGAGTCCCTATACCGTTTCAGACAAATGGTTGTCCAAACTCTTCTTAAAAACCTCCAGTGATGGAGAATCCACAACTTCTGAAGGCAAGTCATTCCACTGATTAATTGTTCTAACTGTCAGGAAATTTCTCTTTAGTTCTAAGCTGGTTCTTTCCTTGATTGGTTTCTACCCATTGCTTCTTGTTCTGCCTTCGTGTGCTTTGAAAAATAGGTTGATTCCCTCTTCTTTTTGGTAGCCCTTAAATATTGGAACACTGCTACAATGTCACCCTAGTCCTTCTTTTCATTAAACTAGACATATCTAGTTCCTGCAATCATTCTTCATATGAACCATTTTCATACGTTTTAGTCCCCTAATCATTTTTGCTACTCTTCTCTTCCCTCATTCTAGAGTCCTCAACCTCTTTTTTATATTGTGGAGATCAAAACTGGTACAATATTGCAAGTGTGCTCTTACCAAGGCATTATACTTTTCATGTGATCTTGATTCTAAAAAGAGGAAGGCACTGGGATTTTTTTTCCTGCATTGCTCCTTGCAGTTGATGTTTAAATTATGTACTTGATTCCAGAGAAAAATGCATAGGTATTACTTTAGTCACCATGAATAACACTATCTTTTATGGATTTGTCTCAGTCTTTTTAAAATGCTAACTGAGGTCTGTTGCAAACTTCCTGACCTTCCATAAGAGCCTAAAAACTTGACTCTGCCAATTGGTTTGGGACTCTAAAAGAGAGGCTTCATGTTGGAGGTGGCTGATAGAGTAATATCAGATCTCAGCTTCCTCGCTGCTCATCCTACTCTCTCCCTCCCCATCTTTTAGCTATTGTATTTTTTTATTTTTATAGTTTGTATTAAATTATTGAAAGTTAACCAGAGTTACCTTGAGGTAGGATAGGCAGCCAGTATTTTTTTGTAAGTAAATAAAAAAAATTCCAGAAATTTCCACTTAGGATGGGAGCAAATTCCACAATTTGTTGAATAAATTAATACTTCTTTTTATTGACCATGAAGATATTGGTTTAAAGACATTGCTTCTTGCAATCCTGACTTGACTTTACTGAAACTTTACTGAAAACGTTACTGAAAAGTTTGATTTACGGCAAATTTAAATTTTTCATTTTCAATTCCAGGATGCTTTAAAATTAATTAAAATGTACTTCCATTGCAAAATCCTAAGGAAAAATCATTCTTTTTTACTTCTTTTTTTAAAAAAATAGTTTCTAGTTCATGAGTACATATGACTATTGAATTTCCTTAGATACCTTTTGTTAGAGGCTTTGTAAAAGAAAATAAATAATAAATAATAATAATATAATAAATAAAAGCTGAGGTATACAGTGCCTATTAACCATTTCTGTCTGCCTGATAAACGATGTCTGTAAAAACTTGATAGGACCTCTGTTGCTGATCTATCTGACCGTAACTGCTATTTTGAAAAAAGGTGTAGCATACAACCTAAAATAGCTTAAAATAAGTTTAGTTATACATCTGTGCCTAGCTTTAATACATTTAATATTTAATTTAATAGCAGATTAGTAATAAAACATTTTTAGTCCAATTGAACTAGGATAACATTATAAAAGGATGAAACTTAATTTAATTGCAACTACAAAAATGAAGGCTTGGTCGATTTCCTTGCCAACTTAGAATACATAATGAAAACTAACAAACTTGACCAGGGAACACAAGAGGACATCAGACAGAGAATCATTCTTAATATCCAACGAAACAGACAAGACAGAACATTTAACACTTAAGAGGAGGAGAAGACATTAAAGAAACTGAGAAAAGATAGAGACATCATCATCCTACCAGCAGACAAAAGCAGACTAATTGTGGTAATAGACAAAATTGATCACATCAAGAAAGCCGAAAATTTACTTAATGACGTTAACACCTACCAGGTAATCAACAAAGACCCAACAAAACAATTAGAGAATAGAATAAGAAACACCTTGATTTAAAAATGGAAAAAGAAAAACAATTAACTTCAACAGAAATAAAACTTTTACTATCACAAGACTCCATTACACCCAGATTCTAAATACACAAAAATGAAATTCCTCTCTGCCCCATCGTGGCATTATCTGGAGCACCAATCTACAAACTAGTGAAAGCTTTAAGAAAAAGACTTCACCATCTCACCAACAATTCGGCTTCTTCTATAAACTTGCCTGAGCAATTCCTTCAATTAATTAAAAACATCAAAATAAATGAAGAAATAATGGTCTCATTTGACGTGACTGCATTATTCACATCTATCAACCTGGCCAAACAAACCATCTATGATCTACTCACAGAAAATCAAAGCCATAATGAAAAGACATCTAAAGAACACTCTATGTCCACCGATGCTACCATGAAACTTCTGGAGTTATGCCTCATAACACACTTCAAATTCAATGGCAAAATCTATCAACAAATACAAGGCATGTCTTACCTATATCCGTCCTAATAGCAGAAGCAGTAATGCAGAAACTTGAATGCACAGTCTTGCCAACCATCCAGCCAAAATTTTGGGTATGTTATATGGATTACACTTTTGCCATCATCAAATGCATCAGACTAGAAGAGATACATATCTACTCAACAGTATATTTACTGGGATCAGTTTTACATGTGAGGAAGAAAAAAAATGACGACTCCCCTTCCTAGATATTGACATAAGGAAACAGGATAACAGTGAACTAACAACCTGCATATACCAAAAATCGCACATAGATCAAATGCTAAATTTCACAAGCAACCATTCCACCGCACATAAGAAGAGCTGCATCAAGATCCTTTTCAAAAGAGCCAAAACACACCACAGCACCAAGTCATTAAGGAAAGCAGAAGAGAAACACCTTTTCAATTTTTTCCTCCACAATGGCTACCCCATTTCATAATATGATCCTTGTTATCCAAATCCCGACAAAATACACATCCAACCACAATACAAAAACAAGCCCTGCCATACATCAATGGAACACCTGAAATGGCTGCCAGAATACAGCAACCCCTAGGAATAATGATAGCTTACAAACCCACATTTACACTCAGAAAAGAGTTATCAAAAGTCAAAGACAAAATACAAAAGGAAGACCAACAGCAACATAGTATACAAAATCAATTGCAACCATTGTAACCAATTATCTGTGGAACAAACAAGGCAATTGAAAACAAGAGTTCATGAACATCAACTAACAATTAAATGGCATGACCAAAAACCCCTGATACAAACCACATTGATAATAAACAGCACCAGTTAGATTGGGAAGAAACAAAATCATTGGCCATGCAAGCACTCATCACACACATGAATTTGTTGAGACCTGGTATTCTTACAAAAGGAGCAATTAACAAGTATATTGATCTAGACCCAACATATGAATACTTCAGAAACTAGACCATTTGAACAACCAATCAACAAAAGAACCAAATAGCTGATCAGAATTTAAATATAATTCCAAGTGAACAACCAATCAAACTACTAACTGATTACACAAGGCATTTGTAAGCTAAGGAGAATAGGACAAGAAAATCCTGCTGATAGTGTTATCTAGTCAAAATGTTCAGAAACTAAATTGAAACAGGGTTGGAGAGCAAACCACTGCCAAAATTTAAAACCTGAGCTACAAGTATTTTCTATTATTTTCTTAGTTTGTGCCCAAATTTGGAAAGTAGTAATTCACATTTCTTGAATGCAAATCAAATAATTATTTATGCTTAGGCATAACTAGATAGAGCAGTCTTAGTCCTTCAGATAATTAGCTAATATAAGAATGTAATTCAAAAAGTCCCCTATCCTTTTTCTTAGCTTTCTTTTGGGGCTTAGAAAGTTGCATTTTGGCTTCATAAGAAAAGAAATGAAAACAATGTGGGCCCTTGCCAATTTACTTCTGTTTCCTAATTATTTATATTTTCAGCTAATCCTATTTAATATTGGATCGATATAGTGAAAATCAATTTCTTGAACAACTATTGTTCAAAAGTATCTTGATAGTATTTATTTATTCAATTTATATACATATCTAAGAAATACTGGATGGAGAACAAAATAAAAATATAACATTAAAGCCCGAAAGAAACAAAATGAAGACCACTGTAGAATTTCTACTTAATCATATACATTCATGCCAGAGGTGCAATAACAAACATCCCCTGTACTTAGGTTTTTACTCCTATAGCAAGTTTTAAAAAAGCAAAACAAAAAAATTGCATTATGTTAAGATAATATCAATGTTTAAAATTACTTGTATTTGGCATCATTTAGAAAAGGGTAGATTTTCAGTGCACATGTTTATAAATAGTATGATAAGATGAATCCTTCTCCCATCTGTTAGAGTGTGTTGGTGTTAACTATGAGTGATGCTGTGAGTTTCCAAGCCACTGAAATAGTGCTACTAACTGTTGCTGGCCATAGTATGAGAAACATTTTGTAATGTGCTACTGCTGTTCACAAAAGTTTATAACAGTGCCTTATAATATGGCCTCTTAGTTATACTTTCTTTGTTTGTCAAATGTAGATACTTCCCATCTCACTTTAGAGATTATAATATCAATTATGCTATTTCTTCCATGTTAATTTATGCTTAATTTTAAAATCATGTTTTAACAGGAAAATGCTCCAGATATGGTTTACTTGGGTTCTATGACTAATTTTGACTTGGCTTATGCATGGACTCAGGACAAATGTGTTCCTCTTGTTCGTGAAATTACATTTGAAAATGGAGAGGTAAAGACTATCTGGTTATTCAGGCCTTTTATTTTTAAGGCATAAATAGTTACCAAGGCATAAATTGTTCAAAATTAAATGTCAAATGCCGTTCATTACTTTATAAAGCAACTTGCTTTAACTCTTTTGGAGGATAAGCCAACTGTAGAATTTTTAACCAAAGTACTATAAAAATGTGCCACCTACAGATAAACTAATTCTCAAACATTTTGTATATTTTTTTCACTATATTCTGAATGACTTCATTTATATCAATAAAGTATAGTCTACCAGATTAGATTTTAAATTTTCACAATTGGCTTAACCATTGGTGGCATATTTTTCAAGAAATTTTATGTTGGCTTATCTATGAGGTAATACTGGTACTATAAAAATATATTACTGAATATACTCACAGATATGCCTATCCATGGGTAAATAAAACCCTTTTTTGTATATTTTGGAACCTAAAATTCTAAGTTTATCCACACATAGAGTATTTATGCATTCCCAGAATAGCTTTCCTTGCCTAAGTAGTCAACTAATAAAAATTACAATGTGAGCTCCAAAATAGAAAATTCCTTCTCAGAAGTAGGTAGATAAAAAGAATTGAGCAATATGATGATGATGTCAATGATGATGTTTGTTATGTCTGGAAATCCAGTGTGGATGCTTGTTACCCATACAGATAAAATGGCTGCTTTGGACATGTTTGATCAGCAGTGTAAATGCTGAACAAAATGCAGAAACTTAAATGCTCTTTGTCTTTTACAATGTAAAAGATACCCGCCAGTTTTTTTTTTTTTTTGAGAACTTCAGACATCAAAAATATATATTTCTTTTTGTATCTGATATTCTGTATTTCTTTTTGTTACTCCAATCTTTTGTTTCTGTGAGAGGAGGGGGGGAGGGAAATCAAGCAATTTGTGTAAGCAATCCCCCCCTCTACAATGTAGAGAGATCAACTTATACTCACTGTAATGGTGATTACATGGCTAAGGACACTAAAAGATTATGGATTCATGAATTGGTTATAAAGTTGTTGTTTTCAGGGCTGTCATAACTTCAAGTTCTCACTGAATTAGGCATTCAATAAGTGAAAATTATAAGAATTTGGGGGATCAATTTGAAACTTTTTTTCATTTGAGAAGGGATTTACGAGTGGGTAGGAGAATGGTACTCCTATTGCTTGTGCATTTTGAGAAATCTATACAGGTAATCCTTGATGTAACAACTGTAATTGGGACTGGGAATTCAGCCATAAATTGTAAGTCATTATAGCTGTGTAAATGAAGGCACCTATGTGACCAGAAATAATTTCATGCTTTTGTTTTGCAATGGTCATTAAGGGAATCCATTCATTTAAATGGGCAATTATGTTGTAAATTGGAAAAAAAATAATCACAAATCATAGTCATGTGACTGTGGAATACTGTGGCCAGTCATAAAGCTGATCTGCACAACATATAGTCACACGACTGTGTAGTGTGTGTGTGACCATTAATGATGGCCAGTGTGATCTACAAGCTATAAAGCACCCATTCTGTGGCCATTATAACTTCAAAGAATGGTTCCTATTCACCCCCCCCCCCCAAACAGCCATTGCTTGATCCTTCCTGCCTAGTTTCCCACTTTCCCTTTTTGGAGAAAGTGGTAGAAAAGACAGTTGTTTGGCAGTTTCAGAGGATTCTAGATGAAGTGGATTATTTGAATACCTTTCAGCCAGTATTCAGTATTCTAGCCCAGTTATGGGACAGAAACAGCATTTGTCGCACTTGTGGCTGATCTCTGGCGAGAACAGGATTGAAATAGTGCAACCATCCTTGCTCTCCTTGACCTCTCAGCAGCCTTCACTGTTATTGACTATGGTATGTTTTTAGGCCAGCTATGGGGTCTGGGACTGGATTGTACAGTCGTGCACTGGTTCATCGTCTTGCTCCAAGGCCAGTCCAAATCAATATTGATAGGAAATGAGAGATCCAGCCCATGGCTACTCTTCTGTGGCATGTCACAGGGCTTGGTATTCTTTCCATTCCTTTTTAACATCTACATGAAGCCTCTAGGTGAGATCATCTGTCATCATGGTTTGAGATATCATCAGTATATGGATGATACTCAACTTTATATCTCCACCTCTATTGTACCCAAATAATGTTGCTGCCATCTTGCAGTGCCTGGAGGCTATTGGGGCCTGGATAGAGGACTGAAGTAAGCCCAAATGGCTTTCAGTGCATGAAACTTCAATATCTGGAACAATATCAGGAATATCTGGAACCAATTCTAGATGTGATTGGAGAGACCCAATCACAACTTGGTGGTTCTCCTGGATTTGCAACTCCATCTTGAAGAGCAGAGGGCAGTCGCAGCTGGGAGAGTTTTCGCACAACTTTTTTGGGTTGTGCACCAGTTGTGGTCTTTCCTGGATTAGGAATCCTGTACTCAATCATTCAAGCCCTGGTCATCCCAGCTTGGACTACTGTAATGTACTCTATATGGTGCTATCTTTGAAGAGAATTAGGAAGCTTTAACTGGTGCAGAGTGTGTGGCATGAGCAGTCCTTGCAGTCCTAGAGTGGCCTATGTTACCACTGTTGTTCTGCAAGTTTCACTGGCTACCATTTTGCTTCCATGGCAATTCAAGGTGTTGGTTATTACTTATAAAGAGTTGCATGGCATGAGTCCAGGTTACTTGAAGAACTATCATATTCCTACTTGACAGGCCAGCCCTATAGGTACTGGCAGAGAATACATACTTCAGATCCTGTTAGTCCAGGAGATGAGCCTTCTCTGTTGCAGCCCCACCCCTTTAGAATATCTTGTTCTCTGAGGTGACTGGTTCCTTTTTCCGACCTTCTGCATGAGCCTGAAGACCTGGCTTGGTCAGTTGGCTTGGGGATCTAAGGGGGGAGTGCCGCACTAGAGGAGGTTGATCAACTAACAGCAGCTCCCAGTTCACCACCACCACCCCAATACATTCTGCTCTCTTCCTCTCCAACTTTTGAGTA
The DNA here is from genome assembly GCA_009733165.1 of Naja naja. Lineage (NCBI taxonomy): Eukaryota > Metazoa > Chordata > Lepidosauria > Squamata > Elapidae > Naja > Naja naja. The sequence goes on from CM019155.1 coordinate 86,811,185, forward strand.
TAAAAAGTATAACATGTTTGAGTTATAACCTGTATTTTTATTGCAAATTTATTGTGATTATATATTTATGGTTTTGTTTTGATATTGTAAGCCGCCCAGAGTCACTTTGCAGTGAGATGGATAAAAACAAATTTAACAAATGAATAAAATGGCTGGTTGTAAGTTGAGGATTACTTCTATATCAAGTAGGATTATATAATTTTTTCTTAATAAAATATATAGAATTATTTTTGTTCAATCCTTTCTGGAATTTTGAACTAATTATTTATTTCTTTTGAATTATTGAGTATAAAAACTTTTGATTAAATTGGTGACATAGTACTGTACTAATTTCTGATTTATCCCTTGTAATGTAAATCCTTATTAAAGTGTGTTAGTACACAGCTAAAACATTAACTAAAAGCTAGTAGAAAACTGATAGTTTATTAATATTTTTCTCTCTACATAGGAATTGACAGAAGAGGGCCTTCCTTTCCTTATACTCTTTCATATGAAAGATGATACAGAAAGTTTAGAAAGGTTCCAGCAGGAAGTTGCACGACAGTTAATAAGTGAAAAAGGTAGATGTTTGCTGTAATTATGTATTTATATATAAAAATATAGATATAGATATGTGTATATTGTATTATGTCTTATAATTAATTGAATTAGGTGTTAGGCTTAGTTGGCAAAATCGTTAGTTTTCTTTATGCACAAGAATGATAACTATTGATATTGTGCTTTCTTATTAGTATAATATTACAGCTTAGTACTCTTTACTACTGAAAAAATTAAGGCTTATTCTTGTGCACATTTTTTGGAAAGTCAGTTATTACAACCTGCTAATTTTTTAAAAGTTCTCTGAAGATCTAGTTCTAAATCAATCTATTCTCCTAAAATTAAATTGTTTTTCCTGAAACAGCATCTTTAACCTATTTATTTTAATACAAAATGATATTACAATACCTTTTGTACATTCAAAATATTTTTACCCCAAGCTAGATATTTATATATATTGTAGTGATTTACCTATATGTTCTTACATTATTACATTATCTAAAAATCCTAAAATTTGCTTCTGAATTTCAAGGTACAATAAACTTTTTACATGCTGATTGCGACAAGTTCAGACATCCTTTGCTCCACATTCAGAAGAGTCCAGCAGATTGTCCTGTTATTGCTATTGATAGTTTTAGACATATGTATGTTTTTTCAGACTTCAGTGATTTGGCGTGAGTACATGTTTCCTTTCATCTTGGTCATATAAAGCTAGAAAGGAAGAAGGAGGGTAAAAACCTTTTTTGTATTGAGTTGTATCATAAAAATTAAGTCTAGAGAACATTTTTTCATAGAAAGATTTCCTTGGGGTAAAGTTTTGGAGGATTTGGTAATAGTGGGGAATGGGGAAGTATTACTGCATACTTATTTACATATACTGCTTACATACTTCAGCTCATCCTTACACCACCTGTTATTACTTTTAATGAGAGGAAGTAAGTAAATGTGGATGGTAATAATTAAACTATCTTTTATGGAATTGTTTATTGATTTATTGGATTTATCTCTGCTGCAATAAAGGAAATTCTCAACAACTTCCATCAATACAAAGTAATAAAATATCTACTCTAAAATAAACATAATATACCAATGTTAACATGAGTAGTGCTGTAATTGATGGTATAAATTCATGTTGTAAATACTTTATGAGAAACTTAATTTTTAACAGCTTACAGAAAGCCAACCCTGCAAGGCAAATCAAATTCCTAGGGGCAGACTATTCCTAAGTGCAGACACTCCAGTTGTAAAACAGTGCTTGTGAGTTCCATTCCTCTCACTTTATATCCTTGTAACCATTACAAGGTTCTTCTAGGTCATATGTTTTAGGTGGGTTGAGGATCATCTGTTTGTTTATTTCATTATATAGCCACCCATCTCACAAAATATGATTCTGTGCAGCATACAATAAAAACAAGCCATAAAATAAATATTATTTTTTAAATTCTGTAATTAAAAACAAAAATCACTATTAACAGAAGTTGTAGTAGAAGGTTCGATGTTCTAGACCAGGGGTGTCTAACTCAAGGCTGCAGGCTGGATATGGTCTGTAGGGTGCTTAGATCTGGGCATTGGGGCTGCCCTGGAAACAGCGAAGGACCAGCCCGTGGTGCCTCTGCCAGCGAAAATGAGCTCCATTTTTGCTGGCAGAGGGTTGCAGGAGGCCATCACAGCCAAAAATGAAGCTCGCAAGCCCTGTAAGCAGTCCTCCATTTTTGCTGGCAGAGGGTTGCAGGAGGCCATCGTAGCCAAAAATGGAGCTCACAAGCCCATTTTCGCTGGCAGAGCACTCGGGCTGCCACAGGCGTCCCCGACACGTGACATTGAGATGGCTATGTCCACCCTGGCCATGTCCACCCCATCCCCTCAAGGTCAAATGCAACTCTGATGTGGCCCTCAATGAAATTGAGTTTCACACCCCTGTTATAGGCAATATACCCACCTCATGTTAGGCACAATGGTTGGAATTGCAGTACTGAAGGCTAACTGCATTCCCACTGCCACAAGTTTGATCCTGACCAATTAAAGGTTGACTCAGCCGTCCATCTTTCCAAGGTTAGTAAAATTAAGACGCAGATTGTTGAGGGAAATATTCTGATTTTGCAAACTGCTTAGAGAGTGGCTGTAAAGCCCTATAAGTGATATATAAGTCTACTTACTATTGCTATTGCTAATTGGCCACTTCCTGAAGATAATCAAACATGTTGACCCAACTATGTTTTGAGAGACTTCTGGAAAGATGTTAAGCATGGAGCCTCTCTCACTAGAGCGGGGAGCATGTTAGAAATGGCCTGTCTCCTGGATCCACCAGATGTAATTCTTTTGTACACAAGACCTGTTGGGATGGGATGATGTAATTGGGGAGCCAGGTGAAGGCAAGTCAGTTACCAAACACCTTAATGTGGTCATGTGATCACAAGGGGATACAATATGAGATGTTTTGAAAGCAGAAATATTTTACAGGCCACAAAGCCTCTGTTTCAGACCTGGGATAATGTTAAAGTGTAAAAGACTGGTCTCAAGTCTTGGGTTTACCTGTATTGTTCAATAACTATGGAAAACAATTCTGCATTCATCTGCAAATGAACATATCAGTCCATCATTGTACTCAGTCCAAAACTTTAGTTTACAGAGGAGAATCACTTTAAACTGCTTCCAACTATTCCCAATTCCCCACTTTTAGTCTCTCAAACCATATGCCATCGCATCTATACTATTCTATTTTCATAGTTATTTTTTTGAGCAGATTTCCAAACAAAGCAGTAGATAGAAGCAGACGCCATATTTATTTTGCAAGAAGGCTTCAAGGCTTTACAGAATAATTTTTTTTTAAATTATACATAATTCTGGAGATTGGTGCTGAACTTTGAGTATGCCATTTATTATTTAAAATTGTTTAGGTAAAAAAGAACTGAAGCAGGAAGGCTTGCACACACCAAAGAAGGTGTTTGTGGACAGATTTGATAATAATTTGTTTTAGTTCTTTTCTGTTTCTTTATACTTAATGTACTAGTTGAGTTTTTTTTATTCTTGGAATTCTGCTAGTTCCAATTCTATCTTCACATAGTCTTTAGTATATGGGAAAATAGATTATCTCAGAAGAAATTTAAATTGATGTCCTTTTAGCTTTCATTTCTGTGCCTGCAGTTACTTAAGCAGGAGAGCTTTCAGAAACATTTTTATCAATATAACTTACAGATAGCCATTTGTATTTATAAACTCTGCATTTGGCACCTACTGTTCTCTGCAGTATTGTGGTGAGCAGGGGGTTGAAGGTAGCAGGCAATGAAATTATTGGGCAGCTCAGCTCTATGGGAATTAATGAAGTGGCAAAAAGCTTGCTGTGCTTTCAGGCAATTGCAAAAAGAAAAAGAGAGATAGTAATCTTGAATGTGTGAAATAGGGTTAATATAAATTAAGTAAGATTTTTCATATTTTTTATTTAGATTTTGAGCTAATCTCTTGAATTTAGGGTAAAGCCTGCTACCTTCTGCTTAAGCTATGGAATAGCCCTCCAAAGGAAGTACTCAATTTCCTTTATTTTCCTGCTTTTAAATAACTTTTAAATTAAAAGCCATATTGAGATTTAAAGAATGTTGCCTTAATTTATTTGACAATGTTTAAAGAAAGTCATCCTTAAATTTACTCTTTATCTTGGTACCTTAGCATGCACTGTCTTTTATTATTGCAATAATTTTTAATTGAACATAGTCAAGGCTTAATTACAATATGTATGTGCCTGCTACCATACCTCTTAGGATGATCATGGTTTGAAATGATTTGATGATTTTGATATCTAATCTTTATTATATGGCATTTTGAGTTGGATCTTATGCTATCTAAGGTGCATTGTTTAATATTGCTTAAAATGTGATATATCATTTCAGTGTTCCTGGTAAACTCAAGCAATTTGTACTAGATTTACACTCTGGGAAATTGCACAGAGAGTTTCATCATGGTCCAGATCCAACAGATGTAGCACCTGGTCAGGTAAGAAAGAAAGCATTCCAATACATCTACATTAGGAGAAAATTGGAATTTTGCAATGTGCAAGTAAAGTTTACATTCCTCCCATGAAACCTGGATAAAATTTCAAAAATAAAGCAGGGTAAGATTAGGCAGCTCAAGAAAGAATGTTAGCACATCCTGTAGTACTTTGGAGTATGGGTGGGCTTGCCTGTAGAAACTGGCATCCATTCTCTAAAGCAAGCATATATTTCCTCAGCTGTGGGAAAACACCTCCTTTTAAAAGTTCTTAAAAGATACTACATGAACAACTTCAAGTGCTCTAAACTTTTTTAGGCTTCAAGTCTAAAGCATCGCACAGTCTATAATAATTAAGGGCAATTAATTATTTGCTTGCTTTATTTCTCAGCAAGATTTGAAATAATTCTTGGTATATTCCAATGCAACTTCAATTCCTGATAGGATTTAACTTTCATGTCAGCAGAATCTTTCAGTAATACCTCTAATCACAATCTTCCTTTCCCTTCTTCTTTTTTTATCAGAAAAAAAATTAAAACTATTTTGAAACATTCAGTTTATCTCATGAAATAATAGGTCTCAATATATATGGATTAGAGATTTGGATTTGCCTTATCATCATCCCTACAACCCTGATGAAAGAGGCTACTTTCATTTTTCATATGAATATAAAAATATCCTGAATTGATGCTATATCCAAAATGAATCTGAGTCTTTTATCTCATTTTAATTGTTAATTATTGATAATGAGGCTTGGAAATATTTAAACATGCAGCTTGGCAGAAAATGAAAATGTTTAGTTTATTTCTGTCCTGAGTCAAAATAGTTACAGCCCTTTAAATTTAAAAACAGTAATAACTAGCATGATTAAAAAAATCCAAGAAAACCATTCTCCTGTTCAGATGTTGGACTTGTACTATTGAAACTATTTCAAGTCCATACTTAATGGCATAATTCACTGTAGGGTTTTGAGCCAGTCAGTATTTCTTAAGCCAGTTTACATCATTGATGTAGAGCAAGGGTATCAAACTCAAGGCTTGCGGGCCGGATCTGGCCCATGGGGTGCTTAGATCTGGCCACAGTGCTGGGCTGGAAATAGCAAAGGACCAGCCCGCCATGCCTCTGCTAGCAAAAATGGGGTGTGGGTGAGACGCACCCCCACCACAACCGCTTTTAGCCTCCAGAGTCTTCTGGGAGGCCATCCAGGCCCAAACTGGAGCCTCCAGAGCGGTCCAGGATGCCTTCCAGGCCCAAAATGGAGCCTCCGGAGTCCTCCAAGAAGCCTTCCAGGCCCAATATGGGGCTTTTGAAGTGCTCCAGGAAGCCGTCCTTGACTCAAAAGGTTATAAAATGGAGGAAAAGTAAAATATTTATCTTTCAGGATTGCAGGATTCTTCTACTGTAGCTTATGTCAACAATTTTGTAGTTCTAGTATTCCTATGGAGTCAGTTTCTTGTTCTGGTCTCTCTGATAAGGTGATCAAGTAGATCAAGTAACTATTAAAAAACCAACATCCCAGAAATGTACATCTCCCTATTTTTATAAGTTTATAAAACCATGTCTGCAGAGGTACAGTCCCATGTCACACCCACCATGGCCACACCCCCACCAGCCCACCAAGATCAAACCCAATCCTGATGTGGCCCTCAATTAAAGATAAAAATTGTCATTTTGAATTCATGGAGGAACAGCATACGTACATGCATCTAACATATTTTTTAAATACATGTGTCTGTTGATTCCTATTAGATCATCCTGCCTTTTTGCCTAGAACAAAATCTGTCTCTCAAAGCTTTGGTTCTAGATCTCCGCGTAGGTTTCAAAACAACTAACTTTCTATTTTATTGCTTTCTCTCATTGTTTGTCAGAGCTCTAAAATGGAAAGAATGTTATTTCAATGCTCACAGAACAAAAATGTGTACTGGCAATCCATATCTAGTCAATTAAAAGCTAACAGCAGTGTTTTAAGATAACATCAGGATCAGTCTTCCAAATAGCCTCATTCTACTTACTTTTCTTCCACCTGGGCCTAAGGAGTGCTTTGGGGCCCAGTTGATATAGCGCCTAAGTAAACCTACTCTCACTAATCATAAAATGTCCAGTTAGTAACTCCGAGTGCCAGCAAACACAGACTTGATTTGTCAGATCTTTACCTGAGATAAGTCATGTTGAGCAGCACTGTATTCTAAAAATAGAGGGTATCCTAGTATGGGTAGAAATGTAAGGTTCTAATTGAAATAATAAACATGCAGGTAATCCTTGGTTACACGTGTTCCCTTAGCAAATGTTTTGAAGTTACGTGATAAACGTCCCCTAGGATTTACAAACAAGTCCTGAAATGACAAATGTTGCAGAATCATGGCAGTTGTTTACCCTTAACGAATGAATGCACAGGCTCTGCAACATTTGCCCTGCCTATTCAGCCCCCTAGGCGAGTCTTCACAGGCACTTCGCCTGTGGACACTCACTTACCTTGCAAAGATCTCCTCTCTGTTGCAGTTTCTTCGCCTGCTTCATTGCTTCAGGCTTTTGGTGCATTCATAGAGAACAGAGGCCTAATGTACCACAAGATCATGCGAGATCAGTAGTGCGAGATCTCATTCTACTGATCTTGCATGACCTTGCACTTTAGGCCTCTATTCTCTGCTAATTGAGGCCTGGACATTTGCAAACAGAGGGGAAGGCTTTAGGTCTTCCCTCCATTTGCCATTTCCTTGCTGAAGCCTGCAAGGAGATTGTGTCCCTGTAGGCTTCAGCAGCCCTTTGCAAAAAGCCTTTGTCGGCATCAGCAAAGCTTGGGAGAGAGAGTTGGACACCTTCCTCCGAAGGTCTGTTCCTACTGGCAAAGGCTTTTTGCAAAAGGCTGCCAAAGCGTACAGGCACACAGTCTCAAGTGCTTCGGTGGCAAGAAAGGAGGCCCAGGGATGTAGGTACGCCTGCTTTTTCATCACCAAAGCCTTCCGCAAGCAGTTCAGCTGCAAGAAAGGAGTCCCAAAAGGGCACATGCACCCTTCTAGTCCGCCTTTCTCACTGCTGAACTGCTTGAGGAAGGCTTTGGCGACAAAAAAGGAGGGAACAGGCAAAGAAACAGGCTGGAGAGGTGACTGATCTTCATCAGATAAGTGACCTGGTGTGGCAGGATGGGGGGAAGCAATTGCAAGGACCCCAGGGGAGGGAGAATGAGGTATCTATGGGTCAGGGGAGGCCTTGAGTGGTCTGAAGTAGGTGGCCTATTCCATCACTAGGCCCCCCATGGCGTTCCCCACCCCAAGATACCTCATGTGCACTTAAGAAGCTGCATATTTGATTAATGAATGTGTGGGCAAAAGGGAGTGATTGCGTTCAAGGTACGAGATACACTCCTACAAATCCTTGGGTTACAAATGGAATGGGCAGGCTCCATTACATTCGTAACTCGAGGACTACCTGTATAATAAACCGGATGGGTTGTGTTTTTTTGTGAGTCTTTTGCTCTAGTTTCGTTTTCTGCTTGTAACCATATGTATGTCATCTTAGCTGTTTAGCATCCACTTGGATTTCAAAAAGATGGATATTAATAAACTGAGAGCAATGTTAAATTGGATTCCCTGACAGGAGGAGCTAATGGGAAAAATAAAAACAGCACAAGAAACTCATGCCGGTCATATAAAAAACAAGTGAAATCTGAAAACAAAAAGGGAACTCAGGGAATTTGGAAGGAAGGTTAGCAAGTGATGTCAGAAAAGCTAAAAGGATACCTATAAAAAAAACCAAAATGCATCTTCCAGAATATTCAAAATAAAAGAAATTTAAAGATTCAGGATACCATCTATTCAGTGAATAAGATAAAAACCAGCTGGAGAAAAAGAAAAGATAATATTGATCAAGCCCTGTTTTGGCTCTGTCTTCTCCAACAAGAGGCAGTTGTGAAGAGATTGATTGAAATTTGTACTTTTATGTCATTGTTATGTCTCCTGGATGTGTGGAGATGTGAACATCCTGCAGAGAAAGAATATGTCTACTACTCTTCAGTTTATTATTATTGTTGTTGTTATTGTTATTGTTATTATTTATTGGACTTGTATGCCACCCCATCTCCGAAGACTCAAGGCTCACAACTAAAAACATACATCCACAATAAATAATTAAAAAAGAATTAAACCAGAACAAGCCCAATATTTATCCAAATTAAAAACAATTTAAAACTATCCCATCCTCCCCCGAGAAGGCAATCACAGCCCGGCTTGGTCAAATAACCAGATCCATTAAACTAATGGAAGGATAGACATGTTGGATTTCTAATTCATTGTTAATCAACTTTATAGACCTGGATGTGGCAGCTCTTCCAACAATTGTAAGGAAGGAGATGAACTAGATCAAATGATTGGAGACTTGATGACTTATTATTATTACAAGAGGGTATTAATTATTACAAGGAATTAAAGAACCTCCAGAAACAATTTAACAATTTAATTTGTTAATGCATTGCATCCCCTTTTTGTTCAAGTTGAATAAAGTGTATTTGGCTATGAAATTGCATTTCAGGTTTGCCTGTGATAAAATGGCACAGTAGTGTTTTTTGCACTAGCTAATCCAGGTCTTGCCCTGATAACTAGTTATCTGCTGTTTGCACTATCTACTATATGGGTCAAGTCTGAATCCACTGTACATCTATATCTGGATCTGTTGTACCTACTCAGAAGCGAGTCTGTAGTAAGTTTGAATGTTTCATTGTCAAAAGTTCTCTATTCAAAGCAGGCATAGTAGTACACTTATTTCAGAACAAATTCAGGAAGGTGTTTTTTTAAGGCTACCTTGAAAGTACAGAAAAGGGCTTTTGTAAAAATGATCTCCTTTTGTGTTTAAATGGGATTCACATACCTTCTCTGAAACTCTTTCAGCATCCTGCTATCCTGAGTATTATATGTTACACTAATGTAGGAAGCATCAGAGAAGGTGACTTGCCTGAGGCAAGAATTTGTTGGGCTACGAATTCACTTAGCAACATTATTATTTTGGTACCATAATTGATTGGTACTGTGTCTGAATCTTTTATCACTTGTTTATCACTTGTTCTAGAAGTTTGTTTTATTCTTTTCAGCTACTCCAGGACATAGTAAGCAGCCCACCAGAAAGTTCATTTCAGAAGCTAGCACCTAGTGGACATAGGTACACCTTATTGCGGGAAAAAGATGAACTCTGAAGACTTGAAAACAACGTTCAGTCAGCAGTTGTAACTCCTGTGGGGTGGAAATAGGAAACCTATATTTTCTTAAATTCTGTTTGTTTTATTTTGAATAATACCTTGTTTTTCTGTGCTCCCTGGGATTTGTAAATATGTGTGGGCCACTATTGGACAGCATCTTTCCAAAGTTTTCTTGCTGCAAATTGATGTAAAACTTTTCTAAACAAATGAAAGTGTTGTCAATACCAGCAATGTGCTGTTAACTTGCACTATCCAATTAAACAGGACTTTTAGTTTTTCATTGGTGTAATCTGGTGGTATGATTGTCTTATCTTTTTCCTCAAGTGAACATAATTTTGTTAATTTGCTATTGAAGGAATATCCTGAATACTTGGGTGGGGAATAAACTGTAATTTTACAGAATGTGTGTGATGCTACCTCACTTACTTTTACCATATAATTCATTTTAAAAGTGGGAATGAAATGGAAAAGTATTCAGTGGGGCTCATTCTCATTTGTTGAAGTATTTGTGGCAATGATGGAAAATGGTTAAACACACATCCTTTAGTTTAAAATGCAAAATCCCAATAAATAGATTTTGGGGGAGTTCCTTCTCACATCCTTTTTATTAGAATTGTCCGTTTATTTCTTTTTAAGCAGTTGTTAACCTAATATAATTTTCTTTTATCCCATGACTTTAACTCTAATTATGAATATTCATATGTTGGTGAAATAATAATTGATAGAAATACCATTGTCTGCAAAAACAACATTTTTGTCATTTATAAATAGATGCATAACAACATTTTAATGTTCAAAACATTTTTGAAACTGTAATAGAAAACATTAGAAAAAAATTCATTAGAGGGATCTTTTTGAAGTCCAGAAGGTGGCAGCACGTAGCCAATTTTGAAAAATGGTTTTGTTAATATTTGAATGGTAGACCACCAAGAAATTCCAAGGCTATAGTTAGTCTTGAAAGTTGGAAAATACAAGTGGAAGAAAACCATTTCAATATTATCATATTGTTTCCAAGAAAAATATGTGGTAATGGAACCATATTCAATTTAAAAATAGTTTTAAGTATAATGATGTTGTTATGGGGTCCTTGGTGTGCTCTGAGCTTGATTGTTTCTTTGCAGACATTTAATTACCCATCTAGGTAACATTAGTGCTAATGAATGTAAAGAATGTGAATGGAGTGGGGCAAACCTATACTTGTCTACAGGCAAACAACAAAGCTTAGAGCGCATCAAGGACTTTACAGTTCAATCTTGTGCTACATATATTCTATTCTGTTATCATTATATTAATTACTTGGTTGTTTAATAAATTTTGAATCTTCAGAAACAACTTTATTTAGAACATCATTACAATTATGATCAGTCTTCAGTATGTTTGCAGTATTGGGTAAAGTCTTGGTGATGAGGCAAAAGCTGATCAGAATTTCTAAAAATAAATGAATCTTGAGGTTTTTAAAGAATATGTAATCCTGAAAACACAATCCTAATTTATACTATACAATCAACAAATTTCTAAATTTGTTCCTGTTTTCAAGATCAGAGTGTTGTCCTAAAATACGTGAAATTACTATATTTCCTTCACAATTAAATAGATTTGAACTACTGATAGTTGTGGATTTCCATCATACAGGGCTAAAGTGCTGCCCCTTAATATAACATATGTTTTCAAATAAATCAGATTCTTTCTAATATTTTTGAATTGACATGTTTCTTCAATTACAGCATGCTTTTACTTGTTCTACAAGTGTTTGTGTGTTAAAATGTATGGTAATAAATAATTAGCATTTTTCAACCATTTCCTTCATGCAAACTGTTAAATATCAAATAATTTTAAAGAACACAATGCTTGCTCAGTAGGCAACACTGCAATTACATGCATGCTCCAAATGATGTCTATGGGACACCCAGATTTTTAAAAATTCAAATTTTAGCCTTTTAAAATATTTTTTAGTTTTGATGCCTGTATCACAGACTGTAACTCTCAAGTTGTGAACTACTTAAACCCTTGCAGCTAATTATTGAATAAAAAAGGAAAAAAGTTGGACTTTGGAAACCTTTCTTTTTTTCCACAGGAGATCACAATGTTTCTCTCTTATACATTTATTTTTTTAAATGAGCAATAAGCTTTTCATTTCATTTAATATTAATATAAAAAAACAGAATAAAGAACAGTCTGGTGAATAAGTGGCATACATCATTTATTTATGTGTTTGTAAATAAATATATGCAAAGTCATACCTTTTGTCTAATATTTACATCTATTTTGTCTAACATGACATCACAGCCAAGTTGGTTAACTTGACTTGGTTTCATCTTCTCCTTGAAATTACCCCTTCCACTTTGCAACAGAGCTATGTTTTTTATACCAGAGTTTTTAAGTTGAAAAATACCAATGTTTTCAAATGTTACAGTAAATGACAATGGGTGTCTAACTTTGATCTCCAGATATTTTTTGTTCAGGCAGTTCTAGCTATTTCAGAGGTGCTTTTTCAGTTGTGATGAAAACTGATGAAGCTTCTTAGATGAGAAGCAAAACATTTTGTTCTTCTTCCTCAAAGGAAAAAACAATCCAAATGCTTTTTGAAAAAGCACCTTTGAGACAATTATGACTTATGGTGGATTGAGAATCTACACAGACATGCTGTCGTAACTACTTCCCTTTGGTTTCCTTTGTGAGGACAATAAAAACCACATGGCTTAAACATAGTATTGTGCATCAGAGAGTGAGAATATCACTACAGGTACCACTGGACCACTGTTACCAGCAAATACCCCTACAAATAGCTTACGGTAAAGGATGTTGGAATGTTTAGTTCAGCACTACTTGAAGAGCTACAGATCTCTCACTCTTGATACGTATTTGAATTGCAATCACTGACAATTGCATAAATATGAAAAACTTCATTTTCACTTTTGTTATAGACCAGATCAATCAGTGAAGTTGTATATGTGTCAAATTCTAAATTCTGTGCCACCATCAAAGTTATATGACTTTCAAAAATGCTACCCATGTAGGAAGGATCATATCTATCTACAGTGGTCACACTAACTGAAACTGCATCTATTTTTTCACACGGAAGTACATTGTACATTCACACATATGAACTGTATGTAATACATGCATGTGATTTATAATTTTGGATGGTTTTTTCCCAAATTTATTCCTAGGCAAAGTTGGTCTAGGAGAGTTGTACATTCGGTTAACGGCAAGTTGATGGTTTTGTGCTATCTGTGTCAATTGGGAAAACTTAAATCAATCTTTCATTTAAAATATTGTTAAAATACGTTCATTGCAAATACTAAAACAAATTTACTGAAGTTGGAATTCTTCTAAATATGTACGGAAGAATAATTATTTTGACTTTAAAGAGGTCATTCTCCATAGAATATTGCAAATTAATAGACAATAGATCTGTGCTGCCAAAGAATTCTATTAAAATAAAAGAACACACCATAGTGCAGGGTGCTTCATTGATCCTTATGACATTAGAGTAAGGATGTGTTTATTTGGCAAGTAGTACTTCCTGAAATTTGACAAAACAAAATTTACTTGGAGACATTTGCTTACTTTAGATCTCCCTCCCGCTCCTTCTGTCTTTGTACCTCCCTCTCTCTCTCCTCCCCCCCTCCCTGGGAAAGGAATTTACAGCAATGCCTTAGGCGCTAAGTTCAGAAACAGAGCCTAATTTGGCTACTCTCACAGGGAAGAGGGTTTTGGATATTGGGAATTGCTTTTAATATATGATTTTCACACAGTTTTTCTTCAAAGTTTGCCTTGCTTACACTGCACTCAGCATCTCTAGTAAAAGAACCTTTTCTCTTAACACTTATGAATCAAGGATTGTTCCTTCTTAGGGAGCAGACTGTGGTCATTCTGACACTCAGCCAATGGGGAATGAGGAGGGATGTGGCAGTCAGGATAGGGTTGTATAAAGAAGGGAATAGTTTGAGTTGAAACTTTGGAAAGAACTAAGCTTTGATAAGCTTCTGTCCCCTTTTGCTGAAATAAATGAAACAAAAGGCCTTCACTCTGTCTTGGCTGATTATTGGTCAGGCAAGCTTGCCTCTGGTCACAGAAGAAAGTGGCCAGGAACACAAAGCAGTAGTAGAATCTATTATGTGTTTTTCTGTTTCAATGTATTTTTCCTAATTCTTTAAATGTCTTGGTTTGGTGCTTTAGTTTTTAACAAGACAAATCACTGATTTGTTTAACTTTCTTTTCAATAAGTGTCTGCCATAGTCTGAAAATAAACTTGGTAGATTTTCTTTATATTTTCAATAATCTTTTTCAAATACCAATAAAAGAGAATATATTTAGCTCAGGGTTGAATTGTGTTATCCTTGATGCTCTCTGAGCTTGATTATTTGCTTGTGAACATCGTTAACATTACAAGAAGACAAAAGACCCAATACAAAGAATATGCACACGCATACACAAATATACACACACAAAGCAGCAAAAGCCTATCTTGTACTAATAATCTTTATTTAAGCCATTTTTTGAGAAGATAATGGGAATCCAACTACTATGCAAAAGACTTCGCATTAAGTAGATCTGGATATTTTTTACAGTATTCAGGTACAGATACTCAAAAAATAAACAGTAAAATCACCCTCTCCTGGAAGTCTTGTGCAGAACCTTCCATGCCATGCAGATTGCTAGCCATCTTTTCTTTTGGTACTTCTGATTATGTGCAGCAATTTTTTTATTCTCTGAGAAACAGAAAGGGAAGAAGGACATAGTTATAGTTCTGAATTACTTTCTTGTAAGATGTTGCCATGAATCTACAATAGCTTGGAAGAAGTACACAATAGAGAACTCTCTTTATCTTCACTTTCTTGTAACTGGCTTTAAGAAGGTTCAGTAATTGCATAGTAATTAATAGTTTAATTTCTCAGAGTCATAGAACATAGATGTCTTTAATCCAACCACCTGCTGATCCAGGCTTCGTTTAAAAAAAAGCAAATAATAGAGATAATGTGACATACATGACAAAAAGGCCTGTACTTGGGCAAGAGTTATCAATCTCATCTGGCAAAAGAAGTTGTATTCATAATTCTTCTGTCTAATCTGAAGATGGGCTAAGCATAGTGTGAATTTCTTAGTAAAAACAACATTACAGCAAATTATGAGTCGATAATACTATGCTTCTGTCTTTTAGCAATATTTACCCTCCAACAATGCTGATATTAAGATACTAAATTACAACAGTGCGAAGAAGCTTGTTACTTTTAAGTTAGGTCAGATAAAAAACTAATTTAACATTTTAATTTTCTGTGCCCCAATGGAACTCTTAAGTGACATATTGGTACATTCTGCTTGTAATTTTGTGCCAATATTATTTGTTTATGAGCTACCATTGCCTGTTCCAGAGCATTAGTATCTTATTTGAGAACCCCAATTTATGTAATTTATTTTTTATTTTGAGTTTCCAAGAAGATTAATAATTATCTGTCAAGGTAAGATTTTAGCCAACAGCTGAGGGCAATTGGACATGTTCCTGTTTTGTTATTAACCCTGCCTCCAAATAGCACAAGAAGAAGAAAAACTTTCTTGTGAAATTAGGTTGAACTCTCTCCAGTTTCTAACAGTTGACATTAGGCTTTAACTGCTTTCCATAAGAGTTGTGCCAGCATCCTGGCTTCCAAAACCTTCAAAGCAGATGGTATATACTGGGCTTCTTTAGAGAAAAAGGAAGAAAGAATTGCTTCTGAACTGTTTTGAGCATTCAGATAAACTTGAGAGATAGAAATATGGTACGTTCCAGAGGTGGTATTCAGCAGGTTCTGACCAAGTCTGGAGAACCAATAGTGAAAATTTTGAGTAGTTCGGAGAACCTGCTGTCGCTGACTGGCCTTGCCCCATCTATTCTCTGCCTCCCAAGTCCCAGCTGATCAGGTGGGTCTTCTTTTGTTGCCCTGCACAGGAGAATGGAGCTGGAAAGCAGGTTAGTGGGGTGGGGAGGAAATGCGATTTGCAGTAACCTTCCGCTGCCATGCCCACCAAGCCACGCCCACAGAACCGGTTGTAAAAAAAATGAATCCCACCACTGGTACATCCTTAAATAATCATATAACTCCCAAGAGCTTTAAAGAAATTGATTTATTCAATTATGAATCCAGTGGAAGATTTTCAAGCAAGCCTATCATAAAATGTATGACCTTTGTGTGTGAGAGCTAATTTGTGATGAAGGTTCCCTACAGTAGCAGACTAGTGATCACATGGCTCTTGTAAAACCTGCTGTTGTCTGCAATAGTATGATAGCATTGTCTCTCTAAAGCAACTATATACATACATCTATTAACTTGATGGAGGGTAATTTTTTTCTTTCCTTAACACATTTACCTGTATATTAATCTAGTAATTTAAAAGTAAGGGCAAAGTGCGTGAGATCCCAAAAGAAACCAACATGGTTCCATAAAGAACTCTGACAAATTGAAAAATAAAAAGGACAAATATAAATAGTGGAAATATAGGCATATATTTAAGGCAGAATACTAGCATATATCCCAAATCTACAAAGGATAGGAAGCTAAGGCTCAGAAAGAATGAAGAATGAACTAAGGCTTGCAACAAATGTCAAAAAATAATATCCATTCTAGATGAGTTCAAATCACAGGACTAGATGGATTACATCCCAGAGTACTGAAATAGTTGGCAGACATAATCTCAGAACCACTAAACCATACATTTCAAAGTTCTAGAACACCGTGGAAATATAGGATTGGAAAAGAGCTAATGTGGTTCCCATCTTCAAAAAATTGGGAGGGTAGTGGATCCAGGAAACAACAGACCAATCAGTATGACCTCAATATGTTGGAAGATTCTGGAAAAAATTAGCAACAAATCTGCAAATTGAGGCAAGCAAAGTTATAACCAGAAAGAAATAAGGGCTTGTCAAAAACAGATCATGCCAGATATTTGGACTTCAATAAGGCATGTGACAAAGTAGGCCATAATCTATTATTTGGTAAGTTAGGAAAATGTGGGATAGGCAGTATCACCACCAGATGGATTCGTAATTGGCTGACTAACCACTCAACATTTTGTCCTTACAAAACTACTCTACATGAAAGGAAGTATGCAGTGGGGTGCGCCAAGATTTTGTCTTAGACCCAGTTCTAATTAACATCATCATAAATGATTTAGGTGAAGGGTTAGAAGAAGAAGTCAATAGATTCACTGATGGTATCAAGCTGGTGGAGCTAGCCAATACTTTAGAAGACAGGTGCAAGTTCCAGAAGAATCTTGACAGCCTTAAGTACTATCCAACAAAATAAAATTCAGTGGTGAGAAAAGTAAGATTTTATACTTAAGTAAAAAAAAAACTGGAACCAGGCTCAGTAGCAATAACTGTGAGAGGGATCTAGGAGTCTTCTTGGACAATCATTTAAGTATGAGCCAGCAATGTGCTGCAGCCATTAAAAATGCACTCCTAGAGTGCACCAGCAAGGTGCTAGAAGAACTAGTACCGCTTTATATTGCATTGATAAGGCAATACTTGGAATACTATGCCCAGTTTTGGTTGTCACAATACAAAAAAAGATGTCTTATCAGAGAGCTTACTAACTATGTTATGAAGGCTCCCTGGGCAGTAAATGCTAGATCATCTGTCTCCCTCAGCTTCTAGATAGAAATAATTATGGTTATGCCTTGGTCTTTAGGATTTGAGGCTTATTATAACTGAAATTTGAAGCCAACAGTGGAGTCACTCAGAATGGACTCATATAATTTCAGGAGGAGTTAAATCCAGGTATGAGAACTTTTCCATGTTATTATGACCTTTTGAGTGTTTTGGGAAAATACTCATCACAGATTAGCTATGGATGCAAAAAAAAAAGCCTACAAATTCTCCCCTCCAAATAAACTTTAAAAATGAGCTAATTAGCCAAGAAAGCTTTTATCAAGGGTTCCTTGATAAAACATAATACTAAACTTAAAATGAGGCAAGAGAAACTGCAAATTTTCTCTTGCCTTTTTAAATTCAGTATTATGAAAACTTAGACTTTAAAAGAAATTTTAATAAATTTAGAGAAAGCTTGAGAAAGATTCCATGGATGAAAATCTAAAGGAGGAAGCAATTCAAGAAGATTGGGAAACTCTGAAAAATATAATTATAAAAGCCCAGTCCAGCTCAATACCAATGAAAAGGAAAAACAAATCCAAGAAAAAATCACCATGATTAAACAAAGAACTCTCTGATAAACTGAAAAACGAAGAGGACAGGAACAAAAATAGAGGCACACATAAATAAGGCAGAATACAACAAATAGCCCTAATCTGCAAAGATGAAGTCAAGAATGCTAAGGTTCAGAATGAAGTACTGTAGGACTTGTAACAAATGTCAAAAATAATTTTAAAAGTTTTTTTCAACATATAAAAACAAGAAAATGTCAAGGAAACAATTGATCCACTAATGCAAGATGGAAAACAAATAATGGGCAGTAGAGAGAAAGCAGAGCTGCTAAATTCATTTTTTGCATCTGTCTTCACATAAAAAGGTAATACAACATTAGCTACCAAAAACATAACTGTAAAGGATAGACTAGGAAAACAAATTAAAATAATCAAGAAAATGGTAAGAACATCTGTCTACTCTAGACCAGTTCAAATCACTGGTATGATTGATTACATCTTAGAATCCTGAAGGAGTTGACAGATGTGATCTCAGAATCATTGAACTATATCTTTCAAAGATCCTAGAGCACTGAGAAACTAAGGACTGGAAGAGAACTGATGTGGTTCTATCTTCAAAAAAAGGGAGGGGGGAGAAACAGATACAGGAAACTAAAGACCAATTATCCTGACATACTTCTGAAATGAATATCTGGAAAAATCTTGCAAAAACAGCAGGTCAGCAAGCACCTAGAACACCTTATTATAACCAGAAGCCAACATGGATTTCTCAAAAACAGAGCATGCCAAACAAATATTATTTTATTCTTTGACAACATTACCAAATTAATGGACCAATGAAATCCTGTAGATATGGTGTACTTGGATTTCAGTAAAGCATTTATTTATTTATTTATTTATTTATTTATTTATTTATTTATTTGACTTATATGCCGCCCCCTCTCCCAAAGGACTCGGGGCGGCTCACAGATTAAAAGGGAAATACAACAATAAATTACCTAAAAACGACATAGACACAACTATTTCCTGGTAAGCTAAAAATATGTGGGGTAGACAGCATCACTCCAGATGGATCTGTAACTGGTTGACAAACTGCAGTCAACATGTAATCTTTAATGGAATTAAATCAACATGGAAGGAAGCAGTGGGTACCACAAGGTTCTGTTTTAGACCCAGTAATGCTCAACATCTTCATAAATGATTTAGATGAGGGAATAGAAAGCAAACATATCAAACTGGCATGATTAGATAACACCCCAGAAGATAGGCTCAAGATCCATATGGAGCTCCACAGACTAGCTAACGAAATAAAATTCAACATAGAGAAAAGTTTTACACTTAGGCAAGAGAAACCAAATGTAGAGGTACTGATTAGGTGTAACTTGACTTAACAGCAGTAACTGTGAGAGAGATCTTGAAGTCCTAATGGACAATCACTTAAATATGAGCCAGCAGTGTGCAGCAGTCAAAAAAGCCAACCAAATCCGAGGTTGCATTAACTAAGGAATAGAATCAAGATCATATGAAATATTAGTACTGCTTTATAAAGCCTTAGTAAGACCACAGAATAGTTACTACTATTCAGCCAGGTTTCATCTAATTTGTACTATATCATATCTGCTATATAGCATACCTCCCATTGTCATGTTGTTCATCCCTACATGAATGAAAAGAAAGGGATAATAAACTTTGAGCTTGATTATTTTAGTAAGGCTCTCACCCACATTTTGATTTAGCTCCAGGGAAACAACTTACCTCACTAGATTGAGTGTTCAGTCTACAGATGACTGGTTCTGCATTACATCCTACAACACCTTGAATCTCCAAATACCTACACAAGGGTTCTCTTTGTAGACTTCAGTTCAGCATTCAATACCATCATTCCAGACTTTCTTCTAAGTAAATTAAACCACTGAACACACCACTGAAACCACTGAACACACTTGTAGGTGGATCATAAGCCTCCTAACAGACAGGAAGCAGCAGGTGAAGCTAGGCAGAATCACATCTAATACCTGTACAATTAGCACAGCCCCCCCACCAAGGCTGTGTGCTTTCTCCACTTCTCTTCCCCCTGTATACCAATGACTGCATCTCAAATGATCCATCTGTTAAAATACTGAAGTTTGCTGATGACACAACAGTGATTGGTCTCATTCAAGATGACAAATCTGCATACAGACAGGAGGTTGTACAACTTGCCTTGTGATGTAACTGGAATAATCTGGAACTGAACACACTCAAAACTGTAGAAATGGTGGTAGACTTTAGAAGAAACCCTCTCATACTACCACCTCTTACAATACTAGACAACACAGTATCAACAGTAGAGCCCTTCAAATTACTTGGTTTTACTATATCACATGACCTAAAATGGTCACCTAACATCAAAAACATCATCAAAAAAGTACAACAAAGAATGTTCTTTCTGTGCCAACTCAGAAAGCTCAAACTGCCCAAGGAGCTGCTGATGCAATTCTACAGAAGAGTTATTGAGTCTTTCATCTGCACTTCTATAACTGCCTGGTTTGGTTCTGCAATCCAGCAGGACAGACACAGACTTCAGAGGATAATTAGGACTGCAGAAAAAACAATTACTACCAACCTGCCTTCAATCAAGAACCTGTATACTGCACAAGTCAAAAAGAGGGCTGTGAAAATATTTACAGACCCCTCACATCCCAGACATAAACTATTTCAACTCCTACCCTCAAAACAACACTATAGAGCACTACACAACAGAACAACACTACACAACAGAACAAACACCATCACTGCTAAACAAATAATTCCCTCAACACTGTTCAACTATTTACAAAGTCTGCACTACTATTACTGTTAATCTTCTCATCACTCCTTATCATCCATCCCCTCCCACTTGTGACTGTATGACTGTAACTTTGTTGCTTGTATCCTTACGATTTATATTGACTGTTTCCTAGTATTTGATTGCTTATTGTACCCTTTGACTATCATTAACTGTTGTTACCTTATGATTCTTGACTCTTGACGAACATATCTTTTCTTTTATGTATACTGAGAGTATTTGAACCAAGACAAATTCCTTGTGTATCCAATCACACCTGGCCAATAATATTCTATTCTATTCTATTCTATTCTATTCTATTCTATTCTATTCTATTCTATTCTATTCTATTCTATTCTATTCTATTCTATTCTACTCTATTCTATTCTATTCTTCTGTTCCGAGTAGTGAATTTTCTATTACCAACACTTGCTTCCCCTCTATATTTACAGCACTTTACAGCACGTTCTGGGCAGTTTACAGTGTAAGAATTATTTGCATATTATCCCCAACAACCTGACTCCTCATTTTAACAATCTCAGAAAGATGGAAGGTGGAGCAAATGCTCAGAATGAATAAAGACTTGTAACAAAAGTCAAAGACAATAAACAAGTTTCTTTCAACATATAAATAACAAGAAAAAAGTCAAGGAAACACTCTCCACTGAAGAGAGAAGATGACAAGGAAGCCACAGAAAGCAGAGAGAAAGCAGAGATGTTTAACTCATTCTTGGGCACGTCTTCAAGCCAAAAGAAATGAAGCCCAGCCTACCAAAAACATAACTGTAAAAGACAGAAATAAATATTAAAATAAGTAAGAAAATGGTGATAGAACACCTGTCTGATCTTGATGAATATAAATCACCAGGACCTGATGGATTATATCCCAGAACTCTGAAGATGCTGGCAGATATTATCTCAGAACCATTATACCATATGTTTTTTGAAAAATCCTATTAGAGATTGAAAAAGAGCTGATGTGATTCCCATCTTTAAAAAAGGGGTGGGTGGGGGAGAGACCCATGTAACTACAGACCAATCAGCTTAATATCAATACCTGGGAGGATATTGGAAAAAATGATAAAAAAAAACAAATCTGTGAACATCTAGAAACAAATAAAGTTATAACTAGTAGCCAGTACATGATTGTTAAAAACAGATCATTCCAAACCAATCTTATTTCATTCTTTGACAAGGTGGCTAAATAAGTGGACCAGTGAAATGCTGTGGACATAGTACACTCTGACAAAGTAAACCACAACCTATTTCTTTGTAAACTAGAAAAATGTGGGATAGACAGCATCAACACCAGATGGATTTGTAACTGGTGACAAACTGTACTCAAGGAATAATATTTAATGGTACTACATCTACATGGAGAGAAATAAGCGATTCCATCTTAGGCCCAGTGCTCTTTAATTAACTATATATATATAAAAAAGCCAAGTACCGTCACAAAATCTTCAGAACCATAAATCCTACAAACTTGAAATTTGGCATGTATGTTCCTCTTGGCTTCTAGGTACTCATTAAGAAAGGATTTTTCAAAATGACTATCAGATCATTACTATATACATAGACTTCTGTAAAGCCTTTGATTCAGTGGTACACCACAAACTACTCCTAAAATTAAAATCTTATGGTATCTCTGGACACCTGCATAACTGGATGGAAGCATTCCTGTCAAACAGACAACATAAAATTGTGAGATTAGAAAGTGGTGATGATGTAAAGCAATTCTTCATACTCTACATAAACCTGACCGACTATGTGTCAGAATGGTCAAACAAATGGCAACTTCAACAAAAATAAATGCTCTGTCTTACATATTGGCAAAAAAAAAAATCAGAAAATAAAATATAAGCTGAATAGTCAAGACCTTGTTGATGACACAAACTTTGTCAAGGACCTTGGAGCACTCATCTCAAACAATCTAAGTGCTGGAGCCCACTGTAACTACATAGCCAAAAAGGCATTAAGAGTTGTTAACCTAATCCTGCGTAGCTTTTTCTCTGGTAATATCACTCTACTAACTAGAGCATATAAAACATTTGCTAGACCAATACTTGAATACAGCTCATCAGTCTGGAACCCGCATTACATATCTGATATTAATATAATTGAGAAAGTCCAGAAATATTTTACGAGAAGAGTCCTCCACTCCTCTACTCATTGCAGAATACCTTATGCCACCAGACTTGAAATTTTAGATCTAGACAACTTAGAACTACACCTCCTTTGGTTTGATATAAGTATAGTACATAAAATTATATATTGCAATGTCCTACCTGTCAATGAATACTTCAGCTTCAACCAAAACAATACAAGAGCACACAATAGATACAAACTAAAGATAAACTGCACCAAACTTAATTGCAGGAAATATGACTTCAGCAACAGAGTAGTCAATGTCTGGAATACTCTACCTGACTCTGTGGTTTCTTCCCCAAACCCCAAAAACTTTAACCTTAGACTGTCTACTATTGACCTCACCCCTTTCCTAAGCGGTCTGTAGGGGGCATGCATAAGCGCACCAACGTGCCTACCATCCCTGTATTATTGTTTCTTTTTTCTTGTTCGTATCCATTTCATGTGTTTATTACCATGTTTATACTTATACCTGTTGTCTAATAATTGTTTGACAAAATAAATAAATAAATATTTCTTAATACAATAATTAACACACTCTGATGCTAAGGAGTTCTACTCCCCCTCCCCACCTGAAAATAACTCTTCCAACTGCCAACTGCCTCACAAGGTTGCAGAACAGCAGGAGGTAGCATTCTTTCCCATCATGCTCCATTATACAGTATCTGTAAAAGTGAGCAGCAGACACAGTCTTCTTGAAAGGACCCTTGGTCTTTGCGTCACACTGAGATATATTGATGTAATAGCCATCTTCTCTATAGCAGAACATCAGAGGGTACTGGATAGTTCAGGAGCAGTCTGGGGCTCCTTACAGTACTAAACTTTGGTATTTCACCAAAATATCTAAGGCTTCCACCTATGGAACTGCTTCTGGACTCAAGGCGGCGGGAGCGATATTCCTTTATGTGTTTCAATCACTGACCACTACTGAGTCAATGGACTGTGAACCATATTTCTCCTGCATAGCCCAATCACATAGTGTCATCGCAAAGCATGGGTATCCAGCTAGTTTCTATATAAATTACTTAGATGAGGGAATAGAAGGAGGAACTAATCAAATTTGCAGATGACACTAAGCTGGCAGGAATACCCAACACCCAGAAGGCGAGCTCAGGATCCAAAAAGATTGTCTCTTCTCCTGATTATTTTGGATTTTGAAGTATTGAATAGAAATGTAAGACAGGATTAGAAGATTGTGGGAGTAAAAGTTTAAAAAGGGATGTGTAAATTCTGAGCTTTTGTGAATGATTTGATGTTGGTTTTGGAAGATGCTTTAAAGGGAATTGAAATTAAATGAAAAGAATGTGGTATATCAATGATTCTCCTGTATATAATTGTTAGAAAAGCTTAATGTATCTAAAATAATTTATGGTTTTGAATAGTGTAAGACTAATTTTGAACTAGAATTGTGCACAAATGATGAACATGTAATTCAGTACATAACCCTACATTTCTTGCACCTGAACTACGTTTTGAGGAAAAGTCTCAGTGTTCACATTTATACTGATC
The DNA here is from genome assembly GCA_009733165.1 of Naja naja. Taxonomy (NCBI): domain Eukaryota; kingdom Metazoa; phylum Chordata; class Lepidosauria; order Squamata; family Elapidae; genus Naja; species Naja naja. Next base: position 86,835,489 of record CM019155.1, read on the forward strand.
TTTTCAAACCTTGAGATTAAGTTAGCAAATTTGTTAAGCATTTTTTCTATTCCCTTATCTAATTTGTTTTTTTTTTATGTTTACTGGGCCCAGGACAAAAGTCTCTCACTGCATACCAATAAATTTAAAAATTATACCAATTTTTAAAAAGGGTGACCCTAGTTCAGTTGAAAATTATAGACCAATCTCTTTGTGTTATGTTACATACAAAGTTATGGAATCAATTATAAACCAATTCATTGTTAATCATTTAGAGACAAACAACTTGCTGTCTGACAAACAGTTTGGCTTTAAGAAAAACTCATCCTGTAATCTACAACTTTTAAACTGTAAAAACATCTGGATTACATGCCTTGATCAAAGCAAAGCTGTAGATGCAATTTCTATACATTTTTGTAAGGCTTTTGATTCAGTAATACATGATAAACTGCTGTTGAAATTAAACTCTTTCTTTATCATTTCTGGTCCTTTGCACAAGTGGATTGCTGTTTTCCTGTCTAATAGACTGCAGAAAGTTAAAATAGGGAACTCGCTATCTAATCTTGCATCAGTTAACAGTGGTGTTCCGCAAGGCAGCATCTTAGGTCCCACACTTTCCTTGCTCTATATCAACGATTTATGTGATCAACTTAAAAGCAATTGTGTCCTTTTTGCCAATGACATAAAATTATTCAATGCTACAGATAATTCTGTTGTTTTGCAAACTATGTGTCTGAATGGTCATCTATTTGGCAACTTCAAATTTTGATCAATAAATGCTCTGTCTTACATATTGGTAAATGTAATCAGAATGTTAAGTATAAGCTAGGTGGCATTGAACTAGCTGATGGCTCTCACTTTGTCAAGAACCTAGGTGTATTTATCTCTGATGATCTGTGCTCCAAAGTTCACTGTAACAGCGTTGCTAAAAAAGCATTAAGAATTGTAAATTTAATTTTGCACAATTTTTTTCTGGAAACATTGTATTGCTAATTAGACCTTATAAAACTTATGCTAGACCAATCTTAGAGTATTGTTCAACTGTTTGGAATCCCAACCATACAGTATATCTCACATCAGTACAATTGAGCGGATTCAGAAGTATTTCATGAGAAAATCTTGCACTCTTCTATACACAATAGATTTCCCTATGCTACTAGGCTTGAAATTCTCATTTGAATAACTTAGAACTGTGTCACTTGTGGTCAGACCTAGGTATTGCATACAAAATTGTATGTAGTAATGTTTTACCTGTAAACCATTTTTTTAAACTGCAATAATACGCATGCTAACAACTGCTTTAAACTAAATGTAAATCGTTCTAAACTTGACTGTAAAAATATGTCTGAAATAGAGTTGTCAAAATCTGGAATGCTCTACCTGATTCAGTTGTTTCAGCTACAAATTTTCACAGTGTCAGTCACAAATTGACTTCCGTGGACCTTACATCATACTTATGTGGTTAGTAGAGAGGGCATGCATAAGTGCACTAACGTGCCTATTGTCCCTGTCATCGTATTTTTATTCTTTAATTCTTGTTCTTGTTTTTGTTTGACAAATTCTAATAAATAAATAAAATAAAATAAATGAATACCTCTCCCAATATAAACATGGTTCTGTTAAGGACTATATATTGGAGACTATCTTGTCTTCACTTATCATTTAATGAGCTATCTATTGTTCATTATAGGTTACTTTTAAATCCAACCCAGTGTTGCTAAACTTTTGAAAAGTAAGCTATAGTATATTATGCACAATTTTCAAACAGAATCCACCAAGTCCCCCTAGCTTTTGTGCTTCAAGATTATAATCATTCCTGCATATTAGCTCTTTTGAATTCCTTTAACAGAGGATGGATAAGCGTTAGCTAAACTCTCAACCTTTTGTTCTTGTTAATATGTTCTTGTTAGAATTTTAAATGGATTCAGTATGGTTTTATCTACTCATATGAATCAAAAGTAAAGCAATATGTTCAATAAAGTGTTTTATAAAGATATGGGATGGGAGTACAGGGAATATTTTTTTTAAATCACATCTCCAGTTTTCATTTATAAGAATATCACTCAATTGAAGGTCAGGTAATTCACACTAGGACACTTCTGAATCCAATTCAATATTGCCAAACTTTTGAAAAGATATTACATATTATTTCTCTGATTTAAAATCAGAGGCACAATTTTACAATAGTCTAAATATAATAGTTTTCAATGGTTTGCAAAAAAATTTCTTGAGGAAAAGAATGGTGAATGCTTGTCCTCTGAATACTATTGGACTTTATGGAATAGCCACTACAACCAGAGTTGTGTTCAGTATCATATGGAGAAATAACACTGCTATCTTTCTAAGTGACTGTAGTATCAAGCATGCTTAGGACATAAAGCAGCTGCCTCTAAAGATGGACTAACTATAGCCTTGAATGTTTTTCTTACTTTAATTTCTCATGATATACTATTACTTATATTACGGTAAATGTTTTGTTCTAATCAAATCCAAATGTTCCACCCTTTTAATGTGCACTGTATCAAAGAATTGAGCTTCAAAGGCATTTTGGTAAACAAGATATATTCCAAACTTTTATCAAAAAGGAAAAGAAGCATGGACAGAAACCACTTTCCAGAGCTATTTGTAGTACAATATTATTGGTATATGCACTATGAGAGGGAAATGACCTTCCTGTCATTTATTTGCTGGGAATTAAATCCCAATGTTCTTAATATGACAGTCTTCCAGGAAGGTAAACTAGGATTGTTGATAGTCCTTTCCTCTTTGTTAGTTATCGGGGTTTTCATCTAATGTTTCACACTGTCAGGCTTTAATATTTCCTGGTGAGCCAATAATTTAACCCTTTGCTAGTTTTGTGATATTCCATTAGAAGCAGAAATAGAGCATTCTTATGAGGGTGCTTTAAGCAAAGCAAGTTCTTTTTTGGCAGTTTGGCTGTGACAGAACACTATGAGAAAAATTGATTTCCTTTGCTGTCCTCCCCCTACCACCTATGTGTCATTTCTTTCTTATTTCCTTAATTGCTAGTTTCTTTGCAGTAAAGACAGGCAGATCAATGGGGTTAATATAGAAGATTGCTAGGAGGCCGAATACCATTGATTGATCAGCAGGAGAAGAGTCCTACCTTCCCCAAGTTTTTGGTTTCCTCTTCAACATTCACAGCAGCTCTGTTGACATGATCTTCAGTCCTGTCAATCTTCTCCTGCTGAGTTTGAATGCAAAGGAATTACAAGTGAGGTTTCCCACTGGGAAGCAGCAGTAAGCCAATACATACCATTTTAATGTCTGTAAATCAGGCTCCCACAGAAGCTTTCATCTGCTACTCTCTGCAGCCAGGCAGCCTTAATGGCAGTTCATTAATAGCTTCTGATTAGCTGTACTGAAAGCAGAAAATTACACAGAGGGATAAATTCAACTATTAGGCAATAAAATAGGGCAATATTATGTGGGAGATGATTGAAAGTTAAAGAAAATGACTGTTAAACCATATTATTCAATCTAATGGTATGGGAATAAATGAGCTTACAAACCAAAGGAAAAGTGAAAGGTGTAATGTTAGAATGCTATAATGTCATTCTATGTCTAGATGACAGACTTCCCCAGGCTAGCCTGTTTTGAGGGAAAATAGAATATTACAGAGTCAGATGGACCCAATATAGAACATTTTGTATATCTTTACTCTTAAACTAATAATTTTCATTTCTAGTAACAATTATGGATCCTTATATAAATCATGTTCTACTAATTGTGTGGTTAAATCTTCATGCTATTTAGTTTTCAGGGTTTTTTATCCTCATTCATTAATTGCATTATGAATCCTAAGACAGTACCCATAAAAACAACTTGAGCTATTATTTTTATTGGCTACATGAATTTAATTTTTATCAGACAATAGCCTTATTTTTCTTAAAATGTATGCAGTAATTTTTCTCATATAAAAGTAAGAATTGTTATAAAGAGGATTTTTTTAAAAAAATATGGATCTTTATTTAACAGATAACAGAATAACAGAGTTAGAAGAGAGAGACATGAGATATTTTCTAGCCCAACTGCCTGCTCACGCAAGAGACACTATACCATGTCAGACAAATGGCTGTCCAATCTCTTTTTAAAAGCCTTCGGTAATGGAGCACCTAGAAATTCTGAAGGCAAGCTATTCCACTGGTAGTTCTCATTATCAGGAAATCACTCCTTATTTCTAGGTTGGTTCTTATCCTGATTGCAAGTGCTTTGAAAAATAGGTTGACCCTCTCTTCTTCTTTTTTAAGTTTTATTAGATTTTTATTTTTATTTTTAGGTATACATCAATATACCTAAGAGCCTTGGTGGTGCAGGCTATTAAATGCCTAGCACTTAATTCCAGCTGCCTGCAATTACTGCAGGCTCGAATCCCACCAGGCTCAAGGTTGACTCAGCCTTCCATCCTCTCAGGGTAGGTAAATTGAGGACCCAAGATTGTTGGGGGCAATAAGCTGACTTTGTAAAAATGCCGCTTAGTAATAAGCAGGCATATACAATGGAATGAAGGCTATTGCTGAGCACATTGGGTTGTGCTCCAAACATTGTAAGCCGCCCTGAGTCTCTGGAGAAGGGTGGCATATAAATATGAATTAAAAAATAAATAAATAAATAAATCAGTACATAAACAGTGTGACCCCTGGATATAATTTATTTTGATACAAATATCAATAATGATAATCATAATAATTGTTATATTAATCAAACTTATATAATCCTAGTATTTTTAGAGTAATTCAATATTTCAATGTTCCATTTTAATGCCAATGATATTATAAGTATATATAGTAATACCATCTTTCACCTCTATTTTCCATCAAATTATTACTTATATTCTGTTATGGAACATAAAAATTATATCTGCTAATATTCCCCCAATTTCTTATTTCTATCTCTATTCTTGCTTCTAATCAGGTCACCATGGCTAATATTAATACACTTGTTTATATTAAGACATAGTCCTTCATTCTTTGGCTGTTCAAAGTCACAGTACGCCATTCAAATACCAGTCTTCCTATTATTTAAACATACCTAATAATACCATCTTTCAACCTTTCCATCTAACTATTGCTTCATATAAAGGTCTGCATTCTTATTTCCACCTCTATTCAAATTACTAATCAGGCCATCATTTTATTAGAATAAAAAGAATATATATATTCTTTATTGGATCTTTATCTCTATCAGCACCTTTCTATCAGCACCTTCACCATTCAGACTGAATATTTCTCCCATCTCTATCCTCCTAAACTGCCAGGTCTCCAGTGTATCCATATAAACCTCTATCTCTCTTTCAAAAATATCTTATCAGATATTTTTATATCTGATACCAGATTATCTTTTAAACCAGATTATCAGATTCTATTTTTAAATCTCTTAAAGTACTTTTCCCTTGGTTTATTTCATCAGTCATTATTGTCTTCTTCTCATTTTCTTGCTTTGTTTGCTGGCTTGTCCGTTCTGTCTTTTCTTCCATTCTTTCTGCTATCTCCTCTCTTTCCTAGACTCTTTGATCTTCATTCATTATCAATTTATATTTTCTCATATATACTTTGCATTAGGTTCTTTACCTTTCTGTGATTCTTTTCCATAGTACCCCTAATACTTTGGAATATCAATGCTATTTCTCTTGAAATCTCACTCATTTCCCCCGATGGAGCCTCTTGTCTTAATTTAATAAGCCCATTCTTACTCAGCTCCAAAAGCAATATATTCCAGTCCAATGTTACTCCTCAGAAAGTTCAACAATCATAGTACTTTATATTTATTTATTTATTTTTATTTATTTATTAGATTTATATCCCACCTCTCTTCCCCCATCGGGGAACTTGACGGCATACAACAAGATAAAAAACAGTTGCCTATACAATATAAAATAAAAAAACTCATTCATACCATCCAAACGTACACAAGGGAAGAAGAAAGGTCTCAATTCCATGCCTTCCAACAAAGCCAGGTCTTAACGGCTTTGCAGAAAGCAAGTAGATTGGGGATGGTTCTAATCTCCGCAGGGAGCCTATTCCAAAGGGACGGAGCTGCCACAGAGAAGGCTCTCACCCGCGGCCCCACCAGCCGGCATTGTCTGGCCGACGGTATCCAGAGCAAGCCCTCCCTGTGGGATCTAACCGGACACTGGGAGGCATACGGTAGCAGTAGGCGGTCTCAAAGATATCCCGCTCCTAAGCCATGAAGGGCTTTAAAAGTTGTCACTAGCACCTTGAATTGCACCCAGAAGACCACCGGTAGCCAATGCAACTCGCGGAGGATAGGTGTTATATGGGCGCACCTAGGTGCACCCATAATCACTCGCGCGGCCGCATTTTGCCCCAGCTGAAGTCTCCGAGCGCTCTTCAAGGGCAGCCCCATGTACAGCGCATTGCAGTAGTCCAATCGGGAGGTGATAAGGGCATGAGCAACCATGTGTAGAGCCCCTCGATCCAGGAAGGGTCGCAACTGGCGCAACAGGCGAACCTGTGCAAGGCCCCTGGTCACAGCCGTAAGATGGTGGTCAATTGTAGCTGTGGATCCAGAAGGACCCCAAGTTGCGAACTCGTTCTGAGAGCAATTTCTCTCCTCCCAGTACCAAAGATGGATAATCAACTGGGACCTGAGGGGGAAGGGCCCACAGTCACTCGGTCTTGTCAGGGTTGAGTCTGAGCTGATTAGTCCCCATCCAGACCCTCACAGCCTCCAAGCACCGGGACATCACCTCCATGACCTCACTAGATTGACTGGGGACAGAGATGTACAACTGGGTATCATCAACGTACTGATGATACCCGACCCCGTGTCAATGGATGATCTCACCCAGTGGTTTCATGTAGATATTAAATAGGAGGGGGGAGAGAATAGAACCCTGAGGGACCCCACATGGCAGGGCCCTAGGGCTCGATCTCTGCCCCCCCACCAACACCGACTGAGTCCGGTCAGAGAGATAGGAGGAGAACCACCATAAAACAGTGCCCCCCACTCCCAGCCCCCTGAGCCGACCCAGAAGGATACCATGATCGATGGTATCGAAAGCTGCTGAGAGGTCAAGAAGCACCAGGATGGAGGGAGACCCCCCCATCCTGGGCCCGCCAGAGATCAAAGCCATCTCGGTGCTGTACCCGGGCCTGAAACCAGACTGCAAGGAATCCAGGTAATCAGCTTCATTCAAGGCCCGAAGGAGCTGGAGTGCTACCACCTTCTCAACAACCTTCCCCAAAAAGGGAAGGTTGGAGACAGGACAGAAGTTATTTAAAAGAGCCGGGTCCAGGGAAGGAGGGGCCTAACCACAGCCTCCTTTAAGGCATGGGGAACACACCCCTCACCCAAAGAAGCATTTATAATCTCCTGGAGCCAGCCACATGTCATCTCCCGGCCTGCCGAAACAAGCCAGGAGGGACATGGGTCCAGTAAACAGGTGGTGGCATTCACTGCTCCGAGGGCCTTGTCCACATCATCAGGGCCAACCGGGACAAACTCATCCCAGATAACCGGATGAAGACCTGCCTCTACCACCTCGGTGGACTATGCCCAGCCAGAGTCCAAGTCTGACCGAATCTGAGCGACTTTATCTGCAAGAGACTGAACAAATTCCTCGGCCCTTCCCTGTAGGGTTTCCTCCACCTCCTCAGATGTTAAGAGGGAGCGTGTCACCCGAAACAGGGCGGCTGGGCGACAGTCTGCAGACGCGATAAGACTGGCCCAATATGATCGTTGTGCCACTCTTATCGCCACTAGATAGGCGTCAATATGACTTCCTAACAGTGTCCGGTCAGATTCAGCCTGACTTTTCTTCCAGCAGCATTCTAGGCATCTCTTCCACTGCTTCATCCCCCGGAGTTCCTCAGTAAACCAAGGAGATTTCCAAGGTCCGTGGATGGTGAGAGTCCACAAAGGCGCAACCCCATCTAAGGCCCCGGTGGTCGCACTATTCCAGGCTTCCACCAGGGCGTCAGTCGAGCTGTGGGAGAGGGAAGCCGGAAACTCCCCAAGCTCCCTCTGAAACCCAATTAGGTCCATTAGGCGCCTGAGGCGGAACCACCTAGTTGGTCCCACCTCCCTGCGGCGTGGAGTGGTTGTCAGGAAGTCCAATCTTACAAGGGAATGATCTGACCATGACAAGGGCTGGGTGACTATTCCCCCCAATATCAGATCATGGCGCCATTGTTCAGAGATAAAAACCAGATCGAGCATGTGCCCCCCCCGATGAGTCGGGCCCTGAACTACTTGGGTCAGGTCCATGGTTGCCATGGAGGCCATAAACTCCTGGGCTACACTCAAGGATTCACCAAGGGATGACAGATTGAAGTCCCCAAGTACCACCAGCCTGGGGAACCCAACCGCCAACCCGGCTACTTCCTCAAGCAGTCCAGGCAGGGCCGTTGCAATGCAGCTGGGAGGCAGGTACGTTATCTCAGGATTATTAATCAATTTCATTTAAGTTGTCCAGGCAGCTTCTGCAAATCAAAAGTCACTTTACTTTACTTAAGAGTATTCCTTATTCTCACAATAGTCTCTAGTAATCATAAAGTAAATAGTTATAGAACAGTAAGTATCACCACAGTCCTCCAGATGAATGTTATTTATTTCTCTCATCAAAGATTTTTCTAAACTTGTAGGGGCCTGTATATTCCATTCACCAGTAGATGGCACCCTCAGCTTAGGTTTCAGCATTGTTTCAAGTCTTATAGATTTGATTAATTCAAATTTAGTTCAATTTATGGAAGCAAATCTACTCTATTCAACTAGATTCAAGTAGATAGTTCCAGCATTTTATAATGCCTTTCCAAAATAACACCTGCCCAATGTAAGAATCCAATTTTCTATGTTTTAAAAAGTCTTTAGCTTTTCTCCCCTTAGCTCCTTTCTTTCGGGTCTAGGATTTTTCTCTCTATGATTGTTTGCTGCTTTGAAAAATAATTCTAAGAGTCTCTTTTCCAGGATTTTCCACTTTTTTTTTCAAAGTTAGAGTCTAAACAAAAATATCTTTTCACCCAGCTCCAATCACTGTTCATCTACACTGCTCCTGCACAGTTCTTTGTTGCCTCAGCTGCCCAAGTTTTGTGGGAGTCATGATGGCTGCCTCTTCTTGTTGAGGGAGAGGGAAGAAGCCCTGAGTCCAGAAGGAGAGTTGCTGCTGTCTCCAAACTACAGGACACCTCTCTTTTCTTCACCACCCCTACAGGGTGGCTTTAGCTCCTTTTGGAGCCCTCCAACAGGGAGAACTTGGCATGAAAGTGCGGAGATCAGCTCCTCACATCCGATAGCCACAACGTCAGTCGGAAGTTGACATTCTCTTCTTTGTGGCAGTCCCTCAAATATTGGAACAGTGAAACATTGCTATCATGCTACCTACTCTTTCTTTTCATTAGAGTAAGCATACCCAATTCCTGTAACTATTCTTCATATGTTTTAGTGTCCAGTCCCCTAATCATCTTCATTGCTCTTCTATACACACTTTTAGAGTCTCAACATCTTTTTATGTAGTGGTGACCAAAACTGGATGCAATATCCCAAATGTGATCCTACCAAGACATTATAAAATGGCTATTATTTTTCCTTTTGTGTGAAGACAGATGCAAATAATGAATTAAACAGTTCTTCTTTCTCCCTGCTGCCTATCACTTCCTTGCTACCCTTCTTCCAATTGTTTCCTTAATTTTTTCTTGTGTTTTACATTTTGAAATAATTTTTAGAAAGTTGTTTAAACATTTGTTACAAGTCTTAGTTCATTCTGATCTTTAGCTTCCTGGTTTCATCTTTGCAGATTTGGGCTATATGTTGGTAAACTGCCTTAGTTACATGTTTCTCTTTCCAGTTTTTATACTTGTTTTTTTTGTCTTTCAGTTTATCAGATAATTCTTTATGCACCTATGAGACTTGAAACTCTTACATTGTTTTTTTAAAGAAAAAAATGGTATTATGGTGGACTGGGCTTTAATTTCAGAATTTCCCAAGCTTCTTTAATTGTTTTCCCCTTTAAGAATTTCATCCATGGAATTATTCCCAAGCTCTCTCTACATTTGTTGAAATCAGCTCTCTTAAGGTTTAAGACACTAGTTTTATTTTGTTCTATTGCTTGTGTCTGCATTATACTGAATTCCATTATGACATGGTCCCACTTCCCAAAGTTCTGCAACTTCAACCCCCTCTATCCTTTCATCATTTTCCAATAAAAATTAAGTTCAGAATAACTGACCCTCTGGTTCCCTCATCTACCTTTTGGATGACAAATTGTCAGCTAGGCTCATCAGTAATCTGTTTGATCTGCCACTTTGTGTAGAATTTGTCTCCTAGTTGATGTCAAGGTACTTAAGGACCCCACTACTACTGCAAAGTATTTCCTGCACACACTATTTAACCGATTAGCAAAAAGTTCATCCACTTGTTCTGCTTGGTTTGGTGGCCTATAGTATACACCTATGGCAATGTCATTCTTTTTTTCCTTTTGTATTAACTATATGCATGCAAGGAGGCTTTCATCCTTGGTATTATGCATTTCTACATAGGTGCAGTGATTCTCCTCCCCCCCCAAAGCTCAACGGTACCTCACCATGGTGTGTGGGTGCATGGGGGGAGTGAACAGTATAAGCCTCTTATACTGGCCAACATGGCTGTGGTCTGGAGAAAGCTGATGACCTATTCCAGTTTTCCCTGCCATAAAACCTTAGGGATCAATTCAAAGATATGGAAGATATAGTACCAGGCAGTGAGTCCCCACTTCCAGGCAGTGAGTCCCCCTGGCTGGGATGTACCAATAAAGCTACAGGGAAGAGGAAAGAGGCTATTATAGTAGCAGGAGCATCTATGATATGGATAGGGTAAATCTTAATGCATCCCCACCCCCAACCAGCCATTGACACAGCTCTCAGTGAAAATCTTCAAATTAGGAACATAGCATGTCAGTGGCTTAAACCTAGTAAAGCTGAACATTGTTAAGAATGAAATGAATAAGCTCAACATTTATATACTAGGCAGCAGTGAAGTTCATTGGACTGGCTGTGTCTTCTTCAACTCTGATGTCATATCATATACTACTCTGGCAATGATACCATCAGAAGAAGAGGAGTGGATTTCATACTGCATAAAAAAGTGGGCAGAACTATAGAAAGTTTTTGAACAATCACTGACAGGATAATGCCAATAGGTATCAATGCAAAACTTAGCAACATGACACTTCTGTAAGTATTATTATTATTATTATTATTATTATTATTATTATTATTTAGACTTGTATGCTGCCCTCTCTCCCTAAGGACTCAGGGTGGCTCACAGGATAAAATACAATACAATAAATTAACTAAAAATGATTAAACAATACAAGCCTAATATTAAACATTAAAACTATTAAAATTATTTTAAAAGAAACCCCGCTCCCTTGGCTCAGTCCAGGCCAGCCTGATGAAATAACCAAGTCTTTAGGTCACGGCGGAAGGAGCGGCGATCCGGAGCCAAACGAAGGTCCAAGGGGAGTTGATTCCACAGGGTGGGTGCCCCACAGAGAAGGCCCTACCCCTGGGCACCGCCAGCCGACAATGTCTAGCCGACGGTATCCCAAGGAGGCCCTGCCTGTGGGAGCGTACAGGGTGATCAGAGTGTGATGCCGGCAGGAGACGTTCCCAAGTACCCGGACCCAAGCCATGTAGGACTTTATATGTTGTTACTAAAACCTTGAATCTCACCCGGAAGGCAACCGGTAACCAATGCAAAATGTTCCTACTGTGGACTCAATGGTAGAGAACATCAACAAATTCTATACTGAAATGCAAGAATCTCTGAAACAAACACCAAAGAAAGACACTGTCTATATTGTTGGAGATTTCAATGCAAAAGTTGGAGAAATGGAAGAAACAGGGATCACAGGCAAGTTTGGTGAACAAAATAAAACAGGAGAACTTCTGATTCAGCTAGGCCAAGAGCAACAGCTAATCATAATGAACATGTGGTTTGAACAACCCAAGCAGTGACACTATATTTGGACTTTACCAAATGGAGACTATTGAAACCAAATTAACTACATATTATTCCAAAAGAAATAGAAAAGTTCCATCCTTGCCAGAGGAATTGAATGAGATATCCTGGAGGAGGTATGGGCACTCAATTACTTACTTAATTGCAAAACCCCAGGAGTTGATGGAATTCCTGCAGAGTTGCTGAGACCACAGCCAACAAAAGCACGGCCAGTGCTTTGCCAAAGTGTATGGAATTCTAGTCAGTGGCCAAAAGAATATAAAAAGTCAATAACCTAATACCAAAGAAAGGTGATATGAAAGACTGTTCCAGTCACCAAACCATAGCCTTGTTACTGCACGTGAGTACATTTTTCTTGAAAATATTCCACCAACAGTTGAAACCAACAGAACTGCCTGTACAAGCAGGATTTCAGAAAAGAAGAGGAATCCCTGATCATATTGCCAATCTACATTGAATGATCATCATTGGATGATCGACATTGGAAAGAACAAAGAAATACCAAAAACTCCTCTACATGTGCTTCATTGACTGTATAAAAGCCTTCAACTCTGTTGACCATGACAGGCTCTGGAACTTCCTCAAAGAAATATCAACACACCACTTCCAGCTCGTTCAGTCATTATACTCTGATCAGACAGCCACTGTAAAAACTGAATATGGAGATACAAAATAGTTCAAAATTGAAAAAGGCAGTTGGTGAGATGGCATCCTGCCACCCATACTTTTCAACATATACACAGAAATAGTTATGAGAAATGCACATTTGGGAGAACCTACCTTTGGGTTAAAATTGGTGGTAAGAATATCAACAACCTTCAATAGGCAGATAATCAACGTTGTTCCCAGAAAGCAAGGAAGATCTGGAGTGGCTAATCCTGAGAGTCGAAGATGAACGAGAAAAATTTGGACAGCACCTTAACATCAGGAAAACAAAGATAATGATAATTGCAGAGAACACACAGGTCAGAGTGCAGATTGACAATGAGACCATCAAAACAATAAAGGAATTCATCTTCCTGGGCTATAAAATTGACCAAAGTGATGATTGCAGCATGAAATCAGAAGGCGTATAGCCAGTGGTGGGATTCAAATAATTTAACAACCAGTTCTCTGCCCTAATGATTTCTTCCAACAACCAGTTCACCAAACTGCTCAGAAACTTAACAACCGGTTCTCCCGAAGTGGTGCGAACTGGCTGAATCCCACCACTGCGTATGGCACTCGCAAGAACTATAATGTCTTGCAGTTATAACAGCCACATGAATAACATCTGGAAGAGTAAAAATATCAGCCCTACAGTTAATGCAATAATTTTTCCAATTGCTTCTTATGGCTGTGAAACTTGGACTCTGAAAAAGGCAGACAAGACAAAGGTGGACACCTTTGAACTGTGGTGTTGGAGGCAAATATTACACATCCCATGGACTGCAAAAACAATAAACAAAGAAGTTCTAGGCTGAACCTCACCAAAAATATTACTTAAGTTCGCTAAACAGAGATCATCATACTTTGAACATGTCATGAGAGCTGACTCACTTGAAAAATCAATTGTGCTGGGAGTGATCAGTGGAAAAGGAGAAGGCCCATTCTAGTACCTGCCAGCTGGACGTTGTATAAAGGATGACACCGGGATGACCTTGGCAGATTTGAAGGAGGCAGCACAAGACAGAGGGGCATGGAGAATGCTGTTCCATACAGTGGCTGAGGATCAGACATGGCTGAATGGATGATGATGATGTAATGACTTCTTACATATAAAGCAACTCCACTCGCTTCTTTGTTAGATCTGATCCTTTTGAACAGTTAATATCCTTCCAGCACTACACTCCAGTCATGAGTTTCTTTTTTTTTTCTGAGTCAATTTTTTTTTATTTATATATAAACATTTTTCATATAGTGTATTGTCTGGGCATACCATTTTACAAAAGAAAAGAAAAAAAGAAATAGTAACATATATAGTGATAGCAATAGTAGTAGTACAACAGAATCATTCTAACCATATTTATAATTATGTTAGATTATTTATAATCCTATTGACTGTATTAGCATACTTATAGTTATAAACATCATTCATGTTTAACTTATACATAACAATGCTCTTTCTTCATCTAATTTCTACCTCTTATCTCTAACCATTAATAAAACCTATTCCATGTTAAATAATACTCTGTATCTTCTTTATCTTTTATTTTCAATGTCAATCTATCCACTGCTGCACAATCCAATATTTTCTGAATTATATTTTTATCTGATGGGGTGGTGTTCTCATTTTTCTAATGTTGTGCAAATACAATTCTCGCTGCAGTCAGTACATGTAATATTAAATATATAGTCCCTTTATCATAGCTTTTTGGTATTATACATAACAAAAGTATTTCTGGTTTCAAATCTATATGCTGCTTAATCATCTTTTCCAACCATGGGTTTATTTTTGTCCAGTATTTTCTTGCTTTCATACATATCCACCACATATGATAATAAGTACCTGGAATCCTGATTACATTTCCAACATTTGGTGGACATGTTGTTACATTTTTTTGTTAGTCTTCCCGGTGGCAAATGCCATCTATAAAACATTTTATAAAGATTTTCCTTATATGCAGTAGCCATTGTCAGTCTGTAATTCCTATCCCACAGTTTTTGCCATTTATCTAGTTCTATAGTATAGCCAAAGTTTTTTGCCCATTGTTTCTTTAACTTGTTCATCTTCCATTTTAAAACTTAATAAATAATTATATATTTTTCTTACCAGTTTTTCATCTGTTCCTAATAACTTCTTATCAAATGTTGTTGATTCTTTATAAAAAACCCATGTTTTCGCATCTTTCTCATAACTCGATTGTATTTGCAAGTGTGGCCAGCAAGCTAAGTCCACCCCTTGATGTTGTAGTTCCTGTCTAGTTTTAAGTTCATCATTCTCATTTAAGGTACATTACAGTCCATTCTCATTTAAAATGTCTTTATAAAATACATTTTTTCCAAGTTAATAAGATTTGGATGTATCAATGCTTCCATTGTAGAAAGCCAGACTGATATTTTTCTATAGTTTTGTAATTTATTTTTTCCCATACTAAAAGTAAAGCATTCCTCACATAATGTCTTTGAAAATATCTATGTGCAGTACTCCTTCCTAATTGAAAGCATGCCTTCCTAATTGAAGATCATGTCCCTCCAATAATAATAATCTTCCATGCCTCAAATTTATCCATTCTTTTACCCATGTAAATACAGATGCCTGATAGTGTAGCTCTCAATCTGGTTGCCCAAAACCCCCTTTGCCTTTAGACTTCTGTAACATTTTCAATTATTTTTCTTGCTTCCTTCCCTTGCCATATATATTTCAAAATTGTTTTATTTAATTCTTCAAAATACTTTTTCCTCTACTTTTATCAGTATTGTTTGAAATAAGAAAAGTAACTTTGGTAATATATCCTATCATTGATAGTTGCAAATTCTTCCATTTCTCCAAGTCCAACTTAATTTGATGCATTAATTTTGTGTAGTTATCATCTTTAATTGTTGCACATCTTACTGTTAAGTGGATGCCTAAATATTTCACTTTCTTTACTCTTTGAAGGTCTATCTTCTTTGTCAGTTCATTTCTCTGTTTATCTGTAAGGTTTTTCTTACTATTATTTTAGTTTTTTCTTTGTTTATTTTTAATCCTGCAACTTCTCCATATTCCTCGATTTTCCCTATCAAACTGGGCCAGTTTCTAATGGTTCTTCTAGTATAAAAACTAGATCATCTGCAAATGCTTGTACATATATTACACTATCAAATGGAAAAGAAAGTATATAATTCAGGAGTTCTATAAGAAGCTATATGACCATTAAAAAAATACCAGAGGGAAAAAACACACAATACTTGGACAAAGCCAACCTACCAAAAGTATCTGAAATGGTGAAGAATATGTTGAATGAAAGAATAACAATGGCAGAATTAGTAGAGGCAATTAAAAGACAAAAGAATAACAAAATATCAGGTCCAGATGGTCTACCAGCAGAAATGTATAAAGATCTACAAGATACATTGAGTTTGCCAATGTTAGAGGTACTGTATATAATGAAGTTTTATTAGAAGCCAAGATACCACATACATGGACAGAAGCCAATATCACTTTAATTCCAAAAGAAGATTCAGACCTAACACAAATAAAGAATTATAGCCCAATATCTATTAAATACAGATTATAAAATATTTGCTTCAATAATACCTGAAATATTAAAAAAAATTCTTAATACATTCTGACTAATTTTTTTTTACCTAAAAGGCAAATTAGAAACAACGTGAGAATAATTTTGGAATACTATGAAGTATGTTGTGAAAAACAACGAGCATTAATCTTTTTAGATGCTCAGAAAGCATTTGACAAGGTAAATTGGCAATTTATGATACAACAATTAAAATGTATGGATTTTGGTGAAAAAAATATATAAATATGATTAAGGCAATCTACACAAATCAGAGAGCTAAAGTGATGATGAATAGATATGTGACAGAAAATTTCTATATAAAAAAGGCCCAAGACACATATGTCTAGTATCCCCACTACTATTTATATTAACACTGGAAGTGTTAACTAGAAATATTAGACAGGATCCAAAAATAAAAGGAATGGAAATAAAAAAAGAAAAATACAAACTCCAGTTTTGAGTTTCATTCTCCCATGTAATGGCAACAATGAGTGGTGCAGTGGCTTACAGGTGGGCTCTCACAATCAGGAGGCAGTGAGTTTGATCCTAGATAGCGCCAGATATTTCTCTCTGGGCATTCCACCTCACAAGGGATTACGGGTTGTTAAAAGACACACACACACACACACAAAAGTAATGCCAACAGTATCATAGTTTAATGTTAATTTTCATGGTACTAAGAAAGTCAAACAACCCTAACAAGTTAAGGTTTTTTTCCACTGTTAGAAATAATTTTGTTAATTTTTAAATTTAATTTTTGACTGCTAAAGAGTATTGTTTAGAAAAGTAGGGTGCAACACAGCTATTCAGGGTTTCTATTGGAATCATGAATGATAAAAAGTGCTTTTATCTGAAGATATATCTATCATGTACATTTTAAATTAGCACTCTAAATAACATAAAATGCCAATAAGAAGAAATCATAATTAGCTCCTGGCTACCCATTCCCTGAAAATAGTTCAATAAATCTCATCTAGCTTATGCATTGGTTTAATTTGAAGCCATGGTATTCAATAGCAATTAATAAACATGATTGGACTTGACTGAATCCAGCAAAAACTTGATTAATAAGCACACATGCTGTGGAAATAAATGGTGGCTTTAATAAAATGTGGGATTGGTCGGGGGGGGGAAGGGGATAGAAGCAGCAATGATGATAAACCTAGTTGAGTGATGAATGTCTGTAAGCAAACAAGCATGATCAGAGAGCAGCCAAAGACTCCACAGTTCAACAGTGAACTACATATATTCTCTTCTATGACGTGTCACAATCTTCTCACATGTTTCAGGAAACCATAGTGCAAACTGTGTAAAAAATACAAAGAGCAACTAAGATGATTAAGGGCCTGGAGACAAAAACTTATGAAGAACCATTGCAGGAATTTTTTTTTAAATTACATTTATATGCCGCCCTTCTCCAAAGACTCAGGGCGGCTTACAATTTTTGGAGCGCAACCCAATGCGCTCAGCAATAGCCTTCATTCCATTGTATATGCCTGCTTATTACCAAGCGGCATTTTTACAAAGTCAGCTTATTGCCCCCAACAATCTTGGGTCCTCAATTTACCTACTCTGAGAGGATGGAAGGCTGAGTCAACCTTGAGACTGGTGGGATTCGAGCCTGCACTAATTGCAGGCAGCTGGAGCTAAGTACAGGCATTTAACAGCCTGCACCACCAAGGAATTGGATTTGGCTAGTCTAGAGAAAAGAAGGACTGGGGCGGGGACATGAAAGCAGTATTTCAATATTTGAGAGGGGGTCAGCTTGTTTTCCAAAGCACCAGAAGCAAAACAAGAAACAATGGATGGAAACTAATCATGGAAAGAAGCCACCTGGAATTAAGGAGAAATTTCCTAACAGTGAGGACCATTGGAACAGCTTGCCTTCAGAGGTCATGGGTACTTCATCACTGGAGGTTTCCAAGAAAAGACTGGACAGCCACCTTTCTGAAATGGTATAGGGTCTCCAGCTGAGCAAAGAGTTGGACTAGAATACCTCCAAGGTCCCTTCCAGCTCTATTCTGACTGATTGACAGTTCTTCAGCAGCTGACATTTAATTCCTGAATGAAATCTCCATCATCTCTGTTGAAACAATCCTGGATTCTCTCTGGCTCAACAGTTATAATAAAGTTTGATTATGATCATGCTTCATGTCATGATTTATGTCATGTCCTTCCTTGAGGTTTTTCCATTACAGTATAGAATTTGAAGACAGCAAAATCATATGCATGTTTTTAGGAGTTGATTTCCCACTGGAAACTCAGACTTACTTTATCAGATGCACAGAGTGGTTAAACTGGTATAGAATTTAAATTGTAATGTGGGCGGGGGACAGAAAAGGGGAAGAAGTTGGTTATGAAAATGGAGGTAATATGTGAGATAAATGATAAGCAGTTGAACAATTAATAAGTTGCAATATGTTAAAAAGCCTTCGTATTTGTTAAGACCTTCTGAGATTGCTTGAAATGTATTGAAGTATCAAAAAGTTCAGCAACAAAAATTTGGAATGTTTTCTAAGATGCCAATAATCTGAACTGCTGAAGGGAATTCTAATACCAAATTTTTCTTAAGCTTTGCTCGATGTCTTTTAAATTAGAAAGAGCTAAAAAGAAGCTAAAATTTTCATATCCTGTTTTTCAGGGTAATAATTTCTTCAAAAAGACTTTTAGTAATATACAAATCATAAATAAAACTATAATAAATATTATTTTAAAACAAAGAAAGATACTTTTAGAATCCTTCTTACATGGTAGTTTGTAATAATGGTCAAGTTGTACCACTTGAGACATTACCTATCTTATTTTGTCTCTCTTCATAGATCATAGCACCAGGGCCAGACAAGATAACTCCTTCTTGCTTAAAAGTCTGTGCTGACCAATTGGCCCCCATGTTCACCTGAATCTTCAATAAATCACTAGAGATGTGCTATGTTCCTTCCTGCTTCAAACACTCTACTATCATCCCAGTGCCAAAGAAGCCCTCCATCAAAGAACTGAATGACTACAGACCGGTTGCTCTAACATCAGTAGTTATGAAACACTGAAAGCTAGTGCTGCTCCACCTGAAAACCATCATGGATCCGCTGTTAGATCCCATTTAGTTTGTATACAGAGCAAATAGATCAACAGATGATGCTGTTAATATGGCTCTGCACTACATCCTACAACATCTTGAATCTCCAAATACCTACGCTAGGGTACTCTTTGTAGACTTCAATTCAGCATTCAATACCATTATTCCAGACATTCTTATAAGTAAATTAAACCAGCTAGCAGTATCTGAACACACTTGTAAATGGATTATAAGTTTCCTAACATACAGGAAGCAGCAGATGAAGCTAGGCAGAATCACATCTGATACCTGTATAATTAGCACAGGGCCTCCCCCAAGGCTGCGTGCTTTCTTCACTTCTCTTCTCCCTATATACCAATGACTGCATCTCAAAGAATCCATCTGTTAAAATACTGAAATTTGCAGATGATACAACAGTGATTGGTCTCATTTGAGACAATGACGAATCCGCATACAGACAGGAGGTTGTACAACTTGCCTCATGGTGTAACCGGAACAATCTGGAACTGAACACACTCAAAACCATAGAAATGGTGGTAGACTTTAGAAGAAACCCTCTCATACTATTATTATTATTTTATTATTTATTAAATTTATATCCTGCCTCACTTCCCCCAATGGGGAACTCGAGGCAGTGTACAAAAGGATAAAAACAGTTTCTATACAATGTAAAAACAAAAACTCATTCATATCAATCCAAAACATACACGGGGGAAGAGCAAGGTCTCAATGCCATGCCCCCCCGACAAAGCCAGGTCTTAACGGCTTTGCGGAAGGCAAGTAGATTGGGGATGTTCTAATCTCCACAGGGAGCATGTTCCAAAGGGACGGCGCCGCTACAGAGAAGGCCCTAGCCTGTGGACCCGCCAGCCGACATTGCCTGGCCGACGGTATCCGGAGCAAGCCCTCCCTGTGAGATCTAACCGGGTGCTGGGAGGCATAAGGTCGCAGTAGGCGGTCTCGTAGGTATCCCGCTCCTAAGCCATGAAGGGCTTTAAAAGTTGTCACTAGCACCTTGAATTGCACCCAGAAGACCACTGGCAACAGCCTTAATGGCCTCACTAGATTGACCAGGGACAGAGATGTACAACTGGGTATCATCAGCGTACTGGTGATACTCGACCCCATGTCAACGGATGATCTCACCCAGCAGTTTCATGTGATCTCACCCAGCAGTTTCATGTAGATATTAAAGAGGAGGGGGGAGAGGATGGAACCCTGAGGAACTCCACATGGCAGGGCCCTAGGGCTCGATCTCTGCCCCCCAAAAAATACCGACTGAGTCCGGTCAGACAGGTAGGAGGAGAACCACTGTAAAACAGTGCCTCCCACTCCCAACCCCTGAGCACTCAGAAGGATACCATGATCGATGGTATCGAAAGCCGCTGAGAGGTCGAGAAGCACCAGAATGGAGGAAGATCCCAGACATCCCGGGCCCGCCAGAGATCATCCACTAGTGCAATCAAAGCCGTCTCCGTGCTGTACTTGGGCCTGAACCCAGACTGCAAGGGATCCAGATAATCCGCTTCATTCAAGGCCCGAAGGAGCTGGAGCGCCACCACCTTCTCAACAACCTTCCCCAAAAAGGGAAGGTTGGAGACAGGAAGAAAGTTATTTAACACAGCCGGGTCCAGGGAAGGCTTCTTGAGGAGGGGCCTAACCACAGCCTCTTTCAAGGCATGCGGAACCCACCCCTCACGCAAAGAAGCATTTATAATCTCCTGGAGCCAGCCACATGTTGTCTCCGCCTGCCAAACAAGCCAAGAGGGACAAGGGTCCATAAACAGGTGGTGGCATTCACTGCTCCCAGGGCCTTGTCCACATCCTCAGGGCCAACAGGAACAAACTCATCCCAGATAACCGGACTAAGACCTGCCCTACCATCTCAGTCGACTCTGCCCAGCCAGAGTCCAAGTCCGACGGATCTGGCGACTTTATCTGCCAAAAACTGAACAAATTCCTTGGCCCTGCCCTGCAGGGGTTCCTCCGCCTCCTCAGATCTTAAGAGGGAGCGTGGTCAGTTGTGCCACTCTTATCGCCACTA
The DNA here is from genome assembly GCA_009733165.1 of Naja naja. Lineage (NCBI taxonomy): Eukaryota > Metazoa > Chordata > Lepidosauria > Squamata > Elapidae > Naja > Naja naja. Next base: position 86,856,763 of record CM019155.1, read on the forward strand.
GATAGGTGTCAATATGACATCCTAACAGTGTCCGGTCAGATTCAGCCTGACTTTTCTTCCAGCGGTGCTCTAGGCATCTCTTCCGCTGTTTCATCCCCCAGAGTTCCTCGGTAAACCAAGGAGATCTCCGAGGTCCATGAGTGGAGAGAGTCTGCAAAGGCGCAACCTGGTCTATGGCCCCGGTGGCCACACTCTTGCAGGCTTCCACCAGGGCCTCAGTTGAGCTGTGGGCGAGGGAAGCCGGAAACTCCCCAAGCTCCCTCTGAAACCCAATTAGGTCCATTAGGCACCTGGGGCGGAACCACCTAATCGGTCCCACCTCCCTGCAGCATGGAGTGGTCGTCAGGAAGTCCAATCTTACAAGGGAATGATCCAACCATCTGAATGACATTTCCCCACCATGTTCCAGATAAAACCAGATACAGCGTGTGTCCCCCCCGATGAGTCGGACCCTGAACTACTTGGGTCAGGTCCATGGTTGCCATGGAGACCATGAACTCCTGGGCCACACCTGAGGGTTTGCCAAGGGATGGCAAATTGAAGTCCCCAAGCACCATCAGCCTGGGGAACTCAACCGCCAACCCGGCTACTACCTTGAGCAGCCCAGGCAGGGCCATTGCAATGCAGCTGAGAGGCAGGTACATTAGCAACAGGCCCACCTGAACCCTCAGCTTCAGAAGGAGGGACTCACACCCATCTATCTCCAGAACAGGGCCTTCCCGTGGACATAATTCCCGATGAGCAATTACTGCCACTCCCCCGCCGCTGCCCTGGGGTCGCGGCTGGTGCACCACTTGAAACCTGGGGGGCACATCTCAATGAGGGGAACACCCCCCTCCGGCCCCAACCAGGTCTCAGTGATGCACGCCAGGTTGGCCCTCTCCTCCAGGATTAAATCCTGGATTAGAGGAGCTCTCCTTACCACCGACCTGGCATTCAAAAGCAACAGCCTGAGCCCAGAGCCTGGTCTTCCCTGGCCAGTGGGTCCCCGAGACGAGCACAAGGGGTCAGAACATGGTACAGCCACCAATTGGTGAACACGCATTCCCCGATGATGGTTAACCCCCCGGCTCCTGCCATATCTGCCTCTCCCAGTCACCACTGGAATCGGCCGTCCCTCATCTACCACCTCTACCACCTACTACCACCTCTAACAATACTAGACAACACAGTATCAACAGTAGAGACCTTCAAATTTCTAGGTTCTATTATATCACATGACCTAAAATGGACACCTAACATCAAAAACTTCATCAAAACACAATAAAGAATGTTCTTTCTGTGCCAACTCAGAAAGTTCAAACTGCCCAAGGAGCTGCTGATACAATTCTACAGAAGAATTATTGAGTCTATCATCTGCACCTCTATAACTGTCTGGTTTGGTTCTGCAATCCAACAGGATAGACACAGACTTCAGAGGATAATTAGGACTGCAGAAAAAACAATTACTACCAACCTCCCTTCCATCCAGGACCTGTATACTGCACGAGTCAAAAAGAGGGCTGTGAAATATTTACAGACCCCTCACATCCCGGACATAATATTGTTTCGATTCCTTTCGTCAAAACTTCGTGATAAAGCACTGCACATCAGAACAACTAGACACAAGGACAGTTTTTTCCCAAACGCCATCACTGCTAAACAAATAATTCCCTCAACACTATTCAACTATTTACAAAGTCTGCACTACTATTACTATTAACCTTCTTATCACTCCTTATCACCCCTCCCCTCCCACTTGTGACTGTATGACTGTAACTTTGTTGCTTGTATCCTTACGATTTATATTGACTGTTTCCTAGTATGATTTGATTGCTTATTGTACCCTATGACTATTATTAAGTGTTGTACCTTGTGATTCTTGGCTTTTGACGAATGTATCTTTTCTTTTATGCATATTGAGAGCATTTACACCAAGACAAATTCCTTGTGTGTCCAATCACACTTGGCCAATAAAAGAATTCTATTCTATTCTATTCTGTCTTACAGCTAGGTAGAAGTGATGATTCTGAGGATGTGGGTGGGACAGTTCCACTCAATGGACTTGAGGAGTGTGTTGAATATTATTATTTACCTTCTTTCAGCAATCATCCCCACAGAATAATTGCAGTGATTATCTCATCAAGTAGGTGGAACAAAAGTCCAACGCAGGTTTCTGAGGGGCTTATGTTTTCCTGTATTACAAAACATTTTTCAGCCAATATATATTTTAATCCCTTAATGTGAGATTCCCCTCAGAGAATCAGTTTGATCTGATGGTTAAGGCATTAGGCTGGAAACCAAGGAGCCTGTGAGTTCTATAAAAAAAGATCAATTTCACTGAAGTCTGCTTCACAGGATGTAGAGGGTACCCAGCTGTATTTCATTTTATTCTATACTCTAGTTATAACTTGGTAACAACAAATTAAAAGGGGAAGAATAATAAAAGTACATCTAAAATAGTAATTTAGAAATAAAAGTAGAAATTAAAATGTTACTCACTTTTAAAAAGTTATGTGGAAAACATGAAACTGCATTACTTTTTTTGAAATGCTTTATTCTGCTGCATGAATTACTTTTTAAATCATTGTTTGAACAGTTTTGGTTTTTTAAAAACAAGAATACACAATATGTAACTAAGTGTTAATTCAGGTTAACTTCTAAGTCTCATTGCTTTTAAATGAGGAATAAAATTATAGAGCCAATCTGTTTAACTATATCATATATGAAGTTGTAATCTTCTGAATATCCTATATGAACTATCTTTACAGAAATTGATGCTGTGTTTGTTCTGTTTATTTCTCCTCCCCCCCTTTTATGGCAGAATGCCATCAAAATGAAGTGAGGCTGAAACAGTATGATGGCAGATCTGACAGACGTGTTTGAACAATCTCCGTGATAATTGGAGTCTCCCGGTAGATAGTTAATGCAGATCCAGCTTAATATCAGCCATCCCAATTTGGTCAGTTAGAAAAGAAAGACTCTCAAACCTATTGTTAACAAAAGTACACTTTACTGAAGTCTGCTGAACACACTGGGTTGTATCCCAGAAATTGTAAGCCGCCCTGAGTCTTCGGAGAAGGGCGGCATATAAATGTAATTTTAAAAAAAATGGTTAGAGAGTAGCAAAGCTGGATCTGAAGTTTTCACCCAAAGCATCTAGTTAATTTTTCCCTTCTCCTCACCCTTCCCTTGATTATCAAAAATTGTCCAGTAACATTCAAACAAATTGTTTTGGTAACAGTCCTTGGCTTGGCAGGCTGGATGGTCTCACATTCCATTCCATGACCTTGGAATGGCTCCGGCTCCCACAGGAAAGCATTAAGAGTAGTTTCAATTCCCCACATCTCAGCCTCCCCTCTCTACCTCCCCATATCTCCCTCCCCGCTACTGCCTATGGTAGACTTACGTAAAGCATGGCTGGTGTAACTGGATGGTAGTCCTGACACTTGGTGTTCTCTGCACATTTGATGAGTTCCTCTTCTATCCCCTCATGTACATTATTGATGAAGATGTTGAAGAACACTGGGCCCAAGTCAGAATCTTGAGGTATCCTACTACATGCTTCCCTCCATGTACCGTAGATATAATTCCATTGGGGACTACACACTGTGGCTAATTACCATTATCTGCATGGGGTGTCTAACTTATCAAGAAGTAGGCTGTGGTGTACTTTGTCAAATGCCTTACTGAAGTCCAAATAAATGAAATCCATAGTAATTGCCTGATCCACTAGTTTAATCACTTCGTTAAAGCAGGCAATAAGATTTGTCCGACATGATTTGTTTTTAACAAATGTTGGCTTCTAGTGAAGAATTAGGAATGATAGCTGTCTTCCAGTACTTGAAGGCTATCATTGGGTCAACTCTAAAACTTATGAGGTTAGGACAAGAAACCATGGGTGGAAATTCACTAATTTATCCAATTTATCCAGCCAAAGCATCTCATGCTACATTTTAGGGTGCTACAATTCACACCACAATCTAATCCTCTAACTTGATGAACAGATTCTACCATCTACCACCCCCAGCCCACCTGCTGTGATGCCTCCCACACTCTATGAGACCATGATCCCATTGGCACTCCCATGCAAGCTGCCTGGACAGAGAATCCTGCTCCTACACCTACTCTGCAAGCACCCCTGCACTGCAGAGATCCTACAGGTTCTTCTTCACAAGTATCTGCCTCACCTGCCACCACCCCATGCAAATGTCCCTAGGCCTAGGATCCCACTGCCACCCCATCCCTCCTGCTACTGATGCACTCTGTGCTTCCATGGAGGTCACAATCCTCCACAAGCACCCACATCTACTCCACCTGCCACAAACGCTGCCCACACCTCCACAAAGGCCATGATTTTGTGGGTGCTTCTCTGCAAGTATTCACCCAAATCACCTGCAGCCACCACCCCATACAAGCACCATGGGCTGTTTCCTGTCTTACTATTGTCCCTTGTACTGCCTGCTGCTGTTTCCCTTTGCACCTCCACAGATGGCACAGTAACATGGGCGCTTTTTCTCAAGCACCTACCCCTGCTCTGCCTTGCCACAATTGCCTCCTGCAAGCATCCATGGGCTGAAGTTCTGTCTACCATCCCAGCCCCACCTGCCATGAGTGGGTTCACCACAAGTGGGACTAACAAATGGTTGTGCAGATTTGTGCCATGGTGCATCACCTGTAATTAGACAGTGTGGGGGAACCGCTAGGGTAATAGTCATGGTGGTATAGCATGGATGAAGGCCTGTGGTGAGTCACCTGGGAAGGGGTCATGGGTATGTGGAGGGCTAGACAGGGACAAATGCCCACTGAGGAAGAGTTGGGTCAGAGGCCAGGATGAAGTGGTCAGGGCTCTGTGGCCATGATCAATTGTCCCATTCTGCTGGGAGTGCAGCTAATGAATAGGTTAGCTTGGTTGCTCAACAGTAAAACACTGGTGAAGCAGGCACACCAGTGACTATATTTTCTGCATTGCTTGAAGAAGAGCACATCTTCCTTCCTTGTCCTTACTTTTATACAGGGATGATTGAAAACATCCTGTTGTATTGCATTAATGTTTGATTTGAAAGTATTACTGCTTTGGATAGAAAGACTGTGCAGAGATTGTTGAGATCAGTAGAAAAGATTATTGGAAGTTCACTTCTTTCCATCCAGGACATTGCATATTAGTGCTGCTTGACCAGGAACTTTACACTTCTTTTCCAGAATCAATTTTATGACCCAGGTCACTTAGGCAGATGCAGGCTTCAATAAAGCCCTTTATTGCTCAGCTATTCCATGACATATGGCTCTTCAATGTCTGGTAAAGTTCCCACACCCGAACTTTCCCAAAGGCAGACACTCACAGTCAGTGCAACATACCCCCACAAATTGAAGCCAAAGACAAGTCACCAGAGACAATTCACAAGGCAGGGAGGAAGTCTATAATCCAGAAACAAGGGGCAAATCCACAAGGCAAGGTCTGTACATCATAAACAAGGTTGAAGAGTCCATAAGCAAGATTCAGAGTCCACAGGGTAGAAACACATTCCAAAGCAAGAATTTTTCCAAGACCAGGGAAGTGCACACTGAAGCAAACAATTGTTCTCAATGAAGATATCCTTCCTCTGATTAAATCAGCTCAAGCCAGGTACTCCTTGTGATGAGAGGTGGGGTGGCCTCCTCACCAGCTGCCTCACAGATCTCCTTTGAGCTTCCCTTCACTCTACTTTCTGTGCCTTCAGATCAAGTGGGGGAGGCAGCTGCAGAGGGGAGAGGGGATCTGCTACCTCTCATCACCACTGCTTGTTTGCAGTCAATTGTCCCATGTGTTTGTGAGGGCAGGCACTTCACCGAGCTGTCAATTACCCAATGATGGAGGGGCCTGGGACAGCATCATACTTAGCTCTTGGACTCTCCAGACATTCCAGGGGAGATGTGCTATCCCTGTCAGATGGTCCTGGTTCCAACTCCTCCTCCAAACCTGGATCCAATGGGACCATCCATGACCATGGCAGTGTTGCCTTCTGGGAGGAGGCTTCATGGTATCCAAAACAGAACAACTACATTCTGTAACAGATTTGTTTCATATAGAATCAACCTTGTTAACTCCTAAGACCCTTTTTCCACTACGTATTCCAAATGGACTCTGATTAACATCATTTTGGTGTCATTTTTAAATAACTTGGCATATTGCCGCTATTATTACATTATTAGTGTTATCCTAAGAATTGTGACATTTAGCAGGTAGCATTCCTTCTTTCAAGAGCAGGGCATTGGAATTTCATTTCAATATGTGCCACTGTGTATACTTATCCTATCCTATCCTATCCTATCCTATCCTATCCTATCCTATCCTATCCTATCCTGTCCTATCCTGATCTCTTCTCTTCTCCTCTCCTCTCATCCTCTTACCTTATTATCTTATCTTATAATCTCTTATTTTATCGTACCTTACCTTACGTTATCTACCCTACCCTACCCTACCTTACCCTATCCATTATCTCATCTCACCTTACTCACCTCATCTCACTATCTTATCTTGCTTGTCTTGTCCTGTTTTAATTTTATCTTAATCTTATTTCCTCTCATCTTAATGAAGTATTATACTCAAACTCATGTCTAAGGGTACATACAGGAATGCATAGTTCTTTAACAAGAAAAATGAGCAGTACCAAAGGAATCAAACTAGGATGCATATTAGGTCTCATTTAGTTTAACCTATGTATTAATGACACGCGAAATCTCTTTACTCTCCTGATGGGCATATGCCTAAAGTTAAAAACAAACATTTAAATATTCTGCTTTATGCAGATGACAGGATATTGATGTCATACACCCAGGGAGGGATGAGAAGACTGTTGTGCAAGTTTACTATGTATTACACACACACTTACCTAATAAATTAATAAATTCAAAATTAAAACAATTATTTTGGGAAGAGGCAGACTAGGTATAATTAGAACCTGGGTAGAAAATATATATATCAAGTTAAGTTTTATCTATACTCAGGACTTATTTTCATAGTTCCTGGCTCTCACATTTAAAAAGCAGTTCTTTAAGGGCTACAGCCTGTGGCAATGCCACCAGCCATGGTTACTTGGGTTCTCAAACCAAATCATAAAGGTATATAACAGCAAAATAGTCCCAATGATCACATATGGCACAGAACTGGGGAGAGGGTATAGAAATGCCCCCTTATTGGAATATATAGTTTATTTTCTGAAATGTAACTTAGGGGTGGATAAATCCACATCAGCCCCAGTAGTAAGGGGAATGTTGGGCATATCTCCTATACAGATTCATTCAATTATTGGCTGAAGATCCTTTCCATGGACCCAGATAGACTACCTAAGCTATGCTTGAAGCACTTACGCAACAAGCAACCTCATGCACGAGTCACTCAATTTTAAGTGTCATATGTCAATATGAACTCTCCCATTCCCAGTCTAATTAGTTCCAAAGGCTAAGGAAGTTTTCAACAAAGAGTTGTTGATGTGGTTGCCCAAGATGATATTGCAGCATTTAAATGTGTTAAATCTCTGATGTTGCTGACTGAAAACAAATCAGCCTCCCAATTAGCAAAATATTCATCAATTAACAACCTCAACATCTCAGAAGAACTTGTTCTAAACCTTGCTTTGAACAATTAGACTCCATGGTAAGACATGAGGAGATTCATGGAGTCCCAACTGAAGAAACATTGTATATGTAGAGCATACCCATTGAAGACACTGGGCACATTTCTGATGACAATTGTACTCTACAGAAAGGGCTGTTTATTTAGACCTTTATTTTGAAAATAAATAATATTGAGAAATTGATCTAGAGAAATAGTGCTATTTGTTGCAAGGAACTAACCTACATATCACCAGTAAAACTGAACTCTTCATTTCAAAAGCAATCTTAAAGAGGACAGAATGTCTACATCAGATTGGTCTTAACTGTAGGGATGGTGATTTATTCTGAAGTTCTGTTTTCTTCGTATCTATTTGCATTTTTGTTTTGTTTTTATATTCTTGATATGTTAATCAGTAAACTTTTCTTCACAAAAATTAGACTTTTTATTAAAACCAATAACCCTTTTTTGACAGATCTATTAGGGCATAATTCTACCTCACAAAGCTCTCAAATGGAGCTCATACATAATTTCCTGGAATATAGCAGAATGTTTTCCAAAAGGTCCAGATCTCTAAAGTTCAAAATTATATTTAACCGTTATGGCAAACTTATTCCTACCATAAACAATAATTCTGACTACTGAAACTCATTGTTTAACATTCTGCAGTTGCTTGATATTGAAAGAATATCACATATTTCACAATGCAGCAGGGAGAGTAGATGTCCTAGTGGTTCACCTCTACATTATAACTGACAGTTTGTGCTAGAAACTAAGAGGGAACAGTAAGCAAACTCAGCATGAGTGTTAGCCAAACTGGCTAAATTATTCATTTGTGAATGAATTAACAGTTAAATTTAGCCCTTCTTTTCTCTGACTAAAGCATACAGACATGGTTCCTCATTCCTTAAAATGAATCTCTGTTCTAATGTTTTACTTTATGCTATTTTATGCCTTGGAATGTTTTGAATATGTATTTATGCAACTGACATGAATTTTCCAATTGGGGCATCACCTTTGGTGAGGGTTTTGTCCTTTTTTAAATTTAAATATTTCTCAAGTTAAACTTCATTCCATATCTCATATCATCACAGAGCAGGATCATAAAATGTGTGGTCCTGATTTTAACAGAATAGAATAACAGAACACCATAGTTGGAAGGGGTCTTGGAGGTCTTCTGGTCCACCCCATGCACAAGCAGAAAACCCTATACCAGTGATGGCAAACCTATGGCACACATGCTGGAAGTGGCACACAGAGCCATTTCTGCTGGTATGCGAGCCGTCACCTGGAACAGATCCACTGCACATGCACACGCGCCTCCTGCCAGCCAGCTGATTGTTCGGTGTCTGCTGTGCATGCACAGGGGGCCAGAGACATGTGGGAGATGCGTGCACATGTGCAGGGGGTGGGGCATGCACAGGGGTCATGCATGCATGCGCAGGGAGGCAAGGGTGTCACACATGCATGTGCAGAGGTACGCAGTGCATGCAGGGGCACATGAGCATGTGCAGGAGGGCAGTGGGGTTGCACGCGCATTGCATTATGGGTGCAGGCACACATGCATGCGCTTTTGGCACACAATGATGAAAAGGTTAGCCATCACTGCCCTATACCATTCCAGACAAGTGGCTGTCCAGTCTCTTCTTAAAAAGAAGAGTGGGGGACTTCCAGTGATGATATGAGGATGAACAGAGGTGTAGAAGCCCGTCTTCGGTCCTTCTAAATCTTTTCTGCTGTTTGACGTGACCTTTTGGGGTGCACGGTTCCCATAGAGAACCATGCCAGTGTCAGGAGACTCAGGCTGTGGTGAGAGGGGAGGGCAACCCCTCCATTGCAATGAAGAGAAACCCTGCAGAGGCTAACCAGCAAGAGATCGCTGGCTTGTAATGGCGATCCCATAGTCCGAACTGTCACCCGCAAAAGGAAGTGAGTGAGTGACAGCCTGTGGTGGCTAACAAAGAGGTTTGTGTGGAGAATTTGCAAGAGTGTTTGATTGCTGAATGGTGAAGAGATTCGTTGAGAAGCAACAAGCTGATCGGAGCCTGGAACGAAGCAGTGAAGAGAAACTGCGAATGTGTCTGAAACTGAAAGGGCTCGAGAGGAGGAAGCGAAGACTAACAGTAGCGACTTAGAGGAGAAGGAGGCTCGGATCGGAGAGGTTTGCTATATTGTTGCTGTTATGTATGTAGGTTTGAATGTTATTGGTTTATTTGAACTGTTCTTGTAAAATGTTAAATGGTATTGGTTTAAATAGTGCAGGAAGAAACCCTGCACTCCCATTGGCTGGCAACTACGGCTGCTGGCTATAAGAAGCAGCTGTAGCCCAGCCAAGTGGGGTCCATTCGAGCTGTAGTCACTGAATAAACTCTTTACTGAAGCTCTTCGCGTTTGACTCTTCATGCAAACATAACACTGGCGACGAAGGTGGGATTGCCCTGAAGAAGAGACAATGCGGAAGGCGAACAGAAGAGCGAGATGGCTGCGCTGAACACCCCAGCCCCGTTCGATCCGGCGGGAAGACTGGGAATCGTATGCGGATCGCTTCCAGATGTACCTGGAAGGGAACGACCTCGCCGGCATTCCCGAGAGACGGAAGAGGGCGGTATTTCTCACGCACTGCGGTCCGGCAGTCTTCAAGATGGCGAAGGCGTTGGTGGGAGCTGCAGAACTGAAGGTAATGGAATGGCCTGATTTGGAAAAACTTTTAAGAGCCCATTGCGCCCCACAAGTATCGTGCCTCATTAAGAGACACGAGTTTTACCGTTGGGATCAAGGGGAAAGCGAAAATGTTAATGACTTCATGGCAAGTTTAAGGGACATTGGGGGTGCTTGTGACTTTACCAACTTAGAAGAGGCCATGCATGATCGGTTTGTCCTAGGCCTCAAAGATAAGGTCTTACAAAGCAAACTGTTAATGAAACCTAAGATCACGTTTAAAGAGGCCATTGAAGAAGCTGTTTCAGCGAAGCCACCAAGTCCTCAGCAGCGCCATGAAAAGATTAACAAGGCCTCAAGCCAGGCCTCAAGCCATTCTGATGGGGAAAAATCCACAACAACCCATTGCGAACAAATAGACTCTGATTCAGATTGCAGTGAGGTGGAGGAAGGAATTTTTAGACTCAGAATGGAGAAGAAAAGGAAAGACCCTGGGAAAAAGAGGCAAGAATAGACTGCCTGGACCCCCAACTGCTCTCTAGGCCCCTTCTCCGGTGCTTCATCTCCCAGAGCTCTGCGGAAAACCAGGGAGACAACCGGGATCTGCATCGGGTCAGAGGCTGCAAAGGTACAACACAGTCGACAGCCCTGGAGGCAGCCCTTTGCCAGGCATCCACCAGGGCCTCAACTGGGCTGTGGGTAAGAGAGGCAGGAATCACCCCAAGCGCCATCTGGAACCTTTCCGGGTCCATTAGGCACCTGGGGTGGAACCACCTAGTCGGTTCCGCCTCCCAGAGACAAGGGGTGGCATACTGGAAGCCCAGCCAGAGGAGATAATGATTGGTCCGTGACAGGGGTTGAATAGTTGGTGATTCCCCACCCAGATCATTAAACCATTGTCCAGAGATAAAAACAAGGTCGAGCGTGTGCCCTCCACCATGAGTCGGGCCCTGAATTATTTGGATCAGGTCCATGGCTGTCATGGTAGCCATGAACTCCCGAGCCACTCCCGATGCCCCACCCAGAGAAGGCAGGTTGAAATCCCCCAGAACAATAAGTCTGGGGAACTCCACCACCAACCCAGATAGCACGTCGAGTAGCTCGGGCAGGGCCATTGTCACACAGCTGGGAGAAAGGTACATGAGTAACAGGCCCAACTGACCACCAGGGCCCCACCTCAGGAGGAGAGACTCACACCCGCCTATCCAGGGGACAGTGGCCTCCTGTGGACAAAGGGTCTCCCTGATAACAACTGCCACCCCCCCAACCCTACCCTGGGCCCGAGATTGGTGCAGCACATGGAAACCTGGTGGGCACAATCAGAGGGACTCATCCCTCTGGGCCCAACCAGGTCTCTGTAATGCAAGCCAGGTCCGCGTCTTCCTTCTCGATCAACTCACGGATGAGGGGAGCTTTGTTCATCACGGACCTGGCATTTAAGTAGACCAACCTGAGCTCAGGGGCCTGATCTCTCATATCCCCAGGGAAGCAGGCAGAAATAAGGGTTGGAGCGCACCACCGCTCGAAGACAGCAGGGGCACGCTCCTAGATTTTGATATGGCCCTCTGTTCTTACACCTACTGCTGTTCCCAATCACCGTTGGGATCGCAACCCCCATCCCTTCCCCCAGAGTCTCAGAGAGCCCCAACCCTGTCCCCTCCCTGTCACGACCCTCACCTGACCTGGACTGGAACTGATCCAGCGGAACCCCCCCAAGTTCCAACCGGACCCTACATCCCACCCACCCCTCCCTGAACCCCTTAAAATTTAGCTAAAAAATTAAACAAAGATCCCTTAAAACCCTTCACCTTACACACTCTAAAACCCCTTTTTGCGCTATGCCACCTCTCGGGATCCCAGGATCCATCATTAAGGTAGGCCATGGATAGTCCAGCAGGCCACATTGTAATTGAATCTCCTATCATCAACACTTGCCTTTTTTTCCTAAGGAAATCTGAGCTACTTTTCTTCCTTTCAGAGGTGTACTTGATGATGCCTCTTTTCTAGAGACACTTGATGATGGCTTTTTTCTAGGTGTCTGCATGCTTTCTCCAAACTCTACCCTTCCTCTGCTGCTGTTTCCAGATTTATTTATTCAGTTGATATGATCACTCTTCCTAACAGATGTATGGGTTCATCAGTTGTAGGCAAAGCAATCTGCTATGGCCCCTTTATAACTTTTAGAACATCAACTTCCAGAATTTCTGAGCCAGCATACTCTATAGACATTGTACCAAGGACTTAATCTGCTTTCCTTTCTGGTTTTATTGCCATCCCTCTTTAACTTGGTGACAGTTCAAGCCAGGGGGACACAGTGGCACATAAGTGGGATACATCTGACTTTACGGTGCAACAGCAAGTGTCTGGATCCCTTTGGGTTGGTTTGAAAGCACTTCCTGGCTCGTACCATTTGGGCATTTTGCAAATTAAAAAGTAATGTGAAATGAAGAACAATGTCTTTTGAATCAACCACTATGTCAGTTGACTGTATAAAATAGAATAATTTTATTGTTCCTTGCTTGGAGAAAAGAAGATTACTTATTCATTTATTTATTTATTGCTAGCAGTAACTTTGGGTATATTCCCCAGTCTGTGGAATGGCCCTGTACGCTATCAAAAGCTTACCTTAATGACGGATCTTGGGATCCCGAGAGGTGGCATGTTGCGACTAATGGGTTAAATTCCAAATTTAGAAGGAAGGGGAAACTTCTTAAATTTTTAATTTGTTGTCTTAAGGGGTTAGGGAGGGGGAAATGGGTCTGTTGCAGCCCGGTTCGTGGCAGAAGGCGAGGGGTTGGGGGGGCCGGGGCCCGGGGACTCAGGTGGGGCCCGATTCCTAGGGTGGTTGGAGTCGGTGGCAGGCGTCGAGGCATAGGGCGTATCATATGCTGGGAGTGCGCACCCGCCAGCTTGTGGTTGCTCGCTCCGACCCTATGGCCTCCTCCTGGGGAGTTCGGGGAACAGGGACCCCTGGGCTTAGGCTGGTGTACTTTAATGCCAGGTCGTGGCTAATAAAGCCACCCTCCTCCGTGAGATTATTGAGGAGGAGGCTGCGGACCTGGCTTGTATCACCGAGACCTGGTTGGGCCGGAGGGTGGTGTCCCTCTGGTTGAATTATGCCCTCCAGGTTTTGGGTTGTGCACCGGCCACGGCCCAGGGAAGGGTGGTGGGGTGGCTGTGGTTATTAGGGAGACCTTGCTTCCAAGGGAGGTCACTATCCCAGAGATAGGCGGAAGTGAGACCCTTCTCCTGAAGTGGGGGCCTAACGGTCAGGTGGGCTTGCTGCTCACATACCTTTCTCCCAGCTGTGTGACAGCGGCCTTGCGGGACTTCTTGGCGTCCTCTCGGGGTGGCGGTGGAGCTCCCAGGCCTTATAGTCCTGGGGGACTTTAACCTGCCTTCCCTGGGGGATGCGTCGGGATTGGCCGAATTCATGTCTTCTATGGAAGCCATGGGCCTGACCCAATTAATTCATGGCCCCACTCACGAGGGGGAACACTCTAGACCTAGTTTTGTCTCTGAGTGGTGGCGTAGTGACAGAGGGCAACCTGTTTATACGGCTCTGCCCGTTCCATGGTCTGATCACTATCTCCTGCGGCTGGTTTTCCAAAGGCCACCCCCACTGCTGGGACAAGGAGCCTCTTGGATGGTTCCGCCCAAGCCTTATGGACCCTGGCGGTTCCAGGCGGAACTGGGGCCTTTCCCTCTTCCCTTACTCACAGCTCTGTTGAGGATCTGGCGGCAGCAGCGGCAGCGGAGGCCCTTGACAGGGTTGTCCCCATCGTCCCCTCACACGCCGCGGATCTCGGATGGCTCCCTGGTATACAGAGGAGCTCCGGGAGATGAAGCGCCGTCGGAGGGCTTAGAGAGCAGGTGGAGGGCCACCCGCTCTCAGTTCGACCGAACCCAGTTAAGAGCCCATATTAGGACTTACCTGGGAGCTATGAGGATGGCGAGAAGGTCTTATCTCTCGCCCTCATAGCGTCCGCAGATAACCGCCCAGCCGCCCTGTTCCGGTTATCGCTCTCTCCTTTGTCTTGGGGAGGCGGATCCGTTCTTGAGAAGGGCTGAGAATTTGGACAATATCTGTCGGATAAGATCACTCGAATTGGCGGGTTGTCCACTGATTTGCAGTGGTCTGAGGCGGGATACAGGTAGTCTGGCAAGTGTGTTCTGGGATGAGTTCGATCCTGTTTCGAGGATGAAGTGGGCGGGATTATCGCGCCTGAGTTCCACCACATGTTTGTTGGACCCGTGCCCTTCCTGGCTGTCTTATGCGCCAGGAGGTCACCTGCGGTTGGATCCGGGCAGTGGTCAGCGCTAAGGAGGAGTGTTTTCCCTCCGCCCTGAAAAGCGGTGGTAGAGGCCCCTCCTGAAGAAGCCTGCCCTGGACCCAACTGTGTTAGATAACTTCGTCCAGTCTCCAACCTTGCTTTTGGCGAAGGTTGTTGAAGATGTGGTGGCCAGACAATTTCGCTTTTCCTGGATGAAATGGACTACCTAGATCCGTGCCAATGCGGGCTTCGGTCTGGTTTCAGCCGGAGATGGCATTGGTCGCACTGATGGATGATCTCTGGAGGCGGGACAGGGGTTTTTCCTCTGTCCTGGTCCTGTTGAACCTCTCAGCGGCTCTTCGATACCATCGACCATGGTATCCTTTGCGGCGCCTCGCGGGGTTGGGGGTGGGGGCACTGTTTTGGTGGCTCTCCTCCTACCTGTGGCGGTGTCATCGGTGTTGCAGGGGGCAGAGATGGCCCGAGGGCACTCACTTGTGGGGTCCCTCAGGGGTGATCCTCTCTCCCCTTTTATTTAATATCTACATGAAACGCTGGGTGAGATCATGTGGTTTTGGGGTGAGGTATCATCAATATGCTGATGATACACAGTTATATATCTCCACCCAGGCCAGATCAGTGATGCCCTCTCGTGATGACTTCGCTGTCTGGATGCGTGCAGGATCTGGATGGGCGGAAATATGCTTCGACTCAACCCGGCCAAGACTGAGGCCATAGGGGAGTGGTGCTGCCCCTGTGGATAGGGCTAGGAATCTGGGGGTCCTCCTGGATGCATGGCTCGGTTGGAGGAGCAGGTGGGAGCCGTCACCAGGGGGCTTTTGCCCAGATCCGGCTGGTTCGCCAGCTTAGCCCGTTCTGGACGCGATGCCCTGCGTGCGGTCACTCATGCCCTTGTTACCCGCGACTTCGACTACTGCACGCGCTCTCTATTTAGGACTTCCCTTGCACACCATCCGGAGATTGCAACTGGTGCAAAATCTTGCGGCGGCGGTGGTGATGGGAGTTCCCGGTTCTCCCATGTTGCCCCCTCCTCGTGGCCTGCATTGGTTGCGGTTCGCTCGGGTGAGTTCAAGGTTCTAACTTTAACATACAAAGTCCTTCCACGACATGGGTCCCTATTATTTAAGGGGGCGACTGCTGCCGACATCAACACCAACCGCCCTGTCGATCTCACAGACAGGGGCTCCTTGGGGTCCGTCAGCGGACAGTGCCGGCTGGCGGTCCCCGACGCGGGCCTACTCTGTTGCGGCCCCGGACCTCTGGAATCAACTTCCCTGGAGCCGCCTGGCCCCTGACCTCCGCACTTTCCGTCGCGACCTGAAGACCTGGTTGTTTAACCAATCCGGGCTGTGACCCTGGGGTGGGGTGGTCTTTTTAGAGTTTTAATTCTGCAATTTTAGTGTTAATTGCTTGATTGTTTAATTTGTTTTAACTAATTTATTGTTGTGTGTTTTTATTTTGTAAGCGCCCGAGTCCTTTTGGAGAGGCTGATATAATCAATTAATAAATAATAAATAAATAAATATTAGTTCCATTTGCTCAATGATACCCTTTTGATTCCCCCACCTCCATTCACTGCCCATCAGGCTGAGATGTTGAAAAGATTTGGGATGACTTTATAATTCAACCTGATCTGGGATTAGCATTAAAAGCACAGAGCAATGGCTTTGGACTCTGAAAATATAAGATCCTCCACTCTAAGTTGATCATACCATACAGTTATTAGGTTCTGGCCTTTCTCAGAGACATTTACATGTTGAGGGCTGCCATTTTTGTTGAAGAAACTGATGCACACCTCACACTGCATTCCTTTGGAATAGTTAAATCCATCAATCTAGCCATTGTACCACAGCATGGCTTTTGCACCATTCTATCTTACGGTATTGTTCAAAAGATAAAACAACTGAGGTTTTTGGAGAAAATACAAATGGAAAATGAATAATAAAATAAATAAATTAAACCAAATTTGCAAATGACAATTGCCTGTATTGATTATTATTCTGGAAGTATAATGTTTGTATCAAGTGAGGAGGGGATTATTTGTCAGGCTGTAACACATTAGTATTGTTCTACAATGGAACCTTGGGTCATGAACACTTCTGTTTGCGACCAAATCAGGCCACAAAAATTTGGGGAAATTGTTGCTTCTGATCACAAACAGATCCTCAGACGCTGATCAGTACAGCCGCAGCGATTTCCCCTTCCGTGCATATGCAAAATTGTAGGCACATGTGGAGTCAGTCTCGCTTCTGTTTGCAACCAAATCTGTTTGTGACCGAAGTCCTGGAACGGATTATGGTTGCTACCCGAGGTTCCACTGTATTTTATAGCTTTTGATGGCAGATTCTCTATTCAACACTCCTTCTGCCCAATTGAAATAGTGTTCAATTATGAACATAATTTTTATAATTGGTTTTAGGTGTATTTTAGAAATATGCTTTTGTAATTCAAGCAGCTGATGCTCTTTGGAAACAATAGTTTCTTCTGTATGGTTATTTAAACATCACCTTACAGTTATATCATCCATGCAGTTGAATACATTGTGAAACACTCTAAAATCCAGTATTTTTTTGGGGGGGAGGAAGCAATATTATGAAAATTAAAAGAACCACATTTCAGACTCAATAAACTATGGTTTATTGAATCCGAAATGCAGTTCTTTTAATTTCCAATATTTCAGAAATCTTGCATGAAATATAATGATTTCACAAGGAAATGTAAATGTTAAAAAAACCTCCGGTTATTTTGGTCCTGTGCTCTTTCGTTTTTCATTTCATGTAGTCACCTGGAAAAAAATAGATATAAATGATAGGATTGAGAAGCCTGCCTTGACCATGATGACACATCAGAGATATTTTATTTTTGTTTTCACTGGGATCAGCAGGGCATCTGAAATTGGGAAAGAAATGTTTTGCTCTCGAACTCAATTATAATGGTTAAACTATGAAGTGACCTTTATATTGGTTTCCTTCAAGGTGTTAGTAACAACTTACAAAGCCCTAAATGGCTTGGGTGCAGGGTACTTGCGGGAACGCCTCCTGCCCGCATCACAGTCCAATCGCCCCGTGCGCTCCCATAGGAGGGGCCTTCTGGGAATACCGTCGGTCAGGCATTGTCGGCTGGCGGTCCCCAGGGCTAGGGCCTTTTCTGTGGGAGCGCCCGCCCTATGGAATCAGTTCCCCGTGGATCTTCATTTGGCCCCTGATCTCCGCTCCTTTCGTCGAGACCTGAAGACTTGGCTGTTTCAGCAGGCCGGCCTGGATTGACCTGGGGGTGGGTTATTTTAATTGCATTGTTTTAATTACTGTAATTTTAAATTATTTTAATTTAACTTTTAGTTATTTATAGACTTGTAGCTGTTTAATATTTTTTATTGTAATTGTATTCTCTTTTTATATGTTCGCCGCACTGAGTTCTTAGGGAGAAGGGCGGCATACAAGTCTAAATAAATAAATAATAATAATAATAATAATAATAATAATAATAATAATAATATTGGTTAAACTATGAACTGATGATACAACATGACAGCAGCTTGGATTTAATTTTTCTCCTCTTGTTTTACACTATCTGCAAACTTATGTTTACAAATTATTTATTTTTATGAACTGAATGATCCTCTATTTTCAGATTTATTTCACTTTTACTTTCTTTTTAAACACTAACCCCAAAGTAAGGCTACAAATTTTTGAACTATAAAACCAGGCTGCAAATATTTGAGGATGTAAACTGTGAACTGGGGAATTGACTTTTAAAAAAGTAAACCTAATTTGTCCTTGCTCCATTGAATACAAACACTATTTCAACGTGAGTCACAAGAGGGAGTAAAAGACTAATTTCAGTTAAAGACTAATCTTTAACAGAAAGTTGTGTGGTTCTGGGATAAAAGACTTCTATTTTTCTACTTCCTTTTGTGGATTACAAAATGTATCTTGACCACGACTTATTTTGCTTTTAAATTTTATTTCAACACAAACCACAAGAGGGAGCATAAGACTACCTTTGATTTCAATATTGAGAGAGAGAGAGAGAGAGAGAGAGAGAGAAAACCAATATTTAAATATTTTTAAATTTTCAGTTAAACTTTAAAAAAATTATAAAAGAAGAGGCCCAAAGGCTATAAAATTTTAAAGGAAAGAAGGGACCTCTTAAGTATTACTACAACTACTTTTTAAATAACCTTTTACCTTAATTGTGATCTAATATTTCATAATTTTTGTTCAGTTGATATTTTATTTTTTGTTTAATTATTTTATCTGTGGATTACAAACCATAATCCATATGTAATCCTGATGTAATCCATCAGGTCCTGGTGATTTATATTCATCAAGATCTGACAGGGGTTCTCTTATCATTTTTTTGTTTATTTTAATTTTAATTTCTAGTCTGTCTTTTACAGTTGTTTTTGGTAGGTTGGGCTATATTTTCTTTTTGCATGAACACTGATACAAAGAATGAGTTAAGTAGCTCTACTTTCTCTGTATTGCCTGTTCTCTCTTTAGTGGATCGATTTTTTTTTGTTATTTATATGTTGAAAGAAACATTTAAAATTATGTTGGACTTTTGTTATAAGTCTTTGTTCATTCTGAGCCTTTGCTTTCCTGTCTTCATCTTTGCAGATTTGAGCTATCTGCTGATATTCTGTCTTAGTTATGTGTCCCTCCTTCCATTTTTTGTACTTATCCTTTTTGACAGATAGATCTTTATGCAACCATGCTGGTTTCTTCTTGGATTTCTTGTTTTTCTTTTTCAGTGGTATTGTGATAGACTGGGCTTTTATTATTATATTTTTCAGATGTCTATGGAGATTCTCTGTCATCCAGTTCATGGTTGTTCCAAAGTTGCTTTTTCATGAAGCAACTGGACTTTCTGGTTTTTTCTTTGAAGATGTTTCACTTTTCATCCAAGAAGCTTCTTCATCATCTGACTGGATGATGGGAAATGGTGCTTCTTGGATAAGAAGTAAAATGTCTTCAAAGAAAAAAACCAGAAAGTCCAGTTGCCTCTTGAAAAGCATCTTTGGTATATTTTTTTTCAGTTTCCCATGCTTCTTAAGTTGTTTTCCCCTTTAGAATTTTTGTCCATGGAATTTTTATTAGGCTCTGAATTTGTTAAAATCAGCTCTTTTAAAGTTTAAGAAAAGGGTGGATTATATTCTATTGCTCGTGTTTTCATTATATTGAATTCCAATTTGACATGGTCATTGTCACCCAAGGTTCCAGTGACTTCAACTCCTTCTCTTCTTCTCTATTAGTAAGAATTAGGTCCAGTGTAGCTTTTCCTCTAGTTCCCTCCTCTACCTTTTGGATGACAAAGGTGTCAGCTAAGATGGTTAGGAATCTGTTCAATCTCCCAGTGGTTGCAGAGTTTGTCTCCCAGTTGAAATCAGAGTAGTTAAAAGTCCCCCCAGTACTGCTGTGGTATGCTTCCTACAACATTTGTTAATTGAATAGCAAAAAGATCATATATTTCTTCTGCTTGATTGAGTGGCCTGTAATATATACCTATAATAATGTCATTCCCCCTTTTTATATTGACCCATATGGATTCTAGGAGGTTTTCATCCTTGATTTTGTGTATTTCTGTAGTGATGTAGTGAAAAACCAAGAATGATGCCCCTGTTATCCAGTGCAATCCAGTCCAGTTCAGCCTTATTGGAGCTAAGCAATCATTTTCATATCCTTCTCCAAAAAAATAAACATGTAGACATCTGGAAAAGGGACATCATTAAATGTTCCAGTGACAGGAAGAAAAATAGCACAAATTTCCACAAGGAAAAAAAAGGCATGTTTTGTGACTTTTTGGATAAATGGAATCAACAATTTATAGACTGGATAATCAATTTAGGGAAATTTATTGTCTCCCAGGAGATCAGAGATATGACTGATAGGCTTACTAAAATAAACAAATCCACAAATTATTATCCCTTACTCTTCTTTCATGTGAGGAAAAATGATACAACAAAGAGCCTGAAAACAATATCAAGGAACTATAAACAGCTTGCCATGAAAGCCAAAAAGTTAAGAGCATAAATGGTACTTTCATCTGTACTTCAACCCAGAACTCTGGAGAAATTTCCTGACAACGAGAACAATTAATCAATGGAATGGCTTAATTTCAGAGCTCCATCATTGGAGGTTTTCAGAGAAAGACTGAACAACCATTTGTTTGGAATGGTGTAGTGTCTCTGCCTTGAGACTGATTGGATAAGAAGACCTACAAGATCCCTTCCAAACCTGTTGTTCTATGTTCTATGGTTAAGAAGTTTATAAATAAGATTCTTTAACAACAAATCAGGACATTCTTATTGCATGTAGTTGAATTAAGTAGTCAGGACAGGGCGATGTCTCATTATGAGAACAAGTTGTCGATCAGTTACACAACAATAGATAGATGGAAACAGCAGATATGGACCTGTAGCTCATTGTATTTGGAAAAAGATGCATTTGAAATTTGAACCTTTGATTTTATATAAATGGTCAATATCTTGTATATTTGATAAACAGCTGTATTTTGTAAAATTAGTTTGTAAAATCCCTAGCTTTTCCACAATTATCATTATGTTTATTGCACGGTCAGCCAGATATTCGGACTGGATTTGGCATTCTATCCACTTATCAAGTCCTTCTGAAAGACCTGGGATATGCAAATGTGAATATTTGATGTACTTAAAGGTATTGTTTTAGGATGTAAGCTGTTCCAGGTAAAGCTGCCTTTTGCAATTAAATAATGATGAATTTGTCAATGTTGGTGATGACCTAACAAAAAGGAGATGGAGTTGTGTTGTGTGTTAAAAAATATTATACCTCTGCAGAAAAATGCACAAAATGAAGGATAAAGACCTTAAATTCATTTTGTTATTATAAAAAGGAAAAGAAATGAGATTACCATAGGTGTATACTACATACCACCCAACCAAGCAGAGGAAATAGTTGAACATTTTCCTAATCAGTTATCTAAAGTGTGCAGGAAACAAAGCACAGTAATTATGGGGACTTTAATTAACCTGACATCAACTGAGAGACAAATTCTTGACTAAGCTAGTAGACAACTTTGTCACTCAAAAAGTAAAGAAGAGAACTAAAGAGTCAGTTTTACTGGACACAATTTTTACTTTCCTCCCCCTTTTATGACCCTGTAATCTTTTAAATTGGGGGTAGAGTTGGAGCAGCTGAATGGAGATGAGTGTTTACTGGCATGATGCCCTTCCTGACACCTATGTGGAGTTTGCAGCAGGTATTTTCTCTTTCAGACTGACAGAGAAACCTCTATCACTACCTAGGATTGAAGTCTTAACTTTCCAAGTGAAACTTCATGAGATATCATCTGCCGGTTATAGATTAGCTAGAAAGCTGGAAACTTTTTCCTTCCTTTGCTACTCTTGACCTACCTCCTCTTCCAACAAGTAGTTTTTTAGTTTCTCCTTTCTTGCCTATGTTGTTGATAGCCACCACAAACATGTATAAAGAATTTACATGAAAAATGTAGTTGAGGTATATATTTGATTCAGATCTTTACATGTTTGTAGAAACTCTGGTGGTTTAGGAAAAAGGTATTCAATATTGCAGCACATCTTCTGGAGTCCCATCACTAATCTTCATAAAAATGGTACCTCTTATTTTCCTTGTGATGGTTGCAGTTCTCAACACTTTAAATAATCAGAAGTCTCACTAAATTAATAAATTTCTTCTCAGTTACAATGAACTATTACTAGTTTATATAGGGATATTGATTTTAATTTCAAAATCTTGTAAAAACAAATCGTACAATCAGAATACTTTACAATAATACTTTAGTTTTGCTGCTTATATTCTGGTATTCTTATTGCTTCAAGCAATATTATATGATTATTGAGCAATCAACTTTATTTTGATAGAAATGAGTGTTAAAATATATTTTTCAGATATGTAGATGTTTGACATCTACATATTTATATAAACAATGCTATTGTAATGTAGCAGAAAAATATCCTTCTACTTGGAAATCAGAACATTCCTTAATTGTGTTAGATACTTTCATTTCTAGTTTCATATGTAATAATAGGTAGTATTTATATGTTTAAGTCAGGAGACATCTTCATTTTTAGAAGACTGTTAACTGAGAAAGAATCTATAGTGAAGAATAGTGTTGGGCAGTTTAGTTGTAGGACTATTATACCTTGACTGCAAAATTGGCAGCTGCATCTTTTTGTAGTCATCACCCAGATTTTTCCTGCCAAGTTTGTATACATTTAATGTAGAAAAACTGTCAGCGTACACACAGTGTGACTAGGTGTGACCACACAGGAGCAAATACAGCACACAGGTTTGTATTTACATATAGTAGTTTTATCCATACAAAAGCATATATATATATACAAGTACTTTGATACAGGCCTTGCACAAACAGCAATCAGATACACCACAGAAACACATATGGAGAGAGAGATATGGCCTCACATGGTCTCTCTTATATTACAGCATCTTAAAGTGGTAGCAGTCAAATAACCCTGTTGACTCATTGCTACCATTGCATCATCATTATATTACAATATTACAGCATTACAACCTTACAGCAGCTGGTCAGCTATTAAATAATCATTACCCTGACACTCCTCCCATTTAAAGCTGAACAGCTAAACGCTTTAACATGTTCATGATGCTCTCTATTATGTCCATGCCTCCTGCTTCAGTTTCTACTCTCACTGCTGTAAACACTATTAGTACCATTACTACCACTGCTTCTGCAACTGCTCCTAATTTCATTTTCTAATGGCTCTGTACAATCTGTCTCATTAATTTCCATTACATCCTGCTTACCATCTCTTGATTCAATAGCTTCATTTTCTCTATCCAGTTCAGTCTGGTTTCTCTCTCTACCTGATATTCTCTGTAACTTCAGCTTGCTCCATTTTTCTTTAGGCAATAACCATGTCCAGGGCTCATTATGAATACTACCTACTCTAACCCCACTTGCCATGAACTGCTCAGGAGGTATTTATTTATTACACTTTTCAGGCCTCCTAGGTATAACTCTGTTTGCCTTGAGTTTTTCCTACTCACAGGATACACCCTGGATTTAGTCTCCTTACAAACAACTCAATCTAAGTATATCTTGCATTGCTTTAGTTTAAGTCCCTCAGCTAGGTCTGGCATCTTCTGCAGTACTCTAAAACTTGCATGTCCCAACCTCCTGTGCAATAAATGTACACAGTTGTCATGTGTGGGAGTATTCATAAGTGTTGATGCACAATTATGCTCCTACCTTCCTAGAATGTATAGACCATCCTTCTTAACCCTAGTGCATGAATTCTTCCACCTTTCCCGATGGAGTACTGTCCTCCTGCAAACAGTATTTCATACCCTTGACTGTCTAACCTGGAAACACTCAACAGATTATGATCTAGGTCAGGTACATATAGGACATTATCTAATGATTCTCCTATCTCAGGAACATACACTTTACCTGCCCCTTTAACAGCAGATCATTGACCATTGCCACACTAAAAAAATGTCTGCTTATCTGGTCTCAAACCAGAAAATGTTTGTCGATTATTAGCAATATGCTGACTTGCCCCATTGTCCAACACCCACGTGTTCCTGATGTTTTGAAACACTGCTGTTGCTAGGGAAAATGACGATGATGAAGAACCACTCCTCATGTAGCCCTATATCCTTGTCTTGCTGCTTCTCTGTTTCTCCTCTCAGGGCAGCGTCTCTGGAGATGTTCTGTAGACTCATACATGTAGCACCGCTTCACTGTGTAAACAGACTCAGCTGCTCTGCCGGCATCCTGGGATATTGCAGATGTTGGCTTGTGCTGAGCATTATCTCCTCCCTTTCCTGGTAGTCTCTCTAGCCATTTTTGTTCTTCCTCCAACAGTCGGGCAGTCAAATATGTCATGGTTAAGTTCCTCTCTTGCATGGACTCTAAGCTAGTCACAAAAACATCCCATGAAGTGTCCAAAGAACTGAGCACCACATATACCTTGTGTGCCTCAGTAAACATCATTCCTCTTTCCTCTAATTCCAGGAATGTCTTTCTCATAGCCTTCAGGTGTGTGGACATGCTCTCCCCTAGTTTCAGTTGTGGTTTATACAGTCTCCTTGTCAGCAACACTTTACTGCCTACAGTCTCTCTAACATATGCACTGTACAAAGCCTCCCAGCACTCTTTTGCAGAGTGGAGACCCATCACATGTAACAGCTATCTTCTACAACCAGAATTATGCTGGCTAATGCCTTTTCATTTCTTCCCCGGTCCCCATCATCCAGGACTGCTGGTGGATTAGTAACTATTGTCCACAACTCCTCCTTTCTCAGGTACATCTCCATCTTTACATCCCAGGAGATGAGTTTGTCTCATTCAACTGAGACACCATGAAACCTCCTCCCATTACGCTGACAGAAGTCATGTTGCTTGTTTCTGTTACAACCACTAACCACTAACAAACCATGATGCAGAACCCCTCTGGCTCTGGTGCATGCTGTCACTGAGTTTCTCTTCTCTCTGGTTTCTCTAGTCACTCTGGGCTTCTCTCTGGGCTTCTCTCTGGATTGAGCCCATGACCTGCAAGAGTGCACTCAGTGTGACTAGGTGAGACAACCCAGGAGCAAACTCAGCACACAGGTTTGTATTTACATATAGTGGTTTTATCCATATAAAAGCATATATACATATAAGTACTTTTATACAGGTCTTGAACAAACAGCAATCAGAAACCACAGAAACACATATGGAGAGAGAGATTCACCCTCACATGGTCTGTCTTTTTTATAGCTCTTAAAGTGGTAGCAGTCAAATAACCCTGCTGACTCATTGCTACCATTGCATCATCATTACATTACAATATTACAGCATTACAACCTTAAAGCAGCTGGTCAACTATTAAATCATCATTACCCTGACAAAAACTAAGAACTTAAAAAAAAACCTCAAATTGCTTCTTGATTATCTAAAATATTAGTTTAATCTTTAAATGGTCAGTTTTCCTGCTTACACTGTTACTTTTATTAATTCACAGAATATTGTTTGTTTATTGAATAAAACTGCACAATCACAATGTGTTTCAGGCTTGTAAATCTCGTAGCAGTCAGCAGATTGTATTCACAAATCAAATGTACTTGTGATTTATTTTGAAATAAATAAAGTTTAAAATAAGTTAGAAACATATCATACCCATCCTCAGACAAGCAAAATAGCATAATTTGTTTGTTTTTGTGTTGAAACTGCTCATACTCTGCAGTTATGTAGTTTATCGGGACACCACCACCATCACGCAAAAATAAGCCATAAATTATTCCTTCAACCTATTTGGATTAAGGCCTAAAATAAAACAACCAACCACATTATAATTTACCCTTTTAAAAGAAACCAGTGATACTTCCACACACAAAAAGGCACACGTTGCTTCTATATTGGATACTTTCAATTACTGTGAAAGGTGAAGAGCTAGGGTAATAATATCAATTTAAAAAGTAAGGTTTTTTTAAAATTGTTGCATGATAACAATATATTTTTTTCTCTGTAGGTTTAGTAGTAATGATAGCCAGAGAAAGGCTATTGATTCCACTTTTCACTTTTCTAAACAAACATTGCACTTATCAACATTCATTTTTAAAGGTCTTGCTACCAACTTTTCAGGATTCCAAATATGTCCTTACTTTTAAAAGCGAAATATATTATTTTTAGTGTTGTATACTATTAGCAGTTTATATGAAACGTTACTATGATTAAAAATATTCAACACATATGATGCCTCTGGGGGAAATGCCACTGTTTTTTCTCGTTTTAATTTACTGTACAAGTGCACTTCTTTCAATTCTGCATATGAATACAAGCTCATACTCTCTTTTACGTATGCATAAAATGCTGTTTGAAAAGTAGAGGAACTTTTGAATCATGTTCTTAATCTGAAATCAAAACAAAGTACTCATTGGAAAGCTGTAAAATGCTTAATTTTAGACCAAGAGACAAAGCACTTTCAAGCTGTGGACTTTAAAAAATAATTAATCAGCGTTTTTTCTTTCCACGTTTTATCACTAACAATAAAAGCACAAACATTTTTATTAATTAAAAAATAGAAGATTCAATCATTAAAAGGGATGATTCCCATAATGACATTTAAAAAATCTGTGAAAGACTGAAACTGAATGGTTACATGAAATCTAACAAGGTATTCTAAAATTATGCAACTACAAAACAGGATTTTAAAAAACTTCTTTTGCATAAACAGCATCTAGAGAAAACACTTTGGAACAAAAAGATACTTTTGTTTGGAAACCTAACTGTGATAAACTATGAATCTTCAACCTGCAGTAAAAGATGGCATTCTACAAGAATAAGAATGAAACATGAACGTATTGTATGTCAAAAATGCCTATTAATTCTAGAAGGATAATGGTTATACCTTCTGCACAATTGACAAAAAATGTGCATGCCTTTTGAAATTTAGTGAGGTCATGTACACAATATGTACAAAAAATCAAATAATAAATAAAAGATAAATCATGCCTTGAGGGTTAGCAAATATGATCAACCTGCAAGAAAAATCAAGGTCCTCTGATATTTAATTCTGCTACAATGTTTTCACATAAATCATACATCAATACAAAAAAGAAATACTATTATCTGCAGGTAAATTAAAAATTCTAGCTAAGTATAATGATTAGAAGCTGTTTTTGTTACTGACATTATTATCTGGATAAGAATAACATTTCCTCAAAGGAATACTTCGAAACAAATTTAATGAGAAAATATCAGGCAATTTTTTGAGAACCAGACAATAGCTTGATATCTAGTTTATCTTATCTGCAGCTATTAGGCAGTTATTTTGGTATTTGAGTGTATAATTTAATTTCCATATAAACAGCATAGTTAAAAAAGACAAAATTATTGTAGACCTTTTAAAGCTAACAAAAATACAGGTTATCAGAGCAACATTCAAAAAGTGGTATTTTTCTGTAGCAAAACGACTAAAGACTTGATACAGTGCATATAAATCCTTTTTTGTTAAAAGAACAAAATGTTTAAATATTAAGGTTAGTGAAACATGAACTAATATTTAAATATCAAAGTGCTAAATTTTACTGCCTTAAAAGTCACTGCAAATACATGGTAAGATCAGGTTTACTTGTGCAAGACATACTACATATTTAATTGGTTAACAGAAAGGTCACATACATGTGTATGTGTATGAGACTACCCAAACCCATTATATAACTGAGTTGTTGTGAGTATACTATTTCATTTTCCTTGTAACAGGTTCCCGTGAGCTGGCAGTCATTGCAATAAATAGAGGCAAATTTTTACAATATGTCATGCATACAAATATTTATACAAATGAAGACACTGTGCAACAAATTATTTCATATTAATATGGCATTAACAGTAAACATACAAAAAAAGGAAAGTACATACACGGAATGTTTAAAATGCCTTTGTAGCATTTACATTCAGTCTATTTCTACAATTTTTTTCATCCAAATTGTCTTGAATCTATTACTAATTCACTAAGCTCAGTTCTAGCCTTACTATGTCCATGCTAATCCTGCCTACTTCAGATGTTCTACACTGCTACTGACTTAATCAGCCAAGGAATAAGCATATGAGCTTTGCTTAATGCCTTGCTGTCAACATATACTAACTACACTGTTGAAGAATTTTGTCTTAGAAATTAGTGCATGTAATAAAGCCAGTTTCTTCCATTTTATTTCTTTTACCTCTCTTTTGGATTAAACTAAATTACAGCTCATAAACAAGACTCAGCAAAGATAGCACCTTAAAATTGCACTTGAACATGAGAGCTAACAGCCATTGTCATTTTACTGTATTTTATTTATGAAATCATGGGTGAACATTATTAAGGGAAAAGGAGAGCGAAAAAATAATTTATGTGAATAGAATGAGGCCTGGTATGGGTATGCTAAAGATATAAATTAATAAAATGTATGCTATTGAAATCAGTTGTTATTAGTCTTGTTTTCAAATACATTGCAGTGACAATTTTCTATCCACCACATAAGAACAGATGCTATGGAAATAGTTTTTATACAGTTAATAGTAACATTCTGGCTGGGGTAGCATCATTAAAAAGTGCCATTAAAAAAACAAACCTGCATTTAATCTTTCTATTCTATAATTCCCATCTCCAAGACTGTAAATTATATCTTAGACCTCAGTTTGCAAAGACATATATTGGGAAAAGTCCATATATATGATTAGGGCTGGAATTACTTCTTTCCTCATTTAACAAAAGCAGCATTGTTATAAGTCAATTCAGATATTTTTGCCTGCTCTGGTAAGTAGTTGCCTTTCACAACTTGACTTTCAGAATGGTAAGGTGTCCAAAAATAGTTTGTCAATAATGGAAGGAGGTGGCACTAAATCTTCCAATTTCAGGTAAAAGATCCGCTGCAGTCCTAGCGTGCAGACAGCACGCAGGTCAGCCAGGACACCAAGAACTTTAGATTCTGCAGATTCAATGAGTTGTCTTTTGCTCTGGCAGTTGAAGGCCAAGTGATCTTTCAAGCTGCCCATGATTTTGTTGCATAGCTCATGCACTTTCTTTGGTTCTTTTAATCCATGACGGTCTGCAAAGCAATAGCAGACAAAGAATTCAATATCCACATTATGGGAATGAGTGTGTTAGTGATTAATTATAAAAAGAAATACTAATGTAACTATTCTGCTGCCTAGTATGTGAACATGAATAGAAGTGATGTCTCAATCCAGTGAAAAGTACAATGTCAGCTAATCCCAATCTTACAACTACACTCAAGCACTGTACTTTATTTTCCAGTCAGAGACTTAAACAGTTATATGAACACAGCATTCCAAATGGTAAATACCCTTACATTTCACAGAAATTATTTTTCCCCAGAATTTGCGGCTGAGCTGCCACAGAAGATGGTTTAGAGATTTCCTAGCTTCCCTATACAGTAGTTGTAGATGCTCAATATCTATGGCAACCATTATTTATTCAGTGAATTCAAGGGGAGATCAATATCCGTTGCTAGCTCCATCAGTGCAAGGCCTGGAATTCCAGCAGGAATTTGCAGATACTTTTTAAAGAAAATACAGACAGCTCAGCCAATCTTTGCTATTTGGATTATTTTGGAGTTTTTCAGCGTATTTACTTTTAAAGGGGTTATTAATTAAAATGATATCAAAATTAGCAATTTTATATCTTAAAATAAATTATTATATTAGTACTGAAAAATATGATGCTGTCTAGGTCAGATAATCCTAAAGCATGTACACTATTTTCCAATATTGCACTTCTATTAGATGTCTTAGCAAGAGGAAAAAGTTTGATATTTTGGGGTAACAAAAGGTAAGGGCAGATTAATTTAGATCACTATCAGCCAAGTCTCTATCTAATCCAGCATTATTGCTATGACAAAGACCTCCTTGATGGAAAGCAAAAACAGCTGTGTACACAACTCTCCTTTGTAGTTACTCTTAATTTGCCAAGTAACTGGCATTTAGAAGTATATTGCATCTGAACATTTAGCCTTTTACTGTTTAATTCCTAACCTCATAGAACTACATTTCCCAAATACATTTTAAATGAGGTGTTTCTTTGTTTATTGTAGTATTATTTTCATGGTCAATAGGAACTTCTGTAAACTAGTCCAGTTTTATTGTTGGAGGCTTTAAAGAATGGTATAAGGTCTCCAGCATTAGGCAGGGGCTTGGATTAGAAGACCTCCAAGCTAGAAGGTCCTTTCTAGCTCTAAGATTCTATGATATTAGAAAGTGAATTCTCAGTCATTTTATTTAGAAAATCACTAGATTTATGTATTTAGCGTACTGAATATCATACACGGACTAGCAATATATATTAATATTTCACCTAGATTAGTAAAACACAATAAAATATAAATGTTAAAAAGATATATATTCAAATGCCAATGTCTAGGCCATCTAACCACTGAAGCACAGCATCATTTATTTTTTAAAAATCAGATACTGGACTGGTATATGCCTCATCTTACAGCTAGTCACAATGTGATATTCAGTTTGATGTGGGACCTCTCAATCACTCTGAGGGGAGGACACTGTACTCCAATTATACAGAGAGTCCCGGCAGATGCCATGTGAAGTGTGAATCTTGCACAGGATTTTACCATTCCAGTGATAGTTCAAAGTCTAGCATCTTTTTGTGGGGTCATTTATATTCCTATGTCTGGGTGTTCAGCAACCCATTTGGCTTTCCATTGGGAATCAAAGTTAAAATTATTGGGCAGATGTTTTGCAACTCCTGCTGGAATTGCTGAAATTTAGCGATTCTGTATATTGTTCAACGTACTTTTTACGTTGAGCTGCATCCAAGCTATGTAAGAGATTGTCAACAATCTCTGGATCACCACTCTGTAGGCAGGCTTGGTAGAGTCCTTCAAGCTCTTCATTCCATTCTGGGATGTATTCTCTGCTAAATCCTCAATATATATGTTTTTTTCACTGAAGCGATTATTGCCTTCATGAATCTCTACCTCATGAATCTCTACTGATAGTGCTGACTACTTGGTGGAATATAGTTTTATCAAGATTTTCAGCCAGTTGGGTTTTTGAAAGTTCCATCAGGGTCTAGGGGTACAGCAAATTAGGGGAATGTGGATTCCAACTTCTACCAAGATAGGATGGTGTTGGCTATGCAGGAATATATCCATTATTTTCCCGTTTATGGAGACTGGCTGTGAGTTTGAGCCATCTGTGATGATTCATATGTTTTTATTGGTTTTGGAGTTCCATGCCATTGATTTAAACATGTCCTTGTCTTTAATAATGAAAATCAGTCCAGTTGGACAATTGTTTGCCATTGTCATTGGTGGAGAAGTATTAATGTGATGGCTATTGAAGTCACCTGGGTGGATTGTTGGGTGCAGCTTGATGTTCAAGAGATGCTGTGGCCATGCTGTCAGAGGTGGTTTATAGATGTTCACTATTGTTAGATTGCCTGGTTTATAAACTACTTTATGGATATGGTTATTTGCAGAGGTAGACAATAAGGAGGCATTTCCTACATTCCTTCTGACATATGTAGCAACACCATAACCATGGTGGCAGGTGGCTCCCAATAGATTGTAGTCATGAATCTTGCCTCTTTTGAGTTGCTAGTCTTCATTCTCTATGGGCATTTCTTGGAAGATGGCCATATCTATGTTACTGTCCAATAAAAGTTTGGAAACATACTGACTCTTGGATCTGCTGAGCTTTCAACATTGATTTGGCAAATTCAAACAATATTACCAATCTCTCTTATCATTTGAGCCTGAAAAGATTCAGTTTTTTTGTTGCCATGTATTCTGAGAGTCAGAAAATCTACAGAGTAGTCTGGCTGCCAGCAGTTACTAGTTCATTTAGTTCACACTGTCATGCTACCCAAGGTGCACCACAAAGAGGTGAATTCACTTTACACCTTCACACATGAAAAGCAACCTCAGGATTCTTTTGTGGTGAAGTTAAACAGATATCAGTGATCTCCTTTGAGAGGGCAAGGAGAAGTGATCAGACTTCTATCAGGAATATTGCAATTAAAGCTCCGCCCCTTTTCTACATGCATTCCAATGTGCAACGTCCTTGATAAGTTTAATAAGTTTATATTACAGTATAGATGTATTCTGGAGCAAAATGTTTACAAGTCTTATTTAAATGTAGATTCCTAGAAATATCTTCTTTTGAGGATATCCAGACTTAAGACTTAAGCCAGTGGTTCCCAAACTTTTTAAGTCCACCGCCCCCTTGGTGCTACAAACTCATCCTTGGTGCCCCCCACCCAGGGATGGGATTCAAATGTCTGTGGGCGTGGCCTAATTTGAGGGTGTGGCTTGCTGGTCATGTGACTGGGTGGGCGCGGCCAGATGATTGGCAAACCAAATACAAGTGGTCCTCACTTAATGGCCGGTTGTTTAGCAAGTGTTCTAATTTATGACTGGCCTCCCAGAGCTACTTGACCTGTTTTGGAGTTTTGACAGCTTTAGATCAGGGGTCTAAATCCCACCCCTGCCTGTGTGTATGTGAGAGAGGGAGAGAGAGAGGTTGGATCAGATCTCTCTCTCCCCCCCAGAAAGCCACCGTCAGTCAAAATTCATATTAGTGGTCTCCGGATTTAAAATTATGAGTTTGGTGGACCCTGAGGTCCAAAGTTTGGCGACCCTGGTCTAAAGGGTGAGCCTGAGAGAGAGAGAGAAGAAAGAGAAAGAGAGAGAGAAGAAAGAAAGGAAAGGAAAAAGGGACAAAAAGGGATGGAAGGAAGGGACAGAAAGAAAAAGAAATAAAGGAAGGAGGTAGGGAGGAGAAAGATAATGAGATATCTATTCTAGTCCAGTCACCTGCTCCAGCAGGGTTAGAAGGGAGTGTGTGTGTGTGTTCTCCTTGTAATTTACCAGTACATTTTGGTTTTGCCTTCTTCAAAATTGGCACTGTAATACATTGGGGAAAAGCAATTTTTAGGGTGGAGATCTGGTCCAATGGATCCTGTTAAAGCCTCAACAAAATGCGAGAGCTTTCTGATAGTCTTGACCATGTTTCATCCACAAAACCTTTAATAGAAGCCAAAGAGGTTTCAATGTGCTGGCAAAGATGTTTCAATGTGGAAAAGGGCCTCAGTCTAAACTAGGCCTCATTCAATTTGATGCATCAGGTCTCTCTCTCTTCCCTCTCTCTCTTTCCTTCCCTCCCTCCCTCCCTCCCTCCCTCTGAGACTGGCTTTGCTCTGCTTTCCTGATGTGCCTGCGGGGCCGGCGCTTCAAACATGGATGGATGGATGGATAGAGAGAGAGACAGGCAGGCAGGCAGGCAGGCAGATAGATAGCTAGATATATTGGAAGATAGAAAGATAGACAGACAGACAGACAGATAGATCTATATTGGTAGGTAGATAGGCAGGAAGGCAGGCAGGCAAACAGACAGACCTTTTGGATGGGTGGATGGATAGACGGACGGATGGATAGACAGACAGAATACGACAGCGGCAGCACTTTGGGAAAGCGGTGGTGGTAGCTTTTCCCAACGTGCTGCGATTGAGCGCCGGTTCCGGTGCAGTACAACAGTCAATGGGGTGAGCCTGCAGGGCCGGGGCCTTGAACGCCCTCCTGCTGCCTCTTAGCATCCGCAGGGGGGACAGCAGAGAGACGCTAAGAGGCGGCAGGGGGGCATTCGAGGTGCAGGCCAGCCTTGCAGGTTCACTCATTGACTAGCACTGCTCCAGAGCCAGCGCCTCCAATGCGGAAGCGGTGGCATGTTACGTGCTGCCATGGCCGTGTTCGACACGCCACCCCCCTGCCGCCTCTTAGCGCCCCTCTGCTGGCCCCCTTGGGGATGCTAAGAAGCGGCAGGGGGGCATTCGAGGCGCCGGCCCTGCAGGTTCACCCATTGACTGTAGCATCACTCCGGAGCCGGTGCCTCAATGGGTGAACCTGCAGGGCTGGCCGTTGCCTCAAATGCCCCCCTTCCGCCTCTTAGCGCCCTTCTGCCAGCCCCTTGAGGTGGCAGGGGGGCAGTGCATTGAACACGGCCGTGGTGGCACATAACATGCCACCGCTTCCGCATTGGAGGCGCTGGCTCCGGAGCATTACTACAGTCAATGGGTGAACCTGCAGGGCCGGCACCTCGAATGCCCCTCTACTGCCTCTTAGCATCCCCAAGGGCGCCGGCAGAAGGGCACTAATAGGCGGCAGGGGGGTGGCATGTCAAACGCAGCTGCAGCGGCATGTAATGTGCCACTGCTTCCGCATTGGAGGCGCCAGCTCCAGAGCGGTGCTACAGTCAATGAGTGAACCTGCAGGGCCGGCACCTCGAATGCCCCCCTTGCCTCTTAGCGCCCCCTAAGGCATCCCCCCCCCAAGGGGTGGTACTACCCACTTTGGGAACCACTAACTTAAGCTATTCCTATCATATGCTCATAGTGTTTTGATTCTAAGCATTTAAAAAAAAATCCTGCCAAATATTGTCCAGTTTGGCAAGGTCATGAAAAACATTCTGATCAGATAAGAGACTGCTATATCTATCCATTGCACAATTCTGTATAGCAAAAAAAACCCACTGTATTCAAAACATTAAATACATGGAAAATGAAAAAAAATAAGAACACATAATAAGATAAAAGCATACTGCACCACACAAGTCATATTATATAGTCATATTAGTCAAGCATATCTGACTTCCTGGCTAAATTCCTGAGCCAAGAACTATGTCTCCAGGGCCTTCTTAAAGACTGTCAGAGGTGAAGGTTAACCACATGGTTCTAAAGATAACTAAAGCCTTGTACCAATAGCAGCTCAAGCTGCGATACGCAATAGAATATTTCACCAGTTATATTATATTAATGGTGCTGTAATGTCCTGGAAAACTTAGCAACATGAATTCAGTTGACTCTTTTATATAATTTGTATACTTCATATTGTAATTTTGATTTTTTTAGCCTGATTATTGAAAAGATGTAATGTGTTTTAATGTAATTTTATATTAAAATTTATTGAATTGCATTGCAGGCATACATTCTTTTTGGAATTTATTAAGATGGAAATTTGCTCACACATTGTAGAATATAAATATCCAGAA
Organism: Naja naja; assembly: GCA_009733165.1. Classification (NCBI taxonomy): domain Eukaryota; kingdom Metazoa; phylum Chordata; class Lepidosauria; order Squamata; family Elapidae; genus Naja; species Naja naja. Next base: position 86,891,833 of record CM019155.1, read on the forward strand.
AACAAATTTACTGGTATTTTGAATAAAAAAAATACTAACCTGTAATCATACTTAGAGCTGACAAACATGCTAAGGCTGGGATATCAAGGTTGAGGCTTTGTAAATTTAAAGAAAAATCTTTAATTGAGTCAAGCCACTCCCCAAATCCACGAAGGCACTGAAGTCGATGAAGTACAAGCCCTTTGCAGAAAACAAGCTTGTCTTCACTAATGTCAGATCTTCAATGAAAAAGAAAAAAAACATATTCTATGAATACAGCTAAGTTTTCAGTATATATCCTGCTGCATAATGTACATTATCTAAATACTGCCAATAGATCCATACATGTTGCTCATTTTGAAATATGCTACGTTTGGGGCATATAAAACAAGCTGATCTCACACCCAATTTATTAGGATAGTCACTGAATATAATTGTAGCTATTTGAGTGTTCTTCTACCTATGGCTGGTGGATAAAGAGAGGCAGAGGCAGAAAAAAGAAAATGGAGTCAATTGGAAGATGAATTTAGATGTACCTGAAACTTCAGCCACTCGCTTAGTTACAAATATATTCCTGGATAATATCATTTCAGATAGGTAGGTCACATGTTTTAATATTCTTCCATGAAATCAAATTCTTACCACAAAATATTTAGTATGTTGTTATAATAATATAATAATATTAATCACAATAACAATAATCTCGCAGATGATTAGGCATTTTTACAGGCAATCAGTCAATCAAGTCAGTCAGTCAGTGAATGAGCTAAATAATATTATTCCTGCTTTCTGCCCAAGGGTACTCAAAGTGACTAATAGTAAAAATGGAAGAGAACCTAATAAAAGCTATTAAAATTAAAATTCCAAAGACATGGTGAAGAGGAAGGCTTTGACTATTGTGAACATCTAAAAAGAAAGAAAGCTCTTTCTCATATGCCCAGTGAATGGACGTCCAAAAGCCACAAATAGGTCTCCTAAACAGCCAAATATGTTCATATTGAGATAGATATTATAGCTTCTTAGATTGCCAAGTTAATTTAAATATTAAAACCAGTATCTTAAATTGTACCCAGAAAATGATAAAGAACCAGTGCATGTCTTTCAACATAGTTCTTTTTAGTATACCATATGATGTAGCAGCTTTAGTGCTGCATTTGATATTCATTTAACCACTGAAATATTCCTTTAGGTTAGCATCATTTCATTGATCAAATTAGGATGTAACTATGGCATCAGGAAGTATTGTATGTCCAACCACTTTAGGAACTGTTGCAACTGTCCTACTAAACATAATCATTCAAAGGCTCCAGGATAGCATTTGGAAATCCAGAAACATGATAGAGGGTAGAGAAGCACTCCATTTTGTTGTTTCTGGGGAATTGCAAGCTTATACAGAACTTTATCCAGAATTCTAATATCACTAGTACTACTATCTAAATTTTATTACTATTTAAAGTTGTTTTTAAAGCTTCCAAAAAGTTTAAGATAACTAACAGAATCATACTACCTATAGCCAGGTCTCAGCATTATTTATACAAGGCCATTAAAATGGTTTCAACAAATGTTCTCATTTCAATGAAAGATTAATGAAAATTTGATTACTAGTTTTACTATATAATCTACTTCGTGTGTAAGTTAGCCCAATAAGATGTTTGATTATTGTTTCAGAATTCTGCTTCATTCACTCCTACTTCCTTAAATATCCTAACGAGGAAAAACAGCAGCTTATTTATATAAATAAGCTGGGTTGCAAGTTATCAATCCATAAAACAAATATTTTGTTTTAATGTTCTATTCAAGCAGATTATAAAATAATCAGTTTTTCACTATTCAATCTCAGATGTACCTTATGGATAGTCGTAATATAAAAAGTTCCAAAAAAGCTGACTCTATGAGTAAAGTTTGATCTTCTTTAGGGAGATCAGTAAATCCTGGGATTTTTTCTGCCCAGTCTCTAGATATTTCAATGGAGGCAGTGAGAAGATCGTAGAATTGTTGTACATGCTCTGCATCTGTACCTGCAGAAGTTTGTTCTGTAGAACAGTACTAGAAGAAAAGCAATTAAAAATAGAAATGAAAAAAAAAACTTTTTTTCCTCTAGATAAAGATAGATCAGCACTGAATGATAATAAATTATTATAAGCAGTCAAATATATTTTAGTCTATACCTGGAGTTTATGAGTTTACTTAACACAAAGATGCAGAGGAAGACCTTAGTAATTCTTGTATCATCGTTAAAAACTGGCTAACTCTTCTTTTGGTAACTCAACCAGGCAACCACTATTTCTTCCTGGAATGAATCTATTCTTGTGGATAACATGTTTTTCTGGATAAAATGCTGATGAAGGGCTCTCCAGTTTAAATTTCTATTTAAAGTTCATTTGTAGATATCAATCTGTCTTGCAGAATAATTTAGAGGGGTTTTTATGCATCTGTGTAGTTATTTTTATATGGCTGTGTCAATAACCTTGTATCCAATTTCTTTCTTTCTTTTCTTTCTTATGACAAAATACATTTATTTCAGATGGCCTATATGTCTTCATGAATCTCAAATGCAGCAACTAATAACAAGAAGCTGAAATGGGAAAGTACAAAGCTTGCTATTATAATCACAAAGTGATACAAGACATTGAAACAGAAAGAAAATATGGACACCAAGATGCTTTTTTCAACAGCAATATTGTATTGCATAAAATATGCCATTTCAGTTTTTCAGATAAAAAAAACTTTTACTGCTTACTTGGGTAATATTACCACCAGCCACCTCCATTTTTTACAAATCTATGCAATTTATGTCAGACATAGCTTTCCACTGTACTATTGTGCACTTGCAATCAGTCCTGTTTAAAAATTAATATCATATAGCCAAATTAGACATTGTGTACATAGGATTACCAAGACCATCTTATTAGTAGTCATAATCTTGAACAGGCCCCAGCCCAGCAAAGTCAACCAATGGATACTATCTCTGATCGCTTAAAAGTTGTTGAGAGTTTAATGAACTACTTACTAGAAAGACCCAATCCATTTCCTAGTATATATCACTCACTAAGATGATTAAAGTAGTCCAAGTCTTTTCTGAAAGCTCAGCAGAAATGAATATGGACGATTAGCAAATTCCAATTGTATCTGGAGATATGAGGCCTCTCTCTTTTTAAGCATTTCGTGTGGTTGACCAATACATTTTTCCAGGACTTCCAGATAAAAAGGAAGGTTTTTTAAAAAAATAATAATCTTGTGAATGCATAGTCTCCTTTAAGCAGAAAAAGACATAACCCTTATTCAATAAAGAATTAACAAAAATATTAATAACTAGGGCCAGTCTTCACCTTGACAATTTAGCAATCCATTGCATTCATCATGGGTTTTCCATGATCTCTCCTCAGAGAGGATATTTTAGGCAGTGGTGTGATGATACACACAGAACTTTTTTTTACTGTTCTAGTCACTTGGTTGCATCAGAATGCACTAGTGGGTACATGATCCTATAAGTTGTCTCAGTTCAGGAACATTGCCCAATAGAACCCTTCTAAATAACTTTCAAGAGTTGAGAGTGTGGGACACTGTTTTATGGTGGTTACACTTCTATATCAGCAAGTATTTCCAGTCAATGGTCATGAGGGGTAGTGTTCAAGCCCCTGAAATTCAGAGGAAACCTGTGGCAAAACTCATTCTCTGGTTTAAGAGGAGGTGTCATCTATATGCCAGTGACATCCGCTTGTATGCAAACTAAGTAGAGAAGACCAAATCTTCTCTCCAAATCTAGTAGCTTGATTTTGTTTAATTTTGATTTAAGTTTCTGTATCAAATAAGTAAGTATAATATCTCTTTAGTTTTTACTTGACTAATTATTGAGCCTTGGTGGCTCAGGCTGTTAATTGCCTGTACTTAAGTTCCAGCTGCCTACAAGGTTGACTCAGCCTTCCATCCTCTCGGGGTAGGTAAACTGAGGACCCAAGATTGTTGGGGGCAATTAGCTGACCTTGTAAAAATGCCGCTTAGTAATAAGCAGGCATATACAATGGAATGAAGGCTATTGCTGAGCACACTGAGTTGTATCCCCAAAATTGTAAGCCGCCTGAGTCTCGGAGAAGGGGCATATAAATGTAATTAAAAAAAAAATTACTGGAAGCTCAAAGATAGAAAGTCATTGATTTTTTTCTTTCCTTTTTGTCTCCTGAAGTTAATGAATTTCTGTAAATAGGAATATTTTGAAAATATTGAGATAGTTCTAGGAATTATGTTTTACTGACTGTTTTACTGTCCTGAATAAAAATATTGATCCACTTGACTTTCAAATATTTGATCATATTTGGAATACTTTTTATATCTGGAACCTGGTGCAATTACCTCATTACTCTCAGCAGGCTTTCAATGTAATTTAACTATTTAAATCACTATTGTTTTTGCAAAGAGATTATTGTTATTATAATTCAGCACGTAAATGTACAACTTAAAACCCAGAGTACTAGTTAAATAATTTCATTCAGAAAAACATGAAACCTACTCTGGAGTAATCAAGTTCCTGGGGTGCAGAATCAGATAGGGCTTGTGCAAGAGCATTCACCATGCTGACTGGAGTAGATGGAGGGGAGGGCTGCAGAGGTTCTTGCTGCAAAGGACTCTTTGGTTTTGAAGGTAGTCGTCCTCTTCTTCCTTTTAAACTATCAGTACGGACAACTAGTCAAGGAACAAAAACAAAACCACAATCAAGCTTGAAAGGGACCATGGCAAATTTCTACAAGGAACCTAATAGAGTAACACTGCACACCTTCAAATAATAAAATCAAACAACAAAAGTGTTTATCTTTTATAGATGCATATTATTACTAACAGGTTTCACTTCATTTATATAAATGGATGTTATTGGGGAAAGAATCCATACCCTCAATTTAACCATGTCATTCATCTTAAGTGTAATTATGAGTTTTTCATAATACGCCCATAAATTAGAAAGACCCTAAGACATTTGCAATTAAAATATTATATTTGACCTTATGTAGAGTGAAATTTAATACATGCATCTTATGGCTACATGAATGTAGGAGCAAGATAGTTAAAGGTTTTCTTCAGGCATAGTTTGCATTAATGATTTTAATTAACTATAATGCTAAGTAATCAAAAAAATATATTTTTTTAAATTATATTTATATGCCGCCCTTCTCCGAAGACTCAGGGTGACTTACAATTTTTGGGATACAACCCAATGCGCTCAGCAATAAAATTAAGTTGATGCATTAAAACATCAACAGATATGCATTCTGAGTTATATTGCAGGATATGTATGATAAAATATAATTTAAAAAACATACAATAAAATACATTTAATAATAAATACTTTCCTAATAATACATTGAAACTGCAGAAAAATTCAAAAAGAGTATTTTAATAATTAATAATAATTAGCATCTCATTTTATGCATACATATCTGTCTCCACTAATAAATCTACTAAAATTTTAATTAAATGCAGTTCGGAACACTACAAGTTTTTATTTTACAAATAAAATGTAATAATTTCCTTCCTATGTTTAAAGATTTAAAACAAGCATTGTGTGAAATCTTGGAAATGTTTCCTTTAAAAGTTATGCCTGACTGCTTAGATCTTTGAAGAATCTATTTATCATTTGGAATGATGATGTTACATAATATGCTTTTCAATACAAGTATAAATCACATAGAAATAGGGCATTCACCATTAAAATTCACCATTAAAATAAGAAAGCCATGCCTTTTAAAAGCAACCTATTTGGTACTAACAATATGTGAGCTAATATTGGTGAATGCTTTACCTTCTTTTACCATGCCAACACTGAGACACTTCTGAAATCGGCAGTACTGACATCTGTTCCGACGACGCTTATCTACTAGGCAGTTTTTATTGGCCAGGCAAACATATTTTGCATTTTTCTGAACTGTTCTCTAAAAAATGCAATGGGAGGAAGATCATCTGAATGAATTGAGACCTTAACAACTGTTTTTTATATACCAGAATTAAAATGCAACTAGATAAAATACACTAGATAAATTTTTTCCTAAAACAGCTTCCTTGAGGGAAAAAAACCCCAATACATTAGTGTTAGTTACTGGCAGTAAAATTTAAGAGCATGGCTCAAAAGCTAGACAACCTGTAGATTATAAAATTATGTATGAGGTTATCAGGTGATTATGCTATACCTTTGGGAATTAAATTAATTTTAAATATTCTATTGAGAATAATTTTCTATTTGGCTCATATTGGTGAATATTGGTGAATCTTACTAAAGTAATAAAACATTTGAATACTGATTTCTTTATATCTATACTGGTATACAAAATAAGTTATTTCAGTAAGAAACAAGATATCAAACAAAGCTAAATACAGAAATTAAATTATAAATTATATAAAAATACCTTTATAGTATGTCTTATTATCATAGACTTACCCAAAAAGAAGGAATATGAACAGTTATTTTAATGAACAGCTAAATACAATTTTTTAAATGTTATTAATGGGGTTTTACATGTATTCCTTTATTCATTTACTGTTTAAATTTATAAGCTATTCAACAACTTTTCTCAGGTGCCTATTAATCTATGAATCTAAATTATAAATTAACTATAAATAGATAATGTCTAGGCAGCTCTATAGTTTAAGATAAATGTAATATTTGTCAAGCATTTATTACTAAATCTACTAAAAAATATGTTTTTATATGTTAGAAAAGCAACTACTGTGTCATCATCCTTAATTTGAAGCTGTATTATTTCTACAATGGTTTGTGATTAAAAAACTGCAGAAAATGAATTTTTCAAGTCTGAAAACTTACATGTTTCTCAAACACTAAACATATAATTTGCAAAACAAACCTTATTAACATTTATTAACATTTATTATTTATTAAAATTAGATATTTGAAAAACTATTTAATGAATTTTTCAGTATGTGTGCTTGTGTATGTACACACACACATATACATACACTGAAAGCAGATCTTATGAACCCATAATAGTAGTTATTAGTTAACAGGGTTATCCTTTAACCCTGTTAAAGTTGATCTATATTACCCTCATATTGAGCTTGAATATGTGAGTGACTTAAGACTATTTTGTTTTTAAAAGTAAAATTAAGAAATTCTGTGCTATATTCTTTTTATGCATTTCTATCATAAAACTAATAATATGTTTAACTATCCTTAAAAATATTCAGAAATACCACAATTCACAACAGTATTGTTTTACAACTCTAAAACATACATTCATGGAACTTCAAAGCTTCAGCCCAATGTACATTTTTTCAGAAATAACTCTTTTTAAAATAGTGCATCAATCAGGATAACTTAATATAGAATCTTGTTTTGTATCCTCAAAAATTGCCAAACATTTTGCCACAAGGTAATTCTAATAGCATGATTATTAAGGAGATAATAAATGTCTATATTATTTGACATTTATTATAAAAGATTAGGAATCAACAAGTTCTAAATAAGCTTCCTTGGAGAAATCATACTTATTTTATTTAGTATCAAATATTATCTGAGGATTTGTCTTGATTTTCATATATCTTGTAAGTAACACAGCAACAATAAATTTTATTTTATGGTTATAGATTAATCAAAAATTACTTCAGTATTTTTTAAAATTCAAGACTTAATGTAGATTTTTTTTAGCTTTAGTTTCCTATTTCAAAGGTCAGAAAAAAGCAGCAGCAAGTTATTTATTAAGAAGCAACATTTGCTTCTTGCTTTACATTTGTAAGTTTCTTTGGATACAATTCTTCATATGCTTTCTTGTGAATAAACTTCATTCATTCAATTATACTTATTTCTAGATGATATAATCAGGTTTGAGTTATCATATGATATGGCTTCTTTGGGATCCTAAGCAACTTGCTAAGTAACTCTTTTAGTCATAATTTTGTAAAGATAGTTAAACTATTACATTTTAATACCAAAACAATCTATGTCGCTGCACATTTCTTAGAGAAAGTCAGGAAATACAGGTTATAAAAAATGAATATGGATGACAACAATAATAGTATACATATTGACTGATGTAAATTTTAAAAAAGGAAACAAAATGACAGAATTTTAAATAACATCATCTTTCCTGCAAATTTTTTCTTCTTTCTTGTGTCCCTTTACTACCAGTAATTAGACAGGGCAGGGCTATTCCTGTTTAAAATATAATGAGTACTGATAATACTAAATGCATGAATATGAATAGCTACAAGCAATGAAAGAATACTGAAGAATTACAAGGTCATATATGTCCAATAGTGTCCATGGGGTCTGCAGAGCTGTAGATACAATATGGACTGATACATGTTAAATAAACTGTTATCTCTGGAGAACTGGTGGTATATTTGATAGGTTGACTAAAATGTGCAGAAAAAACACATATTAATTCAAAAATTAATCTTATTTATTTCTGCATACAAGCTTATGTATTTATTAAATTTATATGCTGTCCCTCTCTCTACTAAGCTATAAGATCGGATATTGGCATATGTAAAATAGAATAGAGTAGAGTAGAGTAGAATAGAATAACAGAATTGGAAGGGACCTTGTAAGTCACCTAGTCCAAATCCCTGTGCAAGCAGGAAACCCTATACCATTTCTAAAAGATGGCTGTCCAGTCTCTTCTTGAAAGCCTCCAGCAATTCTTACCTTGAAGAAGCCTTTGCATCCCTCACAAGTCCGAACACCATAATGCTGGCAAGCAGCATTGTCCCCACACACAGCACAAGTTCCTTCTCCTGATGAAGAACTTCTGCTAGATGGAGAGGGAAGGCCACTGCTGCTACTGCTGCTCTCACCTAGAAGGTTGGAAGTGGCTGTATTGAGGCCCAGTGGTGCAAAAGCTAAAGTGGCTGTTCTCTTGGACATAGGGTGCCCATATGGATGATTTTCCATAGCTGCTTGACTAGCACTAGGCCTATCTGATCCAATAGGTAGGCTCAAGGCAGTGGCATCATAGCACATGTGGCCACCTGCAATAGGTGTATGCGGTGGTGAATGCTTGAAGTGGAAAAGTGGAAAGCGGCCAGGCACGGTTTTCATAGGGGCAGTGTCTACCAGGTGGCACGGGGCCATGCAAGTCTGTGCTGGTGAAAGAGAATGTGAGGGTGATTCATCCCAGGTCTGTTGGGGTGTGAACCCAGGGGTAGAAGGTGTAGAGGGTGGGGACTGCTTGAAGTACATGGAGGTACTGGCCATGCCTTCATCCACTGTTAGAGAAAGTGAAGGGTGATAACTGTGCATCCGATTGTCTTCCATCTTGATGAGGGGTCTCTGGCTTGCAGAGGAAGGTGATGAAGAAGAGGAGACAGATTGCATTTGGTATAGGCAGGAGGGCTTCAGTTCATAGCCCCCAGAATAACCTTCCATAAAGGTACTGAAACTGGGCAGAGAGGTGGTAGCAGTGGCACTGATCTCAGCACTACTTAATTCCATGGTCAGCTTTGCGTAGTCAGGGTTCATGATCTCAGGACTGTACTCTGAACCATAGGAAGTTTGAGCGGCATAACTTGAGCAAGGGGCTGAAGGGCTGTATTGGGCTTGCATACAGGGCATATCTGCAGAAGTAAAAATAGTGTTCCATTAAAAATATTTACACTCCTCTCACAGGAATTATGACAAGTTTTGTACCTGGAAAAATATTTCTTGGTCAGGAAAGCATACAATATCACTTTAATTCTGCAGGGCAGTTACCAACAATTAGCAATTCAAATTTGACATACTATGCAATAGTAAAGATACTGAATTAGGACTGAGAGAATGAGGTTCCACTCCATTCTCAGCCCATGGAAGCTTTGGTTCAGTTAATTCAGTTTATTTACACTGTTATTTTGGAGATGAAAATCAAGGGAGATCCCTATGGGCTCTCTATGTATTGTTACTTTATGAAAAGGCAAAGCAGGGATATTAAGAAAATAAAGCTGTAGTAGCAACTTTACAATAATGCTGCATTATAATCTACAGTGAAATGTGTGTAGTGAAAGAGACCCATAGTTAACATGTATGCATGCTTTCTGTAACATTAAAAGTGTTCTATGTAGGAAGATTGTCACATTCATAGCAACCTTTGTGTTAACACTGAATTACAAAGAAAAGAATATCAAATATATCTGGTTTCAGAAGGATATACCCAACAAATTTCAGTTCAACAATGGAACTATCTGGATTTGGGTTTTTTTTTCAATATTAAAAGAAAACTCACTGAAACTGAAATAAATTGTAGCTTCTTGAATAGTTTCATTTACTTTATATGTTATGAAGGGAGAGAGGGTGATATTAAAAAGAAAGGAAAGGGGTAAAAATATACCTCAAATAAAGATCAGAAATTTCTGCATTTTCCAAAGTTGCTACTTGGATCTATGTGCTATTTTAAAAATATTTTATTGACAGGGATTTTCTATTATAACAAATAAAACTTTAATCAGAACAACATTCCAGCAGGAATTATGTCCCTCAAAATAAAATATGATTTTCTTATTTACTTTTTCTTTATTTCTTAAAGAAATGGAATTAAGAATTTTGAAATAAAGGAGAATTAAACATCTACTCTAAAAATGCAAGGGTAGTTGTTCAATTTTAACTGTTATGGGGTTATATAGAACTTGCAAAGAAAAGGGCAAATAGATATATTGCATATTTATGAAATATAACAGGACATTTTAGCCAAAGTATTTTAGACTAGTCCATTTATTTTGAAAAACAAATATGCTTACATACTAACTTCTATTTTTAATAAAATAATTAAAACATGAAATAAAAACATTCATATAGAAACTGCTTAATATTACCACATTTTAACTAAAATTGCAAAAAAGCATTAAATTATTTCAAATTTGTCTATTCAAAAATAATGTTTAATATTTAAAATTGTATTTTGTAGCATTTCTAATGTTAATTATATAACAGTATGGTTTAACAAAAAAATTAATATTATAATCTGACACTGGTTGAGAAATTGTTCCCAAGAAAAAAATTATTTTTGATCTAAAGGAAGATAATGTCTTCTCCAAAATTGTACTGAATGTTATAGAAAATGTTTCAGAGAAAAATATCACTTTTAAAAATTGCCTTTCCTAAGCAATTAGTTCATTTATGAATTCAGCTCTGTAAGTTCTTCCCATTAGTGGGAAGGAAGAAAGCAACTGCCTGACTAGGGGTAAATGCAAACAATGCTTTTTACCTGGAGAGTGGCTTGCTTGCTGAATGGTGGGTGTAACTGATAGGATGGTGGCTGAGGCTGGAACAAGTGTAGATGGTGGTGGTGGCGGTGGTGATCCCTCCTCAACAGTGTTGTGTCTGGAGCCAGGGCTCACGAGAGAGGGTTTTTCCGACCTGGGTTCTGAGAGAGAGACAGAGAGAGACAGAGAGAGACAGAGAGAGAGAGAGAGAGGGAGGGAGAGGGAGAGAGAAACAGAGGGAGAGGAAGGAGAGAGGGAAGGAGAGAGAGAGAGAGAGAGATACACTCAGAGAGAAAGACAGAGAGAGACACAGACAGACAGACAGACAGACAAACAGACAGATAGAGAGTTGGTTCCTACTCCTTGGAAGTCATTTACACATAATCTCCAAAGCTCCTGAACAGTTTGGATTCCCAAGTCCTAAACAAATAGACATCGTAAACAACTGCTGAAGAAATTTAACTTTCCCTTAATTTCTGAATCAGATGAAAGCCCAAATTCAAATATACATTTAGAAATAGGGTCTTCAAATGTGTCCCTAGAAATTTGACAACTTTCCCTACATGAAATCCTGGGATTAATCTGAAGCAGCCAAAACAAGTATCCTTAGATCACAAGGGAAATATCCTCTAGTCACTGCTTGATGAATTCACACATCTCTTTCCATTTTCCTCCCCCATAAATAAAAGTGTTTAACTGTATAATTAAGCTGACTTTCAGGACCAAAAACCTGGTAAAGGCACTCATTTCCAAATACATTGTGAGTTGTTCAGACTAACACTGATGCTTTGTACCTCAATCTGTCTTGACATACAGTTTGGCCCTAAATCCTATTGAGTTGAGCAACTAATAAGATCAGCTCAAAGTCAACAGTAGACAGGACAGACTGGTTAACTTGCCCATAGTTTTTCTCACAATAGTAACAAGAAAAGAATTGCTTCAGTAGGTTCATAGTGGGCAGCAGCTTTTTGCTTCTGAAAACTGGATCTTCACATTTTCGTGCACAATTTTCACTACACCAAAAGGAAACAGAGAGAAAAATGGATCATTCTGATAATTTCTCATTACTTCCCTGCATTAATCATTGATGATCTCATGCTTCAATAGTGAAGAGTAAGAACAAGTAACTATATTTGATACTCTTCTTCCATATATAAATCACAAATGCGGTTGCCAAATCATTTCACTCCTGCAACCTCTGTTGCATAGGAATTGCACCTGAAATGTTGAATGACCTCCTTCTCAAGTTCTATCCTATTGAAGGTGCCTTGAGATATGCCCTGAATCCCATCCACACATCCTTCCCATAATTGTGAATCAGATGGGGACTGTATCTCTTAATAATTTTAATTATATTCATCATCAAAGAAGAAAGTTCTTTGACTCCTCATCCATGAGTTTGCATCTCAATAGGTGCTTTCCCTAAAATAGTTCCATTGCACCATCTGTTCCATTAGCTTACAATTCCAGAATGTTTGTATTTGGCACAGATAGCAAAACACTACTCATCACAATCTTTGTGATTTCTTTGCACTGCCAAACTAGTTTTTTCCCCTATTTTTGTTAATTCCCTTAGAAAAATGCATAATCCTTAGGAACTAATTAATCCAATGTGTTTTCTGTCAATTTTTCATGCTAACAGAAAAAAAGAGGATCTGATTAAGATTTTTAAAAGTATGGAATGTAGAAGACATCATACAAAAGAAAAATCACCAAATTACTGCTCTCTCCTTTTTAAAAGTGGTATTAAGACCATGGATAATATAATTAGAAGCCCTGCAATTTACTATATCATGTCAACATATAGCTAAAAACAATAGTTACAGTTCTCCTGCAATTTCATAGTTTAATTTTAAGGAGAGGTACAACACTTTAAATCATGACTGGGCAGAGACTCATTTTTGGAAATGGTCATGAATACTTATTTCAAAATAACTTTCAAGGTTCAGAAGTGGTATCAAAACAGGTGTTCTAAGATTATTGTTTCCTCTTTCCTCTCAAATGATTTCCCTTTAGAACAGCACATCTCTCTACAGAAGAAGCAATACTAGGGTTCAAACAATCTTCCAAATAGTAAGGGTTACTTCGTTTTTTTAAACTGTATTTAAGAACGAAGCAGATATTCTCGGCATCTCCAGATATTTCGCTCGGCTTCTAGGACTCAGCCAGCTAGAAAGAGGCATTGAGGATCAACATAGGGGAACCTCGCCACATGCTTCGTTTAGTCAAATGTCATTTTCCAGCCCAGCTATCAAAAAAGGGGTTGGAATGCATCCACTTTCACAGCTTGATGTTATCAGAAAAGTTTGGAATAATGTCGGCGGCGCCCTCATGGCTCCTCTCAACCTTTTTTTTTTACACGCGCGAGCTCCCGGTGCGCTAGCAGCTGAGAAGGGACAAGGATGGAGCAGGAATAAATCCATTGACTTCGTTCGTCCCCTTCCACGAGCAAAACAAAACAAAAACAAACCTCCAGCAACTTCCACGGCCAACTCCTTCAACAAGCATTGCTTTCTTCTCCAGACTGCCCTATTGTCTTTTGTCAGTCTCTCTCCCTAAACCTGCCCCACTCTTTGGCCGAAACCATCTCATCGCCACAAAAACTCGCAGCAAAGGGCCAAAAGCACATATTTCTCTGAAAGGACGCTGATCTCCGGTAGCTCCGGACGAGGACAAATTGCTGCCATTCATCACGGCGGCTGGGGCAACCCCGCTAGCATCATTCCCATGACAACTGCAAGCCGCTGAGAAGAAAAGCGACGCCGGCCGAGAGCGAGCGAAAGAGCACTCCTCCCCCACTCTGCCGAAGCTTACCGAAATCTCATACCTCAAGACTGTCGCTCCAGCTTCTGGGCTCGGTTCTGACTCTTCTACTCTTTTATCAAGCACTGCTGTGCAAAGGCAGAGGCTCTGGTTCCACGCCCAGATTTGCCTTGATCGAAAGTATCCAAACTTTATTCAAGTATTGCCCCTCCCCTCCAGCATCCCATTCATAGTATACCTACTCGGTTTCTGTGGTGGTTCCGTCTTTACATGTAGTTTGCCAAACGCTTTATTCCCTCAAAACGACAGCAAGCGAGCGCTGTCTCGAGACGTTGCTGAGAAAAAAAGCGCAAGGCTTCGAGGAAGCTGCAGCCCTGGAGAATGAGTTTTCCTGAGGCATTGAAGGGAAGGAAAGAGAAATGAAAAAAAGAGGGAAGGGGGTTAGAAGTAGTAGAGAATAGCCGCGTCTCTTGCTAGTTGCTGCGGTAAGAGGTTGGGACTTTAAGGAAAGCCCAAGCCGGCGCAATGTGTCTTTGTTTATATACACCAGCTAGCTCCGGAGGGCTCAAAGCCGTCCCCGTAGATTCTAAGTGAGAGCTGGAGGGAGGGAGCGAGGAAAGTAGCGAGGGAGGAAGGAAGCTTCGGAGCGCGCACCCGCTCCCCCTTTCTCTCTTCGCCGCACGTCATTTATGCCAGAGGAACCCTAGCGGCCTCTCATACAGCGGCTGGAATGCGAGCGTCAGTAATGACGCCATGGGAGCCTGACACTGCTGACCTCCGCCTTCTGCCTGCCTCACTGGTGTGTGTGTGTGTGTGTGTGTGTCTGTCTGTCTGTCTGTCTGTCTGTCTGTGTGAGAGAGCGAGAGAGAGGGTGAGAGAGAGCGCGCGAGCGACAGCAAGCAGAGGCGCTCAACCCTTGCATTTTGGACTGAGAACGAAATATAGGAATACCACAACAAAACCTCATGCTTTGAAAACAACCACTCCGTGCCGTAGAATGGAAAGCCAAAAGAAAAAGATGACCTTAACTTCAGAGGAACGCTGTTGTTCTGAAGTGCAGCTTGGAGTTTGTAATCCTCACTTCTTCTTGCTGACCAAAGATACAATTGCAAAGAAGGATTAATAGACGGGCGTCCGGGAAGGAATCCGCTGTCAGGAATTCTACGGACCTAATTTACTGTTTGGACAACACCCTCACCCACTGTGACCTTTCTTGCACATATATTAGATTCAGAATCATAGAAGTACCGTGTCTACCCAGCAGTATATTTGGTCTTGCCTTCCTTAGCTTTCTACAAAGGAAACGTGGAATTCTTGTCCTTCATTCAGACAGAAGTAAATTTATAGAGAACGCACTTGGCTGGAGGGTAGCCGACTTTACAACTGGGATTATGATGATGTGATTGAAAGAATGGACAGCATGAAGTTGTTTTTCTTGCATGTTCTTATAGGCAAAACAGCATTTTCCAATTTGCGTAGATGTATGGATTTCAAATTGCCAAATCATTGCCGTGGAGCAAAGAAACTTTTGTTATTCCAGAAATGGACTATAGGGTTGTCCCACGAAGAAAACCATACTGAATTTACGCGTGGCTTTTCACAGGGCAGAAGGGCAATGTAGTTTGTCCTCGTCAGTAAACTATTCTTGAACATTATAAGATAATATCTGAACTGTGAAATGCACGAGGTATGTATTTATATGTGGGAAAACTTTCAGTCACCTACAATTACATCGGGTTAAGTCTCATTGAATTTATGAGTGAGACTTATTACCAAAGTTATCTTAAGGAAGGCCAAGATGCATGTTCGCTCGGGTATTTATACTGTACTACTGTACAAATGATTGATGGAAGCTTTTAAAATAAGCATGCAGAAGCCTTTTCATGCTTTGCAACAGACAACATGCCGCCAGATCGGAGTCTCCCCGCCCCCCCCTCCACAGTCGCTTTTATTTTCTTCTACATTGAGGAGCCCTTTCAGAACCAATCGGAACAAGGACGTCACTGTGGAACGTCGGCCCTCGTGACACTCTAACCAATCCAAACACGGGACGTCCTGGATATTATTACAAGCGGGGCGGAGATTTAAAAAAAGCTTGACGCAGGGAAAGCGCGTGATTGACGCACACGATGTTACTAAATTTAGTCCCCGTGGACTTTTTTTTAAACAGCTGATGGACGCGCGCAAGGCGCGGCCTCTGAAAGGAATTGAATGGTTGGTTTAGATTAGGCTGGGCGGGAGCTGCGGGAGCGTGGTACTCTAAAGCTTAGTATTTCGCGCCGGATGGAAGCTATTTCTGAAAAGCAACACGCCCGGACAAACCAAATATAGCGTGAGCGGAAGATATTTATAGCGGCATATGCCCATTGGTGCCAAACTTTTCTAGCTGCCTGGGTGAAAGGAAAAGCCAAACCTTGATCTTTACAACCAGTACTCGTTGTGTAAAGAGACATCTGGACGGGATTCCCCGTGTGACAGATGGAAGGGGGTAAAGTGGAGACAGCAGGGACTGCCCCTGCCGGAGCCTGACGTAGTGGAGAAAAGCCGAGGGCGGGTAGACGGGATATCCCCAGCGAGGCGGGGACTTCAGACCGCAGAAGTCTTGTCTTGTTATTGTTCCTTACCCGAAGGGGGCAACTAATCTCTATATTTGTAGCAGGTTAGTCCCGCGTCGGAAAGCAACTACAAACCGTAGGAAACGACTTCTACTGATTTTTTTTCCATGCTAGAATTATTGTATGTGAAATGTATGCCAGTGCTTACAAAAGCTCATTTATAAAAAGAAGCCACAACGAGACTTTGGTTGAATACTTAGCCAAACTTTCCCAAAAGTTATACAGTAATTTTATTTTTTAATTTATCTATTTTTTTTATACAAAAATTCTTCCCATCTCACCAGAAGCTATTCTGGGCAGCATACAATAAAGCCTTAGTAATCCTTGGAATATAGTCAAGTGAAACCTGGAATTGTTTGTAAATTGAAAACTGTGGTTTGAAATTGTCCTTGACATTGGGATACAGATATCCTATAAATTCAGAAGTTGCTGTTCAGGGACTGAGAACCATCTCAAACAACAATGAAGGTGGCAGGGGAGGGGGCCTGTGTGATGAACTGGAAGAGATTGAATTGGCTCAGTGACACATTATTCAGTGGCTTTGGTATAAGCACTCAAATCTTGCTAAAGCCTGCGATTGAAAGAAACTATACTACCATATTGTTGTTCAACTACAGTACTTTGAACACAGATTTAGTAATTTTTCAAAATACCTCTGAATCTATGAAAGAAGCCCAAATGTCAGCTGAATGTTAGTCTGTTTTTGTTCAGCTGTACAAAATGCTTATATAAACTAGAGAGAATTTTGACAGTAGACTATGCTGTCAAAATTTAACTGCTTTCTAGTAAGTGATTTGGGAATATTTCCTTACATGATAGTTAATGCTTGGTCAATGAAAACAGAAACAAAGCTGAAAAAGGATATTAATACCTGTGGAATGAGTTCTCTTTTCACCAGTAATGACAATTAAAATTGGTTTGGACCTGGTTAGTCTTTTGATGGGAGACTGTCAGGGCAATGACAAATATTTCCACATAGGTATCAAAAACTGTGCTGTGTTCATTTATTCAGAGGTATTGAATAGGGCATTTATATCATTTGATGAAATTGCAAATTCACATCCAAGTGGTGAGCATGTTGAGTTATTAATGGAAGAAAAAATTAGGCTAGATTCATGGTTCCCAAACTCTGCTTAGCTAACTCACAGAGGTGTCACAGAATATTTTAAATTTTTGCAATGTTCGTTTGTGAAACTGGGTTTTTCATTATTGATTTACAACATATCTTTAAGACATCAAAGGCACTGTAAACTCAGAAACTATGGGCACCTCTGGGCTAAGAAGCTGGAGCTTTTGTTTTTATGTATTGTAAGACATTCAAGAGACAGTTATGTACCTTTCTCACATTATTCAAAGCTAATATGGAAAGGAACTTTTCTGAATCACTCAGATGACTGATAAAATGCCATAAACTGGTAGATCATGGTTAAATTCTTCAACACTTATTCAAATTTTCTAGTTCTTATTTTAATTTAGAGAGGCCAACAATTTGATGACTATGGACTGTTCGAATTGAAAGAGAAGAACTGTGAAGTGTGGACAAGGATGGAGGTCCAGAGCTCTGGAGAGGCTTGCGGGGACCCTGTGGAATGGGATGGCAGAAAGATAAGTGGCGGGGGGGACTGCAGTGTCCTACAGTTGGTCATAAGGGCAAATGATCATAGGGGCGTTTCAGTGACTATAAATTCAAAACCAAGTCATATGTAGCTTTCAGGGGATCTGTTATAACTTCTTACCAATTATAAGTCGAAGACTACCTGTATTTTAGATCTTGTAGTGCAGTTATATATTTTGTAAATCAAAACTACAGCTCTATTGAAACTTAGTATTACAGTTGGGGGACTCCCACAAATAAAAAAGAGATAAAATGTTGTAAACCCAAGTTTGCCATGATTACTAGCTTGGCTAAAAAAGTGGAACCCCTCTGCAGATTCGGAATTAAACCAATTAAAAGTGCGAAAGAAGCACTCTGGCTGAGAGACTGTACTGAAAGTGGTGGAAGCCACTACAAATACACAATTAAGAAAAAGTAGAAGGCACAGGGAAGCACAAGCGGTGGAGGAGTTAACTCCATCAATTCTCTGGAAATACAAAGACTTGGCCAATGTATTCAGTGAGAAGGATTCTGACGTGTTCAGATCCTATTGCCCCAATATTCAAGTACCATCAGTGGCTTAGCAAGGTGTCAAAAACCCCAAGCCAAGCCAGTCTTTAAGGTGGTCCATGGACTGCCAAGCTGCTTTTGAGAAACTGAAGCACCTTTTTGCAGCAGAACCCGTATTAAAACATCCAGACCCAGATAGGCCATTTTTAATTCAAGCTGATACCAGTGATGTGGCAGTGAGGGCAGTCCTTCCTCAGAAAAATAAAAAAGGTGTCTTACAACCATGTGCCTACACCTCTCAAAAATACTCTTGATGCTGACAGATGCTTGGCCATCTGAGAAAAAGAATCATTTGCTGTTTGCTGGGCACTCCTCACTTGGAAGCAATTCCTCAAAGGCAGCAAAGTCCCGCTTGGATTGACAGCAAACATCTGGAAGCCCTGAAAAACCTGCAGAGACTCTCTCCCAAATAAATCCAATGGTCACAATACTTAAACTGATTCAATTTCATGTTCCACTACCTGCCTGGGGGAAAGAACTTCCTAGCAGATGCCTTACTAAGGATTCCCCAGTACAACTGCAAAAGAAGAGGTGGTCGCTTCTATCATCCTGTCTAAACAAATTGTCCCACCCTGACCAGGCCACAAAAATCCCCTTGAGAGCAAATTGGCCCAAGCACTAAAAACAGCCCTAGAGCAAGATGAGTGGTTCCTGCAACACCAAGCTGAGTTGTCATCAAAATATGGACTAGCTTGGATGGGCCGCTGCCTATATGTGCCTGAAAGCTGATGAACTTTAACGCTTCAATGTAGTCACGATTTGAAAACCACAGGTCATTTTGGCTTTGTAATAACTACTTAGTGAAAAGGCAATTTGGGTGGTCGTGCATGAAAAAGGACATTGAGCATTATGTGCAGGTCAGCCAAAAGGTGCCTAGGGAAAATCCTGAGGTACTGCAACCTGTAGCCAGCCTGAAAGCCTCTTGGAAGGAAATATCAATGGACTTTGTAGTAGAACTACCAGATAGTGCAGGAAATACCATGATCTGGGTTGTCACAGACCTTTTCTCCCAAGCAAGCACACTTCATGGTCTGCCTCGAAATCCTATCTGCTTCTTCCTTGACCAAGATGTTTGTTCAACACTTCTATCTCCTACATGGAGTACCTGAGCACATCATCTCAGATTGGGATGTCCAATTTATTTCCTGCTTTTGGGAAGAGTTCCTCAAGTTATCAGGCACCTCCCAGGGATTAAGCTTCTCACATATTCCTCATACTAATAGTGCCTTTGAATGGACTAATGGTGTATTGGAGTAGTACATTTGCTGCTATTTTAATTACCAACAAGACAATTGGACTGAACTGATACCCTTCATTGAAGTGGCTTACAATAACTCAGTGCACAGCAGCACTGGCTTCACTTGGCTTCCAAGTGGACACAGGCAGAGAATTTGTCTCTATCCCAGAACCCCTCCAGCATAAGCCTGTATGCCTATCTTTAGCAGAATGGATGAATACTTTACAGAATACTTGGCCAGTAGTCCGGACAAGGCCAGGGAGGCTTATAAGAGACAGGCTGACAACAGATGGGCACCTCAAAAAGAATTTAGTGTGGAAGATAAAATTTATCATTCCGCCAGATTTCTGCAGTCATGCCAGACTTTCAAAAAATTGGGCCCCAAATACATGGGGTCCTTTCTCATCACTAGGATCATAAATCTAGTGATGATAGAATTGAAACTGCCAAAAAGCCTTAAGAGAATTAATCCTGTTTTCCACTGTGGCCTGTTAAAACCTACTTCTACCTCACCCCTGCATCCTGACATGAAAACCCCACTCCCTCCAATTATAAACAAGAGGGAGCAGGATTTTGAGGTTAAGGAAATTTTGGATTCTAGATTACAGTACCTTGTAGGAACGTACAATACCTCATCCTGTTGAAAGATTTCCTTCCCTCTGAGACTGAGTGCATGAATGCTAATCGTGTTTACTCGCCAATTCCACCTTAAGTACCTACATAAACCCAAGTGAGCCTAGGTAGTGTATTCTGGAAAGGTGGCATGTCATGGCTGACATTTATTTATTTATTTATTTTTATTTATTTGTCAAGCAAGTATTAGATAATAGGTATAAGTATAAACATGGTTATGAATACACGAAATGGATACAAATTAAAAAAAAGAAACAATAGGACAGGGATGGTAGGCATGTTGGTGCGCTTATGCAGGCCCCTGACAGACCTCTTAGGAAAGGGGTGAGGTCAATAGTAGACAGTCTAAGGTTAAAGTTTTTGGGGTTTGGGGAAGAAACCACAGAGTCAGGTAGAGTATTCCAGACATTGACCACTCTGTTGCTGAAGTCGTATTTCCTGCAATCAAGTTTGGTGTGGTTAACCTTGAGTTTGTATCTATTCTGTGCTTTTGTATTGTTGTGGTTGAAGCTGAAGTATTCATTAACAGGTAGGACATTGCAGTAGATAATTTTATGTACTATACTTAGATCAGACCAAAGGCAGCATAGTTCTAGGTTGTCTAGGTCTAAAATTTAAAGTCATTAGCTAGTATCGCTTCACATCATGCCAGCCCAACATTTTTCACGGTGGTGGGGGAGGGAGGAAAATGGAATGCAGGAGAACACAAGGAGGTTGGGAGCCAAGCAGCACTGGCCCAGAGAATGAGACATGCCAATCCAACCCAAGAATGTGGAGATGAAGCAGGCGTGCACAGAGGGTCTTTACGCAAACAACCTGAAACTTTTCAATTGGTCAAGGACTGATAATGGGGGTGGGGGTGGGGAAGTCCTATGGAAAAAGAAAGTTATGTATATTGTTTGCATGCAAATTCAGCAGATTCATTTTTCTATTTCTATAATCACTTTAGTAAAATATATTCTTGGTCGAAACAATGGCTCAGGGGTCAGTATTTACTAATTAACTTGAGTGGGACAGATGATAAACATTTTCAAAATTCCCAAAAATTTTAGAAGATTTAAAAAAAAATTAAATTGAATATTTTTATTCTTAAATAGAATAACAGAGTAACGGAGTTGGACAAATGGGACAAATTTAAAAACTTCCAGTGCTGGAGTACCCACAACTTCTGAAGGTAAGCCGTAACATTGGTTAAATGTTTACATTGACAGGAAATTTCACCTTAGTTCTAAGAGTTCTTAGTTCTCCTTTTGTTCCTTCCTATTGCTAATATTGAAGTTGACTTCTTGATATTGCTTGTGATCTACAGATGTATTAAAAAATAGACAGATGAATAAAAGATGAAAAAAAAAACAACCCAAAATCTCAGTTGAAAAGAAAAATAGTATTTCAGCTGACAGTAAAAAAATGGAAATATCAACTTGTAATTAGTGTAAAAGATTGCAATGTCCTATTGTAGTTCCAGGCAATTTTACAATCCTCATACATTTGCAGTCCAGTGTTAACCTTATGTAAACAAAATCTTGAATAAATGATCACAGTTTTCTCAGAAACATTCAACATATATAAAAATTCACTTTTAGGTTCATTCAAGATCATTTAATTCATAGAGATTGTAATCCTGACATATTCTTATAAATATGCAGAGAGAGAAAACATCTTCTAAAACATCTGCACCTAATTCATTAGAGAAAAAAAGAAATACTCTTGCAAACAGATGTGCACCTAATTCATTTTGCAATTATATGTTACTCCCCCCCCACTCCACTATAACAAAGGGAACTGCCGACAGACAGCTATGCTATTCAGCAGAACTCACCAGAGTAAATTTTTATCCAAGTAAATCTTTGTTTTCTAAAGTCTTCTCTTCTCTCCAGTCTTTTCCTCTATTCACTCATTTTCCTGTGGGTGCAATTAAGATCTAGGTTAATAATCTTTTAATCTGAATGTTAATTTAGAGAATTTAGATTTAATTTCAGAATTTAATTTAGGAATTTAGAGACTATATTTCAGATTTTTAGAGATTTAGAAATTTAGATTTTTTCATAGATTTCAGTATTTATTTTTTCTAGGAAATTTTCCACTTTCTTAACAGTGTCTTTTAGAGGATTGCTTCAGTACCAGCCTAGAAGAGCTGCAACATCCTGTTCCTATTTCCTTTTTATATCTGCTATGATTGCCTGCCTGCATCCAAAATGTAATTAAGGATCATGGGTATCTGTTGCCAAGACATCTTTCCCATAGTACTTTAAAAAAAAAAACCCCACAACCATTATTTCACACCATCTGACATTTCTGAAAAACTCTAGGATATATAACGAAACTGAGATAAATCAGAAGGGCAAAGGTGCAGGGAGCAGGTTGAATTTACACTTTTATACTACCTGATGATAGTGGAGCTCTGAGAGCTTTATTGAAAGGTAAGTCTGCTAATTCAGTGATCTGTTTGCTAACTGTTGCAGACTCAGCCCTATCATCTGAGTGAATGAGATGGCTACCTTAGGCTTCTGATTTGGGGTATGCTGAATAGATAGTAGTTTCTATTACTATTGATTACTATTGTTTAAAAAGCCTCTCTGTCCCAGATGCCTAAATACCTTGGTTAGCTTTAAGTTTTATAGCTGTCCATTGACTGTTTTCAATTACTGTTTGTAAGGTTTGAAGGATTACCTTCTGTGCCTCAATTTTGCCAACTTAGCTCCTTCTTCAATAGCAGTCTTACTGAAGAACAAGTCTAACAGTGATATCTAGAAATATTCTATAACAGACCATGAAATGATCAATTTCTAAACATCTCGTTAGAAGTTAGCATGGGATTATCAAGAATTATTTGTCAAGCTACTCTTACTCCACTTTTTATGTGGATAATTTTCTTAGTAGACCCTGGAAATATTGTGCACATAATGTATTTTAATTTCAGCAAGGCATTTGACAAGGTACCCCAATATTGGCATTAGCATACTATTTAGTATGGTTTTTCAGCTAGCTTTAGACCTGATAAGCTTCAACCTAGCTCAAAAACTATACTAAGTAAATGCATATGAACTCAAAATGAGAATACTTCATAGAATGGGATAGCCTAGGTTAAGAAGCCCTAATCTCAATAGTTAATTTTATTAATGATGTGAGTAAAGAGATGAAGAAATTATTTACCAAGTTAGTAGATATAAGTTAGGAGCAATAACTAATTTTTTTAAAGACAGAAATATAATTCAGAATGATCCAGACAGAAGAATAAAACAACAGAAAATGTAAAGTATAGTTAAAAAATCCAGCAGATGTGGATTGGTAAGAGGTTGATAATGCTTGTAAATGAGTTAAATATCAGCAGTTTCTCTGAAGAAATACAGTTTCCATATTATGGGTTTAATAAGGTAAAATCTACAAATTGTTCAGTTCCTGATAACTTCAAGGACATGTCCTTGTAGTTCTCCTAGTGA
Organism: Naja naja; assembly: GCA_009733165.1. Taxonomy (NCBI): domain Eukaryota; kingdom Metazoa; phylum Chordata; class Lepidosauria; order Squamata; family Elapidae; genus Naja; species Naja naja. The sequence goes on from CM019155.1 coordinate 86,915,839, forward strand.
CAATAAGAAAATAGTAATTGTTTTCAAAGTCATATTTGTTTATTTGTTGCATATCCCACTTTTGTACAAAAGTCAAGGTGGTGTAGAGATGTTTGTCCCTTTTCCTTTTTTCCCTACAACTGCAAGAAACTTACGAAGTAGTTTAGGCTGAGAGAGAACAACTAGCTCAAAATCATTTGGTAGTCTTCCAAGACCACGTGACACTGCAAATGGAGCCGAGCCAGGTGTCCTGGAGTGAGAAGGAGTGCCGGAGGAGTAATACCTCCTTAAAAAACCTTGGTCCATCTGGTCTGGCTGGTAGCACATTATAAGGGCCCCTTTCCAGGATTACAGGAGAAGCTGATCAACAGTTTTGAAGGCAGAAGAGGGCTTTATGTCCCAATGGCAGATAAAACGGTAGAACCATCTTGTAGGAGAAGGGAAACTCTGATTTTAAACCTCCACTGTCTTGTGGCTATATCTATTATTAGAAAAGGCTTCAGGAGTCAACCTTGAGGCAAAATCTGGAGCTGGAGTCCTGGAAGCAGTTTGTGACTGTGTACAATCACGTTTTGGTAACTCCTGCGACGCAGCTGGAACTAATCTATCGGCTCTGCCATTCCATTAGACTATTTCAGTGACATGGAGAGTGGGGATCTGCTGCTTGGCTAACAGTTTATCCTCCATATTAAATTAACCAGGCCTCGTGCTCTGGAGGGGACACTCCAGCTTTGCATACAGCATTGAAATAACACGGGAAGTGGCAGTTACCAGTTTCATAGCACGATACCATAGTCTCTTGAGACTGAAGGAGGCCAATTCATTCAATTCATGACCAAATGTGAATTAGAACCTGTGTTTGTCCACACCTAGCCTAACACTTTAATCATTATACCCCTTCCCAGTTTAGCCTATAACCCTGGAAATAGCTGTTCCACTCAATTTTGCATTGGTTAAATTTTGTCTTGAATAATGTGCCACATTCTGATGACATAGTACATTTAAGCAAAGTGGAATTGATGCAGAGAGGGTAAGAAGAAAAGTGGAACCTAATTTGTAGGAGACAGAAAGTGAGAATGTTTAGATTCTGGATGGTGAAAACTATGCATCTTAAAATTCTTGCAGTTGAGAAACACTGATTTAAAGGAAGGTAGATTCCCACAAAACGTTGGAGAAAGCTTTCTAATAGAGCAGTGGATTGTTGGGCGGTGTGGCTCCCTTTCATTGAGTACGTTTGTTGGGGATGGTTTAATTTGGCTTCATGTGGTGAGCACAAGATTGTACTTAGTGAACTAAATTGCCCATTCTAATTCAATGAGTATTTGCCTTACAAAATAGGCATAATTCCTGAAAGAGATATCAAATTGCTTCTTGAACAGCTGACACCTGCTACCTTTTGAAACTCCCCCAATTATAAGAGCTCTTCAGCATACTATAAACTGAACATCAATGTGTGATAATTTATTATGAAGTGTATAATACCTGAAATTTCCAGTTAAAAATAATGAAAAATAAAATATTATCTCCTTAGGTCAGCCTTCTTAGAAACTGAAAATATTTTAAAAGTTATTAGAGAACACTTTTATTAATAGTTTAATTTAAATTCATTCATTCATCAGAAAGCCTTGTTAATTTGAAAGGAAACACAGTTTAGATGTAGCCAAAAAGTTTAAAGATTCAATTTAATTAATTATTAGATTAGATTTATATCCTGACTTTTCACAAACAGCTCAAGACAGCATACATACTAGTCACTCTTCCCATTTTCCCTACAAAAACAACAATGTGAAATATTTTGGGTAAAAAGAGAGCGATTAGAAAAAATGACTAAGTACATTTCCATGGCTAAGGTGGATATAAACCTGCAGCTCAAATTTTTAAAATTTCAGTAGATTTAATTAGAAAAACTAATAGACTAGCTAGTAGTTTTAATCTAACACACCTGAAGATTATGGAAAGTATAGTAATTTAACAATTAATGTAATTAAAATCTTAGAATGTAGGCATAGGTTATGCAACTCAAAATGAGTCTTAATAGATCATGTATTGTCAGACTGAATCCACAATTCTCCCAAATGTTGCTGGAATGAAGAAGCAACAAACACCAGCTGATTCTACATTTCTGAAACTACACAATCCAGTTTTTCTGGATTTTCATTGCTTTCTTTCTCCTTTCTCAAGAAAGATTCCTTTTGATAAATTAGAGATTATTTATTGCCAGAAAGTTAAATGTATGGGAGAACTTCACAGAACGTAATAATTCATTTTGTTCAGCATAGAATTGCTGCCAAATAATTAAATTCAGGATTTTTCCACTGAACTAAATTCAAATTTTACTCAAATGACTAAATTCACTTGGAAAATGTTATTCCAAGATGTAATCAAATGTAAAAAGCAATGAGCATTGTTTTTTTTAAATTGTCATCTAAAAGGTACTCATGATGGCTGATATTTTTTTCAGTTAGGGGTAAAATAATATTGTATTATTGCTGTACTAATAATTTCATTTATTACCATTCTGTCCCATCTTTTTTCTCCTATGCCTCTATTAAAGGCAATATATTCTGTCTAGATTCTGAGATAGCAACTAAATGCAGTGGTTTCTTAACTAGTGGTTTCTCACTAATGGCATCTTCATAATGAAGTTCCAGTGCAGGCAGACTTATGTGCCCAGACTATCTTTTAAAATGTCTGTAACTTAAGGTGAATTTCTGACATCAACAAGAATCTGAGCATTTGTTAAAAGATTAATTTTGGCAATACAGATAGTCCTTGATATGCCATTGCAGTTGGGATCATATTTATTGTTGCTAAGTGATGCATTTATAAAGCATAATTGCATTGCTTAGCCACAGTAATCCCTGCAGTCCCAGTTGCCATTATTAACTAGATTCCACAATCTTTAGCAAAGCAACTTCCTGCCAGCTTCCCACAACACAACAGGAAGTTGCAGATCTCAGACACACAGGCAAGTAGTTAATTCCAGGTGGGGGAAGGAGAGGGTGCATGAGAGTGTTGGTAAGGATTGGAATGAAAATACTGCTACCCTTCAAAAAGACCTCGATTATGTATCAGAATGGTCAAACAAATGGCAACTTCAAATCTCAACAAGTAAATGCTCTGTCTTACATATTGGCAAAAAAAAATCAGAAAATAAAATACAAGCTGAATAGTCAAGACCTTGTTGATGATCCAAACTCTGTGTCAAGGACCTTGGAGTACTCATCTCTAATGATCTAAGTGCTAGAGCCCACTGTAATTACATAGCCAAAAAGGCATTAAGAGTTGTTAACCTAATCCTATATAGCTTTTTCTCTGGTAATATCACATTACTAAATAGAGCATACAAAACATTTGCTAGACCAATATTTGAATACAGCTCATCAGTCTGGAACCCACATTACGTATCTGATATTAACACAGTTGAGAAGGTCCAGAAATATTTCACAAGAAGAGTTCTCCACTCTTCTACTCATTGCAGAATACCTTATGCCACCAGACTTGAAATTCTAGACCTAGAAAACCTAGAACTACGCCGCCTCCAGTCTGATCTAAATATAGTATATAAAATCATACATTGCAATATCCTGTCAATGAATACTTCAGCTTCAACCACAACAATACAAAAGCACAGAATAGATACAAACTCAAGGTTAACCACACCAAACTTGATTGCAGGAAATACGACTTCAGCAACAGAGTGGTCAATGTCTGGAATACTCTACCTGACCCTCTGGTTTCTTCCCCAAACCCCAAAAACTTTAACCTTAGACTGTCTACTATTGACCTCACCCCTTTCCTAAGAGGTCTGTAGGGGGCATGCATAAGTGCACCAATGTGCCTACCATCCCTGTCCTATTGTTTCTTTTTATTTTTCTTATATGTAACCATTTCATGTATTCATAACTATCTTTATACTTATACCTATTATCTTGTAAGCGATTGACAAATCAAATAAATCAAATGATGTAATGGGGGTATGCAAGAGATGTAGCATTGGTTGTGGAGGGCATAAGAAACAATGTGAAAGGTGCCATTTGGGTTGAGGAAGGAGTGTACAAGAGTGCATGGTGATGGTTAGGAGAAGGACTGTAGCCTGATGCCTTAATACCAGACTGGCTTTCTCAACAGCCATAAACATAACTCTAAAAAATAAGTAAAATTTTAAAATAGTTCAACAACTTCAACTCCTATTATTTCTTCTCTAATAGTAAGAATTAGGTCCAGTATAGCTTTTCCTCTAGTTCCCTTTTCTACCTTTTGGATATCATGGTGGTTAAAGTCTCCCATTATTACTATGGTATGTTTCTTACATACATTTGTTAATTGAATAGCAAAGAGATCATCTATTTCTTCTGCTTGGTTGGGTGGCCTGTAATATACACCTATAATAATGTCATTTACCTGTAATGATATATATGAAATTGAATATGAAAGAATGTGTAACTAAGGTCATATTTGTATGAAAATGTAAAAACCTGGAACCACATTGTTCACCAAAAGAGATGTTTTTTAAAATTGGAAAAATAAAAAACTTCAAAAAAAATATGTCATTTCCCCCCCCCCTCCCCTTTTCTATTGGCTCATGTAGATTTTAGGAGGTTTTCATTCGTGGTTAGAATAGAATCAGGGTGGGCTGCTACAGGTTCGCATGATTTCGGGTGATCCTCTAGCTAAGATTCTGCATAGTTTGGCAAACCCGCAAATCCCACTCCTGGCTGGCCTTGGACAAACTTTTCCTGCCTCCTTTGTAGCTGAAGCTGCTCGGAAGGTAATTGTGGGCTGTCCCCCTTCCCTGCCACCTGGCTTCAGCTTACAGAGCAACTGGGATCAGGGGAGCTGAGCCGTTTTGCTTCAGCAGTGGTGGCCCCACTTGGCTGCTTTTGCAGTATCGAAGTACCTTAAAGGGAGATGCCGCAGCAGCTGCCTTCTGAGCAGCTTCAGCTGCAAAAAGACAGGAAAAATTAGGCCAAGTTATCTTCTCCTTCTTGGCCTCATATACACAGAGCAAACATGCACACACCTCATAGTCTGAGACCTGTGAGGAGACAGTGTGAGGGCATTATGAGATACGTGTGTGCGTGTTTGCTTCCTGTCTCTCGCCTTCCGCGGGGCCTCTGAGTGGATGCCGCGGCCAACTGCTCGGAGCACTGCTGCTGCCTCCACCAGGCGCTGGATCTGAAGAGCAGTTTGCTTGGGCTGGCGGAGGCGATCCCACGCATCCCAGCTCCCTACCTGATGAGCCTTCCAAGGAGCACCGGCGCCACTGGGTGCTGAATCAGGCTGGTGGAGGCACATGGAAACTCTGGAACTCGCCTTCGGGGTGAATCAGGTGTTAGGATGGAGGAGCTGGTTTTGGTTGGGGTGTCCTCTTGCTAGCCATTCCCAAATGTAGGTCATGCATCTCTGGTGCCCTGAATCCTCCCACCCTTTTTCCAGCGGACCGAGGAAGTTGACAGATGAATGGTTTTGGAGGGCAACCCTCTCAAACCCAACACTAGCCTTCTCAGCCAGCCCTTGAGTATTGAATATTTGTCCTGAAATGAATATAAACTCCAGCTCCTTTGTAGCGCAAAGAAAAGCTAAAAGCCAGGCAAGGTTAGCGTTGGGTTTGAGTTTGCTCCTTTCCTTTTATTACCATTATCATGAGACACATCCCACCACATCCAGGCCTATACACAGTTCTAGTTCTGGCCATGCCTAACCCATTATCCCTAAATTCTATTAACCCTATAACATGTCTACATCCCTAACCTATTCCGACCCTCATTAACTGATCCCCACCTGGTGCCACCTTCACCATGTTTTAACCTAAGGCTTAATTATCACCTATATGTGCCCCAATCTCCTCTAACAATATGCACCACATCAGTACATGAAAAGAGCCATTTCTAGCCCCACAGTTGCTTCAGAATCCATCCTGCAGCCCCGCAGTTGTTTCAGAATCCATCCTGCAGCCAACAGCTCTGCTGAGTCATTCCAAAGTGACCCTCAACACCATCGGCCAGCATGCAAGCAGAAATACAGATCTGGCAGCAGCAGAGATAAGGTGACATTCTCCACAGCCAGCTGACTTACTGCGAGGCGTGTTCAGAGCTGATGGGCTCCATAGCAAACTCGGAGCCCGACACCCATGCTACAAATTTTAAGGAAGTGGGGGGGGTTGCAACGAAGGGGGTGCCCCATCGCTCCCTTTGTTGCACCCCCCCCATAAAATAGATTTTATGAGAGTGAGAATAAAACAGAGAATAAAACCCTACATGGATTTCTCCAGCGAGAAGAAACGAAGTTGGAAAAATTATAGATAAGGGAAGGCAGGGTGAAGCTTACTTTTTAACAGAACTATAGATACGTTGAAGCTGGGCGTGACAAGGAGTAGCTGGGAGGGGCCGGGCGAGGCACCCCTTGATGTGAGTGATGTCGAGTTGGCCCCACCCAGTCACATGACCACCCTGCCACGCCCACCCAGCCAGTTAATAGGCAGAGAACCGGTTGTTAAAAAAACTTGCAGCCCACCACTGAATAGAATAGAATTATTCTATTTGAGTTTGAAGGGACCTTGGAGGTCTTCAAGTCCAACTCCCTGCTTAGGCAGAAAACCCTGGTTTATATATTTTTGTACAGATATAGTGATCTTTTATATATGAAATGTAACTCCACCTCCTCTTTTGATAGGGCTGTTTCTTTTGAATAGTTTGTATCCTTCTATCAGTACACTCCAGTCATGAGTTTCATCCCACCATGTTTCAGTAATGGCAACTATATCATATCTGCTTTCATGTACTAATACTTAAGTTCATCCTGTTTGTTCCATAAACTTTGAGCGTTAGTGTATAGGCATTTGAGTCCTTTATGGTTCTTAAGTATGTTTCTTATATTTTCTACTTTGTAACTGGGATTTCCATCCTTTCCATCACTCTCTACTTTGTAATGTTTTTCTTTTTTATTCCTTCTTTCTCTTTATTCCCTACCTCCTTATGTGATTGGTTATCTAGTAGTTCTTGCCTGGAATTAGGTTCTAAAGCTCTTAAAGTCCCCCCCCCCATTTAATTTAAAGCTCTTTTGATAAGATGAATCACTCGTTTTTTGAATGTATTCTTTCCAATCCTTGTGAGGTGCAGTCCATCTCCTATCACCAATATTCACCTTTTTTTCCCCTTGGGGAAGTCTGGGATACTTTTTTTTCCTGCTGCAGGAATGCTGGGTTATGACTCTTTTTAAAGAAACTATTGATAAACGCTTTTTTGTGGGTGTCTGCATATTTTCTCCCATGGGGAGGCTATGAAAGCGATTGTTCAGTTCCAGAAGAGCTTCATTGGAGTGGGCTAGGGTAGATATTAAGGTCTTTGCTCTTAGTTGTTGTTTTCTTCTAAAAATACCATGTTTCCATTGGTCTTGCTCTTTAGTACATATGTAGGGTCACCTTTTGTGGAAGCTGTTGTTCCCTATTGTGTTTTATTTTGGTGTAGTCTTCTTGTTTAGGTTGGGATTTCTCACTTTCTTCACTGAGTTTCAGAGTGGCTAGAGTGGCCTCTAGGCCCTTTACCTTTTCTTCTAGTAATTCAAGAAGTTTACATTTGATACGTACATAATTTGAGTTTTCTGAGGGCATACGTTGAAACACCTGACACACTTTGCAAGTCACTGTAGTGTCAGTCTCTTTCCATGACTTTTTTTTCTGCCTTTCCATCTCCTACATTGCCTAAGGGTCAAGTATATGCCCTATATAAACAACTGCAAGCATGCTCTTCTAATGATTATTATGAATCCTCTCCTAACTCCTTTTATGATTCGTCTTTAATTAATTAAATTAAAAATAGAAAAGAGTGAAATGTGGTAGCCACTGAGTTTCCCTGGATGACACTAGAAGCTAGCAGCACACTTCAGCCTGGTGGAGGGGGCCTCTTTTGCTACACCATAATCTCATCCTCTATTCATCCTTTATCTGTTGGGTTGGAAAGCCCCTGATTTTCCAGGTTTATAGGTGATCTCATTTTACTAACATCACCACTAGTCTTAAGGATTGGTTGGGAGGTTGCACCAATGTGGTTGAAGGGTTTCACCCATGTGGATCTATTCTCCAATCCCAATGCTGTATCTATACTGCTCTTTTCTGCTTGTGAAAATGGTATAAAAATAATAAATGCCACATATGTGGTCAGACATCTTTGGACACTGAAATGACTGGTTATTGAATCCCCACAGAAAATATTTAATTTTTAGAATTTTTTTAAAAATTCATATTTATATGCCGCCCTTCTCCGGAGACTCAGGGAGGGTTACAATTTTTGGAGCACAACCCAATGCGCTCAGCAATAGCCTTCATTCCATTGTATATGCCTGCTTATTACTAAGCGGCATTTTTACAAAGTCAGCTTATTGCCCCCAACAATCTTGGGTCCTCAATTTACCTACCCCGAGAGGATGGAAGGCTGAGTCAACCTTGAGCCTGGTGGGATTTGAGCCTGCAACTAATTGCAGGCAGCTGGAACTTAAGTGCTAGGCATTTGGTTTGGCATGATATATTTTTGACAAACTCATGTTGGCTTCTGGTTATAACTTTACTTGCTTCTAGGTGTTCGCAGATATATTTTTGATTATCTTTTCTAGTAGCTTCCCAGATATTAATGTCAGGTTGATTGGTCTGTTGTTTCCTGGATCTGTTCCCCCACCCCACCCCACTTTTTTAAAGATGGGAACCACATCAGCTCTTTTCTAATCTTCAGGTAGTTCTCCAGTGCTCTAGGATCTTTTATAGATTCTGGGATCATATATGCCAGCTCCTCCAGAACTCTGGAATGTAATCATCAGGTCTTGATTATATGAACTCGTCCAAATCAGACAAGTATTCTCTTACCATTTTCTTGTTTATTTGTATTTCTACACTCTGTCTTCTAGAGTTATGTTTTTGGACTATAATTTCTTTTTCAATGAAGACTGGTGCAAAGAATGAGTTAAGCAGCTCTTTTTTTCCTACTGTCTGTTACTCCTTTGCCATCATCTGTCTTTATTGGACTGATTGTTTCCTTGATCTTTTTCTTATTCTTGTACATGTTAAATGAAACTTTTTAAAAAATTATCTTTGACATTTGTTGCAAATCTTAGTTCATTCTAAGCCTTAGCTTTCCTGATTTTAGCTTTGCAAATTTGGGCTATGTACTGGTACTCTGCCTTAGTACCTCTTTCCATTTTTTCTACTTATCCTTTTTGTCTTTCAGTTTATCAGAGAGATCTTTGTGCAACCATGCTGGTTTTTTCTTGGATTCCTTGGTTTTTTTTTCAGTGTATTGTGCTGGACTGGACTTTATGATAATATTTTTCAGAGTTTCCTAAACTTCTTAAGCAATTTTTCCATTTAAGATTTTCATCCATGGAATCTGTCCCCCAATTGATGTCAAGATAGTTAAAGTCCCCCATTACTACTGTGGTGTTTTTCCTACATACATTTGTTAACTGGTTAGCAAAAAATTAATCTATTTCTTCTGCTTGGTTGGGTGGCTTATAATATATGCCTACAGCAATCTCATTCTTTTTTCCTTTTATATTTTAAAAATATATTTTATATTGACCACTATGAACTCTAGGAGATTTTCATCCTTGGTTTTGTGCCTTTGTGTAGATATGTAGTGATCTCTTACATTTAATGTAACTCCATCTCTTCTTTTAGATCTGTTTCTTTTGAATAGTTTGTATCCTTCCATCAGCGCATTCTAGTCATGAGTTTCATCCCACCAAGTTTCATAATGGCAACTACATCATACCTGCCCTCATCTCCTACTACTTCAAATTCATCCTGTTTGTTCCCTTAACTTTGAGCATTAGTATATAATTATTTGATTTCTTTATGGGTGATCTTAGAAATGTTTCCTATATTTCCTATTAAATTTCTGAGTTTTTCATCCTTCCCATCAATCTTTATCTCATTGTTTCTTTGGTTGTGTTGGCATTTGTATTTGGAATTAAGTTCCAAAGACCCCAAAGATTTTCTTAGAAGTCCTAAAGTTTGATCATCTTTCCCCCTCCTCTTTAGTTTAAAGCCCTTCAAATAAACCAAGCCAGTTGTTTTCCAAAAACATTCTTCCTTGTTCTTGTGAGGTGCAGCCCATTCTTTGCCAAAAGCTCTTCATGCAGATAGTGCTGACCCCAGAGATGATTTTTACAAGTATCTGCTCAAGGACTAAAAGAAAATGGTAGCTCATCACTAAACAGACTCCTCTAGTGTGAGTTTCACTGAATAAAATCTCAGGGACCAAAAGACCTCTAATATCTTTATTTTGTGTACTCTGATTACAGCAACCCTTGGAAATTCCTTCCTGGTCAACTGAGGCTGGGACTGAACTTGGTAAAGTCATCACTGGCCACTGAAAAACTACTGCAGTTATTATAACTCCTGGCTGTGTGAGATGAGCTTATGCTAGCTCCTTCCCATATCAGTACTGCTCTACATTTGTGGAGCTGCTTTTTCTTCTAGACCAGTGATGGCTAATCTTTTTGTCGTCATGTGCTGAAAGTGTGCTTGTGCACATGTGAGAGCACACACGCGTGCCTGCACCCATAATGCAATGCACGCACAACCTCCCCCTGCCCCCTGCTCATTGTGCTGGACCTCCACGCTCCCCCGCCCCTCTGTGCATGCATACACATCTCCTGCATGCACCCCGCCCCCATGTATGTGTGACAGAAACCCAAAAATCAGCTGGCTGGTGGGAAGTGTGTGCGCATGCGCAGTGGAACTGAGCTGCGGTGACAGCTCATGTGGCCGCAGAGATGGCTCTGCATGCCACTACCGGCATGTGTGCCATAGTTCTGCCATCACAGTTCTAGACTCACATACTTTTGCTGCTTAGCAATAGGCACTTTGTTGTAAGGTCACAAAGTTTCAGTCACAAAGCTAAAGTGAGGACAATGTAAAATCAATTTGCGCATGCATAAAGGGCACGCATGTGTTGAATTTTAGAGTATTCAATATATTTATATGTAAACAATAAAAAATATATTCAAAAGAATAGTCCCCATTCTAATATTCTTCCGGAAGGTGCTGAAGACCTGGTTCTGCCAGCAGGCCTGGGGAACCCAGAGTGGGATGGAGCCCATTAAATGGCTCATGTGATCTGCTGTTGCCAGGGGTGGGAGGAGGGGGAGATTTTGTTATATTGTACTATATTTATTTATTTGTTAGTTTTTTTAAAATTACATTTATATGCCGCCCTTCTCCGAAGACTCAGGGCGGCTTACAATTTTTGGGATACAACCCAATGCGCTCAGCAATAGCCTTCATTCCATTGTACATGCCTGCTTATTACTAAGCGGCATTTTTACAAAGTCAGCTTATTGCCCACAACAATCTTGGGTCCTCAATTTACCTAGCCCGAGAGGATGGAAGGCTGAGTCAACCTTGAGCCTGGTGGGATTTGAGCCTGCAGTAATTGCAGGCAGTTGGAACTTAAGTGCTAGGCATTTAACAGCCTGCACCACCAAGGCTCTTTTCATTTTTATTTTTTATTGTTTTAAATGTGGTTTTATATTCTGTAAGCCACTTTGAGTCGCCATGGGTGAATAAGCGGCAATATAAATTCAACAAATAAATGAATAAACAAGCAACGAAGTGGGGACTTGGCACATAACCTATGGAGGAAGTTACAGCAGCAACATATCTTCAAGGGTTGTCACACTTTACGGGGTTCTGCAGGACTCAGTACTTTCTCCGCTCCTGTTCAACATTTGTATGAAGCCGCTGGGTGAGATCATCCATCACAATGGACTGAGATATCACCAATATGCTAATCACACTCAGCTGTATGTCACGGCCCATGTTGAGTTAAGTGATGCCGTGTCCTTCCTCTCGCAGTGCCTAGAGGCTGTTAGGGGCTGGATGGGAAGCAATGGGTTGAAACTAAACCCTTGCAAGACTGAGTGGCTCTGGGTTTGGGGTTTGTTGGCTCAGGGAGAATTGCCACCTTTGGTCTTAGATGGGGTGGCACTACCCCAAACAGATCCTGTGCATAATCTAGGGGTTTTCCTGGACTCATGACTCCTGCTCAAAGAGCAGGTGGCAGTGATGGCCAGGAGGGCCTTTGCGCAACTGAGGAAAGGATGAAAGAAAAGTATAAGATGGACTCTGAACTGGTCAATACTAAAAGATACAGAATTTAAGCAGACATTGGAAAAACAAATGGGATTCTTTTTTAAAGAAAACAGGAAAGAGGACACGTCGTTACAAAATCTATGGGATACAGTGAAAGCATATATGAGACCAATTGCCATAACATTTACAGTGAAGACTACCAGACTGGGAATTATACCACCAAGCAGCTGTACTTACATGGATGAAGAGTGAGGCATAGAAGATTATTGGTATTGGAGGGTCATGACCTTCAACTAGGGTGGCACTCATTTCTTTGGTATGGGAGAAATATGACATACAAATATTTCCAAATACATATTGTAAGGAATGCATTGTTAGCAGTGTGGGATAAATTTAAGCAACAAAACTACATAAAAATACCAGTCTGCCTCTCTACTTTAGATGCACTGATACATCCAAACGCTATACATATGGAAAAATTGTTTCTTATAAAGATATATTAAATGAGAATGGTGAACTGAAAACTAGACTAGAATTAGAAAACCAAGGGGTGGAACTAGAGTGGTGGATGTATCTGCAAATACAATTGCATTATGTGAAAGATATGAAAACATGGAGTTTTTAGAGAACCAACAACATTAGATATTAGTGGGGACAGATGACAGATGCCCTCGACGTGATGTCCTGATGCCTGGAAGCGGTGTGGATATGGATGGGGAGGAACAGGCTTCGACTCAACCCGGCGAGACCGAGTGGCTGTACGTACCGGCATCTCAAATGATCCAGGATGTTCCTTCTCTAGTTATGGGGGGGAGGTGTTGCCCCCCATAGATAGGGTGCGCAACTTGGATGTCCTCCTGGATGCATGGCTCAGTTTAAAGGATCAGGTGGGAGCTGTGGCCAGGGGAGCATTTGCTCAGGTTTGTCTTGTGCGCCAGTTGCGCCCCTATCTGGACCAAGATGCCTTACGTATGGTTACTCATGTGCTCATTACCTCCCATGTGGACTACCACAATGCTCTCTACATGGGTCTGACCTTGCGGACCACTCAGAGGCTTCAACTGGTGCAGAATGCAGCCGCACGGGTTGTGATGGGAGTATCCCGATACTCCCATGTTATACCCCTCCTGCATGAGCTGCATTGGTTGCCGGTTGCCCTCCAGGTGAGATTCAAGGTGCTGGTAATCACCTATAAAGTCCTATATGGCTTAGGACTGGGGTACTTGCGGGAGCATCTACTGCCAGCAACAACTTCCCAGCGCCCTGTGCACTCACACAGACAGGGCCTCCTTGGGATGCCATCAGTCCGACAGTGTCAGCTGGCAACCCCCAGGGGGACAGCCTTCTCTGTGGGAGCGCCCGCCCTCTGGAACCAGTTACCCTTGGAGCTGCGGATGGCCCCTGACCTTCGATCCCTCTGACGCGACCTGAAGACTTGGCTCTTTCAACAGGCCGACCTGGACTGAGGCGGGGTTTTTATTGGCTTATATTAGCTGGTGTCGGTTTTAATTGAATTATTGGGATTTCTATTTGATATTTTTAAATTCTATTGTATGTTTTTATTGTTGTGAGCCACCCTGAGTCCTTCGGGAGAGAGGGCGGCATATAAATCCCAATATAAATAAATAAATCGATAAAGAGGTTATACAATTACTTATTAAATTATAAAATGGAAGAACGAGTCAAAGAGACGATGATAGTATGGGCCAAAAATTTGGACATAGTACAGATTTGGATAAATGGCAAAAGCTGTAGGAGAGAAATCAGAAACTGACAATGGCCACATCTTATAAGGAAAAACTCTATAAAATGTTCCATAGGTGGCATTTGCCCCCGGTGAGATTAGCTAAAATGTATAAAAATATTCCCCAATCTGTTGGAAATGTAAACAATCACCTGGTACATATTACCATATGTGGTGGACCTCTATAAAGGCAAGGAAATTTTGGACTCAAATATATACATGGCTAAAAAAATGACCAAACAACATATAGATTTCAAACCAAAATTGTTTTTAGTAGGTATCACATCATTGTTATGACAAAGGGACAATATATTTAATATTACATGTTTTGACTGCAGCAAGAATTGTATACGCGCAGCAGTGGAAGAATGAAAACACCCTGTTAGAGAATGAGACGATAAAGAAGATGCTAGACTGTGAGGAAATGGATAGACTAACATTAAAAATAAACAATAAAGGAGATAAACAATACTATTTAATATGGAATAGATTTTATCAATGGTTAGAAACATGAGGTAGAAGTTGGGGGACAAAAGAATCAGGTGAGGGAGACTTGGAAATAGACACTAATATTGATAGAGGAATGTAAGTATTAAAATGATAGAGGAATTGACATATTATATGATGGACAGAAATTTTTGTAACAAAAATTTGTATATATAAATTTGCATATATGTTATTTGGTTTTTACTTCTGTTTTATAGCAATTGGAATGCCATGGCCAATTACAGTAGAACTTCTTGTCATGAACGCTTCTGACCACGAACAAATTGGGTTCCGACCAAAACATTCACATTTTTTTTTGTTTTTGTGGCCAATTTCCCCTTCCGCACCATTTTTTTTGTAAGCATCAAATTTCCAAAATTAGGTTCAGGTCATGACCAAATCGGATTGCGACCAAAGTTATGGAACAAATTATGGTTGTGACTAGAATACTGTACTGTACACTGTATTCAATATATTTATATGTAAACAATAAAAAAATATATTCAAAAGAATATCCCCCACTCTAATATTCTTCCGGAAGGTGCTGAAGACTTGGTTCTGCCAGCAGGCCTGGAGAACCCAGAGTGGTATGGCGCCCATTAAATGGCTCATGTGATCTGCTATTGCCAGGGGTGGGAGGAGGAGGTGATTTTGTTATATTGTACTATATTAATTTATTTGATTCTTTTTGTTAGTTTTTATTGTTTAAAATGTGGTTTTATATTCTGTAAGCCGCCGTAAGTCGCCATGGGCGAATAGGCAGCAATATAAATTCAATAAATAAATAAACAAGCAACAAAGTAGGGACTTGGTACATAACCTATGGAGGAAGTTACAGCAGCAACATATCTTCAAGGGTTGTCACACTTGAAGGCCAGACCATTGGCCACCACAACTCAAGGTGGCAGGACCCACTATTCACATCATCCTGTATGACATGCCTGTAGGACAACATGCCTATAAGACATTTCCTGTAGGAACAGGGAAGGTTAAGGAAAAGAACAAAAACACATTCAATGATTTGCTTTATGCCTGAACTTGAGATTATAACACAGGGATCAGGATAGATGAGACATTTATTTATTAAATTTATTTGTTGCCCATCTTGTATTGAAATCAGCCTTAAAACATTAAAATCCTCCAGAGTTCAGGCATGGAGGTTGCTATGTGAACTGTTTCAGAAACAGGATTTCACAACCAGAAACTTGGAAACAAGGTCCTGTCTTGCTGGTGCCAAACCCTAAACCCAGGTGGGCACATCTCTGAGAGGGGAACCTCCCCGCTTCCAGAGTCAGCCAGGTCTTGGTGATGCATGCCAGGTTGGCTTGCTCCTCTCAATAAGATCTTGAATAAGGAGAGCCTTATCATTGGCAAACCTGGCATTTATCTGCAGGAGCTGGACCTCAGGGCCTCTAAATATATGCCGTCCAAAAAGTGGGAATGAGTGACTCAGGGAGACCGGAACACACCATTGATACTACACACTGGGGACATCCTCTATAAGAGGCCTGCCCTCTAGTTCCTGGAATACCCCATACCCATTACCACTCTAATGTGTGTCTTGCCTCATGATTCCCAAGGTACTCATCCTCCACCTCTCTGACATCCCTCTTGCTATAGCCAAGGGCTCTGCCATTCCCTCCACATGCACTCGTGCACTTCCTCAGACATCCTGGAGGGGATAGGTGAGGGAGGCATGTTGTGCTATCTGGAAGCATGTAATCACATATTTACTATTACTAGCA
Organism: Naja naja; assembly: GCA_009733165.1. NCBI lineage: Eukaryota > Metazoa > Chordata > Lepidosauria > Squamata > Elapidae > Naja > Naja naja. The sequence goes on from CM019155.1 coordinate 86,931,878, forward strand.
AAGAAATGCAGCAGTTGTGACTCTTCCTTGAACTTGTTGATCATAGCTTGTAGGAAGGCCTCCTTATCTTCAGCCATCTTCAGCTATGGACACCATATGCTCAGAGTTCCAAAAGCCTATTTTCCAGTTGCCCACAGTCAGGTGTTCATTTTTCACAAAGTGCTAAATGATCTTTTTGCATTGCATGTAGTGATTACCAATTCAACCAATAAAAGGGGGCACATGAATGACTGGAAAATATCATTACTTTGTTTCACAAGGCCAAATTTGGAGCCCTATCCTTGTAGCAGTCGACAATCACAATAGGACTGTCTACATCTCAAGCCATGCTCTGTATCAGTAAAGTTGGGGATATGATCCAACATATCTGTATCCCCAATTTCATTAGAGAACTGCTATTCAATAATAGCCCTTTTGCAACAGTGAAATGGTATTGACTACTTATTTGTTCTCTGCCATAAACCACATGTCCAGAGCCATAATTATGGAATTCAGATACCAAATGTAGTAAGGTTTTCAGTACTCCTCATATGTAGCAGGTGGATTAATATTGTGGTGGCTGGCAGATCAATTCTCTTTTTCTCAGCCAAATTCTCCATTATAACCATGATCTTTAAAAAATTCACCCCCCTCTGCTAAATCCCTGCTCTCTTTTATTTCCTTAAAGATGGTTAATGTGGTTAATAAATATGATTAAACCATCAGTAATAAACAAAGGTGAAAATACTTATATAATTAAAAGAAGGAAATGATAAATATGGTTTCTTTGTGCCCTTTTCTGGCATTCACATCATATAGAAAAACATCAAAGCTATTCTAACCTCAGGTTTTGGAGAGTTCTTTGAAGGCATATGTTAGATATTAGCATACTTACACGTGATTGGAGGATTCCCTGGCGGCAGGAAATTCAATGAGCCATCACTGGACACAAGACGCGAGCAGCTGGCTATAAAGGCTGCCGCGGCTTCTTCCGCTGTTCTTTTTCTCGTACGCCTATGGAGAAATAAAAGCTGTATCAGAACGTTGGTGTCTGGAGTACTTCCATGCGATCCAACAGCATACGTATATCTCAATAAAAAACTTACATAATACGGTCTCATATAAATACAGATATGAAATAGTATATCACATTTCAAGTTGTCTTCCTACACTAAAGAAAAAAAAATCTTGCCATCTGTTATGCCTTTGGAACTAATCTAAATTTGTAAAATGTCTGCTCTGGAAAATGTTAATTTTTTAAAATTAAATTCACTTTTCAAAATAAAATGAAGTGATAAATACAAACAATTGGAATTGTGTACAGAAACAGAAATATTTCTAAAATTAAGCATGAATGCAAAAAATACTAAGAAGATTTAAGGAGATCAATAAAATTAAAGATGGCAAGAGGGAGAAAAATAATCTCCACGTGTATTTTGTTAAGTAAAATTGTATCAAATGCCTCTTAATTTCATATGGTTGTACCTAAAACTATGAGTATAAGCAGTCTTATACATACTACATTTGGTAGAAATACATGTGCAATATAAATTAGAAATAATTATCAGTGTAATAATTTAGATAACTTAAACCTGTAAAGAGAAAATAATTCTATCAATGTTAAAATTGTATAATAGCGTGTATTTATTATTCATGAATAGTAAAAAAGAGAAAAAAATAAAAAGGAAACAAATTAAAAACTCTTTTATGAAAGTTCCCTTTAGCTGGGATTCTCTTGGAAAAAGTTTTATTTTCTTAGTGGAACATATGGTGTTCTGTACTTCATTCAGGGTATTCAAGTAATGCATCATCAGATCTAATCTGTTTGTAGCAGAATGAACAAACTAACCTCAGGAGTATTAATTATTACCTGTACGCTACCTTCCCTGCCTGCCCTAGGCAGGCAGCCATTTCATTTTTACTTCATCAGTTTGTCTATATTTAAGCCAAATGTCCAGCATGCTTTGTTGAGGAATGGGACAATTCACCACAGCCAACTCACCATGGCCAATTCGCTGTGGGATAGCTGGCCATGGCTTATTCACCATAGGACAATTCACTGCAGGACAATTCAAAAAATACAAAAGTTAAATAAATTTCAGTGGAATTGTGACAAATAGTAAAATAAAGTCAATCCAGAAATACAAGAGTTACAATAATTTTGATGAAAACATGATCACCAATAATAAAAGTAATTGAATGAAATGATTAATACAATGTTGAATTGTCCCACAGAGAGTTGTCCTGTGATGTGTTGGCCAATGGGGAGTTGTCCTAGGCCTCTTTGAGAATAGACATTGCAATGCTCTCAGCATCATTACTGGAAAAGGAATAGATTCAAGGAACTCTTCTAGATACTAAAATGCATGCCATCAGGGACCACACACTACATAAAGACAGATGCTCTCTCCTGTTTCTTTTGATTATGGTATTTGCCAGAATAGAAAATCAATAGCATTATTTGCAAGCAAAATTATTTTCTCCCTGAGCACCTGTTCACAGATGGCAATGAGCTGGTGCCTGACATGAACAGATGTGTATCTTGTATAGTGTGGCACTGTCTCCAATGTTTCTTTGTGTATCAACCTGGAACTCAAAAACAACTTTCATACTGCCAAAGCCACTGGTACTTCCATAGATAGTTGCAATAAGATCCCCAGAGATATCTTATGAGGTATAAGGTATGAGCGGGGTTAAAGCTGGCTATTTACTTAGGCTTACGAATGATTATTTAGTGTATATTGGCCTACTTTTATTACTGCATTGATGAAGTCAGCTTAAAAATAGATGTAAACTTACAGGATATTCTCTGGTTGCAGCCATTTCCCATGCAATGTTCAATACCTCTACATATATAAAACAAAAACATAGACCAAGTACAAGAAGTGAAAAGCCATATTGAAGTCAATGTATTTGTCATATGAATAAAAATTTCTAACATTAAAATTTCCAACTTGTACAAACCACCTCATAATATGGGATGACATTACATTGTGTGTGTAATCATTAATCATAGGCAATTTTAATTACCCAAACATAAAATGATAGGGCAGTGGGCAAACATTGAAAATGTCTTCTTGGTCCATGACACTAAGGTTAAAAGTACCTTCTACTTGGCCAAATGGATTTTGTCTTCAGGGATAGGCACAATAGATCATTACAGTGTAATAGAAGAGTACTCCTGGATTTCCCTTGAAATCAGCACAGGATCTGTGTTGTTAAATGTTTGAGTGCCGATCCCAATTGTAAGCTCAATCCCTAAGCCCTGATGAATTTTCAAAAGTCAAATGGAAAGCATTTGCCACTGGACCACAACATTCAATGGATTTCCCCTAAAGGTAGAAAACTACAATCAATTTGTGAGACTACTACTTTTCATAGCTAAGAAGTCGATCCCAAGGGGCTACAGATAAATATGCACCCCAGATGGAGCCAAGAATGCACAGAGTTATACCATCAATATGTGGATAGTCATGAGCCTAAAGTTACTGATGAACTCCTCCAGTGTTTAGATTCTAGAGAAAAAACTGGTACAAATAGAGAAAACTAGCAAAATCAAAAGGGAGAAAAAAAAGCACCTGAAAGCAACACGTCGGAAGAATTTTCTACATCAGAAATCACTGAACATTTAGGAAAAAACATGGATAAAATAAAAACTAGGAACAATATTCTACATAAACTTTCTGGCAACAGCTGGAAAGCAAGTGCTACAGTTCTTAGGACATCAGCTCTTGCGTTGGTATATTTGGTGGCTGAGTATTGCAGCCCTTACGGTTAAACAGTGCCCACACAAAAGCAGTGGTTATGCAATTTAATTACATTATGAGGCTAATATCAGGAATTATTAAATCAACATCTTCCAAATGGCTACTAGTATTACCTAACATATCATCCTCATATCTTAGAAAACATTCAGCCTTAAAAAGAGTGTGGCAAAAATGTGAGGCAAACCGTTTATTACATGAGGACTGTCTTGATCAAATATTCAGAGTTAAATCTCAGAATCTGCCAGCTAAAGTTGGACAGCAATTAATGAGAAGACTTTAATATTTAGATAGCATGGTACCGGGAGTGGGCAACTTCTGACCCAGACCTGTTTAATTTAGTGTCTGATCCAGTATATAATGCCCCTTTGGCATTATTTCCCAAGGATAATCTAAACAGTGTTCAACTGGATCCAAGCTAACCGTGGCAGGTGCCAATATTGGAAGTATAAATTGAGGTTGGTTGATAATCCTGTGACTGTAGGAACATCCCACAAACTTCTGCATCACATTGTAATGGAATGCTCCTTCAGAAGTTTCCCTGGATACCTGCATGAGATAAATCATCTTGAAGGCACTGCTGTCCAACGGCTAAACAATCTCAATGTCCAGCCATAGATTTAGTCATTACAATAACTCAACATCCAGTTCAAGAATCCAAATAAAACTCCAGGTTCATTCAGTTTCCGAAAATCTTATGAAAATCTTACAGAAAGTATTCCAAAAATCTTACAAAAAATATTCCAAAAATTGAATACATTGCATAATGTTGAAGCAAAACTAACTCTGAAATTACCAGACATCAGTTCATAGAGTTAAATAATATTTTCCCCAGCCAAACCCCTCTCTCCCTCTCATGTAGTCCATGTAAACAAATTCACTTTGTTATTGAAACTGTCTGCTATGATGCCCTTGAAAAGGTTTTAAGCTCTCATAGTGGGATCGTTGAGGTTTCATTCCTCCATCTAACTCAGTGATGGCTAACCTTTCTGTCCTTGCATGCCAAGAGTGGGCGCGGACATGCGTGCACACACACGCGTGCCAGCACCCATAAGGCAATGACATGGGCCCCCCCATGCCCCCTGCACATGCCTACACGACCCCTCGCAGGCACCGCATGTACATGTGACCCCCACATGCGCCATGCAGGTGTGACCCAATGTGCTTCTGCACATGTGCGTGCATCTCCTGCATGTGCCCCGCCTCCTGCACATGTGTGGCAGCTACCTGACGATCAGCTGGCAGGCGGGGGGCACACACACCTGCGCAATAAACCTACTCTGGGGCGATGGCTCATGTGCCAGTGGAGATGGCTCTGCATTCCACTTCCAGCATGTGTGCCATAGGTTCGCCATCACAGTTCTAACCCATTCTAAAGCAACACCTCCTCCTTACTCTAATGGCAAGTTGAAAAGAAGAGGCATGTAGCTACTGAAGTTTCATCCTTCTCATGTAACTTCTCATGCATACTTCAATTTTATTTATCACATGTGCTGTATGATTTTAAAACAATTCACTGCTCTAATGTTTTATATTTTGCCATACATTTTATATGCTGTTTCTGTGAATTTTATGCATTGTGCTGCAGTTTTCTATGCATACAAAATAAACGAGTTTCCCAAAAAACTATGATGGGCAGTTTCCTGCAATTTTTGATGACCTCTCATCACACTTGGTTGTCAACAAACAGGCAACGTTTTGTCCTCAGGAAGTTCAAGATGGCGTCCATTGTAGCTCTGTGCCATTTGGTGGTTAATATGCTTCTGTGGAGGCTGATGGAAATAACAATATCTATAGAAGGGCAATATTTAATGCTCCCTGTTTCCCCTAAGACTGGTTGCAGAAATAAGATACGCTCTAACATGCACTTCAGTCCTTTAATGTGTGCTGGTTCAACTACAGTGAATGGAAGACCTGTGGGCCAGATATGACCTTCCAGAAACTGTAGTAGGCTGAAGGAAGGAACAGATGCCACAGTAGCTGTTGTCTCTAATCCACCGTGTGGACCATGTTAGGAATATAAAATCTTGTCCTTGGACTCCCTGTAGCTCCACTGGTGGGCAGTGGTAATTTCTGCTTTCTTCCTTCTTTTCAGGGCTAAACCAGTGGCTCAATCTCTCTTCTGAATAGTCTTCACATCTGCTTCATTTTGTATAAACTTTCTTATGTTCATATGTGGAGAAAAAATAATCTGGATCAAGAACACTTGGAACACAATACACCCAACAAAATTGCATTAAAATGAAACACCCATAACACTAAAAGCAAAACAATGCATTACATTGTAAGACAACAAGCAGGAGAATGTCTTCATTTTGCCACCAGAAATGCCCAAGGAAGCAATGGAAAACATTCATAGTACTTTACTTCATCATCCCCAGTTTTAGACTCTTTCTTGTGTCCCCTTCACCTGAAAGTGAAGCTCACCTTCAAGCAGAACAAGTCATCTGGAGGGCACTATAAAATGAAATGGCAACCTCTCTCAGCAGAAGAGTTCCAGACAGTCTTGTATTGCTAAACTAAAATTTAGCTTGGGGTTGGAAGAAGTGATCTTATAGAATATAAACCATACAACCTAGAATAATAGAGTTGGAAGGAACCTTGAAGGACTTCTAGTCCAACCCTCTGCTGAAGCAGGAGACCCTATGCCATTTCAGAGAAATGGCTGCCAGTCTTTAAAAAAACCTCCAGTGATGAAGAACCCAAAAGTTCTGTAGGCAAGCTATTTCATTAATTTATTGCTCTTACTGTTAAGAAATTTCTCCTTAGTTCCAGGTTGCTTCTCTCTTTCATTAGTTTCCATCCATTGTTTCTTATCTTGCCTTCTGGTGCTTTGGAAAAATAGTCTGACCCCATCATCTTTGTAGGAGCCCCTCAAATATTGGAATACTGCTATCATGTCTCCCATAGCCCTTCTTTTCATTAGAATACACATTTCTGTAACTGTTCTTCATATGTTTTACCTCCAACCCCCTAATCATTCTTGTCGTTCTCTGCACTCTTTCCAGGGTCTCAACACCAGGCTCAGACCCGAATTGGGGACATCATCTAACTGCAAAAATTAAAGAGGACACAGTGCAATTTATTTATAGCCGCCTTTGTTATTTTTATAAATAACTCAAAGTGGTGAACATACCTAATACTCCTATTTTCCACAGTAACTGCCCTCTGAGGTGTGCTGGGTTGAGAAGAGAGTGATTGTTACCTAACTGGCTTTCATGCTTGCATACATTTGGAAAATAATGTAAAGGACTCTGCTCCTCCTGCAAATGCCATTGGCTTCTGCTCTCCGCTTGTGCATATCCTGCCCAATCCTCAGCAGCCCCCTTTCAAATTGTGTTTTTAAAAATAGGGGTCAAAACAGATGGAAGCCTAGTTTTCCAACTGCAGTTTAAAGCAAATGCACCCCCATTATCACCAGGACAATTCTTTATTTATTTATTTTATTTTGTCAAGCTATTATAACAGGTATAAGTATAAACATAGTTATGAATACATGAAATGGATACATATAAGAAAAATAAAAAGAAACAATAGGACAAGGACGGTACGCACGATGGTGCGCTTATGCACGCTTTCTACAGACCTCTTAGGAAAGGGGTGAGGTCAATAGTAGACAGTCTAAGGTTAAAGTTTTTGGGGTTTGGGGAAGAAACCACAGAGTCAAGTAGAGTATTCCAGACACTGACCACTCTGTTGCTGAAGTCGTATTTCCTGCAATCAAGTTTGGTGCGGTTTACCTTGAGTTTGTATCTATTGTGTGCTCTTGTATTGTTATGGTTGAAGCTGAAGTGTTCATTGACAGGTAGGACATTGCAATATATAATTTTATGTACCATACTTAGATTGGACCGAAGGCGGCTTAGTTCTAGGTCTTCTAGGTCTAGAATTTCAAGTCTGGTAGCATAAGGTATTCTGCAATGAGTAGAAGAGTGGAGAACTCTTCTTGTGAAATATTTCTGGACTTTCTCAGTTGTGTTAATATCAGATACATGATATGGGTTCCAGACTGATAAGCTGTATTCAAGTATTCGTCTAGCAAATGTTTTGTATGCTTCTAGTGTGATATTACTAGATATATTTAATTCTGGAAAAAGCCAGTGTTTTCCTCTCCCTATGTGGCCTCAGTTTCCAATCTTTGTCACTTTCCACTTGAGGGTTTCACATCCAAACTATACCAGTCCACCTTTTAACTGTATTTTTGAAATCTCGACTACAAAAACAGGATGGAAAAACTTGTCTTCTTACTTGCGATGTAAAGAAAATCCGTGTGTGTGATAGTATTGCGTGATAGAAACACACACACCAGGGCACTTTTGGAAAGGGTTTAGGTAAGAGAAAGAAAAGCTATTCCTCCGCACGAAATGCTAGGAAGCCTGTGAAAGGTGCTGGAAAATGTGGCCATACAAAAATAAAATAAATCCACCGGTAGTCATGACAACAGACTCTACTACTGACCTAAAAAGAAACAAGTGCCTTTACAGGAAAACATACTTCCATTCACGGGGTTTCCTACCTACTGTATAGTTATTTCTCGGGAATAAACGGCGACGTTTTTTAAAAAAAGAATCTACTAGAAAGTCTCCATTCCTCTGTCTCCGTTTGTTAAAAATAACACACCACACCATCTGTCACGTTCCCATGACGTTCACATGCACTGAATTGCGGCATCACGCTCTGTGACGCAGCTCTTATCCGGTGAAGCTGTAGATAGGTTTCCGGTAGCGGGTCAGCTAATTGAGTGGGCGTCGGTAGGCACTGGGATAGACAGCTGTAGTAGAGCTTTGTTGGTGCTTTCTTGCCTGCTGATATTTTAAATATGCATCCTTTTTAGCTCGGAGCGGGCGGCTGGCAACACGTTGTTGTTTTCCTGTTGGTTCTGCAGTGGAGCTTTTCTCTGGATGTATTGCAGGATGGAAGAATGTGAGCGAATTGGCACAGAGGGAAGTGGTTACTTCTGAGAAAACTGAGACCGTTTTCTGCATGTGTGCATGCTCTCTTGTTGAGTGGCGTCCTAGCCTCTTGGTGGGTTACCCAGTGAGTAAGAAAAATCTTCAGTCTGTAGACGGTTTCATATTCTTGATGAATGCAGATGTCAGTAAAAGAAAACAGAATAGAATATAATTCTTTATTGGCCAAGTGTGATTGGACACACAAGGAAATTGTTTTGGTGCAGTGTACATAAAAGAAAAGATAGATTCGTCAGAAGTCAAGAATCATCAGGTACAACACTTAATAATAGTCATAAGATACAATAAGCAATCAAATCATACTAGGAAAGTCAATATAAATCGTAAGGATACAAGCAACAAAGTTACAGTCATACAGTCACAAGTGGGAGGGGAGGGGTGATAAGGAGTGATGAGAAGATTAATAGTAATAATAGTGCAGACTTTGTAAATAGTTGGACAGTGTTGAGGGAATTATTTGTTTAGCAGAGTGATGGCTTCCGTGGAAAAAACTGTCCTTGTATCTAGTTGTTCTGGCGTGCAGTGCTCTGTAGCCTCGTTTTGAGGGAAGGAGTTGAAACAGTTTGTCGGGGATGTGAGGGGTCTGTAAATATTTTCACAGCCCTCTTTGACTCGTGCAGTATACAGGTCCTCGATTGAAGGCAGGTTGGTAGTAATTGTTTTTTCTGCAGTCCTAATTACTCTCTGAAGTCTGCATGTGTCTTGTTGGGTTGCAGAACCAAACCAGACAGTTATAAAAAAGGATCCTTTTATATGAGGGCTATTTGAAGCTGGTGCCCAGTTACAGATTGTGTTCATTTCCACGACATCAGCTGTACAATATGATGGGATCCACGTAAAATCATCAATTTACAAATAATACCATTCTCAATGAAACAATTCATAATAATCCCATTCAATTACTTTTTGAAACTATCTACTGCAAAACATTTTAACTGAGGCAAAACTCCCCAGGGACATCTTACATAAGATTAAATTAAAATCAGGTTCAAATCACAGGTGACAACTGATCTACCAAAGTCATAGTTTTATCCATATGTTTTTTTTAAACTCACCTAAATGTTCCCACTTAATTGTCATGCCATGCAGTTTATATTTAACTAGCTTGTTAAACCACAATGTTGTGGAATATTTTGTATTGAATGAAATTAAGATACACCTACAGTACTCCCACAATGTGTTAAGGAAGTTACTGTTAATAAAATAATGCTACTCTGATAAATATGTGCTTCTGGTACTCATCACCTTGTTCACAAGATCTTTTTTGATCTTCTCTAGAATCTGCCTACGTACCACACTTTGAGGGATCTATGGTTTCCTGAATCATCTATTTTTGGCTTCTAGAAAATATGAACAATATCTAGTTATCTAATGTTTTAGCACAGGGGTGTCAAACTCATGGCCCACCGGCTGGATGCGTCACATGCTGGCTCCGCCCCCGCCTGGTTTAGCGAAGGGGGGAAAGTCCCAATATGTCACATGACGATGCAAGTTTGACACCCCTGTTCTAGCAGGTCTCCAGAATTTCACAAAGATAATAATACAAAGAGTTTCAGTCAAACCATTCCTTCCCCACTCTAGTATGTAGGCCATCTGTAGTTAAATTGTATAGGTGCTTCCTAACCACATAGCTGTCAATTTTGAACTTCATTCTGACTATTCATTCAGATCCTCATCGTTTTCTGATGAAATACATTATATCTTTGATGAAAAAGATGAAACAAATAGGAGTTTAATAACACTTTTACAATCTAGTACTGTTCAGTCTTCACTGGAGATACACTAATGTTAAGTCTTCTCATTTTGCATATACCAGAAGATGTTTGCCAGCCATAACTCATTTTGAACTGTAGATTTTATGAATCATCTTTACAAAATTAAGCCACCAATGAATACTCTTTCCACATCCTATACATTTTCCATTTTCATATAATTATTTAATTTTTGTGCAAGTACAAGAACATTTTTTACTGTCATCTTTCTTTTTATGGTGATTATGTTGACTTTTGCAATTTTCTCTTCATTATATCCACTTTAAGAAGATTACAAATGGCAATTACATGTCCCAGAATACTGCAACCATCATAAATATGTGCTGGTTGCCAAATACCTGAATTCTGATTACATGACCGTAGGTATGGTGCAATGATCATGAGTAATGATTCAAATACCAGTTGTAAATCACATTTTTTGAGTGCTGTTATAACTTTGAATGGTCATTAAGTAATTAGTTGCAAATTGGGGACTATGTGTACTCCATTTTCCTTTTTCTATTAGTTTCTCTAGTTAGTACCATATTACTTAACCACTGTTTTGTGTTTATGAAAATCCACTTTTAGTAATTAATTGATAGCAGAGTGAGCCAGTACTGCCCTTCATTGAATGGGTTTAAATGGAAAATAGTTAAATATCTGCATGGGATGCTTTAATTTGGATTTCTACAGCAGATGGAGATTGGATATATTGACCTAAATGGTTATTTCCAACTTTATGAGATACACTTCACCATTTCTAATCAAGGGGGGGGGGGAAATGAATGGATCATAGGTTATTTTTTTTGTTTTGCAAAGCTAATAGATTCTAAGAAAACTGTTAATATAGGAAAATAATATTTTGAATTAAAAATGTCTGTTACGATTTTTCATTACATACTTTTGAAATGATTATTCTAATTCTGCATGTATTTATATTTTCAATAAATTGACTGTTTAAATGCTGCCTCTCTTAACAGAATGACAGAAGTAGAAGAGACTGGAGGTTTTCTAGCACAATCCCCTGTTCAAGTAGGAAACTCTATATCATTTCAGACAAATTACTTCCAGTCTCTTTTTTAAAAGTGATAGAGCACCCACAAGTTTTATGTTGCAACAGGAATAAAAAAATAGTGTATAAATGTAATGAATTCTTCTATAGAGAATTTATAATCAATTAGAAAGGAAATGTATATTCATTTTGTGTTAACATGCTTGTGATTTCTCATTATCCCATGGAAAGATGTAGGCTGTATGATTACAAAGTAGCATTGCTCAGTTTAGAAACAAATGTGGAGTCAAAAAATTTGTTCAAATTTGTTGTGACACAGATAAAATATTTCCCCTCTTCCACGATAAAATAGTTTTTAGGTTTTCTCATGCAGCATAGTTAGCAACACAGTTTGCAATGAATAGCAAGTTGAGATCTGATAAGCAGAATATTTCTCAATAAAAGCTATAAAATATTGGTGTAGATATACAAAATTAGTCATTAACTATTGGAAAGAAAATATAGATGTCATAAAAATTTATCAGAACGTTCTGGTGCTTTTTTTTAAAGCAGAAATGACAGTTCAAGTAAAGATTACAAGTTTTTCCTCATATTTGTCATTGGTTAGAGAACATAGTAAGCAGTGAACATTTTAGCACATGAAGACATCACAGAGAATTACATGGCTTTTGGCACATAATGATTGGAAAGAACAATGGAATTCTGAAGTTTCTACAGAAAAAAATTAAGCGATAGGAATATTTACAGTGATGACTTGGCAAGTTACTTGGTACTAAAATATGGTGGACTTTTCATTTAATTCCAATGGAAGGTCAACATCCAATGAGGGAATGGAAGATTTTGGATATAAACCACGGCTTAAGGAAGAGAGAGAGAGAACTTTGGATTCCTAGACCATGGTCTATATTACCTATATCGGGGTATCAAATTGGGACTTTCCCCCCGTTTTGCTAAAATAGGCGTGGGCATGGACAGCATGTGCATCTGGCCCATGGGTCTCGAGTTTGACAGACCTGACCTATATGAAAGGCTTCTGGCAGGGGATGGGTTGCACCTCACAAGACCAAGAAGAAAGTGTTTGGAAAATGACTGACTCAGCTTATCTGAAGGGCTTTAACTTAAAGAGGGATGGTGACCAATCCCAAGCATAAACCCCAAGACAACCAATGAAACAATTAGGAAGAGACTAATGGAAATGAAGGGGAATTCTAATATGAAATGAAGCAAACACAGGGTCAGCCATAAAGACTCAAATACCTATATGCTAATGATCCAATTTTGAGGAAACAAACAGGACAGACTTGAAATATTAGTACATGAGGGCAGGTATTATATAGTTACTGTTACTGAAACCTGGTGAGATGAAGCTCATGACTGGAATGTACTGCTGGAAGGATATAAACTGTTCAAAAGAAATAGACTTAAGAAAAGATGCTGACTTGCATCTGCTCTCAGTTTGCTAATGTTTATTTAGACTTGTTTATTTAGGCTAATCTTATTTTCTAGCCTGATCTTCCATTTTGGTGGTGCACTGTGGCTTTTTTCCTTCTTTGTTGATTTTGCATCCCAGGTATTTGGTTATAAGTGCAGGTGTGCTGTATTTTTGTTGGTTTGTTTCTTGAAATGAACTGGTGCTTGTATTTTATACTATAAGTATTGTCATCTTTTAATGCTTGTGCTACCTGGGTTTTTTTAGAACAAGCTTCAATGCAGACATCTTATGTTTTTGTGCTGTTTTAGATGCTCTAGATTCTTTATTTTAGTTCTACTTCTTTAGTTAGAGGTCTTTGTTCATTCTGAGGTAGAGGAGAGGAGTCTGGTTTTGAAATAAAAACAATTTATAGTTGTGCTGGCTTTCTCTACCAACTTCCACTAGTTTGCCTCTATAGCAGTGATGGCTAATCTTTTCGGCATCAAGTGCCCAAAGCATGCACGCATCCCCAAAATGCAATGCACATGCATGCCCCGCACATGTGCCCTATCCTGTGCATCCATGACTCCCTGTGCCCCTGCACATGCGCGTGTGACACCCCATGCCCTCATGCATTGCGTGTGACCCCAGCGCATATGCCCTCGCATATGCACATGTGACCCCCCATGTGTGAACCCCCCATGTATGCACATATGACTCCTGTGTGTGCGCCCCACCCCCACACATGCACAACAGAGACCTAAAGATCAACTGGCCAGCAGGAGGCGCACATGCGCATGCACGGCAGAGCTGAGCTGGGGTGACGGCTCACGTGCCCAGAGAGAGTACTCTGCGTGCCACCTCTGGCATGCATGCTACAGGTCCACTATCACGGCTCTATAGTCTGAATTATTCTGGCAAGGCTTTGATTTCTTTGGCCAGGAACAGACAGTTGCAATTCTTCCAATTCTCCTTCTGTGAATACACTATTCAGTATTATAACTTGCCATTGATCTACTAGCTTCTATTCTATTATTTCTGATTTTGGATGTTGTTCTTTCCAGAACTTGTGCATTCATTTCAATTATCCTCTTCTTGTTGGACTTAATCTGAAATAACAGATAATCATTTCTTTGTTTTCAAGATCTATAGATTGCAATGGGTAAACACTGTTCAGTAGTTCTGAGCTGCTGACCCTGGTTGCTTAGCCAACAGTCCTGAATCCTGTAGCCCATTTTTCACTAGATGTTGTAGAACTTCAGGACCTAGTATGATCTTTGTAGATGCAGGTGACAGCCAAAACTGTATGTGTTTCTATAATTTACATCTCACTATATATTTTTTTATGGGAGGTGCAATGGCTCAGCAGTTAGAGATACTGAGTTTGTCTGCTGGAAAGCTGATAGTCCAGTTTGAGACCAGAGCGCAATGCAATGGGGTGAGCTCCCATTACTTGCCCTAGCTCCTGTCCATCTAACAGTTTAAAAGCATGGAAATGCAAGTAGATGAATAGGTACCATTTTGGTGGGAAGGTAACAGCTTTCTGTGTGCCTCAGTGTTTAGTAATGCTTGCCACAAAACCATGGAAATGTCTTCGTACAATGCTGGCTCCCTCAGCTAAGAAACAGAGATGAACAATATCCCCTATAGTCATAGCATGACTGGACAAGGGAAATTGTTGGGCTTCAGGCATGGTGATACTTACCTCGGAGCCCATCAACTCTAACGGAGCTCAAGTGGATGATGCGGCTGCAGGGAATCCTGGTTTAAGCCTCCCTAGCATCAATGGATTTGCTAAGCCGATGGAGAAAGAGAATCCGGTTCAGGTGATGAGAGCGGTGTTGGGGAAACCCCAACATTGATGACATTGATACGGGGATGGCGTTCAGAGCTCGATGATCTGATGGGACTCTTGTGACATCCAAGATGCTCACTGATACCAGGATAACAATTAGGGAGTGAGTGAATGGAATTGATAGGTGGATGGGGCTAGACAGGGTTGATAGGCAGTGTTAGGGAAAGTAGGGATTAACAACCCACGATTACCTCCTGTAACTGAAGCAAGTAGGATGATTAAAGTGGGCCGTGATTAGGAGATAGAAGCTTCTAGCAGGGGGTGTGGTGGCGGCTATAAGTGGCGTTGGAAGGCAAACGCTCTCAGTGCTAATCTTGAGCGGCCCCCTGCTGTTCTTGCTGGATAGGGAGTTCATTGTTTGTGATTAAACCAAGCTTTAAACCACTGAACTGTGAGAGTTGGCTTGTTTATTCTGGGAAATCTTTGGGCTTCTAGAAACCCGGCTGAGAAAAATCTTTACCTTTATATTTTTATGGGAGACACACTCCTTGTCTGACTCCTCTGATGAGATCTGTCCAGTATGGTTAAACCTCTGGCAGACGTCTCATCTTCCTCAGAGTACACGAGCCTAATAACTACATCAAACTAGTGCCTCACTGGGAGTTTATTACTAATATTATGGTTTGTTGTACAGTCAGCCAGATACTCAGATTTGCTTTGGCATTTTTTTATCTAACTATCGAGTTCTTCCTAAGGACCTGGGCAGGCAGACATGGATGTTTAATGGTGTTAGAGGTTGCAAGTTGTTTGGAGTAAAGCTGCCATTTGTAATTGATTGATGGTGAATATGTTTTTAGGAGGTTTTCATCCTTGGTTTTGTGTATTTCTTTAGAGATGTGATCTTTTATATATAGTGCAACTCCACTTCCTTTTTTTTAAAGAAACAGACCTATCAAAAGAGGAGGTGGAGTTGTATTATATATAAAAGATCACTACATCTCTACAGAAATACACCAAAACCAGGAATGAAAACCTCCTAGAATCTGTACGGGTCAATATAAAAGGAAAAAAAGAAAAGCATTTCTAGAGGCCTATATTGCAGAACACCCAACTAAGCATAAGAAATAGATGAAGTCTTTGCTAATCAATTAAGAAATGTTAGTAGGAAACGTATCACACTAGTAATGGGAGTCTTTAGCTATCCTGATATCAACTGGCAAATAAACTTTCAGCAAATGGGAGATCAAACAGATGCCAAACCAACTTAGCTGACAACTTTGTCATCCAAATGGTAGAAGAGGGAGCTAGAGGAAAAGCTATACTGGACCTAATTGTTACTAATAGAGAAGAAGTGATAGAAGGAGTTGAAGTTGCTAGAACCTTGGACAAAAGTGAACATGTCATATTAGAATTCAATATAATGCAAATACAAGCAATAGAATATAATCCAACCAGTGTCTTAAATTTTAAAATAGCTGAGTTGAATAAACTCAGAGCCTAAGAAAAATTCCATGGATAAAAATCCTAAAAGGGAAAGCAACTAAAAAAATGCACCATTCTAAGAGTTTGGATAAATATAAAACAAGGCTTTCTACAAAGATGCCCCTTTGGGTGTCTCTTCAGGAAGCTTTTTTCAGAAAAGCAATGGTGGCAAAGCCAGACTGGTGGATTTATGGTTATATAACATCTTTTAATTTTGGTGATCCTATCCTCAAGCCTAAGGAAGAGCTAGAATCAGAAGGACATGTCTGCCTTTGGTTTACATATTTACAACTGAAAGAAAGATTTAATTTAGGCAAAAAGAGTTATTTTTAAAAATGAATTGGAAATCCTACTGTGTGGTTAGTGATTAACATAGCTAAGGTCTATAAAATGTGATTGAATATGAATTTGGAAAGTGAATATGTAAAGCATTGTATAATTCAGTGGACAAAGAACTTTGGATTTAATGTACATCTTGAACAATGGGAGAATATGTGGATGAAAGGTTTAAAATTTACACCAGATTACAGTTTAAAAGGAATTTTTTATAAGATGATGTATTATTGGTATTTAACACCCGATAACTTATCAAGAATTAATAAAGGTACTTCAAATGATTGTTGAAAATGTAAATATGAAGAAGGGACTTTTCATCATTTGTGGTGGACATGTGATAAAGAAACATTGGAGTAGGATTCATATTCTAATACAAAAAATTCTTAAAGTGAATATAAAGATAAAACCAGAAACTTCTTTTCAGTTTAATGGGAAAAGACTTGGAATTTTTTAGGGGAACTTTGATGTTATACTTATGTTATATATGTTGATGGCATCAATATTACTTTATACACAAAAAATGGAAGGACACTTTGATCTTCACAATGGACAAATGGCTGCAAAAGTTGATGGAGTTAGCAGAGAGGCTAAATTGACTGCCTTGATGAAAGAAAAAAAAACATAATTACTTTCGTTCCTACTTGGAAGCTTAAGGACTTTGTGCTTGAGATGGGAAAAAAAGAAATTTGATATTGGGTTTTACCAATTAGATAGTTTTGTTGATATAGACATGACTAGTTTATACTATTATGTAAAAGTAAAAAGTTGAGGTGTGATGTTACTATCTTATTCTACTGTATCAAAGGGAATTGGAAAGTAATGCCTTTTCTTCCCCCCTTCTTTTCTACACTCTTCCCTTTTTCCTCCCATATTTTCCCTATTATTTATTTTTGTATTTTATAAACTAACAAGAAAGACATGAAAAAATAGTTATAAAATTATAAAGAAGTACGAGAAATTCTGAAAAATATGATCATAAAAGCCCAGTCCAGCACAATAAGGAAAAACAAGAAATCCAAGAAGAAACTAGTGTGGTTGCACAAAAATCTCTCTGATAAACTGAAAGACAAAAGGTATAAGTATAAAAAATGGAAAGAGAACATATAATGAAGGCAGATTATCAACAGATAGTCTGAATCTGCAATTATGAAATCAGGAAAGCAAAGGCTCAGAATGAACAAAGACTTGCAACAAAAGTCAAAGACAATTTTAAAAAGTTTCTTTCAACATATAAATAACAAGAAAAAAGTCAAGGAAGCAGTCAGTCCACTAAAATGAGAATAGGGCAAGGAAGTAACAGGCAGTAGAGAGAAAGCAGAACTGCTTAACTCATTCTTTACATCAGTCTTCACACAAAAAGATACCTATCAAAAACAACTATAAAAGACAGACTAGAAATTAAAATTAAAATAAGCAAGAAAATATTGATAGAACATCTGTCTGAAATTAGAGCTAATTTGTTTTCAAGAGGTACACATTAAAAACAATATAGTAAACTATTAAGAGTATCCCAAAATTTGGAAACTATATTTTCCATTAGCGCAGTAAAAGAAAAGGGGGGTGGTTTTATATATTTGTTGGAAGAAATATCTTTCTGGGTTCAGTTCCAAGTGGGGGAAAAGTTACTGGAAACATGGTGACTGCTTGGAAAGATGATTTAATGGTGGAACAGGATCACATGCCTGGGAGCTCCTAGGTGAAAAAGAGTGAAGAAAAGGGAAGAGATGTTGAGAGTCCCTGGGTTTTATGCCCTCTGTTGGGATTTGAATTTGAGCTTTTATTCTGATTGGTTGTCAGACTCCCAAGGGGCCATGCAGGGGCAACTCTGTAGGCTGTCCTGAGTCTCAGGCTTAGTTGAGCCTTGCTGGATGATGATGTAATGAAAGGGCTTTGGGATTCCTATTATGGATCTGCCTGAAGGAGATCTTTGTTATGTAAAATAGACTGGCCCAGGCCTTAATGGCCCATTGACAAAGGTGGGGAGGGGCACCCTAAGTTTCTGCCTCTCTGAGTTTCTACTTCTTTTTTAGGGGAAATATTCTGCCCTTTTAATATATCCTAAAATATTTCATTTTTGTAGGAGAGGGGTGGGTAATAATTTCAACATATTAAAGAAACAATAAAGGCCAGACAAATTTTTGCAGATGAAGATGGGAGAACATTGATGGTGGAGGTAACAATGAATCAAAAACAGATGTTGTTAATAGCGGTATATGCTCCTAACAACAAACAAGATGAGTTGATCAAACAAGATGGGAAACTTCACAAGAAAATTATAGAATTGGAATATGAAAATATTTGTATGGTAGGAGATTTTAATGCAATTGTAGATACAGAACTCGACTATAAGAGTAGTAAAACAGGTTAAAAAAGTTAGAAAAACACTCCCCAAATCCTTTTTTAAAATGACAAAAGAAATAGAAATTCATGATGTGTGGAGACAAGTGTACCCCAAGAAAAATCAGTATTTATTCTATTCAAATAAGCATAAATTCTGGTCCAGAATAGATATGGCATGGATGTCCTCAGAATTGAAAACATGGGTACAAGAGATAAATAGAACCTAATGGGCAGATCAGAAACTGATAAAAGTTATATGGAAAGGACAGAAAAGAAAATTGAGATGGATGTTGAATTAAACGATATTGCAAGTTAAAGAATTCATACAAAATATGGTAAGAAAGACTTTTGTTTCAAAGAGAATAGAAAAGGAGAGATCTCATTTCAAACTGTATGGGATACTGTCAAAGCATATTTTCGGGGAATAGTTATAACTTACATGGGGAAGAAAATAAAAAGAAGAAACAAAAGAAGAAAATGTTAGAGGAAGAACAACACCAAAGATTAAAAATAGAATTACAGAAAGAGCCACAAAAAAATAATAATTAAAAAATCAAATGGATCTAATTAAACACAAAATGAATATGTTGGAAAAAGAAGAAATGGCACAAAAATTTAAAAATGCAAAAGAAAGCTTTTTTGAAAATGCGAATAAACCAGGAAGATGGTTGGCATATAAACTGAAAAAGGAGAGAGGAAAAAATTATACATCAATTAATAGATAAGGAGGGACTTTTTATTACCAAAAAGAGGATAAAAAAATAATAAAAGAGTATTGTGGGAAACCGTATAATCAGGAGAAAGTACCAGAATATAAAATACAACAGTATTTGGAACAATCTGAACTTCCAAAAGTATCTGAAACAATTAGAGTCATGTTGAATGAAAGAATAACTATGATGGAATTGATCAAAGCGATTAAGGGACAAAAGAGTAATAAAACACAAGGGCCTGATGGGTAGAACTCTATAAAAAGTTACAAAATATATTAGGTCCTATGATGTTGAAAGTTTACAATGAAGTTCTGTTAGAAGCATAAATACCTAACTCATGGATGGGACCAAATTTTATTCTTATACCAAAAGATGATTCAGACTTAACACAGATAAAGAACTATAGGTCAATATCTCTGTTGAATGAAGACTATAAAATATATGCTTTGATAATAGCAGAGAGATTAAAAAGAGTTTTGAGTGAATTTATACACCCAGGCCAAAATGGATTTTTGCCAAGGAGACAGATTAAAAACAATATGAAAATGATCATGAATACATTGGAGTACTATGAAACACATCCTGGAAAACAAATGGCATTGAACTTTTTAGACACACAGAAAGGATTAGATGTGGCAATTTATGCTATTACAATTAAAATATATGGACTTTGGGGACAGATTTATTAATATGATTAAAGCAATATATCATAAACAATCAGCTAAGATTATAAAACAATAATTTAAAATAATTGTCTAAGATTAACATTGAATACTTGGTCTGAAAATGCAGGAGATAATTAAACTTGTTCAAAATATCTATTCTGCCTTAAAATAACATTGTATTTGCAAAATTATATCTTCTATTTAACAAACTGCCTTTTCATTAACTAAACTAATTAAGTAAACTAATCTCATCATCCCATTTAAAGTAAAATTTAAGATCCAAAGTAAAATTTCACATATATATGTAAAACATTCATTAATTGAGATTAATTGATTTATAAGTTAAATCAATGGTTCCCAAACTTTTTCAGTCCACCGCCCCCTTGGTGCTACAAACTCATCCTCAGTGCCCCCCACCCAGGGGTGGGATTCAAATTTCTTAATAACTGATTCTGTGGGCATGGCCTAATTTGTGGGTGTGGCTTGGTGGTCATGTGACCAGGTAGGTGTGGTCATGTGACTGGCAAACCAAATACAAGTGGTCCTCGCTTAATGGCTGATTGCTTAACAAATGTTCTAATTTATACTGACCTCCCCAGAGGTACTTGACCTGTTTTTGGAGTTTTGACAGCCATGCACTCTCTCTCTCTCACCCCCTCTCCCCGTCTCCCTTCTAACCCTGCTGGAGCATGTGGTTGGACTAGGTATCTCATTCACTCCTCCTCCCTCCCTCCCTCCTTCCCTCCCTCCTTTCCTTCCTTCCTTTCTTTCTCTTTCTTTCTGGCCCTTCCTTCCATCCCCCCTCTTTCTTTGTCTATCCCTTTTCTTCCTTTCTCTCTCCCTTTTTCTTTCTTTCCCTTTTCTCTTTCTCTTCTTTCTTGTCTCTTCCTTCTCTCTTTCCCCCTCTCTTTCTCTCTCTCCTTCCCTCCCTTCATATATCCCATTCACTTTCTCCTCCCTCCCTCTCTCTTTCTTTCTCTTTCTCTCTCCCTTTTTCTTTCCCTTTACTTTCTTGTCCCTTCTTCTCTCTCTCTTTCTCTCTTTTTCTTTCTCTTTCCCTCTCCCTCTCCCTCTCCCTCTCTCTCTATCCCTTCCCTTCCTCCTTCGCTGTCTCCTCCTAAGCTAGAAGACCCCCCTGAAACACACACACACTCTCTCTCTCCCAACAAGGTAGTCACCCGGCAGCGTCACTCGTTACGAGTGTCCCAGAGTTCCAGGAAAATCTACTGAGCCACAAATGCTGGAGATATTGTCAATGGAGATACATGATTTTCATAAGTGACATGCAGTTGTTGGAAAGATACCAGTTATAACTTTAAGAAAAAGTAAAAATGATAAACTGGAAGAATCAGTCAATGGTATTCAATCCGGAAGGTTCAGAAACAATGGTTGTAGTGGGTTCATGAAAGATTAGAAGCTGATGGCAAGCTTAAATATAATAACATTGTTAACAGAGGGTTTTGAAGCTAAGCCTTGTTCTTGGAATTACCTATTAGCTCCCCACCACCCCCAGTAATTAGATGGTAGGTCAAAATTGGTTAATTGTGAATAGATTTTTATATATGTGATATTTTTTAATGTTAGATACTAATTTAACAAATATAGATGCAGACGCATATAAATTGTGGACCTGTTTTAGAGAAGTGGGAATTATTGTTGAAATACATTCATCAATATTCAACCAGGGGTGACATTTTAACTATATGTTTGATATTTTGTTTTATATAATTTTTTTTCTTTTTTGTCTTTCTTTTGCTCTTTTTTTTTCTTTTTTCCTGTTGGAAAAAATATCCTTCTGGGTTCAGCTCCAAGTGGGGAAAAAGACACTGGAATCATGGAAGTTGCTTGGAAACATAGTTTAATGGTGAACAGGATCACATGCCTTGGAGGTCTTGGGTGAAGAAAAAGAGAGAGTTGCTGAGAGTCCCTGGGTTTTATACTCTCTCTGGCTTTGTACTTCCTGGAAGTGTATCCTGATTGGTTGCTGTCAGAGGTCATAGCTAGCTTGGTAGGTTGTCTGTGTGCTAAGTTTGATTGAAACTTGGTGGGTGGTGCAATGAAGGCTCTGCCTGAAGGAGATAGATCTTTGTTATGTAGAACAGACTGGCCCAGGCCTTAATGGCTCATTAATAAAGGTGGGTGGGGGGTGAGTTTCTGCTTCTCTGAGTTTCTACTCTTTTAGGGGAAATATTCTGCTATTTTAGTATATCCTAAAATATTTCATTTTTCTAGAAGAGGGGTGGGTTTTAACTTCAAACATTCCTTTTGAATTTTGTATTTAACTTTGGAAATAAATAAAAATTTATCAAAAGACAGCACATGAATCTTAAAGTCTAATAGCTGGACATGGCACTTCCAAAATTTAAGAGCTTTTATTAGAGGTCACATTATTTACTTGTACCTACACACTTGAAAAATTGAATTTTGATCTAGTTACATCTTTTCTAGTTACATTTTTTCTGATCTAGTTACATCTGTCCTTTAGAATGGAACTCTGAACTGGCTTTCTCAAACTTTGTAGTGCTGTGATCCTTAAAATGATAAGGGATTTACCTGACCATCCATTCCTTTTAGAAATTAAAAATGGGCTCAATACCCTGATCCCCATGTTCAGGAACATATCCATTTAGAGCTTTTCAGAAAACTGGCAGGCTCAGGGCCATTCTAAACTTGGAGGGATGATGTTTGACAAGGATAGTGCAGATAGAAAAGACTTACTTTCAGAGTTCCAAAAGGGGATTGATTGATTGCACTCGGTTCTTCAAATAAGGATTGCAAATCCAGAATTACCTCCAGATTGCATCCTGGTTCTATTTGGAGTAGTGCAATCCCATCCAGAAATAAAATGGAAAACCATTGGATTGGAAGCCCTAAAATCTAAAGCTACTGTTGGTTCAGCCTGGCACAGAAGCCAATCAAAGCAAAAGGGTCCCAGTCCAATTTGGGAGCTGAGACCCTGAACAACAGCATAGCACGATCTTTTATACAGTTGATTTCCAGAAATAATGAAGTACTATTTCACAAAACTATTATCTTTTTTTGAGTTCTACCTTGCTTTTAGTCTCTGTGTCCATTTGTCTATGGAGTTGCACCTCACCTGAGCTTATGTGCCATTTTCCCACGGCTTAAGCTTTATATGTCCTTCCTTTCTACTTGCAGTTTCTCCTGCTTGTTTTCTTGTTGCCAACTCTTGTAACTTCCTATCTATTTCTAAGTAAGTGTTTTTACATTTCCTTCATCTCTAACTGACACATTGCGCAGTTGCATTCTTTTAAACTTTTATTCCTTTCCTAAGATGGGGGCGTATTACTTCTTAATAGGTAATCCATCATTTCCCCCATCTGAATCTGGGGGGAAATATTTCCCTAAGATTCACCAACAAACAGTATTTGATTCTTAATAATCTGGGATTATTGGCAGGCAGTGAAACATAAAGATAAACACTGCAGACCACAACAAGTAAAAAAATAGAATAAAAAGGATAATCAAAAGTGAGAGAAAAAGAAATTTGAGCTATGAGAAGTTGGGCAACCAGCTGGTAAGTCAGTCCCAATTGTAGTGGTCCCATTTTTGTAGAGGGACCTGGGCTACTTGACGGATGCCCTTGATAAGTTCTAAATAACTTGGTGGTGATCATTGATTTGCAAACAATTAGTCCGGTTAAATTTTCTGCAAACCCCTCCTTTGACAGCTAAAAGGTAGTCAAGAACCATTCTGTTCTGAAGGACTGCTTTTCTAATCTGGGTAACCTTGGAGGTAAGTAATTCTAGGGCCATGGCAGTTTGGTTAGCTACTAATTCTACCACAGCCCGTAATCAGATCAGACCATTAGTTAAGGTCTGGGCTCCCATAATTCCTACAAAGTTCCATGTGACTAGTCCTAATTCCTTGACTATCCTTGTGAGAAGCCACTCTTCACTCCCCCCCCCCCAGGCTCAGGCACCACTGATTTCTGTCTCTGCCAGTTTTTGCCATGTTGGTGTGCAGGGATGGCCATGGCCTCACTGCAGGCATCTGGTAACAGGAAAAACTCAGGGACAATCATGCCAAAGTAGCAAATACAGCCCAATTCAGGGATAATCTGCAATAGACTGATAATGTGTGATACCACATATCCAATAGTAGCCTTGTAATGTAGGGCAGCTGTGTTCAAAAGCTCTTACCACAAGTGAGTATTGACATACTCATGTATTGTGTATATCTCCCCTTAGGGGTGGCCATGGGAGGTTATGTGACAATGCTACAGAGGCTGCTCAGTGTCCTTTAATACAACAAATGATCACAACGATCTTTGTATGTCCAAAATTCCACCCATCCCTGGACAAAGTAACTTCCCCTTTGCATAGGCAATCAGTTACATGTAGATGCATCAAGAAAAATGGGGCCATAAAGAGTTAAGGAACCCTCAACAAAATGCACTAGTTTTAAAAGCAAAACAAGCTTAGAGGACATATTAATAAGGAAATGCAGTCCATCTGCTCTATGAACCAAGAAATCCTTTTGTAGAAAGAAAATGTAAATATAAGGTCAATTATCCCCACAAGTTACTACTCTCACAATCTGCTATGCCCAATCTTCCGCAAGTATTCCCTGGAGGTTCATTTGATAGGCTTTTTTTCCCTAAGATGTAGTTCTCACATAAACATATTTTAAATACATGGAATATCTACAATAAATACACATAATAAATGGAAGCATACAAGTAATTACATATGTAAAAATCAACACCTAAATGTGCACCATCCATTAAGCTAACATAGCGTCAGTCCTAGGACAAAGTCAATCAATTATATGGCAGTGCAGTGATGCCAGCCCTTTTGTAGCTGCAACATTGATTGGTCTGCTCAGCATGGAGTTTGGGGCCTTGGCAGGTTTTAAAATAAATAAACAAAAAACAACAATGTTGATTAAGAACATGTCTTCTCAGGACAGTGATATCTTGATTAAAAAGTCAGGTTTTAGGGTTGAGAAGGTGGTGAAATAATTAGGTGTTATGTTGATAAATACAAATATTTATCAAATAATTATCCCTCCCTTTTTGGAGGGATATTAAGGACCTTACAAGATGAGGCAAACACATATCACTATTGGACAGAATCTCTATAATTAAGGTGAATATTTTACCAAATATACTTTTTTAAATTCCAGACATTACCAATACTTGCAACCAATAATCCATTTAAACAATGGCAGAAGGATATTTCCAAATTTATATGGCAAGGGAAAAAAACAAGAATTAGATATAAGCTATTGCAAAATGCTAAGGAAAGAGGGGGTTTGGGTTTACCAGACTTGACATTGTATTTTGATGCATGCTATCTTAAAAGAGTGGGTGAACCTCCAGAACAAGAGGTTATTTGAATTAGAGGGCCATGAATTAAGATTTGGATGGCATAGCTATTTATGGTATGATAAAACTAAAGTTAATGTCAATTTTAATAATCACTTTGTCAAATGTGCCATACTAAGAATTTGGAATAAATATAAAACAAGGCTCTCTCTGAAACTGCCCCAGGAAGCTTTTTTAAGAAAAGAAATGGTGGTGAAGTTTACAGAACCCCCCCCCCCACACACACACACACATCCAATATTTACATTTTGATTCTTACCACTCAGTGGAGCAAAAAATGGGAGTTATCAGAATGCTACACACCAACCTGAAGGCCTGCCTACCAGCAAAGAAGGGAAAGAAAAAGAACTAAAGCACATCAAGGAACCCCTCAGAAAATATGGCTATCCCAAGTGGGTCTAAAATCTTAAAAAAGGCTCAACTTGAGCTCCTTCATAGTAGACAAAGAAGAGAAGAATAAATGAAGCAAGTTGTTATTCCATATGTTGCAGGAATATTGGAAAAGCTTCAGCCAACACAACATAGTGCACACTTCAAACTCAAGAATACACTAGGGCAGAAGCTTGTCCATTCCAAGGATAAAACACTCAGACACAAATTGAGCAATGTGATATATACAGTACAATGCAGTGAGCCATGTGCAGATCTGTACATTGGGAAAACAAAGCAACAATTTCATAAATGCATGACACAATGGATGTCCAGGTTGGTGTCATGGCAAGACAGCTGAGGGTGAACGGAACTCCATGAAGCTCAGCTGATTCTTTTCCATTTGGAGGCCCCAAGGGACCAAAGTCACCTTGGAGGGGTGACGAAGATAGGAGGGACACCTTGTTGTTATTATTATTTATTTATTTATTTATTTATTTATTTATTTATTTATTTAGACTTGTATGCCATCCTTCTCCCTAAGGACTCAGGGCGGCGAACATTTAAAAAACCGAACATATTACAATAAAAAATGATTAAATAACTACAAGCCTAAGAACAATTAATTAAAATTAAAATAAAACGACTAAGATGACCACCTCTAAAAATAACCCACCCCCAGGTCAGTCCAGACCCGCCTGCTGAAATAGCCAGGTCTTCAGGTCTCGGCGAAAGGAGCAGAGATCAGGGGGCAAACGGAGATCCACAGGGAGCTGATTCCACAGGGTGGGCGCTCCCACAGAAAAGGCCCTAGCCCTGGGATCCACCAGCCGACAATGTCTAACCGACGGAATCCCAAGGAGGCCCCTCCTGTGGGAGCGCACAGGGCGATTGGAGTGTGAGCTGGCAGGAGGCGTTCACGCAAGTACCCTGGACCCAAGCCATTTAGGGCTTTATAAGTTGTTACTAGCACCTTGAAGGCAACCCGGGAGGCAACCGGCAACCAGTACAAGCCACGCAGGAGGGGTGTAACATGGGAGTATCAGGACACCCCCATCACAGCCCGCGCAGCTGCATTCTGCACCAGCTACAACCCCCGGGTGGTCCGCAAAGGCAGCCCCATGTAGAGAGCATTGCAGTAGTCGATTCTGGAAGTGACGAGCGCATGAGTGACCGTTCGAAGGGCATCTTGGCTCAGATAAGGGTGGAGCTGGTGAACCAGCCGAACCTGGACAAAAGCCCCCCTGGCCACAGCCCCCATCTGCTCCTCTAAACTGAGCCGTGGATCCAAGAGGCCGCCCAGATTCCTCGCCCTATCCACGGGGGGCAACACCTCTCCCCCCATGACCAAAGATGGCACATCTGCTGAGAACCTAGATGCCGGTAAGAACAGCCACTCAGTCTTGGCCAGGTTGAGCTGGAGCCTGTTACTCCCCATCCAGACCTGCACCGCCTCCAGGCACTGGGACATCACGGAGAGAGCATCACTGATTTGGTTTGGGGTGGAGATGTAAAGCTGGGTATCATCTGGATATTGTTGAAACCATGGATGATCTCGCCCAGCGGTTTCATGTAGATATTAAACAGGAGAGGTGAGAGAACCGACCCCTGTGGCACCCCACAAGTGAGGGGTTTCGGGGCCGATCTCTGCTCTCCTGTCAACACCGACTGTGAGCGGCCTGAAAGGTAGGAGGAGAACCACCGTAAAACGGTGCCCCCACTCCCAACCCGAAGCCACCGCAGAAGGATACCATGGTTGATGGTATCGAAAGCCGCTGAGAGATCTAAAAGGACCAGGACAGAGGAAAAACCCCTGTCCTGAGCCCGCCAGAGATCATCCATCAGTGCGACCAATGCTGTCTCCGTGTGTTGTTGATTGTGGGGTGACTGCGGTCCTCCTGCTGGATCCAAGGGCACTCTACTGACAGACAGAAGAAGAGATGGCCATTATGGCCCGGGCTGTGACAACCGAAAGAGAAAGCAATAACTAGCAATTAGTGAGCAGCGTACTGAACTGGGTGAGGATTTTTCCAATTTTTACCTTGGAGATTTATTCCCGAATGAAGAGACTATTTGAAAATTAAGACTCTTTAAAGCCAAGAGGAAGGAATTTTACTCCCACCTCTGAAAGGAAGCAGTGAGTTATTATGTAAAGAGACAGATGACAGATCCAGAAAAGAATCAGAATTTTAATGGGAGAATATCAAAGTAAATCATAAAGAAAAGGCCAGACTGGAAGCTATAATAATTTGAAAAGTAACTTAAAATATTGGAAATACTTTTTTATTTGCATATCTGACATAAAAGGAACTCTTAGATAGACAGAAGTTAAGCTTTCACTGTATAATCTGAAAGCTGGAAGATAGAGCTGGGACAACACCTATTGGTGGAAAAAGGTATTACACAGATAGATGTGGAAATATAAAAGAAGAAAAAAAATATTTGGAATAGATAAATGGACTGGGGATAAGAAAACAGCTGCAAGGTCATTCTAGTTGTGATTTGGGGACAGACGGTGAGCCTTTTGAAGTTCTTTGAACTTTTGTGGATTATAAATATTGTTGAGGTTGTGGAATTGTTTTGAACTGTTTTGAGACTGAACAAAGTGGCTTTCTGGGGTTTTTTTTGGCATTTTTGATTACTGAGACAGTGGGGAATTTGGTGGGCCATTTTGAATTATAAACATCATTTGATAGAACATTCTGAGACATGAAAGAAGAAAAGTGACACCAACATCTGCAGCATCCAGTCCATCAAATCAAAGATCATTAGACACAATGTTACAACAAGACAAAAAAATGAATACTGTCCAAAAAATACAATCAGTGCTTCAATTTATTCAAGAAGCTACTGTTTCACAGAAAGAGGAAGCAAGGAAGAACCACAATGAGGTGAAATGTGACTTGGGAGAGATGAAAGACTAACCAAACTAATCAAAAATCATACCAGATATTTAGGTCTTGTTGTTTAGAAATGAAGTGCTATGAAGTAGGAATGAGCAACAAAGAAAAGAGAGTTTGATTATCCTCTCCAGTTACTGTTTGCTAAGGGGGGGGGGAATTACAGAACTTCCAGCTATACAACTGTAAATTTAATTTGGTTTTAAGAGTGTACAAAGCATTTATGAATAATTCTGCAAAAAAATTTCAAAAATAGTTAACAAAGCCATATTGTAGTTACATTCATTAAAATCAAAAGAGTAGTGTAATTTTCTTCAGTTACATACTTTTTGTTGTTGTTGTACCTCAAGCTCAATAAAGCCAAAGCTCTTCATTAGGTGACAAATTCTGTATTTTAGAAATATAATGAGGTCTCACATAAAGTAACTTAATATATTATTTTTTCTTAAACTTATATTGACATAGATATTAATTTGAAACAAAAATAAAACTTTGACAAAATAAGGTTAAAAATCAGCAAGGGCAAAATTAGAAAACCTAAGGCTCAGAATGAATTAAGACTTGCAACAAATGCTAAAAATAATTCTAAAATTTTCTTTCAACATGTAAAAAGTGAGAAATGATTTGTGTACTAATGGGAGAAGATGGCAAGGAGGTGATGGACAGCAGGAAGAAAGCAGAACTGCTCAATTCATTCTATGCATCTATCTTTACACAAAAGGGGAAAAACAGACTTACCTATCAAAAATGGGTCCATAAAAAACAGAATATGAATACGTGTCATAGCAGGCAAGAAAACAGTAAGAGAATGTAGAAAGCACCCATTCCCCACTCCAGAAGAATGAAATATTTTAGGAAATATTTTAAAAAGTCAGGATAGAATATTTTTTCGCTAAGAAAAAATGGGAAAAAATCTTAAGAGAGGCAGAAACCAGCACTAGTCTCCCTGCCCCTAAACAAAAACTGAGGAGACCAACTTTTAGAAATAAAGATTTGGTAATCCACTCAAGACAGGATATCTTGAAAGTCTTTGGAGCAAAGTTTGACAGCTAGCAAAGGCAGAATGGTAAGATTAGAAAGCAGCCCCTCACCCAAGATCTAACACAGGATGAAAGCCATTAGCCACAATAGGAATTGCCCAACACCCTTTCAGAACACAAGCCCGTTCATTGCACCACCCACAGAACAGTTCAAACTTCAAGGTCACAGAAACCTATAAAAATCCAGCTACTCATCCAACCATTTTCTCAGCTGCACCAGAACCATAAACTCCGATGGTTATGCTTCATCAATAAAACTTTCTTTCCAATCACCCTCCATGTTGTTTTCAGTGTCATTCTCCCAGCTTGGAACTGAGCCAGATGGATTTTCTTTCCAACAAGAACATTTTCCACTGTAAATAAATTCAAATTACCAGGATCAGGTGGATTACATCCCAGGGCTCTGAAGGAGCTGGCAAACATGATCTCGAAACATTAAACAAAACTTTCCAAGCTCCTGGAGTAGCAGGGAACTACAGAAGACTGGAAAAGAATTGATGTGGTTCCCATCTTCAAAAAGGAAAAAAAATGGATCCAAGAAACTACAGACCTGTTGGCCTGGAATCAATACCTGGAAATCCTGGAAAAGATAATCAAGTAGAGGCTTTGTGGGTAGCTAGAAATGAGCAAGGTGATTACTAGAAGTCAGCATGGATTTGTTAAAAACAAACATGCTAGACAAACCTTATTGCCTCTTTTAACAATGTGAATAAATCAATAGATCAGGAAATGCTGTGGACATAGTTCACTTGGACTTCAGTAAAACATTTGAAACACAGACTATTTGAGCAAAAGCATATCAGGCCCAACAAATCATTGGCTTTTCCAGCTAACAATTAAAATAGCCTACCTTTTTCAGCTTCTAAATGACCTTGATTTTAAGAGTCACAGGATTCCTTAAAGAGAAGTGTTTTCTGTCAGACTTAAGCAGACTTCTTTTGGGGGAGGGGGAGGGGGAGGGAGGAAAATTATTTAACAGATAGCAGAAAAGAACTGTAGTCACATAAGGACTGAAGCACTTCTTCCAAATTATTTTCTAAGTGTCCAGAGCCCAAGTTACTGAGCCATTCATTACATCAATACTACTATATGGAACCATTTCACTGGACTATTCTTAGAACAGAATCCTTAAAGGTAGTTGTAGAAATTACAAAGAGCATATGAAACTTGAGAGAAATCAATCTCAGCTTCTTCCTAGGTGTATTTTTACATTTCTTTGTAATTTTATAAATAATTTCCCAAAACTGTAAAATGAAAAGGGGTTTGAAAATAACAAGTACATAAGTTTTTAAAAAAAGATTCAGAAAAAAATTGTGTAGAATATACACAAATTACTGTTATAGGTATTTCTATGAAGGTATAGAATAGCTACAAATATGAAATTATAATAGCCTTAAAAATATACATATGCCTAGGGATTCTTTTAACAGAGAAAAGCCATAATTGATTGGGTTTCCTTTCTTAAAAATTTGTAATGTAAGCCAGACACAAGTCAGTGAACCAGCAGTCTGAAATAAGAACGCAGAGCATAGTATTTTTTTTTCATACCAATAGTTGCTCCTAAGAGACTTTCCAGAAATGCCAGCTCTCAAGCTAGAGCTGCCGCATAAAAAGGAGGGGTGGGGAGGAATGCTTGAACATATGACACAAGAGTTCTTATTTTCCACATTTGGTAGTTATCAAAGAAGCAGTCAGCACTTACAAAGCAATGTGATGTCACTCTTTCATCTGGCAAATCCAAAGAAACCACTTCTTGCGTGTGTAGGATAGCCCTCTCATAATTGCTATTTAAATTTGAAACAATCATTGAAATTATGTAAGAAAGCGGGCTTTAGTTTTGCATTTGAATGTGTTTAAATACAACACAGTTATGAAATGCTTTGCAACTCCATTAGGAAATAAGCACAGACCATGTGCACACCCACAACTCAGAGAAGGAGATCAAGTACAGAGCATGTCACTGCAAGGATATACAGCTAATACATTTTTATTGCTTCTCCCAGTGTAGCTTAAGTTTTAATTTAATTAAATGTATGTGACACCAAGGAAATAGAATTTAAGGTTGAAGACTGGAGTTTAGTTATGGCATCTTAAAAATGAATTGTTTCTGAAATGATGAAATTTGTAAGAAAAAATGTTACCTCAAGTTAAACATTAAGCTTTATAATGAGGAAAAAAAACATTCAGGTAGTTCTTATTTATTGGTTTGTCATTCAGTGACTATTATAAATTATGACAGTGCTAAACAAATAGTACTTACAAATGAGTCTTAAACTTCCAGCCACCAAATCACCCCTATGCTCATGTGATTATGATTTGGGCAACTGTCTTGTATTTATAATGGTTGCAGCATCCTAAAGTCATGGAATCACCATTTGCAACTTTCCCTGCTACCTTCCCATACACATTTCAATGGGAAATCAAACAGGGGAAGTTGCAAATGGCTCCAGTAAGTCACCCATACTAACTGGGCAGTTACTATCTCCAGCCTAACTGCATTCATATTGTGCTTCACAAGCCATGCACCTACTTTCCCCAGTCCAACAGCAGTCACCGCCAGAAGGTTTGTGAACCATGTAGGATTTGTTTAATGACTTGATCTTTGCTTAACAATAGCAACGGGGAGTGCTGGGATTGCCATCACTAAGTAATATATAGTGCAACATTGCACTTTACAATAATATGTAGTGATGAGAATCCAGTTCCAATTTACAACCATTAATCAAAGACTACCTGCGTAAGACTTTTTTTTCCCATATTATGACTGCTGTGTACAGTCAAAACTGTACCAGTAGTCAGGGCTTCCAGGACTCAGCATTACCAGCACTCCCAGTGCAGGCATGGTACTGCACAATATGTTATTATTAAAATAGGATTGATGTTCTTCCTCAATACATAGCCTTTTTTGGCCAGCTCTTCCTGCATACACTGAAAAAGTAAGGTGAGAGGCCAGGAATGGTTCTGCCTTATGATAAGATGGGTGCCCAATAAATTTTATAAATTAATAAATTTTATAAATAAAGCATTGCAATGCCCCCAATAAATAAAAAATCAGGCAGATCTAGAGAAGACCTCAATCTTCCTGTCATCAGCTAATAACAGATATATTATCACTGCTACAAACCATCTCCCACAGATAAAAATAGCTATCTATAGAAAAAGTTTCTCACCCAATTTTCATGATCTCTGCAATTTTGAATGGCAGATACATATAAGAGTGGTTTTGGCTGAAAGACTGTGCATTATAGAGAAGTAGAAGCATGCAACATGTTCTTCATGGCTGATTTTACAGAGATGTTTGAGCCAGATTTATCTTTCTTTGAACAGCAGATATCCTACTCACACAGACTTGTACTATGCCCAAATGCTGTTTACAGATGAGCTGGCATTCATTATAGTGCATGTGGTTAGATTTATGCAGCAGCATGTAAGATCTGCCAAACTTTGTGAGAGGGAACATACAAACTAAAAAATCAGCTGGGAAAACAGATAGGATAAAGAATAGCTCCTTATTTTTCAACTAAACTGTGAATTTAAAGATACATAATTCATCCTTATTTATTTGTTGAATCAAAAGAAGAAGAAATCCATCTTTGTTACGGAAAAAAGGTGCACATAAAACCAGAAAAGCACTTTTATTTGTAGCTCAGATTAAAACAGATTTATAGGTAATATTCCAGGTTTTCTTTGTCCAATGAAGCAGAATGTGAAATGCTTTAAATGTTCAAAATTTTGCATGGAACAAAATGAGAAATGGCTTGTGTATTCTACCATAGTGAACAGTTATATCCTGAAGCAAGTTTCATACTCCCTTGATTTAACTCTAGGGAAGAAAGTAGATAGATGGGCGGTAATCCATGTTAATTGTTACCTGCCATCAAGTCTAAATTGAAAATAACAAAAAGGCTGAATATTTAAAAAATTAAACATGGGATAGGAGAGTAGTTAGCCATGGGAATGCTATTTTATGCTAGGCTGATAGTTCTTCTTCAATAACAGCTATTTTAGTCATTCAATTTTGGCTAAAAACTTCATTGGCTCATAAAAGTAATTACTAGAGATGTCCAGGAAAGGAACTTATAATGGTGTGTGGGAATGGTCTTGAGTGGGGGAGGGGAGAGATGCTGCCAAAGGAATGATTAGGCAAGAGAGACTAGGGCCTCAGGGGCTTAACATAGAAAAAAACTTAGGAAGAACCTTCCCTAATTGACCAGGCTATTAAAAATAGTATGCTGGCTGAGGAATTCTGGGAGTTGAAGTCCACAAACCTTAAAGTTGCCAAGCTTGGGGACCCCGATATAGTGCTACAACAAAGTAGAATTATCTCATCTGGTTCTGTTTCCTGTCTGGTTTACCCAGGAGAGCTGACAAAACTTCATAATAAATGCACATATGGAAGATATCAGACAGCTGAAGTAGTACTCCCTTCAAATAACAAGAAAGAAGAAATGAAGAAAAGAGCAGGCTGAAAATTCTGCATAGCTATGGCTGAAATCAGCAGTTGACCTCATTCAACCACTAATTAAATGAATGATGGAACAAATCCAACAGAAATTAAAATTAGAATTTGATAAATCAGAACAGTATTCTGTAAAAACTTTGAAGTCTGATCATATTTAAAAAGCAATTTAAGGATATGATTAAACAGTTTTCAGAGATTGCTCAGAGCTAGCAAGAGGTATTACACTATTATAAAAAATGAATGTGACATGCAATAGTTAAAAAAATGATGTAAACTTGAAACTGGGTTTGGCTAATATTCAGATTAGAAACAGAAGAAACAATTATTAGAACAATTAAAGGCATTTGAGCAAATACAGAAAAGTATGACTTATTAGGCTATTTTACTCCACAAATTAAGGAACATGCCAGATACAGAACTTACTAAGATGTGGAAGAAAAAATAATTCTAGACTCACAAGAATGTGAAAATCACAAGATGCTATTACAAAATTTCTCAATGCTTATGTGAGAAATATAATTGTGTGTAGGCCCTGGAGGAAATAAAGGGAAAAATTTAGTACTGATGTAACTTTTCAAATATATAGTTTCACCTTCTTTGCAAAGAAGAAATTTCAGACCTGAGAGATCTTGGTGCTCTCTGAGTTTGGGTAATGAAACATCTGCAAGAAAACATGAAAGCTCACAGAGCACCAAGGACTTCTCATGTCAACCCTGAACTACAAATATTATTCTTTATAAATTTCAAACCTCTTACTGAAGAGTTTATAAAATGAGGAATAATATACAAATTGTGATTTACATTTAAGCTAATTGTTTAAATACCTCAAGGTAAAGAGATTATCTAAAATAAATAGAACTTTATAAATTATTTTATAGATGGCATATAACACCAACAAGACTATCTAAAATGAATAATAAATTTTCCTCCTTTTGTTGGAAGTGTAATAAGGAAAGAGGTACATATTATCATATATGGTGGAGTTGTGGAAAGGCCCAGGAATATTGGAAAGAAATACATCAATGCTTACGAGAAATTTGTGATGTAGAGATTAATTTCAAACCAGAATTTTTTTACTGGGAATCACCAATAAGACCTATCCGAAGGAAATCTTTTATTTAATGATCCATATTATTACAGCGGCAAGGATGGCCTTTGCACAGAAGTGGAAAAACACTGAAACTCCAACAGAAGCGAACTTACGAAGAAAATAATTGAGTGCAGAAATGGACAAATTGACAATGGAAATTAAAAATAAGGAAGAAACGGACTATTACAAAACTTGGAACAACTTCTATGGATGGTTAGATAAGAAAAAGACTTAACAGACTTTCTGAATTGGACTTAACAAATGATGGACAATGAATGATATGAGCCTAGCCGTACTAGGTTCGACTGTAACATATGTTTTGTGTTTGATTACGTTTTGTTTATGTCAGTGTTTGTTTGTTTGGTTATGTTTAATTACTAAATAAAACGAATTAAAAAAAAAAGAAATAAAATAAATAGAACTTTGATAGAGTTAAACCCTATGAAAAATCATCTTGGACATTTTGAATATGGGCTGTCTTATCTTAAGGAGGAGATAAAAATAAGATAGCAAATAAATAGATTTTCTTTAAAATAAAAAAGGGAAATAGTATTTAAAATTAGTATTAGATAGTTAAAATTGTTTGGATGAATATAGAATTGTTACTATGTTTATAGATGTCTAAAAGATATCTGGCTGGAGATAAAAGGAATATGAGCTCAGCATTGCAATCTCATCATTAAAAAAAATTGAAAAGACCCCTTATGAATCCTCTGTGGACACATACACATTGAGTCTAACAGGGTCTGGAGGGTATAATGTAGGATAAGAATTGGAAAGGAATGAAGGGAATTGGTTGGAGAAAAAAGAGTGGTAAGGGGAATAAGGGGTGGTGGGGAATAAGCTAAATTATTCATTCATTTTTTTCTTGAAAACCCCCAGTGATGGAGTATGCACAATTTCTGAAAATATTTTGAAAAATAGTTTGGTTTTTTTTTTTTGCTGAAAATTTAGCAAAGTTTTTCCTAATAAGTTTAGGAGAGTGGTCATTAATTAAAATTAATGTCAACATATATTTTAAAATGTGAAAGATCCAGAAAGGTAAGGAGGAGAAGTTCATCTCCACTAAGAGGAAGTTTGATAATAAAACATAAATATTTATAGGAAGGATTCCTATGGATGGAAATCCTAGAGGGATAAACAGTTCAGAATGCTTGGGAAACTAAAAAAGAGAGACAATAGAAGCCCAAATAGAACAACAACAGAAAAAGAAAACTAAGTGTGGAACCCATATTGCTCTCTTCTCCGTTCCTCCCTGTGTGTCCTAGGATGAAGAGGGTGTGGGCCTGGGTCTTCTTCTGAACTCCCTCTCCCTTGTTCTACCTCTTCCCTGCTCTGCCCAGCTGGACTTTGCCCTTCCCCAGTTTCCTCCACAACAGAACCACACTCCCACTCCCTGTCAGTTATTTGTCTTCCTCCTTGGATTCAGACTCTGTCAGAGGCATGACAAGAGGGCATTACATTTTACCAGAGTTAAGGGCCTTCAGTGGTATTGATGGGCTGTATGCTAAAACAAAGCAAGGTTATGGCATACACTTGAAAGGAGACCAGGAAACCTTTATTTATTTATTTATTTATTTATTTATTTATTTATTTATTTATTTATTATTGGGATTTCTATGCTGCTCTATCTCCCAAAGGACTCAGGGCGGCTCACAACAATAAAAACATACAACACAAAATTTAAAAAAGTATTAAATAAACATCCCAATAAGCTAATTTAAAATGAACAAACAACCACTAAACCCCCCCACCCATCAGTCCAAGTCGGCAAGTTGAAAGAGCCATGTTTTCAGGTCACGACGGAAGGATCGAAGGTCAGAAGCCATCCGAAGCTTCAGGGGCAGCTGATTCCAAAGGGTGGGTGCACCCCACAGGGAAGGCTCTCTCCCTGGGGGTCACCAGTCGACACTGTCTGGCCGACGGCACCCTGAGGAGGCCCTGTCTGTGGGAGCGCACGGGGTGATGGGCCGTTGTTGGATGTCTGGCAAGAATGAAGAATTCTTATTCACAGGGAATATGCATGTGTAAAGCTTGTAGCAATTCTAGGTGGTTAGAGACTGATAACAAAGAGTTAGACATAGCTCATCTAAAAATTAGGAATAGCAATTGCCTGGAGCAAATAGAATGTGTATTAGATAACTGCTGGAGCATTCATTAGCTAAAGCTTAGGAATAGGGATGGTTAGAGACCAATAGCATAATTGTTAGATCATTACTAAAATATTCATGATGATATTTCTTAAATATCCTGCCTCATCCCACCGTCTGCTTCTGTGAAGATGTACAAAGCTTTCTTAATTCAAGGTTCCTTGACATTTTGGCCAGGACCTCTTTTCTTATAGCATTTCAATAAAAGGAAACAAAACCTGCACCTCATATCTGGTGTTCTTCAGCAGCTCTGCTACCAGGCTCAGACCCGAATCAGGGACTCTTTTAGCATGTAGAAACAACATAACATGTTATTTCTTTAAGGTCTATACTATGGACACGTTTAAATTAGCCTCATTTCACCATTGTTGTATAAATACCCAGGGCACACAGGACAATCTACATCTCCCTACTGCTCTCAGATATCAACCCTGCTGCAATATACAGTTTTGCCAAATTCTGTGGAGCAACATTTAAAATGTTAGATAATGTCCTATGCCACAAATCATTTTCAAGGAATCATTACAATCATTATATATTGTTTTGTATTAGTTGACCAGGCTTTTTGTCTTTTTTCATGTGGACTGAAAATAATCCCTCACTAGTGGGGTAAAATCAAAAAGGAAAAGGGATAATTAAAGCCAGTACCTAACTATGATCTCTATAACCACCTACACTCTAGTCTCTGTTTTCATGAGAGCTGACTCTCAAGTGACATTAAAGACAGATTAGGGATCTTGAAGTGCCGACCTTAGGAATTTGACTGAACAAGTTCTGATTTGCGCAATCTAATTTGGACTGGGCAAAGTTGAAGGAGGCAAAGCAGACCCTGCACCTGTGGGAATACTAGGAAGAAGAAGAAAATTGAAGGAGGCACCCAATTGGGCATCCCAGAGAAGTTGTGTTTTTGACTTGGCTTCAAATAATTTGAGTGCTGCAGCAACGTAATGGCCACCTCTTGTCTTGGGAATTTAATGATGGCAGATGAGCTTCTCTGAGCATTTTCAATCAGGCAGTTGTCATGGGTATTCCTAGCATTGGTAGAATGTAGCACTATTTGTAGGTTTTTGAAACAGGAGATCTGCTCAATCCTGTGGCCACCTATCCTCCAAATGTGATTTCTGGGCCTTTTGGCAAATGCTATCATTTTGGTTTTCTGATAGTTGAGCTCTAAGAAGTGGTCTTCTTTGCTGTAATAGTGAACTTGGTGCTCCTTTAAGACCAATAGATGTTCTTGAGAGAATTGCAGCATCATCTAGAATAAAAGTGCTGTCTAGCTAGTTTGGGGAATGAAACTTCATGTCAACAACATATCCCATCATGGGATATTGGAGTGGGGCCAATATTTAAAAATATTGTAAAAAAATATGGCAATCTCTGACTATTTGTAAACCACAAAAGAAGGTAGGATGATAATATATACATGATTATTTAGTTAGTAAAGAGTGTAATCCTTATATGTATGTAGAGAGAAAGAGAAAAAGAAAAAAACCCATCCTTGCAAACAGATCTGCACCCAATTCATTAGCGAGAGAGGATGAGAAAAAGAAAATTCATGCAAACTGTTAAGTTTGCATGAAGAGTCAGACGCGAGGAGTTCCAGCAAAGAAGTTTATTAGTGACTACAGCTCGAATGAACCCGTCCCGGCTTGGCTACGGCTGCTTCTTATAGCCTGCAGCCGTAGCTGCCAGCCAATGGGAGTGCAGGGTTTCTTCCCGCACTATTCAAACCAATACCATTTGACATTTTACAAGAACAGTTCAAATAAACCAATAACATTCAAACCTACATACATAACACCCCTCCCCACTAGGTTCAGTCCATACCAAACCCCAACCTATCTAATGTATTCCTTTAAATAGGTGGGGCTCTTACGTGTACGTTGAGACCTTCGTGGTTCAGAAGTTTTAACGTTCTCACCCAGTGAGAGGGAAATGTGTCTGCTGACATTTCCCTGTTGGGACTTCCTGTGAAAGGAGACCCTGTTAGACTGTTAGAATCTGGTCTCTCCTCCCAACCCATCTCCATTCCAATGTCAGCACCCAAGTCAGGTGGTGTGTGCAATCTTCCACTTCTAAGGATGAATCTTGGCATTGTGACAGGGTTGGGATGGTTCCTGTGCAATGGCTCTACTTCTAAGGATGGATCTTGGCATTGTGACAGGGTTGGGATGGTTCCTGTCGCAATGGCTCGTTACACATGGGGTTGATTCCTGTTTGCTGATTTTCCTCCTGTTCCTCCCTTCCCCTAGAAGAGACATCAGGTGAGGGACCCAGAGAGACAGGCGATGTTCCTGGGGAACCTGGATCTAAGTTGGTCAATGTGCCTGCTCCAGAGGAGGCCATCCTCTGTTTGTACCCTGTAAGAACGAGGGCCAGTGATGTGAGTTATTTCAGCAGGAATCCACAAAGGTTCACCTATAAGGTTCCTAGCATATACAGAATCTCCCACACTAAAAGAACGAACTTTGGAAGTGGAATCCAGTGGTGCGTTGGGTGCGTAAGTGGGATGAAGGCGGTCAAGGGAAGACCTAAGTTTCCTGCCCATCAACAACTCTGCTGGGGACAAGTTATTTGATGGGCTAGGAGTGATGTGTTGAACACTAAGAAGTTTTCAAGCTTCTCAGTGATATCCCCAGGACCCAGCTGCTGAAGCTTCTCTTTGGTAAAGCGTACCATGCGTTCAGCCCGGCCATTGGCGAAGGGTGCCCAGGGGCAGTGAGGGCATGTCTGATGCCCTGTTGAGCTAGAAAGGATTCAAAAATGTTAGATGTGAATTGAGGGCCATTGTCAGAAACAAGGACATCTGGTAACCCATGGGTTACAAACAATTTTCTGAGCTGCTTGATGACAGCCTCAGTTGTAGTGGATGTCATGGGAATTACCTCTAGCCATTTAGAGTATGCATCTACTATACTAGAAAAGTGTGCCCTCTTGTAGGGCCTGCAAAATCAATGTGGATTCTAGACCATGGGCCCCTAGGACATTCCCATTCCTGTGTGGGGCGTGAGGTGGGGCAGGCCTGACTACCTGGCAATTGGGACAAGATGCTACCCAGTTTTCAACCATTTTGTCAATACCTGGCCACCATACATAACTCCTGGCCAAACCTTTCATCCTTACAATCCCAGGATGACCCTCATGTAACATTTCCAAAACCTCCCTTTGCAGTTTTGCAGGAATAACCACCCTGTTACCCCACAAAATACATCCTCTTAATACAGATAATTCAGTTTGCCTGGACTTAAAAGGTTGGGCAAGGTGAGGTAGATCTTGAAGAGGCCAACCTTTCTTAATCCAGCCCATAACAGGTGCCAACACAGCATCTTTGGCAGTTTCTTTGGCAATCTCAGCAGCATGGACTGGAAGCTTAGCAACGGTCTCCAGGAAAAGGTGTGAGTTTCAAGTTCAAAGTCCTCCTTGTGGCAAGGTAGTGGGCAACGACTCAGTGCATCAGCATGTCCAATGTCCTTGCCAGGCCTGTGAATCAGTTTGTAGGAATAGGCTGCAAGAAATTCAGTCCACCTCAGCATTCTTGGTGACAGGATATTAGGTGTAGGTTTGTCTCCTGCCACAATGCCTAGTAAAGGTTTGTGATCTGTAACAATGGTGAATGACCTGCCATACAGATATTCATGAAATTTCTTAACAGCTGCAACAACTGCTAAAGCCTCCTTGTCCAATTGGCTATAATTCCTCTCTGCTTTGGACAGTCGAGAGTAAAATGCAATTGGGGCTTCCCGTCCATTGGGAAGCCTGTGACTCAAACCCCCACTCCAAAGGGGATGCATCACAAGTCAGAACAACAGGTAAATTCTCAGAGAATTGTATCAACACAGCATCAGACGTGATTAGTCTCTTAATACTGTTAAATGCTGACTGTTCCTTCCGCCCCCAGATCCAAACAGCATTCTTATCAAGTAGGCGATGTAAGGGCTCAGCAATAGATGCTTTGTGAGGTAGAAACATGTGGTAAAAGTTAATAAGTCCAAGGAAGGCTTGCAAATCTGCCTTGCATCGAGGTTTAGGGGCTTCATTGATTGCTTTAACCTTGGCATCAGTAGGATGGATGCCATGCTTGTCAATCATATACCCCAGGAACTCAACTCTGTCTGTTTTGAGTGTACATTTGTCTTCCTTGACTTTTAAACCCGCTTTTCTGAATCTGGTAAGGACTTCTCTGAGTCTTTCTTGAAGCTGAGTGTCATTTTCAGCAGAGATTAATACATCATCAAAATAAGGCAGTCCTTGCAACATGCTTTCCATAAGGCTTTGAAAAATGCCAGGTGCCACGCTTACTCCAAATTGTAGTCTTTTACATTTGAAGGCACCTCTATGAGTCACAATTGTTTGTGCCTCTGCAGTGGCATCATCAACTGTTAATTGTTGATATGCCTGAGCCAAATCCAGTTTAGCAAATACTGTACCCCTGCCAAGGGAATGGAGCAGATGATGCACAACTGGTACAGGATATGCGCTCTGCTGCAGCATGGTTAAGTGTCCCCTTGTAGTCACCACAGATTCTCACTGACCCATCAGCCTTGACTGGTGTGACTATGGGTGTTTCCCATCTGGAGTGGTCAGTAGGCTCTAAAACCCCTTGAGCAATGAGCTTATCTAATTGTGCATCAATTTTTCCTTTAAAGCAAATGGGACCCTCCTGGGCTTTAAGAATTGGGGCACCTTGGGGTCTAGGCTGAAAGCAATAGGGGTCCCCATATACTTGCCCAGTCCTTCGCTGAAGACCTCTGGAAACTCAGACTTCAAGGACTCTTCCCAGTCAGAACTGCTCACGTGATGGATGCCAGTCACCTCGATGCCAAGTGGCTTGAACCACTCAAGTCCCAGCAAACTTGGGCGATCCTTGTCCACGATGGTCAGGGGCAAAGCGTTTGGTGTGGCCTTTAAACTGCGTTGAAATCTCTCGCTCCAACTACTGGAATCTTGTTCCCTTGGTAGTCTTTGAGAGTCAGTGCTTGCTTCTGGAAATGCTTTTTCTGAATTTTGGGAAAGAGTCTGTGGATAGTGTCCCATGACACCATAGATAAATAAGAGCCTGAGTCCACTTCCATTTGGCAAGGCCTTCCTTCAATAAACACCTTCACATGTACTTTTCTGCTTTTAAGGGTGAAGAATGACCAATAGTGATTGTTTGGTGAGTTTCATTCTTGCCATTTGCTTCTAAATTTCGCCCCATTTTTCAAGGAAATTGTTGGGCTTAAAGTCTCTATCAGGAAATTTCTTCCTAACTGGTGGAGTTCTGGATGATTTGCAGACTCTGGCTATGTGACCCGTTTCTCACAACGTAGGCAAATGGAGTCAAAGAACTTGCATTCAGTCGGGGTGGCCCCACAGCCTCTGCAATAGAACCCTTGCCTGTTTTTCCCAGAGTCTTTTCTTTTCTTCTCCATTCTGAGTTTAAAATCCCTCCTCTGCCTCACTGCCATCAGAATCAGAGTCTATTTGTTGCAATGAGCTGTTGTGGATTTTCCCCATCAGAATGGCTTGAGGCCTGGCTTGAGGCCTTGTTAATCTTTTCATGGCGCTGCTGAGGACTTGGTGGCTTCGCTGAAACAGCTTCTTCAATGGCCTCTTTAAGCGTGATCTTAGGTTTCATTAATAGTTTGCTTTGTAAGACCTTATCTTTAAGGCCTAAAACAAACCGATCACGCATGGCCTCTTCTAAGTTGGTAAAGTCACAAGCACCCCAATGTCCCTTAAACTTGCCACGAAGTCATTAACATTCTCGCTATCCCTTGATCCGACGGTAAAATTCGTGTCTCTTAATGAGGCACGATACTTGTGGGCGTAATGGGCTCTTAAAGTTTCTCTAAATCGGGCCATTCCATTACCTTCAGCTCTGCTGCTCCAACGCCTTCGCCATTTTGAAGACTGCGGACCGCAGTGCGTGAGAAAGACCGCCCTCTTCCGTCTCTCGGGGATGCCGGCGAGATCGTTCCCCTCCAGGAACATGTGGAAGCGATCCGCATACGATTCCCAGTCTTCCGTCGCCGGATCGAGCGGTGCTGGGGGTGTTCAGCGCAGCCATCTCGCTCAGTTGCTTGTTCGTCGCGTCGTCTTCTCTTCAGGAAATCCCACCTTCGCCAGTGTTAAGTTTGCATGAAGAGTCAGACGCGAGGAGTTCCAGCAAAGAAGTTTATTAGTGACTACAGCTCGAATGAACCCGTCCCGGCTTGGCTACGGCTGCTTCTTATAGCCTGCAGCCGTAGCTGCCAGCCAATGGGAGTGCAGGGTTTCTTCCCGCACTATTCAAACCAATACCATTTGACATTTTACAAGAACAGTTCAAATAAACCAATAACATTCAAACCTACATACATAACACAAACAGATCTGTATCTAATTCATTTTGCAGTTATATCTGTGTATGTATGCTCTGTGCAGTCAATATTGAAGAAAAATATTCCAGTCTATATAAAGAAAAATTTCTCAATCT
Source organism: Naja naja (assembly GCA_009733165.1). NCBI lineage: Eukaryota > Metazoa > Chordata > Lepidosauria > Squamata > Elapidae > Naja > Naja naja. Next base: position 86,975,914 of record CM019155.1, read on the forward strand.
TGGGATGCTGCGCTGTGTCTTGTCATCATCAGAACAAAGAAACAAAGGAAACTGCAGACTGATCATGCTACATAGCAGAACTCAACAGAATGAACTTTGCATCCAGATAAATGTTTGATTTCCATGATTTCTCTTCTTTCCAAGTCCAGTCTTTTCCTCCATTCGCTCCCCCTCCCCCATTGAAATTATGTTCATGTTTAGGAGTTTTTTAAGGCTTTTAATTAGATTATTTAGGGGAGCATCTGCATATCTGCACTGTCTGGCTGTTCTCTTCTTATTTTAAAAAATCCAATATAAGACTCTTTTAAAACAAAAATGTGCCATTGAAGGAAGCCCGGCACAAATTAATTCAATCAGCTATGATGAAAGACATATAACTCTTTTGGCATATAACTAGAGAATTGAGAAAATTGCCCCTTCCCCCAGCTAACCAAGTACAAATTCATGGCTGGGAGGAATACTTTAGAGGATTGTATGTAGACTCTGTTCGCTAAGTGAATGAGAGTCAGATTAATCTGGATCAAAACATGTTATTGGGTTCCTGCTACACCACAAGAGGTGTCCTGATTGATCAAATCCCTTAAAGCTAGTAAGGCTCCTGGTGCCAATAGTGTTTTAGCAGAAATAATTAAAAAGAATTCTAGCTAATGGGCACCCCTGTTAAAATCTCTGTTCACATTTGTAGACCAGACTAGTTATATAAGAGATTGGAGAATGGCAATTATTGTACAAACCTGTAAGGAGCAGTAAAAAATGATCCATGTAATTATAGGCCCATCAGTCTATTGAGTGAAGTTAGCAAGTTATATGCTAAGCACTTAAACTGCAAATGCCAAGACTGGATAATGTCATAGGTTATAATTCAAGATGAACAGGCTGGATTCGAGAAGGAAGATATTTTGGTGTTTCATCACCTAGCACAAAAATATACCCATAAAAAGAAGTCTCTTTTTGTGACCTTCTATGACTTTAAACAAGCCTTTGATTCAATACCTCAAAGTGCCCATTGGAAAAAATACAACTATTGATGGATGCCTCCTCCATCTCCCATAGAAATTATATTCCAAATGCATCTTAAAAGTGAGATGTAACTCTGATGGGACATTACCTAGCCCAGTAAGTGTACAAAAAATATGCCATGGATATATTCTGGCTCCTTCCCTTTTTAATTTCTGTATTAACTCCTTTATTGACCTTTTGCATAACTCAGATTTTTATCCTTCCAATTTAACAATGTAAACTTCTGATATGTCTTTATGCTAATGATGTCATTATTATTGCACAAACTCCAGCTGATTAGAAGAGTGCTATTGCAGCAATACTAAAGTACTGTAGATAAAATTACCTGGCCCACAATTTTGGTAAATCTAAAATCCTGTTTTTCGCCAGAAGATCTGTTCAATACTCCTGGGGAGTAGAAGGGCACAATCAAGACAGGTCAATGCATTTAAATTCCTTAGAGTGATTTTCCATACAAAAGATATCTGGAAGGTACATCTAGACCACATGGTGCAATCAACTTTTAGGTCCTCAAATGCCATCAAGTGTTTTTGTTTTCTATACAGGTGGGTGACAATTAGTCCTGCAGCCTTAAAACTTTGTGAGGCCAAGACATTGACACAAATTCTTTATGGGTCACAAACAGGAATTTTTTTGAAGAAAGAATCACTGAAACCATACAAACAAAATTCCTGTGGTCAATTTTAACTGCACTTAGCAGATATCAAATGCCCAGTTGAAGCTGAGACTGTAATGCCTCAAATTCAGGTTATGACCTGGAAAATGATCATAGCTTACTGGCTGAAAATTCAATTCTTCCCAATGAACTTGATACCTCTAGTCCTGATAGATAACTTCTGTTCTCCCTGGAAACAGATCATAAAGCACAAACTGACCTTATATGGGATTTCCCCATTGCTCTTAATTTCACTAGACAATGATCAAGCCAAGCATTTAGTTTCTGACAGAATAAGAGAAATGGAGTTCCAGCTAGTAGTTAATAGGATACCTCTCCACAGAAGAAATTGGATTAGATCAGGTGTATAGGAACCAACAAGATACCTGAAAGACCTAAACTTTCCCAACAGCATAGATATAATTTCCTCAGCACACCTGCAAGGCAGGTATAATAAAACTCCCATAGTAGAGCAAGCATATGCACATGATGTTAATATGGAAGCTAAAAAGATTTCACATGTCTTAGTATACTGGAAATTCTACAGTGATATTAGATTAGCCTACAACCTCTCTCTTTTAGAGAATTCCTAGGGAGACCAGATAATCTTAAACCACCTAGTCCCACTTTAGGCATGAAAAATCAGCTTGGTGACTTTGGGTCAGTCGCTGTCTATCAACCCAACCCACTTCCCAAGATAGTTGTGGGGCAAATAGGAAGGAGTATGAGACATGTTTGTTGCCTGGAGGTACTTACAAACAAGAATTAGGGTGGAATAAAAATAAAATCAATCAGAATAACCGAATAACAGAGTTGGAAGGGAGGTCTTCTAGTCAACCTCTAATCAAGCAGGAGACACTATACCAGGGGTGTCAAACTCAAGGCCCAAGGGCTGGATCCGGCCTGTGGGGTGCTTAGATCTGGCCTGCAGGCCTGCCCTGGAAACAATGAAAGACTGCCCCCCCAGTGCCTCTTGCCAGCGAAAAGGAAGCTCGGGAGGGCCATGTGCAGCCCTCCTGGGCTCCGTTTTGGTGGCAACAGCCTCCTGCAACCCTCTGCCAGTGAAAATAGAGCTGGGGAGGTTGCACGAAGCCTTCCTGAGCTCCCTTTTCACTGGCAGAGGGCTGCAGGAGGCCATCGCAGCTGAAAACGGAGCCCGGACAGGCCTTCATGGCCAAAAATGGAGTCTCGATGAGTGACTTCGAGCTAGCCATGCCAACCCTGGCCATCCTCTCCAAGAGATCAAACACAAACCTGATGTGGCCCTCAATGAAATTGACATTCCTGGCCTATACCATTCCAGACAAGTGACTATCCAGTCTCTTCTTAAACACCCTCCAGTGATTGAACACCCACAACTTCTGAAGGCAAGCTGGCTTTATAAAGTGGAGCTAGTCATGTGATCTTGAATCTGCCCTGCTAATACAGTTTAGGATTGCATTGGCTTTTTTTGGCTGCTGCCACACATATTTACATGATTGTTCACTAGGACTCAAAGATCTTTCTCACAGTTACTTAGCCAAGTTTCACCTAATCTGTACCTGTACATTTGGTTTTTCTTGCTTAAATGTATTACACTTGATTTTTCTCCATATTGAATTTCATTTGGTTAGATAGGGCACGGTGTTCAACTCTGTAAAGATCCATCTGGATTTTGAGCCTATCATCTGGATTAATTGAGTCCTGAAAAAGGCTGAGTCCTTTCAATCAATCAATTAATCTTTCCCAGGCCTCAAATCCAGCCACCAGTCATGCAACAGCCAAATTTTATGTTGTTGCAATGATAATAAAGCAAAATTGGCTATAGAAGTAAGAAAGCTTCATCAACTGTTTACTTATTTTTCAATAATTTTAGAGGGCATAAATTTTAGTGTATAGTTTTAATATATTAAATTTATTAGTGTTAGTTAAATAAACATGTTATATTGCAATAGCAATGTTCAGAGATACCATATTTATAAAGTATATATATGTATAAAGTAATTATGTATCTATTTATCTATCTATCTATATCTATATCTATTTCTATTATCTATATATCTATATCTACATCTATATAGTGAGAGAGAGAGAGAGAGAATAAATGTGTGTGTGTTTTTATTTATAAATTTTATTGGCTGCTCATCTTACCAGACGGTAACAATCCTGATTGTATTTGTTATCTATTATTTCTCTTTTGATTATTTCATGTTGCAGGCCATTGATCAAATAAATAAATAAATGAAAAAATAAGGATGGAACTAAATTATTGTCTTGGTCCTTGACAACATTCTTGATGAATAGGTGGCTTATAAATTGTAATAAATAAATTTAATTTCAGAGAGCAATTTTGCTCCCAATTCATACATCATATATATGATCGTCCATTAAATCATGCATTTATGATCATTAGTGACTTGGAACTGAGTCATAAGACTGCAATTATACACAGCTGTACTTCTCTGCTACATCTCAGAGATGTTTCCACTGCTGTATTAAAATGGTATATGCCATTCTTACATCTGTAGAAATTTGGTGTCCCTTTTGCTGATTCCCATTCAGCTGAAAATTGTGCTCATTCTGACTTACCACCAGATGGTGCTGTCCTGATTTGCTTGTACACCATAAATAATGCAATTGATTTATTCCTCTAGCTTTTCTATCATTCTTTTTCCTTGTGTGAAAAAACATCTTTCAATCATGACTATGGTGCCTGCTGCAACGGGAAGGGTACTGGCTGGATGTAGAACTGTGTTCATCATTTCTAGGTCCCTCTCAGCCTTCTGTCCTGTACTTCCTTCTCTCATAATCTGTCCTGTACGTCCTTCTCTCATAATCCAAGCTGTAAAAAAATGTAAAAACCAAACACTTCAGAATCATAATGATGGCTGTCAAAAGCCACATGTGTGGCTTTATTTTCTTTACATTATTAATATAGGTGGGGGGAAAATTACCAATGCCAGATTTTTCTGTGCTTTGTTTTGAAGGCAATGCAAGGTGAGGTTGGTATTGTCATTCTTCTATTATGCTATTCCAGCCTTCCCTAGGGAAATATCATAAAATTACAGTGTTGCTATTGTGCACATTTACACAATTTTGCTATTTCCATCTCTTTAGAGAGATGAATACCGATAGAAAGGATGACCTGGAACATAAAGGAAAGGAATATTTTGCATTGTAAATCTGACTAGCTCTAGAGTTTATAATTTCTACTTAGAAATCTCATGTTCCTCTTTGAACAGCCAGGCTCCTCCTACTGGCTTTGATCAACTTCACAAACAAGAGTGACAGTGTGTCTTGAAGAAGGTGATTTTGCACAGCTCAGGTGGAGGAATTTTATAATGGGAGAAGATGCGCATAACACTTCATGGAGCTGCTCCAATGTATTGTCCCTTAAACTCTAATTAGAAGAGCAATGAACTGAGTATGTTTAGCCTAAAGAAAACTAAGCGATAGATACGTTAGCAGCCTTGGGGTTAGGGTTATTTGAAGAACTATCACAGAAGAGGGTAGACTTTAGAGATATTCTGTATAAGACTTGAGGATGGTATCAAGAACCAGGGGATAAAAGATTTACAGAAGAGTTCATGATAAGGAGGAATGGAGAACTATTAAGGAGTACAACAGTTTAAACAGTTTGAACATATAACATAGAATAACAGAGTTGTAAAGGACCTTGGAGGTCTTCCTGTCCAACTTTCCCAGTTTAGTGTCATTTGTAAATGTTATGAGTTCCCCTTCTATTCCCTTGTTGAAATCATTTATGAAGATGTTGAGAAGTGCCTAAGACAGAGTTTTGAGGTATCCCACTGCATGCTTCCCTCATTTAGATACAGCTCTATTGAGGATTACACACTGAGTAGTCAGCTGATTTCAAATATATCTGGTTGGGATGCTGTCTTCCCCACATTTTAAAAAAATCTTATTAAAGAGCAGGTTATGACCTACTTTATGAAATGTCTTACTGAAATCTAATTAAATTAAATCCAAAATATTTCCTGAGCCACTAATTTAGTCATTTTGTCAAAGGAGGCAGTAAAGTTTGCCAGCTCACTGCTGGCATGATCTGTTTTTAACAAATCCATGTTGGCTTTAGTAGAAGTTTGCTCATTTCTAGGTGTTTGGAAATCTCTGCTTGATTACTTTTCCAGGATTTTCCCAGGTACTGATTGTTCTATAGTTTTTATGCATTTATTTCCACCACCACCCCTTTTGAAGATTGGAACCAAATCTGATCTTTTCCAGACCTGATTCCCTGGTGATCCTGGTGACTGGAACTTCTAGAGTGGATAGGTGTTTTCTTACCATTTTCTTGTCTATTTTGATTTGTATTTCTGTTCTGTCTTCTATGGTATTGTTTTTGATAGGTTGAGCCATGATGGCGCAGTGCTTAGAATACAGTACTGCAGACTACTTCTGCTGACTGCCAGCTGACTGCAATTTGACAGATCAAATCTTTAGATCAATCTAAAGGGCCTTGGTGGCTCAGGCTGTTAATTGCCTGCACTTAAGTTCCAGCTGCCTACAACTGCAGTAGGCTCGAATCCCACCAGGCTCAAGGTTGACTCAGCCTTCCATCCTCTCGGGGTAGGTAAATTGAGGACCCAAGATTGTTGGGGGCAATTAGCTGACTTTGTAAAAATGCCGCTTAGTAATAAGCAGGCATATACAATGGAATGAAGGCTATTGCTGACCACACTGGGTTGTATCCCAAAAATTGTAAGCCGCCCTGAGTCTTCGGAGAAGGGTGGCATATAAATGTAATTAAAAATAAAATAAATAAATAAATAAAATAAATCTCACCAGGCTTCAGGTTGACTCAGCCTTCCATCCTTCTGAGGTGAAAATGAGAACCCAGATTGCTGACTTTATAAACCGCTTAGAGAGGGCTGTAAAGCACTGTGAAACTGTATATAAATCTAAGTGCTATTGCTAATGTACTATTTTTTCATTTTGTATAAACATAGATGCAAAGAATGAATTAAGTTTGTCTCAAGAAACCAAGGGACTCAATTACTGGAGGTTTTCAAGCAAAGGTTGAAGACCCATTATCTGGAGATTTGAATGAGGCTCCATGCCTAGATTAGTGGGTTGGACTAGACGACCTTCAAGATCCTTTCCAACCCTGTGACTTTATGAGTATTTGTATAGCTAGGGATAACTTAAGGCCCACTAATGGCAGTTTAAATAAAAGTCTTTCCTGTATGTTATTTTTTAAAAGACAGTTCTTTTCTATGGATTTCTCTTCTTGTTCATTAACTCTATAAATTGCTAGCATTCATATCAAGCTATTTTTGTGTACTTAATTGCAATTTTCAGAAATGACCAATTATTCTACTTTTTAGTGTCCAGTTGGCTAAATTTAAGAATACATTGCTCAGAACACTGAGACAGAGATTACAGATTAAAAATCTAAATACACTTCCAGAGAGTCACAGACTAAGACTACTTCAATAGTCATGATAAATATCTCCTCCTCTTTACATTTTCCCTAATCAAAATTCCCCCATGTTCACTTGCAATATATTCTATAGAAACGATATCTGATATCTGGAATCATTCCCTCCATGCTCTTTTTGTGAGATTTCTGAAGTAACTGTTGCCGGAGTCAGTAAGAACTTTAGTTTTCCACCTAAAGGAAAGATTTTACTGTACACCTGAAGTGACCTAAATATGGAATCAGTAATATAACAAGTGATAGTAAAGGCAAGTTAGTTGCCAAATATATGGAAACTGCCATATATATTTAATAAAAACATTTGCTGATGGGACATAGATTTTACAGATATGCAAAGTATTATTTATTATATTTAATCAGATTTCTAATTTGGTCTTGAGAAGGACAATATTAAGAAGATATTGAATTACAGACTGGTACTGTGATGCAGTGAGCTAACTAGTTAACCTTTAACTGAAATTGTTAGAGGGGTGCATATTGAAGCCACAGAAGCTACTTCAAAAACAAAAGCAAGCATTCTCTAAGTGGTTAAGTATTCAATCTGTTGACAAGCAGAATCTAGAATAAAAAGGTTACTCATAGTTTGGCAGTACTTTCCTCCTTTTCTTTGGCTCTATCTTGTGATTCTGCCAAATAGCTTACAAGGATCAGATTTGATTAAAATGGAAATGCTCTCTGCTACTTGAATATAATTAGAACCATTCATTTCAGCATTAGCCGACAGTTTGACAATCTGTAAAATTTTCTGAATATGGAAAGAATTCCATGGAAACAGGTCAAAGAATGAAAGTGCAAGAGGGAAGTCCTTCTTGAATTGCATTGAATAGATTTCTAATTAATGCAGAGAGCTCATTTATTACAGGTTGTTAGAACAACTACATGCCTGCTCAACAAGTGGTATGAAGAGCTGCTTTGAATCAACAGAATTCAAGATACTCCAGACTAATGGGAAAATCTATCTGAGAGAACATAATTCCATAACTATTACCTCAGGATATAGAACAATATCTGTAATTAGAGAAAGTGACAGTGCTCTCTGTTACAAATAAAATACAAATTTCTCTTCTGCCTCTGTGTAATTTACTTCTTTATATATCATATTTGCCTTTCTGTTTCATATAGTGATTAAATGTATTAAAGAGAAGACTTCAAATGAAAAAATGGATGTTCTTATTCCACAAAATTCATGATTTTGTGCCCTTTCCTTTTTGTCTGTTGGAAGAAATATCTTTTTGGGTTCAGTTCCAAGTGGGGAAAAAGACACTGGAAACATGGAGGCTGTTTGGAAAGATGGTTTAATGGTGGACAGGATCACATGCCTTGGAGCTCCTGAGTGAAAAGGGTGAAAAAAATGGGGAGAGATGTTGAGAGTCCCTGGGTTTTATGCCCTCTGTTGGGATTTGAATTTGAACTTGTATTCTGATTGGTTGTAATACTCCCATGGGGCCATGCAGGGGCAACTCTGTAGGCTGTCCTGAGTCCCAGGTTTGGTTGACTCTTGCTGGATGATGATGTTATGAAAGGGCTTTGGGCAATTCTTATAATGGCTCTGCTTGAAGGAGGTAGACCTTTGTTATGTAGAGTAGACTTGCCCAGGCCTTAATGGTCCATTAGCAAAGGTAGGGGGGCTGAGTTTCTGCCTCTCTGAGTTTCTACTTTACTTTTAGGGGAAATACTCTGCCTTTTTAGTATATCCTAAAATATTTCATTTTCCTAGGAGAGAGGGGTGAGTTTTAACTTCCAACATGTCTATCAATTGGTCAGAGTACTGCCCTCTGGAGTTTCAAGATTATTTACTCTGTAAACATAGTATACTTCCTCTATTACAAGGAATTTTAAAAAATGAACAAAAGATTTGCAGCAAATGTAAGTGGGAAAGAAGATAACCTTACTTTTTAGAAGGGGTTAATTAAGGGATTAACTTCCAATATTTTTATACCACTTCCCTTTAAACCAAATTTTGGTATTTTTTGCATCTTTCTTTTACTTTAAAAAAAATGTTCCAACCATTCTAATAGACATTTCCATGGTCATAAACAGAATACTTGTTTTCACTGTGAATTTTCTTTTTTTCTTTTTATTATAATTTTTATTAGTTTAAAAATACAAAGACACAAAATTATACAAACTTAAAATATAATAAACAAGAATAGAAAGTTAAAATTGCAAAAGATAAAAAAGGGAGAAGGGAAAAAATAAAAAAGGAAAGGAAAAAATATAATGAGATGACTTCTCTGTTTATCAAGACAGACACAAACTATTTCAATCATTTATGACTTTATTTCAGCTGAGAACTCTTCTTGATTTTAATCCTTTCAAATAGCATCCCACATGTTTAATTTCTTATCATTTTGTTTTTGCCTCTCTCAGAAACTCAATTACAAGTTTAATACTTTCCTTTTGTTTTAACACCATAGCTCTAAAAATGCAAGCCTTCTCTAAAAATGCAAACCTTCCAGCCCTTCTTTCCACAATATTCTTTATAAACAAATTTGGAAACATTATCATTCAGTCCTGGTCAAGAAAAATCCATTAAAAGCCACTAGGTAGGGCTGCGGGTGTGTATGTGTGTGTATGTATTCCTTTTAAGTAGTGCCATAAAGCTGATTTATTCTCATTTTCTCTTTATGTTTTCTCATAAGTATAACTCCTTCACAATTATAACACTTTTATTTTGTAAAGTCCAAGATAAAAAAAATGTCCAAATTACTTTTGAGTTGAAATCAATCTATCCAAGTAATTGGATAGGAATTCAAATGAATTCAACAATCAAAGGGAGTATTCTTAAAAATGAAAACAGTGAAATTATGGCTCTTTTCTAGTTAGCTCATAGAAATTCTAGGAAAGAGCAACACATGGTCTGATTTTCTTCTTCACAATCCCTGGACAACAACATAATCAATACATTTATCTGTGTATTGATTAGAAACTCCTATTGCTGTAAGGCACATGCAAACTGCATGCCTCCATTAAGAACAAATAAACCAAAGCAACCCAGGTCTTGCTTTTAGCACCTAGCCTAAATGCTTAACATCAGAGACAGCATGTCCAGAACATATACACCAAAGCTCAAAAAATACAACCCAAATAGTTTTTGCATTTTACAACTTATGGCCTGAAAACTTCAGCTTTATTAGCAACATCATTTAACATCATTAGAGACTATCAAGCGGCAACCATCTCCCCTGATGAAATACTTGATATTTCCCACGTCAGTCCAGAGCTCAAAAACAAAGACAGCTTGATTGCCCCACGCCTCTGCAGAGTCGTTTGCAAAAATGAATCAAACAAACATAAATTCATTTTCTCAATAAATTCATTTACAAAAAGCAACAACAACCATAAGAACCTTGGTTCTCATCCTGATCTAACCTTACAGCAACATATGCGATCCCGTGAACTACGGTCTGAACTCAAAAGACTACATGAATTAGGTAATACTAATCTATACATAGACTACTGTGCAGATTGTATCAAAAGCAAGAGCCACAACCTACATCCCAATAACCATCACCCAAACATCCAACATTAGGGATGCACGTCCCTTACTTCCTCCAGACCCACTACTTCATATCTTAAATGCAAACTATTCAATGCAAGAAGCCTCGCAAATAAAATGCATGAATTTCTCATCTTATTAAGCACAGCCACATTCAACATTATATTTGTCTGTGAGACATGGTTGAATGCATCTTTCCCCGACTCCATTACCACTGAAGAGAATATCATGTTTATCGGTCTGATCATGAAATCCGTAGAGGAGGCGGAGTTGCTATATTCTATAAAAAGTCTCTAAATCTAAAAAAGATTCAAATTATACAAGAGCTTGCTCTTCCTGAGACCATCATCTGTGAACTGTCCTTAAATACCTCAACCCGCTTCTTACTATGCTATCAAGCCCCTTGACTATAATATAATTCATGCAAACAAGCTAACTTCACTACTGACATGGGCTGCCTCTTGCCCACATCCTCTTATTTTTCTTGGTGACCTCAACTTACCTCTTATAAATTGGACACTAAATGAATGTACATCCAAACCCATTCATGCAACTCTGTACAATGCCATTACCACACTGGGACTGGATCAGTTAGTATATAACAACACTAGACTCAACAACTGCCTCAACCTCATCTTCTGCAACAGCTCAAACTCAATTTATGACCTACAAATACAGGAACCATTTTCAAACAGTGACCGTAGCATGATTGACTTTTGCCTAAATTTACACCATCTCAAAGAGGATCATAATGATGGATTCCCATCATTCTGTTCTCTGGCTGTAATACTACAGAAGAACATTATAGCGCTTTCTTGCTTGAACTCAAAAGTGTCATTAAACTGTATGTTCCATTAATAACCCCCCCCAAATAATAATTTACCCAAAATAATAAGAAAACTTCAATCTAAAAAAAATCCTTGTGGTGTAAAAGCAAAACTAAATACATAGCTAAATTTAAAAACCGATACACCTTTATGCTGACAGATAAAGACAGAATGCACCAATTACCACTGCACTCAAGAGGAAAACCTTCTACGTGCAAAATCCACCCGCGCCTTCTATAACTTTGTAAACACCAAACTTAAAGACTCAAAAACCATCCCACCCCTAAAAGGACCAAATGGGAAAGACTATAGTAATGAAGCCATTAAGGCAAACCTATTCAACATGTTCTTCAGTTCAGTCTTTGTAAAAGGTAATGGCTCATGTCCCACATTTCCTAATTGTACCATAACTATCTGCAATGATATTGACTTTACTGAAGATAAAGTAGAAAATGCACTATGTCACCTAAAATCATCCTTATCTATTGGCCCTGATGGCTTATGTGCATACTTCTTTAAAAAGCTCACCACTGCCATAGCAGAACCCTTAAGCAAAATATATGAGATATCATTCAGAACCAGCTCCTTACCAAACCTATGGTCTTTACCAAACCTATGGTCATCCCTGTCTTCAAAAAAGGAGACCCCTGCCTGATTGAAAACTACAGACCAATCTCATTGTGTTGTGTCATGTGCACAATTATGGAATCAATTATTAATCAATGCATTACCTTCTACCTAGAGTCAAACAACCTATTCTCCAACAAACAATTTGGTTTCAGAAAAAAATTCTCCTGCAATTTGCAACTTCTACACTGCAAAAACATATAGACTACATTACTTGACCAGGGCAAAGCAATAGATGTAATTTATATAGATTTCTGCAAAGCCTTTGACTCAGTGGTACATGACAAACTACTATTAAAATTAAAATCTTACGGCATTTCCGGATCCCTTCATAAGTGGATTACTGCCTTCTTTTCAAGCAGGCAGCAATTAGTAAAAATAGAAAATGCCTAATCAAACCCTGCACCAATTAACAGTGGTGTCCCCTAAGGGAGCGTTTTAGGACCCACACTCTTTACTCTCTATATAAATGACCTTTGTGATCACTTATAAGTAACTGCATCCTCTTCACTGATGATGTAAAACTATTCAACACCACTGACAATGCTACCATCCTTCAAAGTGACCTTGATTATGTGTCTGAATGGTCAAACAGTTGGCAACTCCAAATCTCGACCAACATATGCTCTGTCCTACATATTGGTAAAAAAAATCAATACCAAATACAAGCTAGGCGGATATGACATCGTTGATGACCCTCACTCTGTCAAAGACCTTGGAGTTCTCATATCGAATGACCTAAGTGCCAGAGCTCACTGCAACAACATTGCAAAACATTGCAAAAAAAAAAAAGAAGGCTTTAAGAGTTGTAAATCTGATCTTACGAAGCTTCTCCTCTGATAATACTGATTACTAGGGCATGCAAAACCTTTGCTAGACCAATACTTGAATACAGCTCCACTGTCTGGAATCCGCACTGTATAACAGTCATTAATATAACTGAGCGAGTCCAAAAGTAATTTATAAGAAGATTACTACACTCCTCTTTTCGCAACAGAATACCCTACACCACCAGACTTGAGATTCTAGGCTTAGACAACCTTGAACTACGCCGGCTAAGACTGGACTTAAGCATAGTTCATAAAATCATATGTTACAATGTCTTACCAGTTAATGAATATTTCAGCTTTAACCACAACAATACAAGAGCACACAACAGATATAAACTAAATGTAAACCACTCCAAACTTGATTGCAGGAAGTACGATGTCAGCAACAGAGTGGTCAATGTCTGGAACTCACTACCTGATTCTGTTGTCACATGCTCAAACCCCTACTCCTTTACCCTCAAACTAACTTTTATTGACCTCACCCCATTCCTAAGAGGTCTTTAAGGGGCGTGCATAAGGGCACAATCGTGCCTACTGTCCATGTCCTATTCTCCCCAATTATTAGTTCCCATTTCATGTATTTAAACTTATGTTTATTCTTATTTCTATTATATTGTGTTTGACTAAATAAATAAATAAATAAATAAATAAATAAATAAAATCAATGCATGTTTGTATTTTCCAGAAAACAACTTGGCTGCAAAAGAAGGCAGGCAGCTGGTCACAAATCTTAAACACAACTAGGAAATCTTGAAGGCTTCTAGTCTGCAGCTGTTTATATAATGTTGTTTTCAAACTGAATGTTACTGGATTTATAATGATTAAATAAAGATGTTCATGTGTTTTAATATCCTTTTAGTATCTTGTGTGTTTCTATGGTAAATATGTGCCATATATATAGTCCCGTATTATATGAAATCTCACACATTTTTCATACTTGTTCTGACTGTCTCATACTTCTTTGGTTGCTGCACTGTTGGGAAGTGTTAAAAATAGAACAAATAATACTATTTTAAAAGAGGTTTGACCCATATGAAACCCCTTTGTAACTTTGCCTATTGATTTCAATGTAGCTATTCATGTAATTATTGTAAGATTTAGCACAAAGTCTTTGGAACCTTGGAACAGAATTAGCAGAAAACATGGAGCTTCTTATTCAATTGCATTTTCCACTCATTATACAATTGATAGAAAGGGAGGAGAGTGATTAAATAAATGAACTGGCTATTGTGGTGATTGGGTTTATTTTCTATTAGAAATCAGCAAAAATATTTGTCATTATGATGCTATGTGTGTATGGTGTGAAAGTGCCACCATAAAACCCCATCAGGCAAAAAGTATCAGAAAATTCAAAACACCTCCAGAATCAAGTTTCTCTCTCAAGACTGAATTATAATCATTTTCTTACATGAAAGAAAAATAGGATGAAAACAAACATTCTGCAATCCAATTAAGATGAAAATGAAAAACAGTTTTTTACTACATGATCCTAGTAATAAAAAATAAGCTTGACTCCATTTACATAAATATCTCCTGAATTTTAAAATCCATCAAGACATATCATTATCAGGCCTGTTCTGACTCAGACACTTTGAAGTGAAATGTTATTTTACTAAAGTCAAGCAGTTATAGAGAAAGCAAAGCTGGATCTGAGTATTCCCATGTAAAGTTTGTGATTTTTCCTCTTCCTCTGGCCCTCCTCCTTGACCAGTCCATCAGTATCCAATAACATTTCTTTTTTAATGTTTTGGGAACGCTTTAAAGGTTGGTGCCTCTCTGATGTAGTTTAGCATACTGTTCCCAGGCTTTGTCCTTGATCCACTGGTTTAGTCTGGACTAACACCTCTGGTTCCTGTCAACCTGATACCCCACTCCCATTCTGTATACATTCCCAAGCTCAACTCTTATTTCCCCAGTTGCCTTCCCCTACTTCATATTTTATGGCCTGATGATGCCTGAGAAGCAAAGGATGTTGAGGATGGCAGGTCTGACATTCTTCCCCTTCACCCCTTGAAAATGATGTTGGTCCTGTAGAAAAGGAGACAAAAAGGGAGAAACAGTTGGAGTTCAATTGGGTTTATCTGGATATTAGTTATGGAATTTGTGAAGATGTTTTGGAGCTCACACGTGTTAGTCATCCACCCATTCTGTCTTTGAGGAAGGGAAATCCTTCCATGCAATTAGATATGAGTCTTGGTGGTGATTTCATTGCAGGACACAAGGGAGAGATGATTGTCAGTTTTTAATAAGCTACAATGAAAGACTAGGTAGACATGCCTGAGTTTTTTTGGTAGCTCCAATTGAACTGTTACCAGAAAGGGCCAATGTATTTAAACCCAATTTTTTCAGGCTGCAGATATTTGCTAGAGAGGTAGACTTCATTGCCTATGTTAAAATCAATTTTGACCGTTTTTTGTTGACATATTTTAATGGGTTTCTTGTGCTTTGCTTTGAAGTGGTGTAATACATTCCGCTAGCAATGTAGTTTGTGACTTGGCCTGGAGTAATTCAGGCACGGCTACAAAGTCCTGGCCCATGGAGACTTTAAAAGGAATGAATCCAGTACTACTATGTACTGCATTATTGTAGGTTACCTCTACAAAGGGAAGGAACTCAGTCCGGTTGCCCTGTTGATAGTTGATGTAGTTGAGGTTACTTGAACTCTATGATCTGAAATAATGTGCTCTGGGGCCTCATGGAGTCTATACACATGTTGCATGAAAAGCTTGGCTAAGGAGCATGCTGAGTGAATCTTAGCACATGGCACAAAATATGCTTGTTTGGAGAAAAGGTCAGTTATCATACAAATCATTGTGTTCCCTGAACTTTCTAGTAGTTCTACTGTAAAGTCCATAGATATTTCTTTCCAGGGCACTTGGGTTTTTGCCACTGGTTGAAGGAGACCTGGGATTTTCCCTGGATGTCTCTTTGCCACTGAGCATGTAGACAGCTAGCTACACATACTTCAAAGTCCTTTTTCAGTGGTGGTCACTAGTATTGGCATTTTACAAGGTGTAGGGGTTTTACAAAACCAAAGTGTTCCACAATCTTCAAATCATGGCTTTTCTGAAGGACCACAATTTGTTGGCTTTCCAGGATGTACAGCTTAGTACCCACCCAAACTAAGCCACCTTGCAAGATACAGTTGGGTTTGTGAGTTTTAAACCACTCATCTTTCTCTAATGCTGTTTTTAGTGTTGCAAATAGTTTGTCAGGCAATTACGGGATGGTTTTCCTCCACGCCTTCGTGATGGTGGGAGCTTCTAGTTGTTGGGAGGAAATGACAACCTGCCTAATGACTTCAACTTTAGAGCTGTTATATTGGGATAGTTTCAAAAGGTCTTCCCACCTAGGAGATATTATAGTGTGAAGTTGAAGCAGTTGAAATACTGAGCCCAATGAACCAGCTTTGGGGACAGCCTACTAGGAGTTTTTAAGGCTTCTAAATTTTTATGGTTTATTCACACCTCGAAAGGGGTTTTTACTCCCTTCTAAAAAGTGCTTCCAGTTTAAGAGTGCCCAGCATACTGCATATGCTTCTTTTCCCCAAACTGCCCACCTCTGCTCTGCCTTGGATAATTTCTTGGAGATGTAAGTGCATGACTGCAAAAATCCTTGGTCATTTTTCTGAAGCAATATGGCACCCACTAGGCATTTGAGTTTTCTTAATTCTGCTTGGCATTCCAATGTCCACTTTAGGAGTTGGGTGGGTTTGGCTTTCTCCTCCCCTTTGGTCTTCAGTAGGTTGGCATGGACAGAGCTATCTGGGAAAAAGACAGGATAAATTGGCAGTAAAAATTTGTGAACCCCAGGAAGATTTGGAATTGCTTTCAGGTATGTGGGGGTGCTCACTCTAAAATATCTTGCACTTCTCAGAACTCAACTCCACCCCTTCATGGGAGATGTGATAGCCCAGACAATCAATTTTCACATTCTGAAAGTTTGGTAGCACAAAGTTTCTTAGCACCTCTCTGACTAACTTTACATGCTCTGCCATAGTCTTGGTATAGATCAAAATGTCATCTAGATAAACAAAGATCCTCTTAAATAAGTGTTCATGTAGGGCTTCATTAATCAGCTTCATTAAGATGGCTTTCCTCATGGGATCCTTTTTCATTTCAATTGATTTAGTTACGAATGTTCAATCAGAATAGAGCTGGAAGAGACCTTGGAGGTCTTATAGTCCAATCCCTGCTCAAGCAGGAGACCCCTATATCATTTCAGATAGGTGGTTGTCCAGTCTTTTCTTAAAAGGTTCCAATGATGAAGCACTTACAACTTCTGAAGGCAAACTGTTCCACTGGACTGGTTAATTCTCCTCACTGTTATGAAGTTTCTCCTTAATTCCAAGTTGCTTCTCTCATTGATTAGTTTCCATCCATTGTTTCTTGTCTTTCCTTCTGGTGCTTTGGAAAATAAGTTGCCCCCCTCTTCTTTGTGGCAGCCCCTCAAATACTGAAATACTGCTATCATGTCACCTCTAGTCTTTCTTTTTTCTAGACTGGCCATACCCAATTCCTGCAACTGTTCTTCATATATTTTTGTCTCCAGGCCCTTAATCATCTTAGTTTATCTTCTTTGCACTTTTTCCAAAGTCTCAACATCTTTTTTGTAATGTGGTCACCAAAATTGAATGCAATATTCTATGTATTGTCTGTCTCTGGGTTCCTGTGCTGCTGGACTGGGTCACTGGGCTATTAGGCCACCTGACATCTTGATATTATTTTCAAACTTTTTTTGTATCCTTTGTACCCACATGAAAGAGAAGAAAGGGACAATAATCCTAATTATTTTACTAAGTCTCTCAGTCACATCTTTGATCTTTGCTCCTGGGAGACAGCATGCCTCCCCTGATAAATCATTTGATCTACAAAGTGCTGATTTAGTTCCTCTGAATAACAAGCCTCCTATCACCAACACTTGCCTTTTTTCTTGAGAAAGTCTGGTATTTTCGTCCTGTCATCAATACACTTGATGATATCCCTTTTCCAAATGTCTGCACATTTTGTTCCAAGATGAAGCTGTGAAATTGATTGCTTATTTCTAGTAAGGGTGGACTGGACATGTTGCCATCAGTCTAAAGGTTCATTTTCTCTGGTAATTAATTGTTCCTTGCTGGTTTCAGTCTTCTTCTTGCTTCAGTTAAGGTTTTTCATTTTGTTGTTTGAGTATCATAGACTTGTCTCTAGACCCCTTTTTTCCCCTCTAGATTCTTAACTTTTTTCTCAAGTGATTCAATTAGTTTACATTTAGCTTTGTAGATGTAATTTGGGTTTTCCATGGGTATGAATACATGTATGGCATACATTTTTCAAATCAGAACAGTGTGAGTCTTTTTTCTGCAAGGCTGTGTATTTTTCAATGACTATGTTTTTCTTCTTGTAAATGCTGTGGTAAATGTTCTCAGTAGTTCTAATCCAGGGTTTCTTTTTAATTTAAACTTGGTTTAATTTAGGGTTTTATTTAAAAAAATTCTCAGGCTTGCAATTATTATAAAAGTGTATAGAAAAACTATACTTTTTAAATAATTGTAACAATTGTAAATTCTTAATTGCTACTAGTAGCATGGTCTGTGTGGGACAACTGTGTGTCACCAAAGAAAGAAGTATGGAGGAAGCACTTACCCTTAAAGGATCTACGAATAATTAATGGACTAAATAGGACTGTTAATACTGTAGACCAAAGATATATTTTTGTTAAATTGTGGTGATTGGAAATCTTAGATTGTGGGTATATTTTTACAGATACAATACCAGAGAATTGAAGGAGATACACCTGGGGGTGTGAGAAATAGTCTTTTTCTGTGTAGATATAATCTTTTTATCTTCCCCCCTTGACAAACTCCTTGCTGAATATTAGAGATGACAAGTATATTGAATATGTCTAAGATAGGAAAGAAAGTGGCATCTACATTCTCATCAGCAATATCAGCAGCAGCATCAAGCCCCTCCAATCAAAGATTGATAGAAAGTATGCTAGGTCTGGAGAAAAAAGTTCCCTTCAGAGCATGCAAGCAATGCTACTATCAACCCAAGAAGCTATGACCAAAAGTCAGGAAGCTATGTCGAAAAACCACGATGAGATTAAGAATGAAATGGGAGAGATAAAGGGAGATATGCGGAAGATGAATGGAAAGATAGGGAATTTTCAGCAAATGATAGTGAAGAATGAACAGAGGATACAGAAAATAAAAAATAAAGGCTGACCAAACAGGAAAAAAATGAAGGAAATGGACTATGCTATTAAAGAATTAGAAGAGACAGTAATTTTTCTAGAGATGGAAACGGCAGCCCACTATTTGAGATTTCAGAATATTATGGAAGTGAAAGAGGAAGATCTGGCTGACATGATGACAGATCTGCTAGCTGGAACACTACAAAAGAATAAACAAGACATACAAAGGGAAATAGATGAAATATTTAGAATCCATACGAATTACGCAAGAAGACATAAACTACCAAAAGAGATGCCATGAGATTTACTAAAAAGTCATTGAGAGATGAAATACATAGGGGGTTACCCATTAAGGAACACATCTGTGAATTCAGAAGAGTCATGGAAAAGCTACCCGCCTTGCCAGAACAAGTATTAGTTCACTTTTTCAGAATGAGCCTGGACAAGCAAATTGCCCAAGTCACCTATTGGGACACTCCAAACTGACTCTCTGAGTGGTTCCACATGACCATGAAAGTTGACTGTGGATTTAATGCAAACGACATGTGGAAACAACCAGATTTCAAGGAGAGAGGCAACCAGACCGGAGACCATCCAGTTGACAAAAGATTGCAGCAGCATAGCCAGCCCTAAAATCAACTCTCCCACGAAGCCAGTTGAAATTCTACAGATATAAGGGATGGGCCACTTTGCCTTGGCGTGTGCAACCCCAGCTCCAAAAACCAAATCAGGGTTCGACCAGAATGAGCCCCAGGCGTGCCACTGACACATCCTGAAAAGCCCTACAGGCCATAGAAGTCCCTCCTAACCCAGTCAAAGAGGGGGGAACTCCAGCCAATGATGACCAATTGCCGGATCCTTATGACATTGAGGACAATAGTGAAGATGATCTGATGGTGAGTGGACCAATCCACCCCTTCGTCCTCCCTATATGCCCCACAGCCCAAAGACAGGGACCCAGGGCACTTTTCAAGCCCTAATAGACTCAGGCTGTGCTAGATGCCTGATCAACCTAGCCACAGTCCTGAAACTGGGGATTAGAGTAAAGAGACTGGCCCACCCAATCA
Source organism: Naja naja (assembly GCA_009733165.1). NCBI lineage: Eukaryota > Metazoa > Chordata > Lepidosauria > Squamata > Elapidae > Naja > Naja naja. The sequence continues at coordinate 86,996,050 of CM019155.1, forward strand.
GATTCGAACAGGTTGATGGGTCACTATTGGGGGGAGCCTATGTCACCCATCTGACTGAACCAATGAAGCTCAAGCTAGTGGACCATTAAGAAATAATTCAGTTCATAATAGCCCCTAAAATGACAGATGCAGTCATACTGGGGCTCTCTTGGCTAGACAAGTGGGGCCCAATGATCTGATGGGAAGGGGGCACCCAGAGGCTGACGATAGCTGGGGAACCCAAACCCATCCCCCACCAGCAAATAGAAGCATCACCAACATGGGAAACCTCCTCAAAGGCCCCTCCAGAACTATTGGCAACCACTGCTGACAAAACCCCAGAGGTTGAACAGATCCCCAAAGAGTATCAGGACCATGTGGATGTGTTCAGAGAGGCTGAGTGCAATGTCCTACCCCCCCCACCATGAGATACACTGCACTAACAAAATCATCCCCGAGGCAAAACTACCCAAACCCGAACTACCCAAACCCAAACATTTCCCATGACACCCTGGGAAATGCAAGAAATGCACAAATACATAGACAAAGATCTAGCAAGCCAAACCATGGGTCACAGTCCCAGTCCTGTTAAAAAAAAAGATGGAACTATGAGATTATGCATTGATTTTAGGGGTATAAACTGTGTGTATGTGTACACAACCTATATCCCCTCCCTTTCATGAAGGACATGCTATCTCACCTAGCCAATGGAAAAGTCTTTACCAAATTAGACCTCAGAGAAGCATACTATCAAGTCTGCATCAGGGAGGGAGATTAATGGAAAACAGCATTCAACTTCCCCCTAGAGAGCTTTCAGTTCAAGGTAATGCTATTCGGACTGTAGGGGGCTCCGGCGGTGTTTATGCAGTTAATGAACGAGGTGCTGCACAAGCACCTCTATAAGGGGTCTACCTGAATGACATCCTCATTTACACCAAGACCATAGAAGACCACATACCCCTGGTCCGCCAGGTACTGGAAAAACTTCTGGCAGCAAACCTGTATGTCAAGCTGTCAAAAGATAATTTAACCATGAATGGTTAGACTACCTGGGCTATCAAGGGTCAAATGAGGGCATAGAGATGGACCCAGCCAAAGTACAGGTTGTCCTTGGCTAGCAGCCCCCTCGCACCCGCAGACAACTACAAAGTTTCCTACAATTCACAAACTTTTACAGGCAATTCATCCCTTCCTTCATGAGAATTGCCAAACTCACGACAGACCTCCTTAAGATGGGAGGCCCAGAGGTGAAGTCCCATCCAGGACAACCCCTGCAGTGGGATCTAACTTGCCAAAAGGCATTCAAAACACTAAAAGGACTTTTTGCAAAGGAAGCAGTGCTGAAGCATCCAGACCCTGAACAACCTTTCATCATCCAAGCAGACGCCAGTAACATGGCAGTGGGAGCAGTGCTACTCCAAAGAAATAACCAAGGAAAATTACAGCCCTGCACTTACACCTCCTGTAAACTCACAGAGAGAAGATGGACTGCATGGGAAAAAGAAGTTTTTGTGGTAAGATGGGTACTACTAACCTGGCACCACCTACTGGAAGGGGGGACAAACCGTTTGAAGTCTGAACTGACCATAAAAATCTGGAGGCCCTTAGGACCCCATGGAAATTATCACCCAAACAAGTCCGCTGGGCCCAATATTTCAACTGATTCAATTTTGTGCTGAAACACATCCCTGTGAGAAGGAATTTCCTAGCTGATGCCCTCTCCCACATTTTAAAAATCCAATGACTAGGGATTTATATTGAGAATACATCTCTCACTTCACTGATCATGAATCCCTAGCAAACATAGCATTCTAAGGAAGATATTTTGCTCTAAACTTTACAGGATTGCAACTGTGCCTAGAGCTGCAATAGGACACTGCAGATTCTATTCATCTACAATTATCATTGTACTCTTTTGTGGATTATAAATTGTCAGAGGCTACAATATTTTTTAAATAAGTAATATTACAGACTACTTATTTTAATATTAGATTTAACTAATATTGTCAGTAATATTGCAGACTACTATTTTTGTATAATTTTTTTACAATAAGTACAAACTGTTATTTCATTTTTTACTCTCAGCTGAGATGCTATTTTTCTTTCAGTTGAGGTTTTGTTTTTCCTTTCATCTTTTATTCAACTGTTATTTTTAAAATAGATGTATTTTAAATTACAAACTATATTAAGAGACAAACTATATTAAATTACAAACTATATTAAAAGAGCAACTTTAACATTAGCCACTGGAGGGACCAAAAGGAGAACTAAGAACTCCTAGAACTAAGATGAAATTTCCTAACACTGTAAACAATTAACCAGTGGAATAGCTTGCCTTCAAAAATTGCTGCTTCATCTCTGGAGGTTTTTAAGAAGAGATTGGACAGCATTTTTCCAGAAGAGTATAGGTCCCTTCTAACTCTAATATTCTGTTATTCTAAAGGGCTAATGTTTAAGAATATAAATTTCAGTTTCAATTTTTAAAAAATAATTTCTACATTTTGGGGAATTTTGAAAATGTTTGAATTTTTGTTTTGTTTTGAATGTTTTGAATTCGTTTGAATTTTTAAATTTGGGGGGAATCCTTTTAACACTGTATGCTGAGAAGCTAAGAGGAGACTGACTACCTACTCAATTGGTGGCTCAGATGAGAGGTGGCCGGGTGGCCCAACCATGTGGTGGGCTGGCGGCCTAGTGAGAGGCAGCCCAGCAATCCAGCTGAAAGATGGCCTGGCAGCCCAGTTGAGAGATGACCCTATGGTCCAGCTGAGAGGTGGGGAGGCAGCCCAGTGGCCCAGAAACCCAGCTCAGCAATCTGGAGGCATGGAGATTCTAGGACAGATACTGAGGCAGCCAGAGGCCAGCTAAGTGGAGGCAACACAGTGTAAACAGAAGCCAACTGAGCAGCACTGGAACAAAGCTGGGTGACAGCAGACCAGCAGCTGAGAGCAGCATAGTGGATCAGCTAAGCAGCAACTGTGCAGAGCTATGTGGCAACAGAATGGAGTGTCCAAAGCAGCACATCATACCTGAAAAACCCTGGCAATAGCTAGGCAACAAAGGTCAAGAAGACAAGGAAGAAAGGGATCAGTACAAAACACTTCTAAATAGGGAGGAAATGGGTGAATTTTCAAGGCAGAGGGTAGAGGATTAAGAGCAAAGCACCTAGAAAGCAGCCAGAGATTTTCTGCAAAAATAAATGTATATCAGAGGGCATACTATTATATGCTTTTACATTTGTAAATGAATTCTTAGAATTTAAAATTTTTAAATTAGATTTTTTTTCTAAATCTGTGGTTAAACTTTTTTCATTTTGAACTTTTATAAACCTTTAAAGTTTTAAGCCTTAAATAAACCAGCAAAAGAGTCACTGAAAAAGACACTGACATTGTTGGAATTTGTAAAATATGTTCCATGCATGTGCTTATACCCATAGAGCACCTAAATTACACATGTATCAAATGTAAACTATGGTAAATTAATTTCTAGAATAAAATATAAAGGGTCTAGAGGAAACTTTAGCCACTCTGAAACTCAACCTAAGACTATATTCATATTAAACATAATAAGGAACAAACAATTTCTAAAATAAATTGCCATGTATATATCTTTAGAGGAAGACTGATGGAAACATGTCACTCATAGAAGAAAGCAGCAGCCAAGAAAAGTAGCCTTGCTCTCTAGTCCAGCCCCTTTGGAGTGGAGCAATCAATTTCATAACCTCCCCCTGGAAGAAAGCATGCAGACACTGGAAAAGAAGCATCATCAAGTGTCCCTAGAAAAGAGGCATCATCAAGTGCTGCTGTGAAAGGAAGAAGGGTAGCTCGGACTTCCCTAGGAAAAAAAAGTGAGTGTTGATGATAGGAGATTCAATTCTCTGAGGAACAGAACCAGCCACTGTAGAGCAGATTTAGGGACATAGGTTGTCTCCCTGGAGTAAAAATAAAAAATGTGGCTGAGAACCTTCAAAAATAACCTGGGGATTTGCTGGTTGATATGGATGGGGTTTCCCCCCCTTCTTTTCTGTAATGTCTTCTCCTCCTCAGTCCTGATGTGGCCTTGGGATGCTCTCCACCATGGTGGGAGGATGCTGTGAGCATCTGGGGAGTGCACCCACCCCGTGGTGGTGTGAGGACGGCGGGGATGGGGCGCTCCCCCTTATAGGCTGGCCGGCTGTACCAACTGTCCTTACCATCTGGGCCCCAGCCATTGGAACTTTCACCAACGGTGAGAGCGTTGGGGTTGTTCCATGGAGGTTTTGCCATCTCCTCCCCCCAGTTATCATGAGAGGACAGCTGGGGTTGGACAATTTTTAACTGGCTGGAACATCTTACTTGGACTGGGTTTCCATCGGGACGCTTACCATCTCTCCCCAAAACATGGACCATCTGTTTTACTATGCTGACTTATCTTCCTGCGGAATTGCAGGCCTTAAGGGACTCCCCTCTGTCAGGGATCTGGCCTGCTGGACTTCCATTGGCCTTCCTCGATGACAGATTTTGGAATCCTGAGAGGTGGCATCACATGGATAAGGGTGGGGGTCTGGGGTGAAAGGGAAAGAGGGGTGCCAAGACCTCTTTGCTAAATTTCTTAATTAAACTTTTAAGGGGTTCAGGGAGGGGGTCTGGGCAGATATTTGCTGAATCACTGCCCGGATCAGTGGGAACTCAATCCAGCCTAGCTGTGGATCATGGTGTGGGGGGGAGGGAGGTCTTCGGGGCTCTGGGAAGCAAGGCAGGAATGGCGATTCCCAGGGTGATCGGACTTGGCAGGGGATGGAGAGGCGGGGGGCCATATTGTGAACAGGGAGCACGCTGCCGCTGTTTGCGAGCTGTGGTGCGCTCTGACCCCCATTCCTCTGCCCACTCCCCTGGGGATATGGGACCCGGAGCCCCTGGGCTCCAGCTGGTGTATTTTAATGCCAGGTCCATGGCTAATAAGGCATCCCTCCTCTGGGAAGTGATTGAGGAGGAGGCCGCGGACCTGGCTTGCATCACTGAAACCTGGCTGGGGCCAGAGGGTGGAGTTCCTCTGGTTGATTTATGCCCCCCCAGGTTTTTGGGTTTTGCACCAGCCTAGGGCCCAGGGTAGGGGTGGTGGGGTAGCCGTTGTTATTCGGGACACCTTGATTCCAAGGGAGGTCTCTGTTCCACAGACAGGCAGGTGTGATGCCCTCCTCCTGCGTTTGGGGCCTGGAGGTCAGTTGGGCCTGCTACTTGCATACCTCTCCCCCAGCTGTGTAGCAGCAGCCCTGCCTGGGTTTCTTGATGCCCTCTCGGGAGTGGCAGTGGAATTCCCGGGCCTTTTGGTCTTGGATAACTTCAACCTGCCCTCCCTGGGGGGGGCGTCGGGTTTGACCCAGGAGTTCATGGCTTCCATGGTGGCTATGGGCCTGACCCAGATAATACAAGGTCCCATGCATGAGGGGGCCAACATGCTTGACCTTATTTTTGTCTCAGAGCAGTGGCGGTGATCTGGGGGCTGGCAGTGTCAATGCTCAGCCCGTTGCATGGTCAGATCACTATCTCCTACGGCTGGTCTTCCAACAGGCCACCCCGCCCCGCTGGGATGAGGAACCACCAAGATGGTTCCGCCCCAGATGCCTGATGGACCCTGAGAGGTTCCAGGCAGAGCTGGGGTTTCTGCCCACTTCCCTTGTCCACAGCTCGGCAGAGGTGCTGGCGGCTGCATGGCAACAGGCTGCCATGGAGGCCCTCGACCGGGTTGTCCCCTTACGTCCCCTCACCCACCGCAGATCCCAGGTGTCTCCCTGGTTTACAGAGGAGCTCCGGGAGATGAAGTGGTGTAGGAGGGGCTTAGGGAGCAGATGGAGGTTGACCCTTTCCGAATCCGACCGAACTCAGCTAAGAGCCTATATTAGGACTTACCTGGGAGCTCTGGAGGCAGCGAGGAGGCTTACCTCTCCGCCCTCATAGCGTCCGCAGATAACTGCCTGGCCGCCCTGTTCAGGATCACACGCTCCCTTTTACATCGGGAGCCAGAGGTGGACCCTCTCCAGGGTAGGGCCAAGGAATTTGGACAATATCTGTCAGATAAGATCACTCGGATCCGGGAGGGGTTGAACTCTAACTTGCAGTGGTCTGAGGAGGGGGTTACAGAGAGTCTGGCCGATGTCATCTGGGCTGAGTTCGATCCAGTTTCTGAGGATGAAGTGGACAGGATTATGCAATGACTGAGTTCCACCACATGTTTATTGGCCCCATGTTCTTCCTGGATTGTGTATGCCTCCAGGGAGACCACGTGCGGCTGGCTCTGGGCAGTTGTTAATGCCTCGCTGAGGGAGGGGTCTTTTCCTGATGCCTTGAAAGAGGCGGTGGTGAGACCCCTCCTGAAGAAGCCTGCTCTGGACCCAGCCGTTTTAAACAACTTTCGTCCAGTCTCCAACCTTCACTTTTTGGTGAAGGTTGTCGAGAGTGTGGTGGCTCAGCAGTTTCCACTTTTCCTGGAGGAAGCGGACTATCTAGATCCGTATCAGTTGGGCTTCTGGCCTGGGTTTAGCACGGAGACAGCATTGGTCGCGCTGATGGATGATCTCTGGAGGGCGCGGGACAGGGGATTTTCCTCTGTCCTAGTCCTATTAGATCTCTCAGCGGCTTTGGATACCATCGACCATGGTATCTTATTGCAGCACCTCGGGGGGTTGGGAGTGGGGGGCACTGTTCTGCAGTGGTTCTCCTCCTACCTCTCGGGGTGTTCACAATCGGTGTTGGCAGGAGGGCAGAGGTCGGCCCCGAGGGCACTCACTTGTGGGGTTCCTCAGGGGTCGGTCCTCTCTCCCCTCCTGTTCAACATCTATATAAAGCCACTGGGTGAGATCATCCGTGGCTTTGGGGTGAGGTATCACCAGTACGCTGATGATACCCAGTTGTATATCTCCACCCCAAACCAAATCACCCCAAACCAAATCAGGCACCGGGTCATCTCTGTGATGACCCGGTGCCTGGATGTGGTACGGATCTGGATGGGCAGGAATGGACTGCAGCTCAATCCAGCCAAGACTGAGTGGTTGTGCATACAGGCATCTTGGCCCAATCAATCGATTCCATCTTTGGTCATAGAGGGAGAGGTGTTGCCCCCTGTGGACAGGGCTCGGAACCTGGGAGTCCTCCTGGATTCACAGCTTAGTTTGGAGGAGCAGGTGAGGGCCGTGACCAGGGGGGCTTTTGTCCTGGTCCGACTGGTTCGCCAGCTGCACCCATATCTGGACCGAGATGCCCTTCGCACGATCACTCATGCACTTGTGACGTCCCAACTTGACTACTGCAATGCTCTCTATCTAGGACTGCCCTTGCATACCATCCGGAGGTTTCAGCTGGTGCAGAATGCGGCTGCGTGGGTTGTGATGGGAGTCCCCTGATACTCCCATGTTACACCCCTCCTGTGCAAGCTGCATTGGTTGCTGGTTGCCCTCCGGGTGAGATTCAAGGTGTTGGTTTTAACATTCAAAGTTCTTTACAATTTGGGTCCGGGGTACTTGCGGGAGCGTCTCCTGCCAACATCAAATACTGATCGCCCTGTGCGTGTGCACAGACGGGGACTCTTCGGGGTGCCGTCGGCTAGACAATGTCGGCTGGCGGTGCCTCGGGGGAGGGCCTACTCTGTTGCAGCCCCCACCTTGTGGAATCAACTCCCTTTGGAGCTCCATTTGGCCCCTGATCTTCGCTCCTTCCACTGCGGTCTGAAGACCTGGTTGTTTGAACAGGCTGGGCTGGACTGACTTCCCGGGGGGGTTAATCTATTTTTAACTGTTTTATCGATTGGGCTTGTTAGGTTTAATTGTTTTTTATATACTTATTATTGTGGTGTTTTTATTGTGAGCTGCCCCGAGTCCTTGTGGAGAGGGGGCGGCATACAAGTCCAATTATAAATAAATTAAATTAATAAATAAGCCCACAAATTACTTCCCCTTTCTTCTCCTTCACATAGGGACAAACAATACAACAATGAACCTGTAAAAAATATTGAGAAATTACAAGCAGCTACACAAGAAGTTTACCACCAGTTCTCCGAACTACTCAAAATTTCCACTACCAGTTCTCCAGAACTGGTCAAAACCTGTTGAATACCAGCTCTGGTTTCCAGTGGATGATTTTAGCAACTCGGTTATGGCATTCTAAGTAGTCAGTTTGTGAAATTTTGCTGCATCCACTGATTAAATGGTCAACTGTTTCATCTTTCTCATTACAGAGGCGGCATTTGCTGTTGGTGGTGACATGCTGAATCTTCGCCTTTTTGCAATTTGTGGCTTGTTCTTGAGCAGCCAAAATAAAGCCTTCAGTTTCTTTTTTCAGTATTCCTGATTTTAGCCAATTCCAAGTAAGCTTTTGGTCAGCTTTGCGTTCAATACTTTTCAGGTATTGGCCATGCATAGCTTTGCTTTTCCAATTTTCAATTTGCTTCTCAATTACTTCATTTTTGTATTCAGCTTTTGACTTGGTTGTCTTCAAAAGGCCTCCTTTATGTACTTCCTTAATAATTGGCTCTTCACTTTTCTGGATGTAGTCATTCAAGCTGTGTCTTTCTTCTTCTACAGTCTGCTTTACTTGTAGGAGGCCTTGACCACCCTCTGCTCTCAGTAGATATAACCGATCAATATCATTTTTAGGATGCAAAGCATGATGATTCATAGTCATAAGCTTCCTTGTTTTTCTGTCCAAATTGTCCAGCTCCATCTGGGTCCAGTCAATTATTCCTGCAGAGTATCAAATCACAGGTATAGCCCAGGTATTTATTACTTTTATCATGTTTCCACCACACAATTTGGACTTTAAAATCTTGCAAATTCTTCTAAAGTACTTGGCTGAAGTTGATTCCTTGACTTTATTATGCATTAAATCAGAGGCTTCTAAAATCCCTAAGTACTTGTAGCCTGCTTCTGGTTTCATTGCCTTTATCATTTCTTCATTGTCACGTTCTATTCCATCATCTTCTATGACCTTGCCTGCTTTGATTGCCATTGTTGCCCATTTGTCAATTCCAAAGTGCATGCCGATGTCCTGGCTAAATTCTTTTGTACTTTCAATTAGTGAATTCAGTTCACTTTTTGTTTTACCAAGCAGCTTCAAATCATCCATGTACAACAAATGCAAAATTTTCAATCCTTTCTTTGCAAGTTCATATCTACAGTTCACCTTCTTTAAAATGGTTATCAGCGGTAGCATTGACAGAATAAATAGTAGGGGTGAAATGGAGTCACCCTGAAAGATGCCTCATTTAATTTCAACTTCACCCAGTTCTTCTCCATTAGCCATAACTTTGTTTTCCAGAGGTTCATTGAAATTTCCATGAATTTTCGAATGTTGCTGCTGATGCCAAAGATTTCCAGGCATTTCTTAATCCAGCTGTGGGGGACTGAATAGAACGCTTTCTTGTAGTCTACCCAAGCCATGAACAGATTGGTTCGCCTTTTCTTCGAATTCTTCAGAATTAGCTTGTCAATCAGCAGCTGGTTTTTTGTTCCTCTTGAGTTTTTGCAGCACCCTTTCTGTTCTACTGGGAGAAGATCTTTCCTTTTCAAGTATCCATAAATTTGATTTGCAATTATGCCAGTAAAAAGCTTATAGCTTGTTGGAAAGCAGGTAATTGATCGGTAATTTCCTGGATCATTTCCTTTGTCTTTCTCTTTCTGAATTAAAAAAGTTTTTCCAATTGTTAGCTATTCATCAATTTCAGGGGTTTCTATAATTTGATTCATTTGGACAGCAAGTCTTTCATGTAAGCTTGTTAGTGCCTTCAGCCAAAAGCCATGCAGCTCATCTGATCCAGGTGTGTTGTTATTGTTGTTGTTGTTGTTGTGATGATGATGATGATGATGATGATGATGATGATGATTTAAGTTTCTGGGTTTCTGGGTGCTACCATAAAAGAGGGCCTGACCTGGGGTGCTCACATTGCAGCACTGGTCAAAAGGGCCCGGCAGAGATTATACTACCTGAGACTTCTCAGAAAACAACAACTGAATGAAAAACTGCTGGTAACCTTCTATCACTGCACCACAGAGAGTATCTTAACTTATTGCATCTCTGTATGGTTTGCCAATTGCACAGTGGCAGATAGGATAGTACTCCAGAGGGTTAACATCATTTCCCAGAGGATCATTGGTTGCCCTATTCCCTCTTTGGAAGAGTTTTATAGCTCCCACTGCCTTAAGAAAGTTCAAAACATTCTCCAAGATCCATCTCATCCTGGGCATCCTTTTTTTGAATGATTACCATCTGGCAGACGGTACAGAATAATAAAAACAGGCACAAATAGGCTGAAAAAAGAGCTTCTATCCCAGAGCAGTAGCTCTTTTGAATTCTACTATAAAGTGTAGTGTTGGTGAGGTGCTGGGGGTTTTTGGTTCAATGTGTGGAGTGTGAAGGATGTGTGTTTGTGTTTATTTTCATGGTCATGATGTGCACTGAAGATGGTGTTTGATTTCATTGTACGAGGTGCAATGACAATAAAGTAAAGTAAACTAATGCATTTCGAATACCCTCATATTCTGCCATTTTTTTTCTATGACAAAATTCTAGTTGTCATTTGTCAGAATATGTTTATTGTGTGTATAGATAAATATATGGAGAGTAGATTATATTGCTCAAATCCTTTCCACATTTCTGCATGCATTAGTCTAGCACATTTTTTCACAAAAGGAAAAAAATAACACAGTCCTGGGCTGCATCGATAGAGGGGTAACATCAAGGCTATGAAAAGAAATGACACTGCTATATACTGCACAATTGAGGATACACTTGAAATACTGCATACACTTCTGGTCACCACAATATTAAAAAAAGGCTGAGACCTTAGAAAGAGTAAAGAGAAGAGCATAAAGATGATATGTTGTGTGGAGGCTAAACTGTATGATCAGTAGTTAAGGGATCTAGGTATATCTAGCCTACTGAAGAGAAGGATCATGGGGGAATGATAATTATCTTGCAGTACTAATAGGTTGTTACAGAGAAAGCTGGCTTATTCTCCAAAGCACCTGAGGGCAGTGGAAGCTTGTTAAAGAGGAATTCAACCTGAAGCTAAGGATAGATATACTGTATTTTTTTGACAGTGAGAGCCATTAATCAGTGGAGTAGCTTGTCTTTCAGAGTTGTGAATGCTCCATCGCTGGAGGTTTCCAAGAAAAAATTGAACAGTTGTTTAGGATGGTAAAAGGTCTCCTGCAGAGGTGATATTCAGCAGTTCTGACCAGTTCTGGAGAACTGGTAGCGGAAATTTTGAGTAGTTCGGAGAACCAGCAAATCCCACCTCTGACTGGAGATTTTACAGTATCCTTCCCCTGCCACACCTACCATGCCACGCCCATAGAACCGGCAGTAAAACAAATTGAATCCCACCACTGGTCTCCTGCCTTGGGCAGGGGATTGGATTAGAAGACCTCCAAGGTTCTTCCAGGCCTATGTTTTTATGCTTCTATATTTTTCTGTGTTTCAACAAATGATTGATTACTAGAATAGTTTGCCACATAGTTTCTAGAGCTTAGTTCCCTTTTTGATAGAACAGGTGTTGCCTTTTGTGATTACATAGAATTGTTTGCTGTATGTCAATGTTGCAATACAGATGGAGTGGTGTTTATATGCTCACTTTACAAACTTTAGTAATTCATCAGTGGAAAGAATTGCACTACAAAGAACTGGTTTCACAATAACTTTGGCTTTAAGTGAAAGAGACTTATATGGTTTTGAAATTAATTTGATTTAATTTTTGCTATTAAACATATATATTAAATAATGTAATTTTAATTGAGAGTTCATAAACCTATATCTCTTCCATAAGTGTTTCTACAATTTTTAAAACTTCTGAATTGAACAAAAAGAAAGTAGAAATTATACATTTGTGTATACATGCCTTTGAGTCACTTTTTGACTCCTGGTGACTATCTGAAAAAGTCACTGCAGTTTTCTTGGCAAGATTTTTGGAGATAAGACTGTCAGGAGGCCTAACTGGAACTTGAGGTCTCCTGGTTCCAGTTTTGTGCTTTTAACCATTACACTAAACTGGTTTTCAGTTTGTACGTATAAAGTACAAATGAATAGAATTATGTGCTTATGACTTAAGATTGATATTTAGTTTATTTTGTATCCCTGTACTTTAAATAATAACACAGGGAAAATTAAATCAGTGATGTATGGATTACATTATGGATCAAAAGTTTCATTAATATAAATTTGACAAGGCCAGTATTCTATGTTTCCACCTTAAAATCTCAGAAGATAGCATTTGCTTATGTTTCTGTAGATGGGAATAAGATCTGCAAGGAATCAGACAAGTGAACAGAAACAAAATATGACTTTTTGCCTCTGGAGTAATGGAGATGGATATGAATCCTGACAAGCACACACATGACAAGGCTGAGGCAGAGCAAAAACGGGTGAGTCACAAATTGTAGTGGCATGTTCTCTCCAAGGGCTCATGTGCCAGTAATGCCTGAACAATCTAAGCTACAATCACATGAGAAACGCAATAGCGGGCTGGCTGGTTGGCTGCCTACTGAGCCATAAAATACAACCTAGACAAATTAAGTCTACAACAGCCTCTGGTGGATCATAACCCTAATTAGATAGAAGATTAACAGGTATTAGATTAACAAAAAAATCCCTGCCAGGAAAGTATGTAAGGGTCATTGTTAGAGAGACTTTCTTTTCAGTTGGTGTATGTTATGTGTGTGAAGTTGATTGCACTTTTAATTACTTTTGTCAACATGAAGAGTTAAATAGCTTCTTTAACTTAAAGACTGATAAAGAGAAGAACGGTTCATAAATCATCCATGAGAATGAAGAAGAGTAGGAACTATAAATCCAGAACACTTTAATCTGTACAAAACATCCAAACAATCAATATGTGGGCATATGTGTACATTTCTCAGTAATATGCAAACTTCTGTTATAGTTTATTAAGTGCTTTTATAGATATTTTTACTTTGCCTAAATTAGGTTCAGTAATATATAAGTAATATATCAGTAATATATATAAAATATAACTAATACAACAGCTAAGTGCATATTTCTCACTTTAATCTTTTATAATTTCTGACATGCCTATCTTTTCCCACTCAGGTGCCAATCAAAGTGGCTGATACAGCAAACTTTTTCTTTTCTACTGTCACCCATTTTTAATGGAGATGAAAAGTTTTCTGTTCCATTAAAAGATAAAAGAGGAAAGTACTTTTGTATTGTCTGTTTGATTTATGGAGGCCAACATTATGGGTATATTTTTCTGGGATATGACTTTTAATGACTAGTTAGCCAAAAATTCCTGTATTCTGATTGTGATCTTGTTCACTAATAGCTTGTATTTGATTTATTAGCTTCTGCATAACATCTTTATTGTTCTGGCTGTTATTATTCCTTATTGGTACTTTATAACAATCTTCTTGATCTTGTTGTCTTTTTGTTATCAGAAGAACTTTTTTTGTTATAAAGAACTTTTACTCTTTTTCTTATCTTTCTGAGAAGTCCTTTATCAGTCCATAGTGCTTCTAGTTGTATCTCATCTATTGATCTTATTCACATCAATTATGTGCTCTCTATGATTTTCTGAACTTCAGCTATGATAAAATTGTTCATTCATTCTCCATTCATAGACCAGAATTGCTAAATAATAAAATATTTAAAACACTACATCAGCCTATACTCATCCTATTGCTAGGAGAATTCGGCATAATATCAGATAAACAGCAATTACTTACATCATAATATTTTGGTCAGATAAACAGCATATTCAAGCTTACTTACATCTCATGACATGTCTAGAGATAGACAAAGCAAAATACTACTTTAGAATACAATAGGATAAAAATGAAATATTATTTCTATATTTTGGACAGTATCCATAGACTCTATGGGAAGGAAAGAATAATATCCTCTCTATGAAAAGAAACAATAAAAACATTTTATGAGCAGCCATGGAATCTTCACAGATATCTGTAATACTAATAGTACTTTTCAAATAGGACCTGTTTCTTCTACCAATCATTAACTGCTTTATTAATTTCTCCGAATTTCTGAAAGATGTTTGGTTAGATCACAGGTGTCAAACTCACTGCATCACATTGCTGTCACCTGACGTTTCATGAAATTTTTCCCCTTTGCGGAGCTGGGGTGGGTGTGGCCTGCACATGCAAGTCTGTCAAGATCCTTTTTTAATCTTGAATTTATCTTCTCCCGTATTTAAGCTAATCCTTATCATTATAAATAACCATTGGACTGAAATTTTATTTGGCTTCACTCTTGTATAATAATATGGTTAAGAATTGTTTATTCCACATTCTTCTTTTATTTTTCTTTCATTATATTATTACTAGGCAACCTGTGCCCAATTGGTTCATCATTTCAGAAAAATTTAGTTATCTAAACAGAAAAAAACAAAATGACCATAGGTGAGCAAAAAAGCACCTGGACTGACTTCATTCTTGTCAGTTTCCCTATTGAATTTTCTTGTGGGAAACTAGAAGGGAAGATCAGATTTTTTCCTTCCTTCCTCCCTCCCTCCCTCCCTCCCTCCCTCCCTCCCTCCCTCCCTTCCTTCGCCCTTTTCTTTTACTTTCCAGCAGGCAAGTAAATGGCTTCTGCTGTGTTTGGGGTGTGTATGTATGGAAGGGAGGGGGATGAGGGATTGTGAGATTGTCTGGGAAACTGGCATGGATATTGAAAATAAAGCTCATGTGACTGAAGCAGCAGACTAGCAGCACTCAAGCAGCCCCAACTTTCTGAAATTTCATTCCTTTGGGATCATGAGTCCTGGCTTTTGGACAGATTTTTTAAAAGTTAGTTCATTTGAGGTACCTTGGTTCAAAAATTATTGCTCTATGATGCACCCTTTCACCGAATAAAGGTAACGACAATGAGAGTTTTAGTAATATATTGATAAAATGCAAGTACAGCAGTACATTATGTTATTTGGATACAGTGGTATTTGTACAATATGGCTTAGAAATTATTAACACTATTGTTTAGCTAAGTTAAACTTCTAGAGATAAGTAACCAAAAATTATCAGTGTTAACTCTGATTTTTCAAAATGTCAGTGTTGATAAGCAGAAAGTTGCTTAAATTTTACAACTAAAGCAGTGGTGGGATTCAAATTTTTTTACTACCAATTCTG
Organism: Naja naja; assembly: GCA_009733165.1. Lineage (NCBI taxonomy): Eukaryota > Metazoa > Chordata > Lepidosauria > Squamata > Elapidae > Naja > Naja naja. The sequence goes on from CM019155.1 coordinate 87,011,147, forward strand.
TGGGCGTGACTTGGTAGGCGTGGCAGGGGAAGGATACTGTAAAATCTCCAGTCAGAGGTGGGATTTGCCGGTTCTCCAAACTACTCAAAATTTCTGCTACCGGTTCTCCAGAACTGGTCAGAACCTGCTGAATACCACCTCTGAACTAAAGCTATATGGCAAGGGTGTCAAACTAGATTTCATTGAAGGCCGCATCAGGGTTGTATTTGACTTCAGGGAGCCAGGGCGGGCATAGCCGGGGGTGTGTGGCCAGCTCAACATCACTCATGTCAGGGTGTCTGGAGGCTGGGTGCTTTGCCAGTGAAAACGGATTCCCAAGCTCTGTTTTCAGCTGCGACAGCTTATGCAACCCCCTGCCAGTGAAAACAGAACTCGGTAGGGCCATTCATTCCACAGCCCTCCCAAGCTCTGTTTTCACTGGCAGAGTTGTGGTGGGATTCAAATTTTTTTTACTACCGGTTCTGTGGTCGTGGCTTGGTGGGCATGGCAGGGGAAGGATACTATAAAATCTCCAGTCAGAGGTGGTATTTTCTGGTTCTCCAAACAACTCAAAATTTCCGCTATTGGTTCTCCAGAACTGGTCAGAACCTGCTGAATGCCACCTCTGTGGCAGAGGCACCACAGACCGGTCCTTTGCTGTTTCCAGGCTGGCCCCATGGGCCAGATCTAAGCACCCTGCAGGCTGAATCTGGCCCCCAGACTTTGACTTTGACACCCCTGCTGTATGGCATTAATAAATAAGTGCAAAATATATCAAACTATTTGTTATATAATAATAGTTTCTATCTTGATTAATTAGATAACACTAAGTATCAATACTATTATTTACTACTAATAAGTAACAATAGTAAAGTTTCCACTATAAAGTTAATTATTATCACTTGTTCCTATTAAAGAAAAAAAATAGACAACATATTTATTGTAACTAAAAGAGTCTATACTTTTTTCTTCAGACATGCAAAAGTTATTGCAAGACCTGTTGCCCCTGTAGCTCATTGCAACAGAGCAGAAAATCCTACCAGACCTGGCTGCCAAAAATGCTGATTATATACATAAATTTTGGTAGGAGCTGATTCATGCTTCTCCATCCACATTCCCAATTTTTTTGATTTTACCATAGACCTAATTTCTGGGATTCAAATTCCAGCAAAATGTCTTTATGCTATGAGATTGAACTAAAGGAATTTATTTATTTATTTAATTTATTGATTATCACTTACTTGGGGTTTTTATTTGATCTTCCTCCTCCACACACTGGCCTTTTTTGGAGATGACAGATTAGATAGATAATAGATAATAGATGGATGGATGGATAGATAAATATAGAGATGTACTTTATTTATTTAATAAAACATAAAAAGGGGGAAATGTAAATAAATTAAATAATAAAGAAAGAGAAAAAAATTAAAAAGACAAAAGACAAAAGTGTAATAACAACTTAAATTCTGTATAATGACATACTATATTTAGAGATATATGTATACTTTTAATATAATTTTGATTAAAAAAAATCATTATACTTCATTGTAATTCATCCATATATATCCAATGGTAACTCATTCATACATTGTCAATAACACCAGATCTTCAGTCAAATGTTCAAATGGGGTTATAAATTTGTCATCCAATATTAAAATAATAATAATAATAATAATAATAATTATTATTATTATTTTAATATTGGATGATAAATTTAATTATTATTATTATTATTATCATCATCATCATCCAAAAAGAGATCACTTTGGCAAAAAACCAAATCTGGTCACGTTGCCAACTTCAAAAGCCGATACAAAAATTTATGCCACCAGATAAAAACTGAATGCACTAATTATCACATTAAACAAGAGGAAAACCTTCTATGCACAAATTCCACCTGTGCTTTCTACAATTTTGTAAACAACAAACTAAAAGACTCAAAGTCCATCCCACCCTTGAAAGGACCTATTGGCAAAGTCTGCAACGATGACACCATCAAAGCCAACCTCTTTAACACATTCTTTGGCTCAGTATGTGTAAACAGCAATGGATCAAGCCCAGTACTTCCTAGTCGAACCACAGACAACTACAATGATCTAATACATATTTATTTTACAGAAGACAATGTTGAAAAAGCACTACGCAATCTAAAACCATCTCTATCTATTGGACTGGACGGAATATGTGCCTACTTCTTTAAAAAGCTATCTGCTGCCATAGCCAAACCTCTAAGCATAATCTTTGAAAAATCTTTCAGGACCAGCTCCTTGCCAAACCTATGGTCACTAGCCACGGTCATCCTCATTTTCAAAAAGGGAGACCCCAGCCCAGTTGAAAATTACAGACCAAGTCATGGAATTAATTATTAACCAATCCATTATCCTCCACTTAGAGACAAACAACCTACTCTTTAATAAACAATTTGGTTTCAGAAAAAAACTATCCTGTAATCTGCAACATATGGACTACACAACTCGATCAGGGCAAAGCAATAGATGCAATCTACATAGACTTCTGTAAAGCCTTTGCTCAGTGGTACGTGACAAACCATTACTAAAACTAAAATCTTATGGTATCTCTGGACACCTACATAACTAGATAGAAGCATTCCTGTCAAACAGACAAGAAATGGTCAAAATTGGGAATGTCCTATCAAATTCTGTACCTGTCAACAGTGGTGTCCCCCAAGGCAGTGTTCTAGGACCAACTCTCTTCATACTCTACATAAATGACCTCTGTGATCAGATTAAGAGCAACTGTGTTCTCTTTGCTGATGATGTAAAGCTATTCAACACCACAGACAATACTGTTACCCTTCAAAAAGACATTGACTATATATCAGAATGGTCAAATAAATGGCAACTACAAATCTCAACAAATAAATGCTCTGTCTTACATATTGGCAAAAAAAATCAGAAAATAAAATACAGGCTGAATAGTCAAGACCTTGTTGATGATCCAAACTCTGTCAAGGACCTTGGAGTACTCATCTCTAATGATCTAAGTGCTAGAGCCCACTGTAACTACATAGCCAAAAAGGCATTAAGAGTTGTTAACCTAATCCTATGTAGCTTCTTCTCCGGTAATATCACGCTACTAACTAGAGCATACAAAACATTTGCTAGACCTATACTTGAATACAGCTCATCTGTCTGGAACCCATATCATGTATCTGATATTAACACAATTGAGAAAGTCCAGAAATATTTCACAAGAAGAGTTCTCTGCTCTTCTGCTCATTGCACAATACCTTATGCCACCAGACTTGAAACTCTAGACCTAGAAAACCTAGAACTACGCTGCCTTTGGTCTGATCTAAGTATAGTATATAAAATCATACATTGCAATGTCCTACCTGTCAATGAATACTTCAGCTTCAGCCACAACAATACAAGTGCACACAATAGATACAAACTCAAGGTAAACCACACCAAACTTGATTGCAGGAAATACAACTTCAGCAACAGAGTGGTCAGTGTCTGGAATACTCTACTTGACTCTGTGGTTTCTTCCCCAAACCCCAAAAACTTTAACTTTAGACTGTCTACTATTGACCTCACCCCTTTCCTAAGAGGCCTGTAGGTGGCATGCCCAAGCGCACCATTCGTGCCTACCATCCCTGTCCTATTGTTTCTTTTTATTTTTTCTTATACGTATCCATCTCATGTATTCAAAACTATGTTTATACTTATACCTGTTATCTTGTAAGTGATTGACAAATCAAATAAATAAAAAAATAAATAAATAATCTTTTGGCAATAATAATGGCATGGAAATTCCATTTCTGCTGTTCAGATGTTAGTTTCCATATAATAGCTATGTAGTTCAAACGAATGTGCATATTTAATAATATAAACTTTGAAAATTTGAAAGCCAAATTAAAGTATATAATTACTTATTTCCAGAACATAATAAATTTAGAATATTGTGAAAACATGACCTTTGGTGAAATGCAAATACTATCATTCTGAATTATTGCTGGTATTGCATAAACTTTAATCTATGATCTAGTGCTGTTTGATACTGAGGTTAAAACACTATGTTTCAAATTTGTATGCTGCCTGACTCCCAACAACTTTGAACAATTCAGAGCAAACAATAAAGCAATACAATAATAAATGAAAGTGAAAAATAAAAGTTGGCAAATTGGACAGGAGCAAAAAGTAAATTTACACAACCTAAAAATAGGTTTCAATCACACTTGCCAAAAACCTGGACAAAGAGTCAGAGATTTAAGGCCCTTCAAAAGACCAGCAAGATGGGAGCCAACTGGATCATTTTCCTGTTGTTTTAGACAAAATAGAGCTCTCCGGTTCTCACAGGATTGGTTCCTTAGGATTCACTAATCCTATCTAGTTAGGTGTCTCCAAGGCTGAAAATCACCTTCATGCATCTTCTTCCACCAGGTAGCAGCCATCTAAGCCTCACTATGCTTGTGCCATACTCATGTCACCCATCATTGCAAGGATTGAAATTGGTCAGGTGATATCACACTTTACAATTGCATTACTTAACAACAGAATTTCTGGAGCCAATTATAGCCCTTAACTAAGGACTGCTTGTATTAGTGACTTGTCACATTTTTCACAGTGTCTCTACAAGATAGAAATCATAGAATAATAGAGTTGGAAGGGACCTAAGAGGTCTTCTAGCCTAATCCCTGCTTGAGCAGGAGACCCATTTACTATTTCTTTCAAAAGCCTCCAGCAATGGGACACCCACAACTTCTGAAGGCAAGTTGTTCCATTGGTTGATTGCTCTCACTGTTAGGAAATTTCTCCTCAGTTCTAGGTTGCTTCTCTCCTTGGTTAGTTTTGAATGAAACAATGAAAATTCATTGTTTCTTATTTGTTTTAGAAAATAGTTTGACCTTCTCATTTTTGTAGGAGCCTCTTAAATATTGGAATACTGCTATCATTAATCCTACTTTTCTCTAGACTAGATATACCCAGTTTTTATAACCGCTCTTCATATGTTTTAGCCTCCAACCCACCACAATCATTTTTGTTGCTCTTTTCTGCATTCTTTTCAGAGACTCAACATCCTTTTTACATTATGGTAACCAGAACTGGATCCAGTATTCCAGGTATGGTCACATTAAAGCTTTGTAAAGTGGCACCAGCACTTCACATGATTTTGATTCTATCCCTCTATTAATGCAGCCTAGGATTGCATTGCTTTTTAAGCTACTGTTGCCCACTGTTAGCTCATATTTAAGTCCAAGATCCCTCTCACAGTTACTGGCATGGGAGATGATAGAAAACATACAATGGAAAAAATAAAACATGATAGAAGTAACACATTTTCTTTTTTGTGATAGGCAAACTTGTATTTTCTGTAACTACTATAGACAGAATTTCTGTTTTAATCTAGGCATGTATGAGAAAATTTATTCAGTCATGCCTTTTGTTTCAAAAATATCTGTTTTAGGCAGAAAGGGATTATTCTGTAGTTAGAATAAAATCTTCTGAACTTGCACTCATTTTGATTTATGACTGAGTCAGCTGGTTGAATTATCCATAATTTTTCAAATTTAATGCTGGGAACACTGAAGTTATGATTTCAAAATTAAAAAATATCATTTTTCCCTTAAATTCCTTTCATATATCAAGATGTATATATCATAAATCAAGAAGTACACAAAACACAGGTTTGACTTGGTTTCTACTCTGACATCCCTATGTATCCAGTGGCCTTTGGTACCCTTTTTCTGCCCTCCTGGGTACTCCATCAAGATTCTAATTCTTGTTATCCAGCATTTCTGAGTAGAATCTACATTGGGTAAATTGAGCACAAGACTGTTTTGGTTGAGCAAATGTTTCTGCACAAAAATTCCACTAGGTGCTGACATTCCAAATTAATCCTTGGTGATCTGACTGACACTCGGTTAAAGTTTGTTGGTGGTACATCTGCTTGAATTATTCATTACTATCAAGTGATTCTACTCTCTGAAAAAATGTAAGGGAATACATACAGGCTATTGTTTTGAAACAGTTTAATTTTTTATCAATTATATATGTTATAAATAATTAACTTTTCAAGCACCTTCAAATTACCTCCTACTCAGTTATATTTCTCTGATACTTTATTAAATATCAAATATTAAACATCTTCCCTCTCCCATCCCCAGTATCTTGGGAATTGTAGTTTGGGAAAGGGGAGATAGTTTTGAGAATTTTTTTTTGGCAAGAATCTTGTGCCTTACACAAGACAGGAATACAACTTAATGCAACTTTTGCCATTGTTTTATATTTATAACACATTTTACTTCTGTTGGTAATAGCTGCTTGTAAATCATGTCATTTTATAATGATGAAAACCACACATGGGCAACACACAAAAATATAGATGTTGATAGCTTTTCATCTGTGAATTCAAACAGACATTCTAAATGCCTTTGAAACATGGATTAAAAAACAGCATGTAGTCTAGGCCTGAAACAGTAAAAACTCTATAGTAAGCAGTAGTCCATAGCTTCCTTCTGAGGTCTGGGAATGTAACTGCATACCCCTTAATATTAGAATTGTTAGATAGTAGAGGTCTCTGAAGTGGTGGATAGAATTGCGAGTGGTGGGTAAAATTGATCTGAAGGAGTTACCAAAAAGGGACTTCTTGTCAAACTGAAGCTTTAAGCTTTTTCTGTTTTACATTTTTATTTTTAACATTTGGGAAAAACTTATTAGACCTTGGAGATGGAAGAACATGCTCCAATCAGGATAATGAGAAGAAAGAAAAGCATTTTGCAATTAATATGCTAGGTGACAATGATAGAATCCGATGCCAATACTCAAAAGCCAGTTTTACCATCAAGAGCTCCTAGCTAAAAATGTCATAATTTTTTTCTCTGGGAGTCTTAATAAATAAAAGGCACAAGGGAGAAATTGGGTTTCCCCATCTGTTGCCATGGACAATGTGCCATGGCCAACTCACTACTGCCAATTCGCCATGGCCAACTTGACATGGCCAACTCACCATAGAACAATTTGCCATGGCCAATTCTGTGTGGGAAAACTTGCTGCAGGACAATTCAACTATATTTTAAAATTAAGAAATTATTTTAATTTTTGTCATTCACATTTCATTTTGTCCCTCCTTTTGCATTCTTTATTTAATGATTCTATTTCACCATTTCTTTGATGTTATGTAATCCTGTGGCAAGTTGTCCCATGGTGAGTTAACCTCCATAAGTTGGCTGTGGTAAGTTGTCCTAGTTCCTTCCTAGGATGTGTCAGAGATGTCAGACTGAATAAAAATTTGCTTCAATGGGTTGGGGTATTGGAAAAGGGGCTAAGTAGCAAATTGTTTTAATTATTTAAATGCAGACTGTTCCCTCCCTGTTCAAGCAAACTTCACTTCCTTTTCAACAACTAAGTGAAAGCTTAAGCTTGTGCACAAAGTTTTGCAAAGTCCAGGAAACACTGAACATCTCTCATGTTATAGGGCTTGATAGGAGCCCACTGCCTGTACTTTGGTTGGATCCAGTTGTAGACCATCAGTTGAAATTCAATAATCCAAATAGTCCAATTGTTGTAAGTCAAATGCGCATTTCTCAGGTTTGGCAAACAACTTATTCTCCCATAGCCTTTGCAATGCCTCCTTGACATGCGTCTACATTCTCAGAATAAATCAAGATGTCATTCATATAAAGCATCATAAATTTATCAATTATATCTAAAATTTTGGTTAATGAATCTGAAAAATACTGCTTCATAATTAGCTAATCCAAAAGGCATGTCACTTCAAAAAATCTTTCACTTCAAACAATGGAGTTGAGGGTCGTTCTTTCCTAAATGTCCAAGTTGGAACAAACCTGACAGTATATCAGGCATGTAATTCTTTTTTTTATAAACTTTATTAACATAAATCATACCAACAAAAAAGACACAAACTTTAAAAAGCTGTTAAAAAGCAACGAACATCCATATTTGTATCGAAGCAGAAAGGTCCTGTATATGCTTAAATCAAAATCTAACCAGCTTTCCTTAACATTCGAATGTTTGTTTACCATAAAAGAAGAAAGAAAGAAAGAAAGAAAGAAAGAAAGAAAGAAATATATATATATATATATATATATACATATATATAATGATACAATATAAAATTATATTTCTAATATAAACTATTCAAATAAATATTTCCAAGATCCTATGTATTGTCTTGATGCATCATCCTACTAAACAACTAAAATTTCCAAGTTTATTATACATATATAAAAACTCAAATTTATCGAAGCTTAAAATTATGTTATTATATGATAAATTAGAAAAAATATAAATATTTCTTATAAACTCTGCCTTTCATAGCACGTTACAATCTGTCTCCTTTAGTCCATTATGTTAACTAGCTTTGAGTTTCCCTTTTTGTTCTGCCCAATTGTACCATTTATTCCAAATCCTATAGTAATCTGAATCTTCTTTTCCATTAATTTTTAGTGTAATCCTCTCCAACTGGGCACATTCATATGTTTTTAATATGACTACATGTAATGGGGGTACCTCTGCCTTCTTCCAGTATTGAGCAAGTGCAATTCTTGCCACCGTTAGTAGATGTATCAACAGGTATCTCACTCCTCCTCTCAGTCCTAATAAAAACAGTTCCAGATTCAACTCCAGCCCACACTTAATGATCTCTTCAATCCATTCCTTAATTTTCAACCAATAACTCTTTATTTTTGGGCAGTTCCACCATACATGGAAGTACGTACCTAACTTCTTTTTGTATTTCCAGCAATTGGGGTTAGCCGTAGGGAATATTTTTGCCATTCTGGAAGGCGCCAGATGCCACCTATACATCATTTTGTACGAATTTTCCTTATGAGCAACAGATTTGGTTTGTGTAAGATTTTTGAGCCAAATTTCTTCCCATTCATCCAATTTTATATTATGGCCGAAATTCTTTTCCCAGGCAAGCATGGGTCCTTTGATTGTATTCTCCACTAATTCATCTTCCAATAAGAAGTTATACAATTTGGAGATGGGCGGAGCTGGTGTCGCCGTGAGACGGAGGTGATCTTGACTCCTGAGATCACCCCCCGATACTGCTGCTTCGGGACAGTCCCCCGGGATCTAAACTGACTCGTAGGGTTGGTGAAAGTTGGGGGTGCCTCCTGCTGATCCCAGGGATGTTGCAAAGTCCCTGGTTGATCCAGGACAGCCCCTTTACCCGAAATGCTGAGGCAGCCATCGGGCTGAAGAAGCTGTGACAGCTCCGGAGGAATGAGATTGGAAGAAGTTTGTCGGTCGGTGAGATCATTTTGTTGTTAACCATTTGGGAACACCCTAGTAATTCTAATGGTGTGAAATTGAGTGTGAGATGGACTAGGCAGAAGAGATTGGGCTTGAAAGTAAAGAGTTTTGTTTCTTCTTTTTTTCATGGCTTTAAAGACTTTTCCCTCCACTTTTTCTTCTTGGGAGTTCTTGAATACCTTTTATATTTTTTGAACTTTGTCTCCTTTTTCTTTTTCTTTTTTTTGGCACTGGGGGCTCTAATGTAATTTGGCTATTTTGACTTGGTTACTTTTCATTTTTTGCATATAAGAAATGGCTGCTGAGGCTTTTTTCTGTCCTTCTTGTTTTGAATGAGACAGGAAGTGATATATTTTGGGAGCCATCCAGCAAGGAAGTGAAAGTTGGCTGAGAGATACAATATTGCTACCTAGAGGCTCGCTATCTTATACAAACATATACATTTGCAAGGACTGTATCCAAGGCTCTGTTGATTAGAAAGTGCTGGACAGGTGCTTTTGGAATATCTTTGAGCCTGCAGTTTGGAATTGAAGAGTAAAGCGACCTTGGAGAGTTTTAAAATAAAGAACTGGAATTCTTTGAGAGGCAAAAACAGAAGAGCTGGAATTTCTCCTCCTTCAATTGTTAAGCTCTGGACTTTGCATAGTGGCAGTGGAATAAAGAGTGATATTGCTTCCTGCCAAGGTCTCCTATTGTTTGGAACTTAATTTTTATAATTGGAGCCCCAAAAATATATTTTGTTATTCTTAAAGGATACTTTACTATTTTATTATTATTTTCTTTTCAACTTTTTTATTGATATCTTCCTATTTTTCAATTTTTAGCCCTTTCTCTTTTGAGAGGTGGCTTTTCATTTTGTACATTGGAAACAAGACAGTTAACTATTGGATCTTTTCTTTTTTCTTTCCCTTCTTCTTTTTAAACTCAAGTTTTTTATTTATACATTCTTTTCTTAGTTTTAAATTTTTATTTTTCTTCAAATCATTGATATATCATTGACACGTTATTGAATTCCTCTTTTTTCCTCTTTTTACTATTTTTCTCTTTTTCTTTTGAGTAGGATTGTTCCTCTCCCTTCTTATATTACTAATTTTACTTTTTATTATTGGCTTCCATTCCCTTTTTCTTTCCCTTTTTGGAATTGGTGTTGACAATCTCTGCAACAATGAGTAGAAGATCTTCAGTTCCACAAGTTACAACTCCCGCATCAACAACATCACAACAAGAAAGGGAAAAAGAGAAAGAAGATAAAATACAGATGATATTACAAGCGGTGGGCGAGATTGGAAAAAAATAGAGAAAATTGAGATAATTGAACAGAAGCTGGACAAGACAGATGAAAGTATAAAAGCTCTACGGCAAACACTGGAGAAATATGGTGAGACGATTAAGAAAGTTGAGTAGCAGCAAGAACAAAGAAATGCAGAAATGAAGAGTTTCAACATCAGATTAAGTGAAGTTAAGAGTGACCATAATGAATCACTATGAAGCGAAGTTGATAGATCGGAATTTTATTTGAGATTCCAAAATGTCAAGGAAGAGAAGGGTGAAAATTTGTTGGAGAAAATGACACAGATCTTGGCAGAATTGTTAGAAACAACTGAAGAGAAGATGAGGGATGGAATAGATGAAATATTTTGAGTCCATACAAGGTATGCAACGAGGAATAGACTTCCAAGAGAAATCCATATTAGGTTCACTAAGAAGAGCATTAAATCACAAATACTGCAAGCAACTAGAGATAAGACATTGAAGCACAATAACAAAGATATTATGGTATTGAAACAGGTACCAAGAAGAATAAGAGAGAGGAGAAGAGAATATGCATTCTTATCCAAAGAACTGTTGAAGAGAGGTGTAAATTACAGATGGTTAATACCAGAAGGCCTTCTGTTTGTGTGGGGAACAAAGACATAGAATTGATACAGTGGAGAGAGCGCAATTCTTTTACGATGAATATTTTAGAGGAAAGGATGGAAATGGAAGACAAGAGGAGCTGATTGTGGAACTTCCAAAGGAAGGTGTAGCAACAAGTGAAGAAGAGGAACAACTTGGAGTGGTAGGTGGTCTACCTAGAGAATGAAGAGAAGTTAGAACGACTAGAGCAACAAAACCTATATACAAGACCTAAAATGGAAGGGAAAAACTGATTTCGATGAATATAAATGGACTTAATTCGATTGCTAAAAGAAGGAAAATATTTCATAAATTAGAGAAACTAAAACTTGATATAATTTGTCTACAAGAAGTTCACATTAAAAAACAACATGAATATGTATTGAGACAAAAGAAGTTAGGAAAGTTATTTACATCATTGGCACAATGTAAAAAGAGAGGAGTGGTCTTGTACATTAAAGATATAATTACTGCAGAATTGATTTATACAGATGAAGATGGGAGGATTTTAATGGTGGACAACAACACTAAAATGCTCTTGATAGCAATATATGCACCAAGTGAGAATCAAGAAGAATTTTATAAGAAATTATACCAAAAGTGATTGAATTAGACTATGCAAATATTTTTTTGATGGGAGATTTTAATGGGATAATTAATGATCAGCTTGACTATAAATCTGAGAGAACTAAAAAGAAAACTAGAAGAAAGCTGCCCAAGTCCTTTTTCAAATGATAGAAGAAATGAATATTAAAGATATATGGAGAGAGAGAAATACTGGAAATAAAGAATTTACTTTTATTCAAACAGACATGAATCATGGTCAAGAATAGATATGGTATGGGCATCTGCAGATATGCTCTGATATAGAGAAAATTCAAATTGAAATTGGGACCTGGGCAGATCACAATCCACTGATAGTTGCTTGGAAAGGACAGAGGAGAAGATCTAGATGGACATTAAATAATATGATTTTGAAAGAAGAAGAATTTAAAAAGAGAATTGAAACAGAACTTACCTTTTTCTTCAAGGAAAACAGAAAAGAAGATACATCATTACAAACCCGTTGGGACGATGAAGGCCTATACAAGAGGATTGATAATTGACTACACAAGGAAAAGAAATACTAAACGGAAAAAGACATTTAAAATATTGGAAGATGATTTCATGAAATTGGAAAAAGAATTACAAGAATCACAAGGGAAAGATATTAAAAGGAAAATAGACATGATTAAACATAAAATGGCTTTAATGGATAAAGAAGATGTTGCTCAAAGGATTAAAGGCATTAAACAAAATTATTTTGAAAATGCTAATAAACCAGGAAGATGGTTAGCTTATAAAATTAGAAAGGAAAGAGAAACAAAGAAAATTAGCCAATTAATAGATGGAAAAGGGAATATACAATATGGGAATGATGAAAAAAATTATTCGAGACTATTATGAAAAACTGTACTCTCAAGAAGATATCCCAGAAGAAAAATTAAACAGTATTTACAAAAGACAAGACTGCCACAGATACCTAAAGATATTGAAATAATGTTAGAAGGGAATATAACCATGATGGAATTGACAGAAGCTTTGAAGAAACAAAATACAGGGAAAGCACCAGGTCCAGACGGCTTACCAGCGGAATTTTATAAGACCTTCCAGGAAGTGTTAAGCACTCCCCTTCTAGAAGTGATGAATGAAGTGTTACTAAAAAAGAGAATACCTGAAACATGGTTGGAAGCCTATATCACCCTTATACCTAAAGAAGAAATGGACCTACAACAAGTTAAAAATTATAGACCTATCTCACTGCTGAACTCAGATTATAAAATTTTTGCTTCAATATTGGCAGAAAGAATGAAAAGGTATTTAAATGAATTTATCCACACAGATCAAAATGGATTCTTGCCAAAACGACAAATTAAGCAAAATGTGAGAATAATTTTAGATACTTTGGAGTACTACGAAGCACACCCTGAAAAACAGATGGCATTGATGTTCTTAGATGCTCAAAAAGCATTTGATAATGTGAATTGGCGATTTATGATATTGCAAATGATGCAAATGGGCTTTGGAAAAACTTTATACAGGCTATTGAGACAATATATAACAACCAAACAGCGAAGATATTGGTAAATGGAGAATTGACAGAATTTATAGAGATAAGAAAAGGAACTAGACAAGGTTGTCCTCTGTCGCCCTGCTGTTTGTCTTAACATTAGAAGTGCTGAATAGAGCCATTAGAGAAGATGAAGAAATAAAAGGAATGAAAATTAAAAAAGAAGAATATAAACTACAGGCGTTTGCAGATGATTTGGTATTCATATTAGAGGATCCACTTAAATCAGCACCTAAGTTGATAGAGCAAATAGAAAAATATGGAATGGTGGCAGGCTTAAAAATTAATAAAGACAAAACAAAGATTCTAACAAAGAATATGTTAGCAAAACGTAAGAAAGACCTAGAAGATTTACTAGAGATACAGATTGCAAATAAAGTTAAATATTTGGGAATATATATAACATCAAGATGCAGTACATTGAAAGAAGATAATTATATAAAACTCAAACAGCAGATAGCGACAGATCTTGAAAGATGGGAAAATATGCAATTATCTCTTATTGGCAGAATATCGACAGTCAAGATGAATGTTCTACCCAGAATCTTATATTTATTTCAGACAATCCCAATTAGACTTGGGAAAGAGTACTTTGAAGATTTAAATAAAATCACATCAAAATTTATATGGCAGGGCAAAAACCAAGAATTAAATTTAAGCTATTACAAGATGCAAGGTCTAGAGGGGATTTGCACTACCTAATTGGGAATTGTATTATCAAGCTGCAAGTTTGATGTGGGTGAAAGAATGGATAACGTTGAGAAATAATAGATTATTAACCTTAGAAGGTCATGATTTGCTATTAGGATGGCATGCTTTCTTATGGTATAAGGGAACAAAAAACAAGGATATTTTAGAAGACACTATGTTCGAGAAGCTTTATTTTTAAATTGGGAAAAACTAGAAAACAACATTATATACAAATTCCATTATGGGTATCTACTATTGAAGCTTTTCATATCCAATAATATATAAGAAGGAACAAACAATTAGATATGGAGAGATTTTAAATGAAAAGGGTGAACTCAAATCGATGCAAACATTACAAGAACAAGGAATAAAAATGAATTGGTTTTCATATTTGCAAATACAATCCAGATATGATGAGGATGTTAGGACTGAAGGTATTTATAAAAAGCAAACTGAATTAGATAAAATTTTGATGGGTACGAATGAAAAAGTGATTAAAAACTCTATGGTCATTTATTAGAAGTTAGAATGGAAGAGGAGCAGGTTAAGGAAACAATGATTGCTTGGGGAAAATTTTGGTTATGGCATAGATTTAGAGAGATGGCAAACACTGTGGGATCAGAATTATAAAATGACAATGTCAACTGCATATAAAGAAAATTTGTATAAGATGTTTTACAGGTGGCACCTATCCCGAGAAGGATGCAAGAATGTTTAAGGACAAATCGGATAAGTGTTGGAAATGTCATCAGATACCCGGCTCCTACTACCACATGTGGTGGACGCTGATGCTAAAAGATACTGGACTAAAATCCACATGTGGTTGGAAAAATGACACAACAACATATAGACCTGAAACCCGAGATATTCCTATTGGGAATTGTACCAGAGACATTTAACAAAGAACTGAAATACTTGATTGTTAATGTACTGACAGCTGCTAGAATTGTATTTGCTAAAAATTGGAGAAATGACAAGATACCTATGCAGGAGGAAGTGATTAAGAAGATTTTGGACTGTGCCGAAATGAGTAGATTAACATTTGAAATTAGGGACCAAGAAGAAAAGCAGTTTTATAAGATATGGAACATGTTTTATCAATGGTTAGATAAAAAGTTTGGTAATATATGGGATATATATGGAATATAAAGATAGATAGAACTGTTGAAACAATATAGAGATTATAATATGGTAGAGGATTAATAATAATGATAATGGTTTTCCTTTTGTAATACTGAGTATGAATAATGAGGGAAGGCACTGTGATTTTTGACCGACCGACACACTTGAAATTGATATGGATTTGTGTGTTGTATGTTTGTTTGTTATGTTTGTTCTTTTGGAAAAATAAAACCTTTTAAAAAAAGGACTCATAAAGAATCTTATCTAGATATGTATCTTTCAATTATTCAGCTTCCTTTACATCTTTATTATATCTTAGTTGGATTTGAAAATAGACCATTGCTCGATGCAGATTTCTTGGGTCGCTAATTCCTGTAAGGATTTTCAATTTCCTTCCTATCTAAAATTTGATAATACCTAAGTTTTTGGAGATATCCATGGTATTAGGATGGAACATCGCTTCCATTGTTGAGAACCATCTTGGAACCTTATTCATGTGTTTTCTCCTAATATCAGTCCATATTTTAATTAAGGATTTTCGAATGATGTGTCTCCTGAAATATGAATGGCTTGTATTATTAGGGTTCCAGAGATGCATGCCATCCTATCATGAGTCATGGCCTCGATTATTAAAATTCTTTTATTTCTCAACTTAATCCAAACCTTTATCCATACTAAGGAAGCCACTTTATAGTATATCTCTCAGGCAGGTAGTCCGAAGCCACCTCTACTTTTAACATCCTGTAAATAAATTTTTTTATTCTGGTTTTCTTCCCTACCCAGATAAACTTCGTAACGATTTTATCCAATTCCTTGAAAAAAATTTAATCTAATAATATAGGGATCATTTGGAATAAATATAAAATTTTTGGTAATACATTCATTTTAATTGTTGCAATTCTCCCTAATAATGAGATCTGTAATTTATTCCATTTTTCCAGATTTTTCCCAATTTGCTTCAACAACTTATCATAATTGTCCTCTTTTAAGTTTAAAGTTCTTGCTCTCATCCATATACCTAAATGCTTAGCTTTGTTTACAATTTGTAACCCTATTCTCTCTTGTAATTGGTTTTGTTTGCTATTTGTCATATTCTTGACTAATATTTTAGTTTTTTCTTTATTTATTCTTAATCCTGCTAACTTTCCAAATTTTTCTATCTCATTCAATAATATTAGGCCTGTATCTAAAGGGTCTTCCATAATAAACACCAAATCATCCGCAAAGGCCTGCAGTTTATATTCCTGATTCTTAATTTTTGTTCCTTTAATTTTTGGGTTGACTCTAATTCTTTCCAATAAAGTTTCTATTACCGTAATGAAAAGCAAAGGGGACAAGGGGCATCCTGCCTAACCCCCCTCCTTATCTCGAAAGGTTGCGTTGCATCACCATTTATCAATATTTTGGCTTTCTGCATTGTATAAACTGCATTAAGCATATTTACGAATTGGTCACCAAATTCCATCATTTTGAATTGTGTCTTCATGAAATCCCAATTCAAATTATCAAACGCCTTTTGTGCATCTAAAAAAACCAATGCCACCTGACTACCTGGGTGCTCCTCATAATATTTCAAAATATTTATTATCATTCTTACATTGTGTCTAATTTGCCTTGTAGGGAGAAATCCATTCTGGTCAGGATGTATTTTTTCACAGAGTATTTTCTTTAATCTTTCAGCCATTATTGCCATGAAAATCTTATAATCAGAATTTAATAATGAAATTGGTCTGTAGTTCTTTATTTGGGTGACATCTGCACCTTCCTTTGGGATTAATGTTATATAGGCCTCCTTCCATGAATCTGGCATTTTTACCCTTTATAGTACCTCATTGCAGACTTCCAAAAGAGTACTATCTAATACCTCCCCCATCTCCTTGTATAGTTCATTGGGAAGTCCGTCCGGGCCTGGTGGTTTATTGGTTTTTTGTTTTTGTATCACCCCTCTCAATTCTTCTAGAATTATTTCTCTATTAAGTAACTCCTTTTGGCTTTCCAAAATTGTATTCACATTCCCCTCTTTCAAGTATTGTTCTATTTTGCCTAATTCAATTGTTTCTTTCGCGTACAGGTTTTCATAATATTTTCTAGCAATTTCCTTTTTTTTCTCCAAGATCTGATTCTATCACTCCCTCTTTATTCTCTAATTGATATATCATTCCTTTTTGGTTTTCCTTTTTTAATTTGTAAGCCAACCACCTTCCCGGTTTATTGGCAGGCATGTCATTCTTGATGCTTTGAATGGGTCAGGAACAGTGGACATAAGAAAAATGATCCAAAAACAATTTCTCCAATTTTTAAAGTTAATTGTGACATCTATTTGTGTATAGCTCTAGAACTTTGATGGGTCCCTACGACCTCAATTGTGGAGGCAACATTAAACAATTGACTGCCATTTCCTCTAATATACATAGAGTTTTGAGTCTCACAACGACCCTTCATCAAATCTGTTCTTGGACATTCATATTAGTTAGAGATGAGTCTGCAGTAAATTACCGCTTGAAAATAACTATTGCTAGAGTCGTGTGTGCTTTAGCTTATGACAATCATGATATTTTCTTAGTGACTATCATTTCTTTAGAGTGAAATTTCACCATCATATATATTATCAGAAATCATACTTTCAAATTTAGCTTGTTTGTGTCAGATATAGAAATATTTGGTTCACTGTGTTAAAGACATTTATGAATCTGGTATTTAAAATTATTAGAAATGGTCTTAATGGGAATGTCTGCTATCAAATTAATGTGGAAATAATTTATACATTGTGTTAATGGATTCAGAATCTATTAAGGGATATGTGTTTATCTATTTATTTATTTGATTTGTCAATCACTTACAAGATAATAATTATAAGGATAAACATAGTTATGAATACATGAAATGAATACATATAAGAAAAACAAAAGAAACAATAGGACAGGGACAGTAGGAATGTTAGTGGCTTATGCACGCCCCCTCCAGAACTCTTAGGAAAGGGGTGAGGTCGATAGTAGAAAGCCTAAGGTTAAAGTTTTTGGGGTTTGGGGAAGAAACCACAGAATCAGGTAGTGTATTCCAGACATTGACCACTCTGTTGCTGAAGTCGTATTTCCTGCAATCAAGTTTGGTGCGGATAACCTTGAGTTTGTATCTATTGTGTGCTCTTGTATTGTTATGGTTGAAGCTGAAGTATTCACTGACCAGTAGGACATTGCAGTGTATGATTTTATATACTATACTTAGATCGGACTGAAGATGGCATAGTTCTAGGTTTTCTAGGTCTAGAATTTCAAGTCTGGTGGCATAAGGTATTCTGCAAAGTAGAGAGTGTAGAACTCTTCTTGTGAAATATTTCTGGACTTTCTCAACTGTGTTAATATCAGGTATGTGATGTGGGTTCCAGACTGATGAGCTGTATTTGAATATTGGTCTAGCAAATGTTTTGTATGCCCTAGTTAGTAGTGTGATATTACCAGAGAAAAAGCTACATAGGATTAGGTTAACAACTCTTAATGCCTTTTTGGCTATGTAGTTACAGTAGGCTCTAGCACTTAGATCATTAGAAATGAGTATTGATGGAGTTTGGATCATCAACAAGGTCTTGACTATTCAGCTTGTACTTTATTTTCTGATTTTTTTTGCCAATATGTTAGACAGAGCATTTATTTGTTGAGATTTGAAGTTGCCATTTATTTGACCATTCTGATACATAGTTGAGGTCTTTTTGAAGGGTAGCAGTATTGTCGGTGATGTTGAATAGCTTTACATCATCAGCGAAGAGAACACAGTTGCTCTAAATCTGATCACAGAGGTCATTTATGTAGAGTATGAAGAGAGTTGGTCCTAGAACACTGCCTTGGGGGACACCACTGTTGACAGGTACAGAATTTGATAAGACACTTGTCAAGCCTTTCTCTGCTACCATTTTCAAAGGCTTGGAAAAAACCTTTTGCCAGGGAGTAAAAATTCTGCTAAAACATTCCTGCTAATTAGAGGTGATAGACCGTGTTTTCTTTGCTGTCAATGATGATAAAAATGAGACCCGGAAAGTAATCTAAATACATTTTTATTTATAAAATAAAGAAATCTACATGGAGGTACATGTTTGCAACCTAATCTCCACCAAGGCATATAGAAAAAGAACAAAGGAAAATTACAACGGAAGTTACAAAGGAAGTGAAGTATAAACTTTGTACACATTTGCAGTGGATCAAAATATCACAAGACTTTCTTATCTTATTACTATGGAGACAAGATAACACAGTGCTGGCTAGCAGACACCTGCTTGCTATAATATGAGCTTAGGAGCTTGAACAGACAAATCAAAAAAACACAGTGACAACGCTCCCATATGTGTTCTTATGATGATGGAGATTTTATGAAAGGAAAGATAAGAGGGAAATTAAAGAGGTGAATTTATGAATTAAAAGAGTATTAATCTAATCTGGACAGAGAAAAACAATTAAGAAAGAAAAATCCAGTAAATAGGGAGGTAATCAGACAGCATCTGAGAAAGCTGCCAACTCCTGCATTCAAAGCAGTTCCCCATTCCCTGGTCATATGAACCAGAGCAAAATATATGTTTCCCAACTTATGTTTCCACAAAGACATCTAGATTTACTCTGGGGGGAGAAAAGTATACACAGATATACACAAAATATACCCACTCACCCTAGTTACATTCTTATTCATGCACACATACAGGAAAAAGCAATGCATGCAATGGGTTAATCTGCAGAGAGAAAGTGTAGTAACATACATAGATTGTGTGGGGTGCTCTCTGCTTGTTTTTCTGAAGACACCTCATTCCCTAACCTAGGTAACATCCTCAGTGTTAGTAAGGAGAGTGGTGTGCTGTCAGTATATATTCTAATGGCTTGTTCTGCCAGTGTTGCTGGTGCAGTCTTAGAGGTTCTTTGGTTGGACTGTTTATGGTTGGCTTCTTTGGCAGTTTCTTGATTAGGGTATTGTTTACTTCAGTGGTGGGATTCAAAAATTTTTACTAGTGGTTCTGTGGGCATGGCTTGGTGGGCGTGGCATGGCTTGGTGGGTGTGGCAGGGGAAGGATACTGTAAAATCTCCATTCCCTCTCCACCCTACTTACCTGCTTTCCAGCTCCATTCTCCTGTCCAGGGCAACAAAAGATGACCCATCCAATCAGCTGGGACTTGGGAGGCAGAGACTATATGGGGCGGAGCCAGTCAGAGGGGGTATTTGCTGGTTCTCCAAACTACTCAAAATTTCCACCACCGGTTCTCCAGAACTGGTCAGAACCTGCAGAATACCACCTCTGGTTTACTTCATTGTTGGTCTAATGTTAATTCTGGAGGTAATCTATACTGATCTGGTGGAGAGGTGCTTGGGTCGTTTTGTTCCCTTTGGCTGGTTGATTGTTTCATTTGCCATCACATGAAATCAGCATACCACACAAGTTGACTAAATCCCTTCAAAGCATCATAAGTAAACCAAAACATTCAATAATCCCAGAAGAAGAAGAAAACAGGAATCTTCTACAACATCTAATGTAATGACTGCAATAACCACTATATATAGCACAAACAGGCAGAAAACTGGCAGAACGCATCTATGAATGTCAACTGGTGTTGCTGTATTGCTACATAGATCTTGTACATTGTTCCATAGGAAAAAATGCAGACACTCCTATGGCTACTGCTGGTAAAGGAGTTGGATAAAATTTGGTCATTCTCTTTACGCTTTGTCTTCCATATTATACAGTTCAAGAGGCATAAGGGGAACAGCCTATGTAAACAGGTATGCATACATTGTTTGAGATCTTGATAGTGTCATCATAAAATGATATATCACTCTTGATCAGTTGTTCATCCACTTCTGACGCTTTGGAACTTGATGGACACTTTTCACCAGGACTGCTATTTGGAGTTCTTACAAGCTATTACTTGTGTTATTAGTAATGATATTAAGTTACTTTCATTTTTCAATTTTTTAATGACTTTGGCTTTTTCAAGCATTACAATTTTCTGCAGTAACTTTGAATATATATGATATGTTCGAAATATTTTTCTTCTACATAATGCTAATCAAAAGGAGGTGTTAGGATACATTATATCTTATTGGAAAAATGTGAATGTATGCAAGTTATGTATAATATTAGGCAATGAATAGTCCCTGTATCTTTTGTAACTCTATATGGTATAACTACTAAACTTTTATAATTAAAGAAAATAAGTATAATTCTAAACTGTTATACTTTTCTTAGGGAATCTATTTGCAGAATTAACTTAAGCATTCTGGGTATTGCCCATACTGAACATAACTTATTACTTCCCACCATGAATTTCCATGTTCTTTTTAGATTCCACTTTTAAGATTCTACATGTGTCTTCATCAATGTTTAATTGTTTGAAACTATTCTGATTTTTAAAGTTACAGTAAAGATAATATCCAAGTAAGCTGAAAGGAACAAACACATTCCTCTCCACATTCTGCCATCTGTTTGAAATGTTGATAAAATTCCAGTTTTAAATTACATTAAATGCTACCTTCTGGGCCGCGTTCCCTGTTTTCTGTTGTACAGAATGCTTTAGTAAGTTAAAAAATATCATTGCCTTGTATTTGATATATAATAAGAAACAACATTGGTCAGCTTGATCGTAGACTGGGAAAGTTTCCTCAGTAAACTTTCATACACTATCTCCCTTTATCCCCTCTTTTCCCATCCAAGCAGGGAAGGCAAGCCTTGCTGGCTGGTGCCTGTGTGGGTTGGTTTAGCAGTGCCTGCCTTCTCTTTAGGGATTCTTCCCTTTTCACTTTTTCTTGTTCTTTCCCTATGCTTTTGCAGATGTTTGTATTCATTAATTTCTTTCTATTACTTTCCAGGATCCCATTGTTGCATCTTTGATACTAAAGTAAGCAGCAAGTTCATAGGGATTATGGAAAGACCATGAAGCAATTTTTTAAATAATTAAAAGCAGCATCCCCTTGAGGTTTTAGGACTACCACCTTGCTTACATCAGCATCAGGTGAGTGTAGTCATCCTACTGGCTGGGAACAAAAGGTCATAAAATAACATTTAACCCAAATTATTAACAACTTAAAAATTCTTTTAACTGGTAGGACTTGGAACATGATGGGTACTTCTCTTTCCTTTCCATTTTGAGTTACTGTTGTTTTGCAGTTTCTTCCATTTCACTACAATTAAGCAAAAGTAAAAAAAATCAAGACTGGCTTACAAAGGTGAGACGGACAAAAATTAGTGGGATAAGAACAGGGGTTGTGTCAATGGATTTCACTATGAGCATCTTACCTTCTTCCTCCAGCACAATTTGAATGCAAGTACAAGACTTAAAATGGTATATATGGATTCCTTTGGATTAAATTATTGTTTTTGAGCATTAGCAATTTGAAGGTGTGTGGGTTTCAACTTCTAGAATTCCCCAGCCAGCATGAATTCTGAAGGTTGAAGTCCACATATTTTCAAGCAGCCAAGTTTGACAAACACTGGATTAAATTGCCTGTACTTAAGTTCCAGCTGCCTACAACTGCTGTAGGCTCGAATCCCACCAGGCTCAAGGTTGACTCAGCCTTCCATCCTCTCGGGGTAGGTAAATTGAGGACCCAAGATTGTTGGGGGCAATTAGCTGACTTTGTAAAAATGCCGCTTAGTAATAAGCAGGCATATACAATGGAATGAAGGCTATTGCTGAGCACACTGGGTTGTATCCCAAAAATTGTAAGCCGCCCTGAGTCTCCGGAGAAGGGCGGCATATAAATGTAAAAAAAATAAAATAAAAAAGACTAACATTCTTGAAGTATTTTTACAAGAGGTGTTATTGTCCTCATTATTGTGACTTAAATATCTTATTGGTCATAACTCTGCATAGAAGTTAAGAGTTATGGTATCTAGGCACACAGATATGTACTTTGACAAACACCTTTATAATAATAACATAATATAATTATAACATATAATGTAATGTAATGTAATTATGCTATTCTATGCTATGCTATGCTATGCTATGCCATGCCATACCATACCATGCCATATCATACCATACCATACCATACCATACCATACCATACTATACTATACTATACTATAATAATACTGGAAAGATACAAACTATTCAAAAGAAACAGACCTAACAAAAGAGGAGGTGGAATTGCATTATATATAAAAGATCACCACATATCTACAGAAATACCCAAAACCAAGGATAAAAACCTCCTAGAATCCATATGTGCCAATATAAAAGGGGAAAAAATGACATTGCTAATATGCGTTTACTACAAGCCACCCAACCAAGCAGAAGATATAGATGAAATCTTTGCTAACCAATTAACAAATGTACATAGAAAACATTACATAGTAGTAATGGGTGACTTTAACTATCCTGATATTAACTGGAAGACAAACTCTGCAGCAAGTGGGAAACGAACAGATTCCTAACCAACTTAGGTGACAACTTTGTCATCCAAAAGGTAGAGGAGGGAACTAGAGGAAAAACTATACTGGATCTAATTTTTATTAGAAGTGATAGAGGGAGTTGAAGTTGCTGGAACCTTGGGTGAGAGTGTCTACATCATACTGGAATTCAATATAACGCAAACACAAGCAATAGAACATAATCCAACCAGTGTCTTAAACTTTAAAAGAAATGATTTTAACAAACTCAGAGGGACCCTAATCAATATTTTATGGGTAAAAATCATAAAAGGGAAAACACCTCAAGAAGAGTGGGAAATACTGAAAAATATGACCATAAAAGCCCAGTCCAGCAGAATGCCTCTGAAAAACAAAAACAAGAATCCAAGAAGAAACCAGCATGGCTGCATAAAAATCTCTCTGATAAACTGAAAGAAAAAAAGTACAAAAAATGGAAAGAAGGACACATAACTAAGGTAGAATATCAGTGGATGGCCCGAATCTGCAAAGATTAAGTTCAGAAAGCAAAGTTTCTTTCAACATATAAATAACAAGAAAAAGTTGGTCCACTAAAGAGAGAAATTGGCAAGGAAGTAACAGGCAGTATGGAGAAAGCAGAGCTGCATTCTTTTCATCAGTCTTCAAGCAAAAAATACCTATAGCCCAATCTACCAAAAACATAACAGTAAGATAGACTAGGGGGAAAAATTAACATAAACAAGAAAATGTTAAGAGAACCCCTATCTGACCTTGATTAATATAAATCACCAGGACCTGATTGATTACATCCCAGAGTTCTGAAGGAGCTGGCAGATCCTTTATCTCAGAACCATTGTATCATATCTTTTGACAATCTTGTACCAGGGAACTTTCAGAGGATTGGGAAAAAACTGATGTGATTCCCATCTTTTTTTTAAGGGCGGGGGAATAGAGCCAGGAATCTACATATACTGGAAAAAAATCATCAAAAAACTGACCTGTGAATATCTAGAAACAAATAAAGTTAGCTAGAAGTCAGCACGGGTTTGTTAAAAACAAATCATGCCAAATCAATCTTATTTCATTCTTTGACAAAGTGACTAAATTAGCAGACCAGAAAATGCTGTGGGCAAGTATATTTAGACTTCAACAAGGCATTCAACAAAGTAGACCACAACCTACTTTTTGGTAAGCTAGAAAAATGTAGGATAGACAGCATCACTATCAGATGGATTTGTAATTGGCTGACAAACTGTACTCAGCAAATAGTCCCAAATGATATTATATCTAAATGGAGGGAAGTAAGCAGTGGGGTACCACAAGATTCCATCTTAGGCACAATATCCTTCAAATCTTCATAAATGACTTAGATGAGGGAATAGAAAGGGAACTCATCAAATTTGCAAATGGCACTAAGCAGGCAGGAATAATCAACACCCCAGAAGACAAGCTCAGGATCTAAAAGTATCTTAACAGACTTGAACAATGGGCTCTATTCAACAAAATGAAATTAATTATGAAGAAAAGCAAGGTTTACACCTGGGCAGAAAAACCAAAGGTACAAGTACAGATTAGATGAGACCAGGCTCAAAAACAGTAACTTGGAGAGTGATCTTGGAGTCCTAGTGGACAATTACTTAAACATGAGTCCACAGCAAGTGATAGCAGCCAAAAATGCTAATACAATCCTTGGTTGTATAAACAGTATAAACAGAGGCATAGAATCAAAGTCATGTAAAGTATTAGTACTACTTTATAAAGTCTTAGTAATACCACACCTGGAATACTATATCCAGTTTTGGTCACAACATTACAAAAAAGATATTGAGGGTTTGAAAACAGTGCAAAGATGAGTAACTAAGATGATTAAAGCCTGGAGTCTAAAATATATGAAGAACGATTGCAGGATTTGGATTAGGCTAGTCTAGAGAAAAGAAAGATGGAGGGCTAGGGCGTTGGTGCTTACCTGATACGCCCATTCTCCGTGAGCTGCTAAGAGCATCCAGGATTGGGAGGTGCTTCAGTCTCTTCCTAGTTAGGCTGGGCTTAAACTTTGAGGATGCTCCTCCTCCTCCAGGGGACTCCTCCTTAGCGTCCGCAGTTTTGCGAAGCCAAAGTGATGATATCCTTGATGTATCAACCTATCAGCCTATCTAAGAGCCTTGGCCAGAATAGATCCCCACTAGACGGAACAAAAAGGGTGGGGCTGGATGTTCTTCGCAGCTCACGGAGAATGGGCGTATCAGGTAAGCACCAACGCCCTTTCTCTCATGAGCTGCTCCGAGCATCCAGGATTGGGACATACCAAAACTTGGCATGTCCTAAGGGAGGGACTCCGTCTGGGTTGAAGTCCTCTCCAAAGCCGAATAGACACATTGCAAGACCCTTCTCCCGAATGAAGCTTCAGTGGATGCAAAGACATCAATTTTGTAATTTCTAATGAATAGTGAAGGTGAGGACCAGGTCGCCACTTGACAAATCTCGTCTATTGTTGCCTGTGTGGCCCATGCTGCTGAGGTCGCTGCGCTCCTAGTGGAGTGAGCAGTTATTCCGTGGGGCACCGGTAATGAGTGCGAGTCATATGATTTAGCGATTGTGGCCTTCAGCCATCGTCCTATGGTTGACAAGAAAACTTTGCACTGCAGAGTGTTAGGTTGAAAGGACACGAAGAGGGCTTCAGTTTTCCTAGAGGGTGTTGTGCGATCTAGGTATATGCGTAGAGCCCTTCTGACGTCCAAACAGTGCCACTGGCTTTCAAGTCTGTGAGATGGGACAGGACAAAAATTTGGGAGCACTAGCTCTTGAGCCCTGTGAAAAGCCAAATTGATTTTCAGGATAAAGGTTGGGTCTGGCCTAAGGACAACTCTGTCTGCATGGAAGATACAGAGATCCTTTCGTACAGATAAGGCTGCCAGTTCAGAAATTCGTCAAGCCGATGTAATTGCGATTAGGAAGATGACCTTATAGGTTAGAAAGCGTAGAGTTGTGGTCCTTAGGGGTTCAAAGGGACCCATAGTAAGTGCCATTAGCACCTTGTTGAGGTCTGAAGTTGGGTAGCGGTGAACTACCGGTGGTCTCAAATTCCTAGTGCCATGGAGAAAACTGTGAATGCAAGGGTGGTGGGAGATGGAGGCGAGGTCCCCTCAAGATATGACCGAAGCTAGGTCTGCCACTTGTCTCTGCAGAGTATTCAGTGATAGGCCCTTGTTCAGACCTTCCTGCCAGAAGTCCAATATTTGAGGTACTGATGGAGAAGTGGGATTGATCTGAGACCTCATACACCAATGGTAGAAGATAGACCAGGTTGCCTTGTAAATACGGTTGGTCGAAGGACATCTGGCCACCTGTATGGTATGAATGACCTGAGTAGAGATATTTTCACCCCTCAGACGTCGTCGCTCAATTTTCATATGGCTAGGTTGGGCCATTGCAGGTCTGGATGTAAGACTGGCCCCTGGGACAGTGAGATGATCAATGATGGGATCCTCCATGGTGGCTCTGTTGACAGGTCCCTCAGGTCTGCGAACCACATCTGCCAAGGCCAAAAAAAGAGCCACTAACAACATTTCTGCCCTTTTCTCCAGAAGCTTCTGGATCAGTTTGGGGATCACTGGGAGGGGTGGAAACAAGTACAGCAGACCAGGGGGCCAGCAACAGTGGAGAGCATTGATATCCTCCGCTCCCTGCAATGGGTACCGCAAGATGAACAGCGGGAGCTGGGCATTGAGCAGGGAGGCGAACAGGTCAATGACAGGTTGGCCAAACTTCTGCACTGCCTCCTGAAAGATCGATGGGTACAGGCGCCATTCTGATTGGTCAACTGTGGCCCTGCTTAGCCAATCCGCCTGAACGTTTGAAGACCCTGATATGTGTTCTGCTCTGAGGGAGAGCAAATTGCGTTCTGCCCACAGAAATAATCTCTCTGACTCGCTCATCAGTTGCCTTGAGTGGGTACCCCCCCTGTTTGTTTATATGGGCTTTCGTGGTGATGTTGTCGGTCAACACTAGAATGTGTTTGGGTCGGAATAGAGGTAAGAACCTGCGTAGAGCTAGGTGGACCACTCTCAGCTCCAGCCAGTTGATGTTGTGTGGTTGTTCCAGGGCGGTCCAATGCCCTTGAGCCATGTGGTGCTGGTAGTGACTCCCCCATCCAGCTAGGCTGGCATCTGAGGTGACGGCTGATCTGTCTGGATCTCTGAAAAGACAACCCTTGTTGATTGAGGACTCTGTCCACCAGCGAAGGGATCTCAGGACATTCGGCAGTACTGCGACCCATGAGGGATCTCCTTCCGGGGTCCCTGGATTTTGGGCATGTCATAAAAAAGTCCGGGGCGGACTGGAGTGAAACTCCAGGGCCAAGCCAAACCTAATAGTGTTCCTGACCCAAGCATCAGACGTGGAGGTGTCCCATCTGTTGGCAAATAATTTTAGACGCCCCCTGATGGGAGCTTTATCCTGTTTTTCATCTGGGGTGGTAAAAGGACCTACTTCCCATGCCCCGGGGCTATCTCTTGTTTTGCCCTCCCCTTCTATACCTGTCGGAAGGGTCGAAACTGTCCTGCTGTTGCTCTTGTCTATAGCCTGATGACCTCTGGAAATGAGGGTAATTGGGTCCCTGGTAGAAGCTTCAAAAGGAACTTCTCCAGAATGGTTGGGAAGATTTACTGTCGGATTTTCAAAAAAGGGAGGGGAGAATCTTTTTCTTGGACTGAGTTTCTATCAAAAGTGGGTCAAGGACACTGCCAAACAGTTTTTCCCCTGATATAGGGGCTGATACAAGCTTACACTTGTGTTTGGTGTCAGCCTGCCAATGCCGGAGCCATAACAATCTCCTTGCTGAAATCTGAGATGCAATGGCTCTGGAAGAAAACTTTACGGCATTGAATGTAGCATCTGCAGAAAAGTCTGCTGCTGCTGCTGCTATAAGCTTGGCTATGTCCTGATGTGCATGTATGTTAGAAACCAGTATGGTGTCCCTGAGGTGTCGGAGCCATCGAAGTGAAGACCTAGTAAAAAAGGAGGCAGTTGTAGCTACTTTGATGGCCCAGGAGTCTGAAACGTGAGCACTGCGAAGGGCCAGTTCTGCCTTTTTTTCCTCTGGTTTCAGGGCTTCCTCTGCCTCAGTGAGAATGGAGGAGGAGGATGCCAGGGATACAATTGGTTCATCTACCTCCAGTGTATTTAGAGCATTTGAAAAATCAGGGGCCAGATTATAAAATTTTTTATCATATCCCGTGGGCGCGGGATATGACGCAGCAGATGCCCATTGTCACTGGACTAAGTCCTTGAACATATGAAGGACCGGAATTTCATCCACTTCATTAATGGGTTGAGAAAAGATTAAGTTTCCTGACTCATCTTGGGGCACTGCTGGTTGTAAAGATGAGGGCGCTGTGTCAAGGCGAGTGGTGTTCTTGGCCTTGAACAACAGGGACCTGAAAAGTTGTGGGCGGAATAATCCTGTAAAGGCCGGTTGGTTGGGAATGAGGTCCTCGTCATCAGACATTCCCTGTTCCAATGGATCCGCCTCTGATAGCTCCTGATCAGCAATTTGTATGGATCCCTCCTCCAATTATTCCATGTGTTGATCTTGGTCCTCCTTCTCTGGAAAACCCCGTAAATGGGTATCATGAGGGATAGGAAACTCCCCTTGGGGAGGTACCTGAGAGAGATGATGCTCCATCATGTCTAGGGACTGCTCTGAGATGGATCCGCAATCCGAAGTGGCCACATATCATCTAGTTTGAATAGATTGCTGTACCCCAGCCATGATGCCCTTCTGTATTGCCAGTTCCACCCATGTTCTGAACCTGGCCGGGATCTTCTCAGGTAGGTCCTCCTCCTGTGGGCATAAAAGTTGCCTCTGGAGTCCTTCGTGGGGTTGTCCGAGGGTCTGGGATATCAAGAGGAGGCAGTCTGAGGGTGGTACGCCTAGTTTGGATGGATAAATCCAATGGAGAGGCCAGAGGGCCTGGGGTCTGGATGGTAATAGGCTGAGGTGGGGCTTGCTCAGTCTCCCTGGTTTGCTTCCTCATTTCCCTTTCTAAGGCTTGATGCCTTCTGTGGGCATATTTTTCTGCCGCTCGAGAGGGCTTTTTAGGCTCTGAGGATTTGTCCCAGGCCTTTCTGGAAGTGGGTGCCCTTGAACTATGCCTGCCTGCCATGTTAATGAGAATAAGGTTTGTGAAGAAGAGCAGGTTGAACCCCCTAAGCATCTGCTTCCTGGCGGGGCAGAGGTGATGAGTCAAATTATTGGGTCCTCTTAATTGCATTGTTAATTAATGAATTAATTAATTTGTTTATTTTATTTTATTTGTTTAGGACTGGGTGCCAATTAATTTGAGGATCCTTCTATTGTTTGTGAAGTATAATGGTCCCCTGGTCCCCAGGTAGGGAAACCTAATAGGGAAGAGCTGATCCCCAGAAAGGGAAATCTATTTGTCTTTTATTGGAGAAGAGACTGTTGCTGCTGGTGGAATTCAAAATGGCGCCGGTGCGCAGTGACGATGAGGCTTTTGGCTGCTGAGTTCTGAATGCCTCCAAGAGAACTGGCCACTAACCCCAAAGAAATTGAGGTAATTGACCCAACTAGAGGGGGAAGTATGAAGCCCCTGGTCCGCAGGAAGGGAAACCTATGGGGAAAAGCCTCCCTCTGACCTCCGGTAAAGAGTAAAGAAGAACACACGCCTTGCATTTATATTTTAGCTTCTATTCCAGCCAAGGTGAAAAACAGCCTGTTCCTACGAAAGCTGAGCTAAAACTGGGGACGCTAAGGAGGGGTCCAGTGGAGAAGAAGGAGTGTCCTCAAAGTTTAAGCCCAGCCTAACTAGGAAGAGACTGAATCACCTCCCAATGCTGGATGCTCGGAGCAGCTCGTGGGAGAATGATAACAGTATTCCAGTATTTGAGAGACTGCCACAAAGAGGAGGTGGTCAATTTATTTTCCAAAGCACCAGAGAACAGGGCAAGAACTAATGAATGGAAATTGATCAAGGAGAATTAAAGAAAAGCTTCCTAACAGAGGGTACAATTAATCAGAGGAACAGCTTGCTTTCAGAAGTTTGGGTGCTTCATCACTGCAGGTTTTTAAGAATTGACTAGATCAGGGGTGGGCAAACTTTTTGACTCGAGGGCCACAATGGGTTCTTAAACTGGACTGGAGGGCCGGAACAAAAGCATGGATGGAGTGTTTGTGTGAACTAATATAAATTCAAAGTTAGATTACTTCACATAGCCTTCTGGGAGAGCAAGAGAACCCTCCACTCTTTTGGCTCCACGGGCCGGATAGAACAGCCAAATGGGCCAGATCCGGTCCCCAGGCCGTAGTTTGCCCATGGCTGGACTAGATAGTCACTTGTCTGAAATGGTATAGGATCTCCTGCTTGAGCAGGGGGCTGGACTAGAAGACCTCCAAGGTCCCTTCCAGCTCTAATGATAAGATAAGATAAGAATCAAGTTTCTAGTTAGAAAAAAAGCCTATGCACAGTCAATACCTGAAGGACATTGAAGGAAAGGCAGGTACAAAGCTAACATGAAGATGGTTGAGATCAGAAGTGCTGAAGAAAGAAACTGAAGGCTTCATTTTGGCTACTCAACAACAAGCCTTGCAGACTAATTGCATAAAAGCAAAAATTGAACATTTCAGTAACAACAAATGTCACTTAGGCAAAGAGAAAATGAGACCATGTATCACCTTATCAGTGGCTGAAGCAAAATTGCAATGCTCCAAGATGTTTGAATTATATGGTTCAGTAATTCCAAGGTCATATCTGCCAGCTCTTTCAGAATCTTGAGGTGTAATCTGTTAGATTTGCATGAAGAGTCAGACGCGGAGTGCTTCAGTGAAGAGTTTATTAGTGACTACAGCTCATAACAGACCCAATTTGGCTGGTCTGTGGCTGCTACTTATAGCCAGCAGCCGCAGTTGCCAGCCAATCAGAGTGCAGGATTTTCCCACACTTTTTTAACCAATCATTTCTGACATTTTACAAGAACAGTTCAAACTTAACCAATGACATTCAAACCTGCATACATAACATAATCCATCTGGTTCTGGTGATTTAAACTCATCTAGAGTGGGCAGGTGCCGTCTTACCATTTTCTTATCTATTTTAACTTCTATTCCTAATCTGTCTTTTATGGTACTATTTTTGTTAGGATGGACTATTTGTTTTTCCTAATCCAGAAATTAATGTATTTGTGGGACACTTTATGCATAAACACTGTTTTTAGAATCAGGGAACTGAAATCAAGAGATGAGTTATCCAGAAATGGATTTTTTAAAATCTCTATAAACATCAGAGATATTACTTTGAAGAGGGAAATGTAGGACAGTTGACCCAGCAATATTCCTTGCTGTAGGAAATAGAGCAGAGAAGTAATGATTCCATCTCAGATTTCCTGCCTTCCTCACTTGGAATTACTTGTTGCTCAGCAATATTACCATTATTTTGATTGTGATATGCTGGTTTAGATAAACTTTATTGTACAAAAGTGGCATATATCAGCTTATATCAATTAACAAAATAGAGAAAAAGAAGCAGGCATATTCTATTGCCTCTGATAATAAACTCTGCATGATCCTCTTTAGTTATCATGAGCAGCCATTCCACTAAATTATTTAAACAACTGCCCAGGTAAACAGTGCCAGGGTAAGGACTAGTGTTTGTTTTATAGTTTGTCCATATCTATTGTAGAAAGGTTAACTAAGATCCACCTTTCCATTAATTTCTGTTAATTAAGAGACCGTTAAGTCTCTATTAAAATAGTAGAGTTTAGTAGAATTTGTCATGAAGTAAAAATGGCACAATGGGGTAGTATGGAACTTTTTCAGAGACCAGATATGGGCATGATGAAGAGGTAAAATATTTAAAATCTTAAACTAGTCCTGGGTAATATTAGAAGGAACAATTTTAAAATGATATTAAATTATTATCTCTACCATGGAGACCGTGCATGCAATATTGGCTCAAGGGAGCAACCAGGAAGAGATTGAATGCTGGGGGGAGGCTTTATCCAGGCTTTCCCAGACTGGGTCTCTCTGAATGGAAGAGAGAGGTGGAGAGCTGCAATGAGTTGCTGAGGTCCAGGTGATCTCTGGGCATCAGGAGGAAAGACTGGGAAGAAAACCCACAGGGTGACATTTTACTCATGGAAGCCACAGCAGCCACCAACATGAATAGAGATGGAGCTGGAAGAGCTGGAGGAGGAAGAGACAGCCAGAGAGCATGGCCAGGCCAACTGGATGATGGAACAAGCTATCAAGTTTATGCAGGAGATTTTCAAAAACTTTAAGGCCCATGAGGTTCTCACCCAAGCCTCCATGCCAGATGATCAGATGCACCCAGCCTCAGCAACTGATGGGGTGACTACATCCACCACAGCAGGTGGTGGGGAAACTGGATCCATAGTAGCAACAGCTTCCATAGCCCTAGTACCTGGAGGGTCGACCCAGTGTGGGGCTCCTCCAGGTACTAGGGCTATGGAGGCTGCTGCTGCTATGGCCAGTTCCTCCACTGTCTGCTGTGATGGGTGGCACTAGTGAGGAGAAAGAGTTGCAAAAAACCCCACTGGGCATCTATATGCATGTATGGTCCTGAAATAGCTATAGAGAGTGGCAAGGTGAGATCTGTCATCACTCAATTGTTTAATTAATTGAATGTATATCACATCTGCTTGCAAGCAACTTTGGGCATCTAATAACATCTTTAAAAAGATGAAATTTGAGACAAAACACATTAAAAATTCACTTTTGATGTGTATTTTTAATTTTCTTTGACAATGCATACATTTTTATCTTTGTAGTTTTTATGCCATAATTTGAAAGCAAAAATTAAAAAATATAACACTAGGGTCAAAATTCACTTCACATATATATTAAAAGATATTGACAACATCCTGGCCCAAGCCAGGCCTTCAAGAGCTTTCCAAGGCCAGCAAGGTTGGAACATCCGCATATCGAAAAGGAGCTGCTCCATAAGCCAGATGCTGTTATAGAGAATGGTCACTTCATGGGACACATCATAGAATAAAGAATAATAGGGTCCATCTCCTCCCTTGTTAGGTCCGTTTCTTTTGATCAGTTTATATTCTTCCAGCAGGACATTCCAGTCATGAGTTTCATCCCACCAAATTTCAGTAATGAGAATCCTGCCCCATGTACTAGGAATTCAAATTTGCTCATTTCCTCATAATTTTAGCGTTATTATATAGACATCTGATCTTTTTTGGTTGACCCCTATATTTGCTTCCTACATCTCCTGTCCTTCCTTCTCATCACTTCCTACCTCATTGTTTGATTGGTTGTCTTGGAATTTATACTTGGGATTATGTCCTAAAGATTGATCATCCTCCCCTTCCAGCTTTGGTACAAAGCCCTTTGGCTAAACAAAGCCAGTTTCCCCCCCCCCCAAACATATTCTTCCCAGTTCTTTTCAGATGCAGTCCCTCCCCTGACAAAAACCCATTATGTAGATAATGTAGACTGTGATCTAGGAATCCAAAGTTCCCTCAATGGCACTATCTGGAGGTGGTATTCAGCAGGTTCTGACCAGTTCTGGAGAACCTGCAAATCTCACCTCTGACTGGAGATTTTACAGTATCCATCCACTGCCACACCCACCAAGCCACACCCACAAAACCGGTAGTAAAAAAATTTGAATCCCACCACTGGCACTAACCCTTAAGCCAGTGTTTTAATTCTAAAATTCTCCATTCTCCCACTGAATATTGACCTTCCATTGGAAATGTAGATGAAAACATCCCTTCTAATCCTAATTTTTTGGCTTTCATGCCCAGTTGCTCATAATGTCTTGATATTGTTTTCAGAGTGTTTGTTATATCATTCATTGCCACATTATCAGATGTGACCTAGAACATACCAACTCTGTCAGACCTTACTGTGTGTGCAAAGATATTCAGAGGTAACTTGCCTCTCAATAGCAACTATATTATGACTTCATTTATAATAAAAAGGCACACTTCAGCCTGAAATCCAGTCATTTGTATCTAATATTGTTGCTTGGAGACATGAAAGAATGGGGGTGGAAGAGTGAGATAGGAGCTTGGGTGAGAACATTAGGTAATAATTGCAAATGTAGTTGCAATATAATACTTAATTTTTATATTGTATGCAGTGCAAATTCAAGCAAGGATTAAACTGAATAAACAATGAAGACAACATAAAATGATAAATATTATTGCTACAATGAACTACTCATATTTGAAAGTAAATTGGGCTGTACAACCTATACTTTCAAAATCTATCATCAGAAATTGGGTAACTGTTAATGGTTGCAATTTCATTTTATGACCTCTTTTGAGAAGGTAGTTTAGAATACTTTAATACATTAGCAAAGTTCATGAAAAATAAATCTTGACTTAAGTTTTGGCTTAACTTGACTTAAATTTTACTTTAAACTATAAAGTAGTTTAAAGTACAGTACAGTATATAGAAAGCTGTAACCAATAAAGGGCTCACACACTATATAGATACAACTGCCTCTCCCTGTTTCTTGGTTGTTCAGAATGTTAGTCTGTAACATTTATCATAAATTTATATGCAGTATTGTATATAAATAAAAACAACACAGCAGTTTCAGTATAACGTTGTACTGAATACAGTAGAACCGATATCCCTGCAGCAACAGAGGACCTTTTTTTTTCTTTTCAAAATCACATGTGGATCAGATGCTCCAAACTCAAGCTGGCAAATCTGATGCCATGAGTGAGATCACAGTTTTAGAATACTTTAAATTGCATTCTGAAAGGAGCCACATCCCAAGATTCATATAATTAGAGTGTGTTATACTCTTGCTTCCTGAGCAGCTGCTTGCAGGGTGAGAGTTTTGGGAGGTTTCCCAATGAAACTAGATCTGCTACTAATACAAGCACATTCTCTCATATGGTCGTGACAGTCACAGCTAGTGCAAGCTAGTTCAGTGTCTAGATAAACACGCTGACCCTTGAAATCTCCAAGATCTATTAAACAAAAAATCCAAAACTCTGTAGTCAAAATAGATGGTGGAAATTTAAGGGACTATCATCTGAGATATCACAAGATAATCTTCCCCATGCATGTTTACAAAAGATAGCTAATTAACTAGTGTATATATATATATATATATAACTATAGATATATATATATATGAATTGTAATATACAGTATATATTACAATAATCAAAACTTCTTCAATAAATCTAGACACCTCAAAGGAGCAGTCATAGTCAATATTTTCCCACCAGAGACTGAAAATCTTATTTTTATTTTCTATGTATTAGATTTAATATAGCTGTTCATTCCAATGGACTCCAGACATGTTACCTAATACTAAATTAAAACAATTAAAAGCATATATAAGACTACTGTAACGCTCTCTATTTAGGACTGCCCTTGCATACCACTCGGAGGCTTCAGCTGGTGCAGAATGCAGCCGCGTGGGTAGTGATGGGAGCTTCCCGATACTCCCATATTACACCCCTCCTGCGTGGCCTGCATTGGCTTCCGGTTGCCCTCCGGGTGAGATTCAAGGTTTTGGTGTTAACATTCAAAGTCCTACATGGCATGGGTCCAGGATATCTACGATAATGACTCCTCCCAGCATCAAATGCCAACCGCCCTGTCGGGCACAGCGGGTCTCCTCGGGTGCCGTCCGTGACTCAATGTCGCCTGGCGGTGACCCGGGGGAGGGCCTACTCTGTGGCGGCCCCCACTTTATGGAATCTTCTTCCGCTGGAGCTCGGCTGGCTCCTGATCTCCGCACCTTCCGCCACGAGTTAAAAACCTGGCTGTTTTTGCAATCTGGGTTGTGCTGACTCTTTGGGGTTTGTTCATTTTAATTTTGGGGGTTTTAATTCTAATTTGGCTTATAATTGTTTAATATGTTTTTAGGTAATTTATTGTTATTGTTGTATTTTAGCTGTGAGCCGCCCCGAGTCCTTTCGGAGAGGGGGTGGCATACAAGTCGAATTAATAAAAAATAAACAAGACAGCCTGAATCAAAAATAATAATTAAAACAAAGCACAATTGTCTTACAATACCTTTTAAAATATATTTTACTGACAATGTACAGTATGTATTATATACACATCCAGGATGTATGAAGAATCAGAATGTAAGAGAGTATTATATAGTAATAGTAAGAATTACCATATAAGAAATGGTAATTCCCAAAATGGTATTGGATAAGATAAATATTGTGGCATGAAAAACACATGTAGTAGGGTAATCATACTTTTAAAAAGCCAAAATATTTCCTGTGCTCCTTTTCAAATCTCACTTTTCCATTGTTAAGTATGCAACGCGTTTAATCTATATGCATTTTTGTTTTGTCACAGAACTTTTTTTTTTAATTCATATTTATATTCCGCCCTTCTCTGAAGACTCAGGGCGGCTTACAATTTTGGGGATACAACCCAGTGTGCTCAGCAATAGCCTTCATTCCATTGTATATGCCTGCTTATTACTAACATTTTTTTACAAAGTCAGCTTATTGCCCCAACAATCTTGGGTCCTCAATTTACCTACCCCGAGAGGATGGAAGGCTGAGTCAACTTTGACTCATACACTTATATACAATTTTGTTCACTTGTATCTGAAATATATGCCTTTATGCTTATTTTTTTAAAAATAATTTCATATTTTGTAAGGTTTTTCTATATTGAAAATATACAAATTTAAATAAAATCTATTGGGAGACATTTGGTAGTGTTCATGTACAATTAATGCACTCTTAAACTGAAATTTCCTTAACTTGAGTTGAAACAAAATGTAAGATATTAATAAGACTTTTCAAATGTATGTTTTATATAACTGTCTAATTCCAGATGGCTTCCTTCTATTTTCAGTTGGTAACATGCTCTCATTTTTCTTTATACAGAGTATATTCATGCTGTGTTAGTTCAAAACTAATTGCTCAGGACCTACTTGAAATCTTGACATGAACTTTCTTGTTCTCCCCCCCTCCCCCCGATTCTGAAATGAATCAGTAGAATTGAGAGAAACCTCTCTGTGCGCTGTTGTAGTTTTGCAGAACTTTTAGGCAGTCTGTTTTCCCATGGGCAAAAGACCCTTTGACACATGCTACCTTGCAGCTCTTGATTGCAAAGCAAATTCTTCTACCCTGGAATTTCAGGACTGAGTTTCTAGCTCCAAACTATGATTGCAGCAGAACTGAGGCCAGTCTACTGGGAAAAGAAACTTTTGTCTTGCAAATAAATGTCATCCCACATCAATAAAAAGTCATGGTTGTACCATCTGTCCAGGCAACCAGTCTGCCTCATGAACCTGCACATACACAGAATCTGTGGTTGCCAAAGCAAGGGGATGATCTTTTGACCAGAAATTCCTATACATTCAGGAGCACTTGTTTAAATGCTGACAAAGTGAAGAATTCCTTTGACGATATGCCAATCCCAACTGATGTACAGTCTCTGTTTATATCTGCTTTTAGTGGGAGGAAAGTATCTCATCTTGTTTCAGTTGCGGTATTTCGCAATGATAGTGTATATCTTTCTGTTTGTGTGAGTATTTGAATTTTCCATTTTTGAGCCTATAGAATTTTGCATTATTTTTATATTCATACACATTTGTAAAATGTGATAACCTTACTAGTGGATGCAATTTCCGCTTTGGTTTTGCATATCCAAGTTTGCATATCCATCTCAGTTCAAGATGTTGTAAATTTTGTTAATTTCCCCCATTAGAAAGATTAAGAATAATGTTGGCGATTTTAGGAAATAAAGACGCTTCGGATCCATTGGCTTCAGAGCAATCTCCAATATGCCTATATGCCTAGCTAGTAAGGAGAATTATACTTTAAACTGAGAAGAAGCAGAAGGTTAGACCATGGGATTTCCTCCAGCTTTATCTATTACATTGTCAAAACTCAAACAGACGGAGCAGAAGGGGTGCATTCAGTTCTGAAATGAAAGCCAGAACAACAACTAAAAGATCCAGACAATCTGGTCTGTCCCTCAGAAGAAGAATTTACAAATAGTAGACATTTACAACATGCTTTAAAAATATTTATGATGATGAATTAATACTCACAAAATTATCTATTGTAGTAGTTTTGTTTATGTGAAGCAATGGGACAAGGGATAAAACAAGTTTAAATGTCTAGTCAAATCATATCGATGTTATGATATGTACAGAATAACCCTTGACTAACAAGGATATACACATGGAAACGTTTATGAGAGTAGTTAGGAATAATTATTCAGCCATACACAGATACACTAAATTGAGTTAAAGTTTACTCTAAGAAATAGCACAGTCCAATAAATGGTCCAGGTCATATACGTTTAACAGTCCAAATAATATCCAATTACAAAGTCTTCTTACCAATTGCCTTTGTCATTTACAGTAGACAAAGATATCAAAGTATAAGCACAGCATAAATACAACAGAGAACCTTAGATAGCAACAGAATGTCAGAGAGAGCAAGCTATGATCTCTAGCTCCCTCTTATGGTAATTTGCAATATAATCAACCAATCGGAATATAGTATAAATCAATACAGTGATTTTGTCTTAAAGCTGCAAACATACATTGTTGGTTTATATATTGCCAACCCAACTAATTGATGTACAGATTCCTAACAATAGCTAATACTTTTAGTTATAAGATTAATGTGGATCCTTATTTAGAAGAACAGATTTGAGTTCTGCTATAATGAAATTTCTTATTTAATCATGCAATAAGTGTACATCAAGATACATTTGGGGCCAGGCCACTTCAGAGCACAGTTGTCGAGAATCATTTTTAATGTTTCCTCATTTTAAAAAAAATGAAAAAGAAAAATCTAGAAACAGAAGACTAAATATATTCCATATTTAATATAACAAATGTTAGTTGCAGCCACTGAGGATATTTTTACTTTGTTTTTAATGTTCAATTTGGTAGATTCCAACGCTATTCTTGGTTGGATCAATGAAATACAATTTGAATGACAACTCTAGAATCTTGCATATTCCTGTTTCATTTGCCTTTTTAAAAAATTTCTTTGATTATCATGAATGCAGCCATCTGGACTGTCTTTATTTTGTTTTACTATGAGCAGTTTTGTGTTGGGCTTTTTTTCTTCTTCACTATGACAAACTTTGAAAATGTTTGAGTTAAATAGTCCTCAAATTTGTGAAATAAAGTTTTACAGAAAATTACATAACATCAGAGGGAGATCTTGCATCCGAGACCTCTAAAGATATACTTGGAGGGTGAAATTAATCCCTAGTATTTTGCTACTTTCACCCACTCATATATAATCTGAGATATAGACATTTATGAGATGAAAATAAATTAATTCACTTAGTCATGAATAGAGTCCTTATTCTTTCTGTTCAGATCCTTCTCTTTTATTTCTTCCTAAAAAATTATAAGAAGAAATACATTTTTGTGAATGTACATCCAAACCTGAACAAACCTGAATAGAGACTGTAGTTTCAGGCTTCTTTTTTTTTAATTATAACAACAGAATATTCAAATGGAATTCCAGGTGATAGGAAATCAACAATCTCCTCCAGTAGGAATACAGATAAAGCAAAAACAGTACCACTGTCATTTGAAAAAAGTTTTTCCTCTTAATGAGGTACGGGATATTTATATATTATATTTATATGTTGCCCAACTCACTGTTATATTGATTCTGGAAAAATTAAATA
The DNA here is from genome assembly GCA_009733165.1 of Naja naja. Lineage (NCBI taxonomy): Eukaryota > Metazoa > Chordata > Lepidosauria > Squamata > Elapidae > Naja > Naja naja. Next base: position 87,051,214 of record CM019155.1, read on the forward strand.
AGAAACTAAAAACCAAGAGTACAGGTGACACACATTAGTCCTATAAGAGAAGGAGACAAAAGAGAGAAAGTTAGGGTTTAATTGAGTTTGTTCAGATATTTGCTGTGAAATTTGTGGAGGAATTTTGGGGCTCAAGCATGTTGGGCATCCACATGTTCTGTCTCTGAGGGAGGGAAGTCTTTCCATGCAATTAGATATTTAATTATCCCGCAGTGTTTGCAGGAGTCCAAAATTTTCTTAACTCTGAAATGCTGTTCCCTTTCAGTTAGAATGGGGGTTGGAGATGGTTTTGTTGTAGGGTTAGGGGAGAAATGTTTGCCTGTTTTAACAGGCTGCAGTGGAAAACTGGGTAAATACATCTGCGAGTTTTGGATAAGTCTAATTGCACTGTTACTGGGTTGATGATGTTATTAATTGAGAAAGAGTCAATGTATTTGGGACCCATTTTTTCCAGCAGTTGCCTAGATTGCAGGTATTTGGTGGACAGATAGATTCTGTTGCCTACATTGAAGTCTTTTGGTTTGGAGTGCTTTTTGACAGCTTGTTTCTTACAAGTTTCTCCTACCTTCTCCAGTGCTTTATGAACAACTGACCAGGTGCTTTGAAGTTCTGCAATCCATTCTGGTAATGATGTGGTTTGTGGCTTGGCCTAGGATAGGTTCTGGCATAGCTATGGACTCCTGGCCTGTAGCAACTTCACTAGGGTGAAGCCAGTGCTACTATGCACTGCATTATTGTAGGCTACCTTTGCAAATGGAAGGAGATCAGCAAAAATGTCTTGTTGGTAATTGATGTAACATCTTAGGTATTGTTCTAAGACCCCATTCATGTGTTCATGCACCCAAGCAGTTTCAGGAATTTCTGCCAAAATTGCAAGGTGAGTGGAACTCCACGATCTGAAATGATCCACTCTGGAGCTCCATTTGGGGACCTGGGATAAAATGAACTTGTTTGGAGAAGAGGTCAGTTATCACCCAAATTACTGTGTTTCCAGAATTTTCTGATAGCTCCACTATAAAGTCTAATATCTATAATATCTATAAAGGATATTTCTTTCCAGAGCACCTGGGGCTTTGCCACTGACTGAAGGAGCCGTGGGTTCTTCCCCAGATGCCTCTTGGCCAATGAGCAGATAGGGCAGCTAGCCACATAGGTTTCAATGTCTTTTTTCAGAAATGGCCCCCAGAATTGGTGTTTTACTAGGTTCAGGGTTTTATAAAGCCAAAATGCACAAAATGTCCTACCATAGCATTTTTGGAGGACCACCATTGGTAAGTGGGTGTACTTTATAACTTTTTTCCTTTTTTTGTCATCAGGTTTTTGACACCTTGCTATAGGTGGTACTCCTGTTTTGAGTCACTGTTGAATTTCATCCACAAAGCAGGAGATCTGCATTTCCTTCTTCACGGAGGGAAATGATGTTGTTGTTGGCTGGGCTTTACCAACTTCAGTGCTGGCTGCAGTGCTGGCAGAGGCTGGGCAGGGACAGCAGTAGCCATGGCAGTAGATACATCTGTTCCATCATTGGTTGAGCACATGGTGGTGCCAGCCAATCCTGAGCCCCATGGGCTCAGAAGTTCTCTAATGCATCTTTCAAGAAATTGATGGCTTGTTCAAGGAGAACATCAGGAGGTCCCAGTTTGTCTCTCACCACTCCCTATTCTTCTCTGGCATATTGGGCTTATGGCTGGCTCCCTCTGCTGCCCCAGGTGAATGTTGTCCCCAAGGCCTTCTTCTCCCAATCTTCCTTTTTTCCAACTCCCAGCAACCATCAAGGCTCAGCTGGTCATCAAAAGCCTCCTTTTCTTCTTCCAGTTCAGGGTTCTTCCAGATTCTGAGTACATGTATGTGATTTATTGTTGGTGATACCAGGTAGAACCTTAGTGGATGTAAGAAATTTTATGTACCATACACATGGATTCAAAGTAAACAAGCTGGGTATAAAAAGAAGATTGTTATGAACCCAGACCCCCAAAGTTCAAGACAACTCTTGGAGCAGGGACACCCTGAGTCTGCTTCCCAGCCCACTCTAACACAGTCTGATCACCTATGTTGACAGTGTATCTGAGCAACAATACTTACAGCAACTTGAATAGCCTTGTTGGATATAGTTATTTGAATAGCCTTGTTGGGCATCATAACTTGAATAGCCTTGCTGGGTGGCAATAATCTGAATAGCCTTATTGAGCATAACTTAGTATAGTAAAATAACTTTGAAATTAGACAACTATATGTATAAATATGAAGGAACCAATTAAGTTTAATTGCATGCTTGCTTTCCTTTTTGTCTGAATAACACAAGAATAAAAGAACTATTGGAAAAACCTCACTTTTAGTGGCTTGAACCCATGGTAGATGTGCATCTCCGGGTGGACTGATATTGCAGATCCAGCTTAATATCAAGTATGTCCCAACCAGTGGTGGGATTCAATTATTTTTACTACCAGTTCTATGGGTGTGGCTTGGTGGGCATGGCATGACAAGGATACTGTAAAATCTCCAGTCAGAGGTGGGATTTGCCGCTTCTCCGAACTACTCAAAATTTCTGCTACCGGTTCTCCAGAACTGGTCAGAACCTGCTGAATACCACCTCTGATCCCAACTTGATCCTTAGGAAAGAATGACCTTCAACTCATTGGTGACGTGAAAGGTTAACTTTTACTACGTTCAAGCAGATACGACACAAGGAAACCTGGATCTGAATATTCCCATGTAAAGCTTGCATTTTCCGCTTTCCCTGGCCCTCCCACCTTGACTAGTTCATCTCTGTCCAATAGTAGTTCTGATCAGGCTTTTAGAGCTGTGCCTTCTGAAGTAGCACAGCTCCAAAAGCCTGATCAGAGAAAATTGGTCTGATCCAAAAGGTAGAATTAGTTTCTGTGTTGTGAAGGGCAGGATTCCTTCCCACCCAAAATTTCAGTGCTTTTAAAGCATTTTATTATTATTATTTATTTAGACTTGTATGCTGCCCTTCTCCCTAAGGACTCAGGGTGGCGAACATATAAAAGAGAATACATTTACAATAAAAAATATTAAACAACTACAAGTCTTTAAATAACTAAAAATTAAATTAAAACAATTTAAAATTACAACAATGCAATTAAAACGACCCACCCCCGGGTCAATCCAGGCTGGCCTGCTGAAACAGCCAAGTCTTCAGGTCTCAACAAAAGGAGCGGAGATCAGGGGCCAAACGAAGATCCATGGGGAGCTGATTCCTTAGGGCGGGCGCTCCCACAGAAAAGGCCCTAGCCCTGGGGACTGCCAGCCGACAATGCCTGACACGGTATTCCCAGGAGGCCCCCTCCTGTGGGAGTGCACGGGTGATCGGAATGTGATGCTGGCAGGAGGCATTCCCCGGCCCTGGACCCAAGCCATTTAGGGCTTTGTAAGTTGTTACTAACACCTTGAAGGAAACCCGGAAGGCAACCGGCAACCAATGCAAGTCGGGCAGGAGGGGTGTAACATGGGAGTATTGGGACACTCCATCACAGCCCTCGCTGCTGCATTCTGCACCAGCTGCAACCTCCGGTAATCTGCAAGCAGCCCCAGAGAGCGTTGCAGTAGTCGATTCTGGAAGTGATGAGCGATGAGTGACCATTCAAGGGCATCTCGGCTCAGATGAAGGGCTGAGCTGGCAAACCATCCAAACCTGGGCAAAAGCCCCCCTGGCCACAGCTCCCCGCCACTCCTCCAGATTAAGCTGTGTATCCAGGAGGATGCCCAGATTCTCACCCCACGGGGCTTACACTCCCCATGACCAAAGATGGCACATCCATTGGAAACCGAGATGGGTACTCAGTCTGGCTTTGGATTGAGCTGGCTTCCCCATCCAGGCCTGCACAGCCTCCAGGCACCGGACATCACAGAGAGCATCATCACTGATCTGGTCTGGGGGTGGAGATATGGTATCATCAACATATTGATGATCCTCACCCCAAAACCCTCAGATGATTCTACCCAGCTTTCATGTAGATATTAAACAGGAGAGGTGAAAGAACTGACCCCTGGGGCACCCACATGAGGGGGCCGGGACTCTTCTCTGCTCTCAGCACCAATGCAGTGGTCCGAAAGTTAAGAGGAGAACCACCGTAAGACGGTGCCCCCACTCCCAACCCCAGAGGCTGCAGGAAGGATACCATGGTCGAGTATCAAAGCCGCTGAGAGAAAAGGACCAGGACAGAGGAAAACCCCTGTCCTGAGCCCTCCAGAGATCATCCACCAGTGCACCAATGCTGTCTCCAGTGTCCGGGCCTGAAACCAATTGGTACAGGCCTAGATAATCAGCTTCCTCCAGGAACAGCGAGCTGCTGAACCACACGCCTCGACAACCTTTTGCAAAAACGGTTGGTTGAACTGGACGATAGTTGTTCAAAACGATTGGGTCCAGAGCAGGCTTGAGGGGTCTCACCACCACCTCTTTCAAGGTGGTGGGAAAAACTCAGAGAGGCGTTGACAACTGCCTGAGCAACCACGCGGTAACCTCCCTGGAGGCATAAACCAGCTAGGAAGGACACAGGTCCATAAAACCTGTGGAAGACAACTCACATGATCCTGTCCACTTCATCCAGGGAGACAGGGTCAAACTCAACCCAGATAGAATCCGCCAGACTCGCCGCCACTCCATCATCTAAACCCTGCCAGTCAGAGTCCAGGCTGGCCTAATCTGAGCACTTATCCGCCAGATGTAAACCAAATTCCTCTGCTCTGCCTCACAAAGGGTCCCCCTCTCCTCCAAATGAAGGAGGGAGCAGTGACCTGAACAGGCCAGCAGGGCTATCATTCGCGGATGCATCAAAGCAGAGAAGTAAACACATCTCACTGCTCTAATTGCTTCCAGGTAAGTCCTAATATGGGTTCTTAGCTGGACACGGTCAGACTCGAACGACTAGTCCTCCACCTGCTCTCCAGGCATCTTCTCCACCGCCATCCCCCAAGCTCCTCCAGAACCAGGAGGCCAAACAAGGTCTGCAGCGAGGAAGAGGCCATAAGGGGACAACCCAGTCAAGCACTGCCGAGGTTGCCTGTTGCCAGGGTGCCACCAAAGTCTCAGCCGGTCTGTGGTCGAGGAGGTGGGCAAGAACCCAGGGCCGCCTGAAACCTCTCCGGTCCATCAGGTGCCTGGGACGGAACCATCGTGATCAACTCATCATCCCAGCAGCAAGGCAGCCATTGGAAGACCAGCCTCAGGAGATAGTGATCTGTCCATGATAGGGTAGGGTAACCGTGATCCCCCCAGATCAACACCACTGTCCCGACAAAAACCAGGTTTGTTCCCCTCATGAGTGGGCCTGAATCACCTGGGTCAGGTCCATGGCTGTCATGGATGCCATGAACTCCGAGCCAAACCCGACCGCTCCCAGAGAGGGCAAGTTGAAGTCCCCAGAACAATAAGCCTGGGAAACTCCACCACCACCTCCAGAGGACGCCCCAGCAGCTCGGGAAGGGCCGCCAATGCAGCTGGGAGACAGGTACATCAACAACAGACCCAACCACCCCCTCGGCCCAACCTCAGGAGGGACTCACACCTGCCTATTGCAGGACAGTGGCCTCCTTGGAAACAAGGTCTCCCTAATAACAATGGCTACTCTTTGCCCTTTCCCTGAGCTCAAAACCGGTGCAGCACCTGGAAACCTGGGGACATAAGTCACACAGAGGGACACCTCCCATTTTCCTATTTTCCTACTTTCTCCTCCAATCCCATGGTTGTGCCTTCTTTATCAATTTATAGAGGTC